>CM066032.1:507749097-508399650 GCA_033557465.1 Ichthyophis bannanicus
TAAAGCGACCAGAATTGCACACAGTATTCAAGGTGCAGTCTCACCATGGAACGATATAGAGGCATTATAATATCCTTTGTTTTATTTTCCATTCCTTTCCTTATGATACCTAGCATTCTATTTGCTCTCTTGGCTGCTGCTGCACACTGGGCCAAGGGTTTTAACATGTTATCCACAATGATGCCTAAATATTTTTCCTGGGGGGTGGTTCCTAATGTGGAACCTTGCATCGTGTAACCATAGTTTGGGTTGTTCTTCCCTAGGTGCATAACTTTGCACTTGTCCACATTAAATTTCATCTGCCATTTTGATACCCAGTCTTCCAATTTATCAAGATCCTCTTGCAATTTTCCACAATCCTCATGGGTTTTAACAACTTTAAATAGTTTTGTCTCATCTGCAAATTTGATAACTTCACTCGTTATTCCCTTTTCCAGGTCATTTATGAATATGTCAAAAAGCAGCGGACCCAGCACAGATCCCTGGGGTACACCACTATTCACCTTTCTCCATTGGCAAAATTGGCCATTTAGCCCTACCCTTTGCTTTCTATCTTTTAACCAGTTCCTTATCCACAATAGTACACTGCCTCCTATCCCATTACTTTTTAGTTTTGCCAAAAGTCTCTGATGAGGGACCTTGTCAAAGACTTTTTGAAAGTCCAAATACACTATATCAACCGACTCACCTTTGTCTACCTGTCTATTCACACCTTCAAAAAAACATAACAGATTAGTAAGACAAGATCTTCCTTGTCTAAAGCCATGTTGGCTGTCTTCCATTAAGCCATGACTATCTACATGTTCATCAATTTTGTTCTTTTTTTTTTAACTCTGTTTATTAATGCACAACAACGTATCACACAACAGTTTTTAAAGGCATAAACATAACTTCCCGGGTGGGGCTGTCTCTTATCCTCCACTCTGGGACCATAAACAAGTCATTGTCTTGATACACCAATTATTTATATTACTTTATTCCCCTCCTCCAGCCCTCCCCCACCCCTCCCCTCCCCCATCCTCGCAGCCCCTCCCCCCCAATCCGCTTTCCCTGGAAACATACCTAATTATATTACCTAATTATTATCTCATACAACAGTAGCACAACAAACCCCCTATCAGTCTATCGAGACCAGCTTTAGTTCACCTGTAATACTTCATTGCGAGTACCTGGCCTTAAGGTTTGAATATATGGCTCCCAAATCAGCAGAAAAGAGGTCCAACGTTGAACCTTTCCTCTGGCTCCTCTCTTCTCCAAAAGCATCAGCTGATGGAAATAATTATGCCATTCCCAGAAGGTAGGCGACGTGGACTCCCTCCACCTATGGAGCAATGGACCTTTGCCCACCAGACATAAACATAAGAACATAAGATATGCCATACTGGGTCAGACCAAGGTCCATCAAGCCCAGTATTCTGTTTCCAACAGTGGCCAATCCAGGTCATAAGTACCTAGCAGTTTCCCCAAAAGACACAGGTTCCACAATGCTTGTACTGGGTCAAGCATTGATATCCTGGGTCCCTTCTTAATAATGGTTTATGGACCTTTCCTCCAGGAACTTGTCCAAACCTTTTTTAAACCCAGCTACACTAACAGCCTTTACTACATCCTCCGGTAACAAATTCCAGAGTTTGATTACACGTTGAGTGAAAAAATATTTTCTTTTATTAGTCTTAAATAGTTTACCCTGTAACTTCATTGCATGTTCCCTAATCTTTCTATATTCTGATAAGGTAAACAATCGATCTACGTTTACCCGTTCCACTCCGTTCATTAATTTATAGCCTTCTATCATATCTCCCCTCAGCCGTCTCTTTTCCAGGTTAAAGAGCCCTAACCTTTTTAGCCTTTATTCATAGGAGTATCCTTCCATCCCCTTTACCATTTTGGTGGCTCTTCTCTGAACCTTTTCTAAAATCGCTATATCCTTTTTAAGATACGGTGACCAGAATTGCACACAATATTCAAGGTGCGGTCTCACCATGGAACGATATAGAGGCATTATAATATCTTTTGTTTTATTTTCCATTCCTTTCCTTATCATACCTAGCATTCTATTTGCTCTCTTGGTCGCCGCTGCACACTGGGCCAAGGGTTTTAACATGGTATCCACAATGACACCTAAATCTTTTTCCTGAGTGGTGGTTCCTAATGTGGAACCTTGCATCGTATAACCATAGTTTGGGTTGTTCTTCCTTCTTTCCTTATTAATAATCGCTCCCATCTCCCCTTCGGGTGGAGTGGCCCAAGTTGATCTAACACCACAAAAGACCACGTCCAACAAATCTGCTGCTTTAGTACCCTGCTCATATAATTACTAATCTGCATCCAGTACTAATGAATTTTCTGACACCCCCCATCACATATGCCCTACTACTACTATTATTATATAGTGCCACGCACACAGCGCTGTACAAACATACAAAAGACAGTCCCTGCTCATTAGAGTCATGCTCGTCGGAGCTTACAATATAGTCGAGACAATACAAAACAATAGTCGAATCAGTGCAAAGCACAATATGATCTTTACAACTCAGTCATGAAAACTGGCGGGAGTCAGGTTAAGATAAGGGATGGAAGTCAGGATCTGAAAGCGACTGTAAAGAGGTGGGTCTTCAACCTGGACTTGAAGAGGGCCAGAGAGGGAGCCTGGCGTATAGAGAGAGGTAGGCTGTTCCACGCATGAGGAGCAGCAAGGTGAAAGGAGCGAAGTTGGGAGTCAGCGGTGCGAGTGAAAGGCCTAGAAAGAAGTAGTTTGTTAGTGGAGCGAAGTTGCCGAGAGGGGATGTAGGGAGAGATAAGAAATGAGAGGTATTGAGGGGCTGCAGAGTGAATGCATTTATAGGTCAGCAGGAGAGGTTTGAATTGGATGCGGAATTGGATAGGGAGCCAGTGAAGCGACTTGAGAAGGGGAGTAATGTGGGCATGGCGAGACTGGCGGAAGATAAGTCGAGCAGCATCATTTTGTATAGATTGAAGGGGAAGGAGGTGGCTCGTGGGGAGACCAGTAAGGAGTAGGTTGCAGTAGTTGAGGCGAGAGGAGATTAAGGAGTGGATGAGCATTTTGGTAGTGTGTTCAGAAAGGAAGGGGCGGATTTTGCTAATGTTGTAGGGAAAGAAGCAGCAGGTCTTAGCTATGAGCTGGATATGTGTGGAGAAGGAGAGAGAGGTGTCAAAGATAACCCCCAGATTGCGGGCCGAGGGAATAGGAAGGATCTTAGATCCATCCACAGAGACTGAGAAAGGGGAAAGAGGAGGGGAGGCGTTGGGGGGAAAGACAAGGAGTTCAGTCTTGACCATGTTCAATTTTAAGCGGCGGTGAGACATTCAGGCAGCGATGTCAGAGAGGCAGACAGAGATCTTGGTCTGGATTTCTGGAGAGATATTAGGTGCAGAGACGTAGATTTGGGAGTCATCGGCATAAAGATGGTACTGAAAGCCATGGGAGGAGATAAGTGCACCAAGGGATTGGGTATAGAGAGAGAAAAGGAGGGGGCCTAAGACAGATCCCTGGGGTACACCAACATGGAGCGGGGAGAGAGAGAAGGAGGAGCCACCAGAGCATACCTTAAAGGAGCGATAGGAGGAGAACCAGGATAGTATGGAGCCCTTGAAACCAAGCAAGGAGATGGTGGTGAGGAGAAGATTGTGGTCAACAGTATCAAAGGCAGCAGAGAGGTCGAGAAGGATGAGGACAGAGTACAGGCCCTTAGATTTAGCCAGGAACAAGTCATTGGAGACTTTTGTAAGAGCCGTTTTGGTGTAGTGTAGGGGACGGAAGCCGGATTGTAGTGGGTCCAGGAGGACCTGGGAGGTGAGGAAGTCGAGGCAGCAGCGGTGGACTGCTCGTTCTAGTACTTTAGATATGAAGGGGAGAAGGGAGATTGGTCGACAGTCAGAGGGACAGGTGGGATCGAGCGAGGGTTTCTTGAGGAAAGGTGTGACAACAGCATGTTTGAAGTCAGCGGGGATGGTAGCAGTAGAGAGTGAAAGGTTGAGAATATGAGAGATGGAGGGGACAACGGTAGGGGAGATGGGGTATAGGAGATGGGTGGGGATAGGGTCAGAGGAACAGGTGGTGGGTTTGGAGGAGGAAAGGAGGAGTGCGGTTTCATCATCAGAGATTGTAGGGAAGGAGGAGAGGGTAGACAAGGAGGTGTGGATGGGGGGGATAATTAGGGAGGGGGAGAGGTAGATGAGGAAGTGGGAAATTGGAAGGTAATCTTATGGATTTTGTCATGGAAGTAGTCAGCTAAGGCTTGGGCGGAGAGGGAGGGTGGGACCGGAGGCGGGGGCACCTTGAGGAGAGAATTGAGGGTATTGAAGAGGCGGCGAGGATCAGAAGCAAGGGAGTTAGTCAGATGGATATAGTATTCTTGTTTGGCAAATGCTATAGCTGACTGAAAGGAGCTAAGCATGAATTTGAAGTGTAGAAGGTCTTCCGGGGAGTGGGATTTGGTCCAGGCACGTTCAGCGGAACGGGCACAGATACATAAATAGCGGGTTGTGGAAGAAAGCCAGGGCTGGGGAACAGAACGTCAGACAGGACGTGGGGTGATTGGGGCAAGAGTGTCGAGAGCCGAGGATAGAGCAGCATAAGAGGAGACTGCCTCGTCGACGGTCTTGTAGGACATAATGGAGGAAAGAGAAGGAGAAATGGTGGAGGACAGGGTCAGGGGATCAATGTTATGAAGGTTTCTAAATAGGTCGGAGGAGACAAGACGAGGTAGAGATGGTGGGAGCTGAAGATTGAAGGTTAAAAGGTGATGGTCAGATGAGGGAAGGTTTGAGTTGTGGAAGTTTGAGGGAGAGGAATTAGAGAAGAGTATCAAGTCAAGACAGTGGCCATGGAGGTGGGTGGGGGCAGTGGAGCAAAGTTAGAGGTCAAACGAAGAGGTGAGGGCGAGGAACTTTAAGGCATGGGGATCGGAGGGGTTATCGACATGTATGTTAAAGTCACCAAGAATAAGAGTGGGGGAAGAAGGATCCAGGAAGACGGAAAGCCAGGAGACGAAGTTGGTGAGGAATGTCGATGTGGATTTGTCAGGTGGGCGATAGATAACAGCTACTCAGAGGGGAAGTGGTGTGAAGAGGCAAATGGAGTGGACTTCAAAAGAGAGAGAGGAATGTGATTGGGGCAGCAGGAGGGGTTGGAATTGGCAGGAGGGGGAAAGTAGAAGCCAAATGCTACCACTGCGGCCGGTGGAGCGAGGTGTATGGGAGAACTGGTATCCCCTGTGGCAGAGGGCAGCAGTGGATGTGGTATCATCTGGGGGGAGCCAGGTTTCAGTTAGGGCAAGAATATGTAGTACATTAGAGATGAAGAGATCATGAGTGAAAGGAAGTTTGTTGGTGACTGAGCATGCGTTCCATAGGGCACAAGAGAATGGGAGAGAGGAGGGGGAGAGGAGAGAGATATGGAGAAGGTTGGACAAGTTGCATGAGGATTTCTTTTCAGAGTAAGATGGTGGACTAGGGGGGCTGTTACGTGAGGATCGATTTCCAGAATAGTACAGGGATTTAGAGGGGCCAGAGTATGGATGGGTGTTTCTGGGTGAATGTGCTCTCCTTGAGGGACATGAGGGAGGGAACATGAAAGGGGAATGAAGGGGGATAGATGATATTAGATAAGTTACGTGAGGATTTCATTTTAGAGTGAGACAGAACTCTAAAGGGGATGGGGTTGGAGTTGGTGTCACTGGGTGAGTGAATGAGGCATGAGTGAGGGCGGATAGAAGGGGAAAGGAGAGGGATATGGATGAGGTTAGATAAGGAACGTGAGGAACTCTTCTTAGAGCGAGAGAGAGAACGGGGGGGGGGGGGGTAGGGTTGGGATTGATATTGCCTGATGAGAGAAGGAGAAGGAGTAGTAGAGAGCGGGGTAAAACGGAGGTAGTACGGCGGAAGCGAGGGTGGGGTTGCCTTAAAGAGAGGGGGCAGTTTGAATGAGGGGGAGGGTGTAATGAAGCTCAAGGGCACATGCTAGGTTAGGAGACAGAATGGAGGGAGAGGTGAGGAAGGTAGAGGGGGAGTGGGGGGGGAGAGGAGTGAGGATGCTGGTAGGAGGGGAGGCAGTTGGGGAGTATGAGGAAGAGAAGGATAATGAGATGGGGGCCATGGAAGAGGAGTAGTGGGGCTAAGCAGTGTATGTTATCTTACAAGCAATGAGGTGGGTAGGGATTCTAAACACTATGCAGTATATGTTAAGTTACAAGTGGGGACTACACTCTATACAATATAGGTAAAAGTACAAGCAATGGGTGGTGGGGAGACTATAGCCTGTGCTGCAAAGTTGCATGTAGGCAGTGGGAAGCAAGGTTCAATGCAGGCAATGGGTAGCAAGTCTGATGCAGGCAATGGGTGGCAAGGTTCAATGCAGGCAATGGGTAGCAAGTCCAATGCAGGCAGTGGGTAGCACGTACATTGCTACAGAATTAGTTGCAGGTAATGGGGTGGCGATAGTGAGGAGTCTATGGGTAGCAATGGGATTACCAGGTGTGGGTGGCAGTGGGGGGTGCTTATTTGTATGGGAGCTGGTTGGGGTCAGGAGATGAGCAGAATGAAACGTATCTCAACACCTCATCTCTTTGATGATTCCTGGTGCTTCGCTGGTATTGGGTGTAGAGGCTCCTGCCTTTGGTCCCCGCCTAAGGGCCACGCCAAAGGGCCCTCTGGCAGGGCCCTCTGGCAAGGCCCTCAGGCACGGGCCCACCAGAGGCGGGCCCACCAGACATGGGCGCGCCCAATGGCACCCTCCAAATTTAAAGGGCCAATCGCCCACGTGATCTGTGGCGTGCTGCTGCTTGTTGAAGGGCCGACTGCCCGCAGGGATCACTTTGGGCAACCGCCTTCCAAAGTAAGATGGCACCGCAAGGCTCGTCTTGGGGAGAAATACGCCTGAATGATACCCTTGAACTGTATCTCTCTCCATCTAGCCCCTTCTACCAACCCCATGATCCTACCCAAAGCTCTGTTAATTGAGCCCAGTGCCAACTCCTCACTCAACTCCCCTGCCCATGAGGCCTCCTCCGTGGAGTAGTCCAGCAGGAGAGCATACGCATCTACCCGTCTCCAACTCTGCAATTGTGAGCGGGGATTCTGCTCCCAATGCAAAAAAACTCTAAGATCTGTGCTGATCGTTCGACCAGAAGCGCACTCCGTGGAAGAGAAGCAACATAATGAGATAGCTGAGCATAGGCAAAATAATGCCGGTTATTCAACTCATATTCCCTGCAAAGAGTCTCAAAGGGTTTACACTTCCCCTTCTGATCTACCACGTGCCCATGGTTCCGTATCCCCAGCTGCTCCCAGAGCCGAAACATGGGTGTATCCGATCCTGGGGTAAACTGAACATTTCCCTGCAGGGGCAACCAACTTGAGACTTCTGGTGGCCCACCCCAACATCTATTCAAATGTTGCCACGTATAGTGCGCCGGTAACACCAGCACACTGCTGGTCACCCTGCTTGGCAGGCTCGGGCTCTCCAGGTGCAATACTTGCACCATCGTCTCATCCACGCATTGAGACTCCGGAGCTCTGCCTGCCTTTTGGGTCCTGCGCGTCGAACGGGAAGCATTTCAGAGAATGCTGCCCTGGAAGTTCTGGATTTCAACTTCCTACCTAAAAGCCTAAATTTAGCCTCCAGAACCTCCCTACCACATTTTCCTATGTCATTGGTACCGAAATGTACCAAGACAGCAGACTCCTCCACAGCACTATCTAAGACCTTATCTAGGTGGCGCGTGAGGTCCGCTACCTTCACACCCGGCAGGCATGTTACCAGGAAATCCTCATGTCCACCATCCATCCAACTATCTACATGCCTAATGATCGAATCACCAACTATAACGGCTGTCCTAACCCTTCACTCATGGGCACATGGCCCTGGAGAAACATCCTCGGTGCAAGAGGATTTTACATCACCTGGAGGACAGGTCCTAGTTACAGGATCACTTCCTGCCACACCAGGGTGATGCTCTCCTGTCACGTGACCTCTCTCCTCCATGGCAACAAGGATGCTGCCAGACTGGAGGTGGGACGTCAGGACTATATCCCTATAGGTCTCATCTATATACCTCTCTGTCTTTCTTATGTCTGCCAAGTCTGCTACTCTAGCCTCTAGAGAACGGACTCGTTCCCTGAGAGAAAAGAGCTCCTTGCATCTAGTGCACACGTAAAACCTCTCACCAACTGGGAGAAAATCATACATGTGACACTCAATGACTGGAAAGCCCCCATCTTGCTGCTGGACTGCTGTCTGCATCTTAGTTTTAAGCTTGTGTTTAGATCTTTAAGTTCTTTACTTACTAAGGGTTGCTATGGATACTTATGCTAATAAAATTGTACCTAATACATTTAATATACCTTGTTCACCTGAAGCTTAATTAATCTCAGGTCCTTAGTGTATGACTGATTTGGATAACGAGCTGCACCTGAGAGCACCTCCTTTCCTTTAAGATGTGTAAGTACCTATAAAGCTACGATTATCCCAGCGGTGGGTGGGAGTTGGGGAGGGAGGGAAATAACACTTATTAAAAGAGGGCTGCTACACAGTACCCTGTGTCCTGTGCGTCTGAGGTAGGCTGTGACCAACTTCCTGGGTGATTAACAGTCCTTGCTTGGATAGAAGGAGTCTTTCAAAATGGCCTTTTGGCCTGCCACCTGGCGTTAACACCTATTGAAAAGGTTTCACAGGTCTCTTGCCCCCTAGGTAGAAGGCCTCTTTGTAAAGGTCTCTAGAATACTTTATTTGTTGCTCAAAGAATACTGACCCTGTTTTGCCTTTTTTGCTAAGTTATATTCTGATTTGATTTAAATTAAAGCTCTTTGCTGCTGCTAGGCTCTGACTTATTATGAAATTTAAACTAGACGCTCTTTGCTGGGTTCTAAATTTAACCAGAATGCTCTCTTCTGTGTTTTAAATTTAAACTAAAAGTACTTTGCTGATACTAGGCCCCGAGTGAGTATTAAATTTAAACTACAAGCTCTCTGCTGGGTATGAAATCTAACCATAAAGCTTTCTTCTGTGTTTTAAATTTAAACTTAAACTGCCTGACTGATTTAACAAATACACTGGGTTCACAGATTAATCAGCTTTAATCCAAAGAAGTCCCTCCAGAAAAATTCCCAGAAGTATATACACACAATTGCAGATCTCTCTCCAGAAGTAGCAGTCCCCTTTTCTAGTCCTTCACACCATGGAAAGATACAGAGGCAATATAATATCATTTGTTTTATTCTCCATTCCTTTCCTTATCATTCCTAGCATTCTATTTGCTTTCTTGGCTGCCGTTGCACACTGGGTGGAGAGTTTCAACATATAATTCATGATGACATTTAAAACTTTTTCCTGGGTGGAGGTTCCCAATGTGAAACCTTGCATCATGCAACTGTAAATTGGGTTGTCATTTCCTAGGTACACAACTTTACACTTGTCCACATTAAATTTCATATGCCATTTGGACATCAGTCTTGCAATTTTTCACAATTCTCTTGTGCTTTAACAACTTTGAGTAATTTTGTATCATCTGCAAATTTTATCACTTCACTCGTTAGTTCATTTCAAGGCCATTTATGAATATGTCCAGCACAGATACCTGGGGTACTCCACTATTCACCTTTCTCCATTGACAAAATTGGCCATTTAGCCCTACCCTCTACTTTCTATGTTTTAACCAGTTTCTGATCCACCATAGTACACTGCCTCCTATCCTATGGCTTTTTAATTTCACCAAGAGTCTCTCATGAGGGACCTTGTCAAATACTTTCTGAAAATCCAGATACACTATATTGACTGGCTCGTCTTTGTCTACCTGTTTTTTCACACCTTCCAAAAAATATAACAAATTAGTAAGACAAGATTTTCCTTGGCTAAATCCATGTTGGCTTTCTCCTATTAAAACATGGCTATCTACATGTTCAGTAATTTTAATCTTTCTAATGGTTTCTATCATTTTGCCTGGAACCTTTTTTAAAAATTTGAGTTACATTGGCCAATCCTCAGGAACTCTAGATGATTTCAATGATAGTTCACAGATTACTAATAGTAGGTCTGCAATCTCATATTTCAGTTCTTTCAATACCCTTGGATGTATACCATCCGGTCCAGGTGATTTGCTACTCTTGAGTTTATCAAACAGTTGTAATACATCCTCCTGGTTTATCAATATTTCTTTCAATTTTTCCTCTACATCACCTTTATATACCATTTCAAGCATGGGTAACTTCCTTACATCTTCTTCATTAAAGACCAAAACAGAGAATTCATTAAATCTCTCTGCTATGGCCTTTTTCTCCCTTTGAGCCCCTTTTACCTCTCTATCATCCAATGGTCCAACAGACTCTCTCACAGGTTTTTTGCTAAGAATGTACTTGAAAAAGGTTTTATTATGTTTTTTGCTTCCACAGCAATCTTCTTTTCAAATTCTCTCTTTCCCTGCCTTATCAATGCCTTGCATCTAACTTGCCAATGCTTATGTTGTTTCTGGTGTTCATCATTAGGTTCCTTTTCCCATTTCCTGAAGGATGCTTTTTTGGCTACAACAGTCTCTGACCTCGCCTTTAAATCATCTGGCAGTTTTTTTGCCTTCCTTCCACTTTTCTTAAAGCATGGAATACATCTGGTCTGGGCTTCTAAGATAGCACTTTTAAACATTGCCCATGCTTGATGTAAATCTTTAACTTTTGCAACTGTTCCTCTTAATTTTTTCTTAACTATTTTCCTCATTTTATTATAGTCTCCCTTTTGAAAGTTAAAAGGTAGTCCTAGGGATTTTCTTGCCATTTTTCTTCCATGAACACTATTGCCAAGTGGCCCCTAAACCCTTACCTCTTGCACCAGATCCTCTGTTCCACTATGACTGGGACCAAAATAGCTTTCCCTTTAGTCAGTTCATGAACCAGCTGCTCCAAGAAGCAGTCATTTATTTCATCTAGAAACTTTATCTCTCTAGCATGTCCTGCTGTGACATTGACCCAGTCGATACAGGGATAATTGAAAGCATCCATTATTACTGTGTTGTAGCTTCCCTGATTTCTTTTAGTATTTCATCATCCATCTGTTCATTCTGGCCAGGCTGTCAGTAATACACCCCTACTGTCATCGCCTTCCATTTTTTACATAGAACTTCTATCCATAGAGATTCTACAGTGTATTTTGTTTCTTGAAAAACTTTAATCCTATGTGACTCAATGCCCTCTCTAACATAGAGAGCAATCTCTCCACCAATTTGATCTACTCTATCATTGCAATATAGTTTGTACCAATGTATCACAGTGTCCCATTGGTTTTCCTCCTTCCACCAAATCTCTGAGATGCCAATCATATCTAGTCTTTAATTTAGTGCTATATATTCTAGTTCTCCCATCTTATTTTTTTAAACTTCTAGAATTTGCATACAGGCATTTTAGAGGTTGTATTTTATTCATATTAATCTGGTTATCAGTTGATAGGTGTAATTTGGAGTCTTTCAGCTCTGTACTGAAGACCATATGGGTTACTTTTATCTTTGTTGGAACCTCTCTGTCGGGATGCCCTAACTTCCCTGTTTTGCTAGTATGCTTCAAGGATACATCCTTCCGAACCAGGCACTCCTGGGGAACTGGTGGCTTTCCCCTACTATTTAGTTTAAAAGCTGCTCTATCTTCTTTTTAAAGGATAATGCCAACAGACTGGTTCCATCCCAGTTAAGGTGGAGCCCACACCTTCAGAAGAGCCCTTCCCTTCCCCAGAATGTTGCTCAGTTCCTAAAAAATCCCAAACCCTCTTTTTGCACCATTATCCCATCCATGCATTGAGACTTCAGAGCTCTGCCTGCCTTTTGGGTCCTGCGTGTGGAATGGGAAGCATTTTAGAGAATGCTACCCTGGAAGTTCTAGGTTTCAACTTCCTACCTAAAAGCCTAAATTTGGCTTCCAGAACTTCCCTTCCACACTTTCCTATGTCATTAGTGCAGCATGTACCAAGATAGCAGACTACTCCCCAATACTACCTAAATCTTGTCTAGAAGCACCATCGGGCACCTGCAATGGGAGCACCGCCGGACATCGCGGACACCACGAGCCTCCATCCAGCTCCTGATTGAGACACAGCGAGAGAGCAGGATGCTCCATCCCCCACCTGGTTGTTGCGACCCAATCAGCTGCCTCCTGCCTGCTTAAAACAGAAGCGCCATCGGGCGCGCCCTCACCAGAGGGCCCTTTGGCGTGGGCCAGAGGCAATGACTCCTGACAAATCCTCCACTCCTAGAACTGCTCCACCCAGAAACAAGCAAAGATTCTACCCATTGAGACAACTCATCATGCCTGTACGCTGCCAGGACTCTACCAAACAAGACCCCACCGGCGTCAAACTGACCAATCTCCAATCAAACCTGCCCAGGACTCTTGAGGCATCCAAACACCATGCCACCCTTCCTGATCCCAACACACCTCCTAGCACCACTCCCACTCACCCTGCCATACTCACCCATTATTGCTGGCACATATCCAAACCACTCCATCGCACACAACACACCTGCGCAACCAATATACACCACCAATCCGCCCCCCACAAGGAGAAATCCACACGCACCACCCACTCCAACCCATATCTCTGCCCTCACAAGCACACAAACGCTCTCAAACAGCCTAATAAACGCACACTCAGTAAGAAACAAACTCCCCATGCTCCAAGACCTGATCATATCTCAAAAGACTGATATCCTCTGTATAACTGAGACCTGGCTAACAGACTCTGACACAGTACTTATGAACCAACTAACACCACCTGGATACAGCATGTACAACTGCTCACAAATGCATGCCAGAGGAGGAGGGGTAGCCATCATAGCGAAATCCAACCTCTACCTCAGAACCTATGCATCCGAAACAACCAATGAAGCGGACATACTCACAGTCACCAACAAACGCCTCTCCATATGTCTAATCTACCGAATGCCTACTGCAAGCACCGACTTATCGGACATTCTACACCAGATATCAGAAAGTGCCATCACCACAAAAGAACAATTAATCCTCGGAGACTTTAACCTCCCCTCACTGCAAGAAAAGCATGCTGAATCCTTTATTAGTGCTATGGAAGCAATGGACTTGACCCAAATCAAACACGAATCAACTCATGAAAAAGGAAACACCCTGGACATAATATTCCTCAACTCCCAAAATGCCACCTCCTGCAGAAAACCCAGAATCACAAACGTACCATGGTCTGACCACCATCTCATCAGCCTCACCTGCACATACCAGCATACACACACCAAAGACAACAGTCAACTTGCACGAAGATTCAAACCATTTAACAAGAGGACTTCCTAGCCCAAGTGCTACCTAATCTACAAACAGACTCCCCCAAAATCGAAGACCTAATCAACAACTGGAATACTACAATCACCTCTACAGCATGTACAACAACAAAAAACAACACTAAAACCAGAGCTAGCACAGCCAGAGCCCACTGGTTCACCCCCAACCTGCGGAGACTAAAGACCCAGCTCAGAAGGACCAAGAGGAAATGGAGAAAGACTAAAAAGGAAACAGACAAAGCAAGATACATGAACAAACTGGATGCCTATTGCACAGAAACAGACAATGCAAAAAGGGCCTACCACTCAAAAATCATAAATACCTCCATCAACAGACCATGTGAGCTCTTTGAAATTGTTAAGAAACTGACAGCAACACCTAACCACTCTAACCAACTCCCAGACATTCCACCGGAAAGCTGACTCAACAATATAAACAGCTACAACAACTACACAGCTCACCTGCAGAAGCAACCACAATAACCTACCTTACTGACCATGGTACAGAATGGAGGGCATTTGAGACAATCACCAAAGAAAAGATAGAATCCACCATCTCCTGCCTAAATACCACTACCTCCCCACTAGATACTTTCCCTGTGGAGTGGATAAAGAAAACCAAACTGGACATAAGCACTGCTTTAGCCCAAATAGCAAACAAATCCCTCAAGCAAGGACACATGCCAGACAGCCTCAAAACCTCCATCATTCGCCCTACCCTTAAGAAACATAACGTCAACCCCAGTGACCCTGCATCCTTCAGACCAATAGCAAGTCTCCCATTCACTGCCAAAATCATCGAAAAGATAGTTCAACAGCAGCTGCAAGACCATCTGGATACAAACAACTCACTGGACCCACAACAACATGGATTCCGCCCAACACATGGGGGCTTGTTTACAAAGCCGCGGTAGCGATTCGCGGTCGTTATCGGAGCCGCGGCCCCAATGGGGCCGCGGCTCCGATAACGACCGCAAACCGCTACCGCGGCTTTGTAAACAAGCCACATGGTGTCGAGACCCTCATGATATCCCTACTAAACACCCTGATGAAAGGAATACAGACCAAACAGTCTGGATATGCTATGGTCTTTCTGGATATATCTGCAGCTTTTGACACCATCTCCCACAGCATCCTCCTACGCGAACTGCAAGAGATTGACATCAAGGACATCATATTACAGTGGTTCCACTCCTACCTGACCAACAGAAAACAACTGATCCGCACCAGTATTGCAACCTCCCCTCCCTTCCGACAACATCAAGGAGTACCCCAAGGATCTACACTCTCCGCCATGCTCTTCAACATCTACCTTCAGCCCCTCTGCACAATAATACGCTCTCACAACATCAACTATCATATCTACGCAGATGACATTATGCTTTATGGACCCATTATGACCACAAACCCAACAAACAATCATCTATCCAACTGCTTCACTGATGTCACCAACTGGCTCCAATAGAACAACCTATCAATCAACCTTAAAAAACCCGAAGCCCTATTTGTGACCAAAGACCAAACTTTCCTTCCACCACTGCACCTCACCATGGGTACCACCCAAATACAAGTTCAACCCCACATAAAATACTTGGGAATCATCATTGACCAAGCACTGACATTTACATATAGTAACATAGTAAGTGACGGCAGATAAAGACCAGCATGGTCCATCTAGTCTGCCCAGCAAGATGGCAAGAGTAGGTGCACCTGTCGCTCTGTGCAGGCCACCCCTCCCCATGTTTTTGTTTAGGGGTGAACCCACCACTCCATGTAGGACACCCTTATTTGTTGAGACGCTAGATAGTTCAGAGGTTAGATGGTACCGTTTATTTTGCTTTTATCCTGTTGCTGTAAAGGGATCCACTGTGTTTGTCCCATGCCGTTTTGAATTCCATCACCATGTTTGCCCCCACCACTTCCATCGGGAGGGCATTCCAAGCATCCACCACCCTTTCAGTGAAGAAATATTTCCTGACATTGCCTTTCAATTTACCACCTTGCAGCTTCATGTTATGCCCTCTAGTTTTACAGCTTCCCCGTCTTTAGAAGAGGTTGGTTTGTTCATCATTTCTCTTTAAGTATTTAAAGGTCTGAATCATATCTCCCCTGTCCCTCCTCTCCTCCAAAGTGTACATATTTAGGTCTTCAAGTCTCTTCTCATAAGTCTTCTGACGCAGGCTCTAAATCATTTTGGTCGCCTTTCTCTGAACTGTTTCCAGTCTTTTTACATCTTTTGCAAGATATGGTCTCCAAAACTGAACACAGTATTCCAAGTGAGGTTTCACCAGTGACTTGTACAGTGGCATAAGTACCTCTTCCTTTCTGCTGGTAATCCCTCTTTGTATGCAGCCCAACATCCTCCTGGCTTTTGCCACCGCCTTGTCGCACTATTTTGCCACCTTGAGATCATCAGAGATAATCACACCAAGGTCTTTCTCCTGAACCGTGCATACCAACCTCTCACCCCCTATCGTGTACTTTTCCCTTGGATTTCTGCTACCCAAGTGCATGACACTGCACTTTTTCACATTAAATCGTAGTTGTCAAGCATTAGACCAGTCTTCCAGCTTTTGTAGATCTTTCCTCATGTTAACCACTCCCTCGGGGGAGTTCAGTCTGTTGCAAATTTTTGTGTCATCTGCAAAAAGACAGACTTTTCCATTCAGTCCTTCAGCAATATCACTCACAAATATATTAAACAACAGATTGAAAAAACAGCTAGAATGATATACCTCAAAGTAAAGATGGTACAACGACTAAGACCACTCATCGACCCACACAACTTCAGAACAGTCATGCAGGCCATGACACTCCCCCACCTGGACTACTACAATGCAATCTATCATAGATTCCCGGCCACCCACAAAAACCCTCTACAAACTGCCCTCAACACCACAGTAAGAGTCATCCAAAGGATCAAGAAACACGATCACATCACCCCAGTCTTGAGAGAGCTCCACATTCTGCCTCTGGAAGCAAGGATTAAATACAAATCTCTGTTACTTATCCACAGAGCCCTCCATCAAGTACAGACCTCCCAGCTCCGGACTCTACTCCCTCAGCCTATTCACAACAGACCAACCCGCCAGGCTACCAATAACACCCTCACTATCCCCCACGAACGAACGAAGTTCAATCAACAAGCTTGCAACACAGGATTTGAACTGTATGCGCCCTCCCTCTGGAACTCACTCTCCAACCAGATCCGAAACAACAGAGATCTCCCCACATTCAGGAAACAGCTAAAAACCCTCCTGTTTCATGAATACCTTGGACCTGGTATGGACATCTCGCACTAACTACCTGCTCTCAGACAATCCCCCATTTCAAGCTGAATCTGACCTGCCCTACCAACTGAGAGACTCGCGTTTAAAGTCTAGTACTGTTACATTCTGTCTTGATCCTTAATGCTGGCCTCCCTGGTGTTGGACCCCCCCCCCCCCGTCAAACTGATTACTGTAACCCCCCCCCTTTTATGTTAAACCACTTTGACCCGGTGAAAAGCGGGATATAAGTACAGCTAAATAAATAAATAAATGTGACGCATGAGGTCCATTACCTTCGCACCAGGCAGGCATGTTACTAGGCAGTCCTCCCATCCACCCAACTATCTACATGCCTAAGCCAATTATAACAACTGTCCTAACCCTTCCCTCATGGGCAAAAGGCCCTAAAGAAACTTCCTCGGTGTGAGAGGGTTTTACATGTCCTGGTAGACAGGTCCTAGCTACATGATCTCATCCCTTCACCCTCGAATTTCACAATGCCTCCTTTGCACGTCTCCCTATCACTAACATACCTAAAAAAGGTCATCTCCATGTTTTACTGTATAGGCTTTTATTTTCCCTCCATTTGCATCTTTGATTTCCTGACTTCTTTACCAGCATCCCTCAGCTTCTCCAGATACTGCTATTTATCTTCCCTTTTCTGTGATCTCTTATAGTTTATGAAGACTAGCTATTTTTTCTTACATTTTCAGCTACTTATTTAGAAAACCACAGCAGTTTTCTTTTCCTCTTCCTTTAATTTACTTTCCTAACAAAAAGGTTTGTTGCCCTTAAAGTATCTCAGTTTTGCCCACTTTTGGTTTATGTTCCCCAGATGTTCCCATCCAGCTAACGACTTCTTCAGATATTCCCCCATCTCTGCAAACTTAGTTTTCCTGAAGTCTAGGACCCTCCACCCATGTCCTAATATTGAAGCTCACCATCTAATGATCACTGCATGCCAGATGATCACATACTGCAACATCAGAAACAATCTACTCCTTTATAAGCACTGTCCAGTATCACCCCCTCCCAAATGGGTTCCATTACCAGTTGCCAGAACAGATCACCCTATTTCCAGATGACACAACAGGAATATCCCAATCAACATTTGGCAAATTGTAATATCCTACCAATAGTACTTCTCCTTTCATAGCAATATTGTGAATGTCTTCAATTAAATATCTATTTTTCTGGCTGTGAGGGAGGTCTGTATATCATACCAGTGTAAATGAACTTTCCATTACGTTTCCAGACTAAACTACATTGGCTCCTCCTTCCCTCATAGGTTTTGCAGTTCTGTGGCTTTATATTAATTTTTTACTACTACTACTGATCATTTGTATAGCATTAGAAGGCGTACACAGCGCTGTACAGACACATGTAAGAAACAGTTCCTGCTCATCGGAGCTTACATTCTAGTCAGGACAACCAACACAACCGTTGAGGACAGAGATACATCTAGGGGAATGATAAGGAAACACGTAGGAGACTAGGCAGATCAGGATCCAAAAGCAACCTCGAAGAGGTGAGTTTTCAGCCTTAATTTGAAAAGGGCCAGAGATGAAGCCTGCCATACAAACTCAGATAGTTTGTTCCAGGCATAAGGAGCACAAGGTGAAAGGACCAGTCTGGAGTTGGCAGTAGAAGAGAAGGGCACAGATAGAAGCGATTTGCCAGAAGAGCAGAGATCCCGAGGAGGAGCATAGGGAGAGATAAGAGAGGAAACGTAGTGAGGAGCAGCAGAATGAGTGCACTTACAGTATAGGTTTACATATTGCACCTCTCCTCCCTTTCTTCCTACTCTGTCTTTTCTGAATAGATTATAGCCTAGTATAACTAGTTCCCAGTCATTGTTTTCCTTTTACATGCCTCTGTAACTGGCACGATATCCAAGTCAACCTTTTTCATTATAGCTTCTAAATCTGGAACTTTATTTTGCATACCATGGGCATTGGTATATGCAACTCTTTCTCCCCTTTTCTATATTATTTTTTAATGTTTTAGTTAACTGGGAGCTTTGTTTACCCATCCTCAGCTATCCTAATTTAAAGCCCTTCTTTTCCCCTTCTTTGATAGGTAGACTAAAGAAGCAGCCTTTGAAAAATCATGTCATGATCCAGGTTGCCAAAATGATCTCAATGACACTATCTATGAAGCCGGACATTTATCTCCAAGAAAGCCTTTGATAGCATCCCAGACTCTTGGATATTCAAGTACTCTGAAATGTATAAAATAAGCCCTGGCTTGATCGAGTACATCAAGTTTATCATGAAAATGTGGCAAACTATACTCCATTTCAAGTATGAAGATAGTTCATCGTCCCTAACATCAAGATCCAGTGGGGAATATTTCAGGAAGACTTCCTGTCACTATTTCTGTTGTGTATGGTGCTTAATCCATTGAGCACTCTCAACTCTTTGGGATATGGATTTAGTTTTAATCCTAAAGAAAAAACTATCTAGAGGTAACATCCCACTGTTTGTAGATGACCTGAAGCTCCACAATTCCAGTGGTGGAACAACTCCGTGTAGTGAAAAGTTCTTAAATGACATCAAGATGACTTTTGGCATTGAAAAATTTGCTAAAGTAACCTTCCTTGGAGGAAAATTAAACAAAACTAAAAACATCTCCCTGATTGAGGACTATGATATCAAGAAACTTGAACAGGAAAGTGTATATAAATACTTAGGAATAGAAGAAGGAGCACAATCAAGCAAAAATTACTGAGAAAAAAGATCAGTAAAGAATGTTACAGGAGATTAAAACCATGATTGAAAAGTGCTTTAACATCATGGAATAAGATATAAGTCATTAATCAGCTCATACAGCTTTAGAATTGTAGATTGGCTTCTTTAAGATCTTGAAAAACTGGATGTACGAACAAGAAAACTCCTCCATTATTCTGTATATACAGAGCTGCTATAGTAGGCCTACTTAACAGCATTGTCAGATTCAAATATGCAAAAATTGTTGAAATTTGAAAGTAAATTTTCAGAATTGGTCTCCATCATTAAACTTGGATAAGCATTCCGACAAGTAGAATGGATAGGTAAGAACCCACCTGCACACTTAGGGAAGGAAGCAACAGAATTTGCAGAACAAGAGAAACTCTTCAAAGAATTAGATCAGCAAACAAAAGCTGTGGCAAATACTTCTCCCTGTTTCCTTGGCTCGCAACCTTGGGGTTGTCTTTGACTCCTCTCTCTCCTTCTCCACTCACATCCATCTGTTAGCTAAGACCTGCCATTTCTTTCTTTATGGGGTCTGTTTACTAAACGGTGGTAGCGACTACGATATCGCACGGAGTCCGCTACCACTAGTTAGTAAACAGACCCCTATGTTGTTGTTAAGTGCTGTCAAGTTGGTGTCGACTCATGGCGACCCTCTGGATAGTTGTCCTAAATTGTGTTCGGTCTTCAGTCAGGCGGCTCATTTTTGACAGACTGGTACCCATAGCTGCTGTAATTGTATCGATCCATCTCATTGCTGGCCTTCCTCTTCTGTGTTGACCTATCTTGCCAAGCATGATGTCTTTCTCTAATGATCTCTCTCTTCGCATTTTGTGCCCAAAGTATGAAAGTCAAAGTCTTGTCATCTGAACTTCAACATCAACAAAATCCGCCCATTCCTTTTTGAACACACTACTAAGATACTTATCCACGCCTTAGTCACCTCTCGTCTTGACTGTTGAAACCTACTCCTTGCTGGTCTCCCACTGAATCATCTCTCCCCTTCAATATGTTCAACACTCTGCTGCGTGGCTAATCTTCCACCAGCCACATCATGCTCATATTATCCCTCTTCTCAAGTCACTTCATTGGCCCCCTATCCATTTCTGCATCCAATTCAAACTTCTCCTGCTAACCTATAAGTGCATTCACACTGTAGTTCCTCACTACCTTTCCTATCTTATCTCTCCCTACTCCCCTCCTCGGGAACTCCACTCTTGTTGCAAATTGCTTCTATCGGTGCCCTTCTCTTCTACTGCTAACTCCAGACTTTGCTCCTTTCACCTTGCTGCTCCTTATGCCTGGAACAAACTACCTGAGTCTGTACATCAGGTGCCTTCTCTGACCCTTTTCAAATCCAGGCTAAAAATTCACCTCTTCACTGCCACTTTCAGATTTTGACTCACCTGATCTCCTTTGTGTTTCCTTACCATTCCCCCTAGATGTATCTCATGTCTACAGCTACTGTGTCTTGACTAGATTGTAAGCTCTGATGAGCATCGACTGTCTCTTACATGTTTGTGCAGTGCTGCATATGTCTTGTAGCGCTATACAAATGCTCAGTAGTAGTACATAAATACAATGGGAAGTACAAAGTATCACTCTAGGAACCATTTATTGATCAAAACCAGATACACAGATGGTTAAAGGAGATATGAACTGAAACCAAAGAATGAGAGATCAATAGCTGCAGCCCATTAGTACACCCAAAGTGAGTTGAACAGATGGACAACCTCACAACATCAAAGAGTCATAAAAGTGGATTTATTAATCTTATTCAATACATCTGAAACCCTACACAATCATGTTTCGGCAGTACCTTCTTCAGAAGTTTCTTCTTATTAGATTTGTATTTGTATAAGAAGGTTATAACTTAAAAAAAACACCTTATATAAACACTCCACTCTTATAGCTTGGCTTCTTTAATCCAACCTGGAGCTCTTCACGCTCCAGTATACCAACATGTTAACAGAAGCCCTCTAAGTTGCACGTGAAAAATACAGACCATCACCTAGGGGCATGTTTACTAAAGTGCACTATGCTGTAGCATGCAGTTACTGCCTAGTGCTAAAAAGTAGCATGGGCCCTCACACTAAAAATCCCCCACTAACCGGGTAGTGCATGATAGGGTAGGGATTGGGAAAGTAGGGGGCGAAATGGAGGCAATGATGGCACGTTGCAGCTAATGTAAACTTTAGTAGCTCACACTAAACACACTTGCTGCCTTTAGCCCAAGTGAACTTATCCCTACCTCAATGAGTAGCATTAAATGTTCCTGTGTGTCAGCTTGTGCGATGCTGAATCTTTGCACCATGCTAACTGTACAGGGATGGACACAGATGCCCTCTGAAGTTGATATGGGCCCCCCATACTGGAAATACAGCACACATGTGCACTACCAGTGCAGGCTTTAGTAAAAACACCTGCTAGTAATGAATAAGAAGCTACAAATTAAGGAGGAAGCAGCACACCCGAGACTGGAGCACTTGACTGTGGGACCTTTGAATGGCGAATTACCTGCCATTTGACCAGCTTGTGCAGCCCGTGGGATTAACGCCAAGAAAGTAGCTCTGCCTCTCTCAGTGACGTCACTGGTACTTGCCTAGGACCCTTTAAAAACAGCGCAGTCAGCACATTGGTAGGAAGCAGTACACCCAAGACTGAAGCACTTGACTGTTGGAACCTTTGAGTGGCAAATTACCTGCCATTTAACCAGCTTGTGCAGCCCATTGGAATCGCCCCTCTCTCGGTGAGATCACTAGCACTAACCCAGGATCCTTTAAAAACAGTGCAGTCGCTTTGCAACTGCAGTCGTGGCCTGCAGTCATATGCCTGAAAGGGGCACATGACCATAGGGTGACATCCCTTTGGTGCTACTTTGGGGTCATTTTGGCCCCAGAGTGCTGTGAGATGCTTACAGGTACTGGAAAGAGGAAGGGGAAAGACAAGAAGTCTGCGACAGGAACGTCTACTCCTAAGGTCGTATCAGGTCCTATGGATCGCCACTTACATCTGGGTCTAGGGAGGTTAAGGATATGCATCTGTCCCCCTTTCCTCTTTCCTTTCCAGAGCCTCTTAGTCCTATAGCTAGGACTCCTCTCCCTCCTCCTAGAGGAGTGTTGAGTATGTTAATGGGTTTAGGAGAGGAAGAAGGTATAGCCACTGACCTAAATCCACCACAAGATTCTATTTCTACACTTCATATCCCACTTCTTATTAAGGTTACTGAACAATCTAGTCCTGTTGATGCACTTCCCCCACTTTATCATTAGTGGATATATGGAAGATGGTATCCCACACTACTGTCTTGCTGAAAGGCTTTATGGAACAAATGGCAGTTTTCTGTGCAAGTGATTAATAAGTTTCATGTTCAGGAAGATAACATTTTAGGTTTAATTCAAAAAGTGGGAAAGTTAGAAACACAAATTGCTTCCCTGCAATTGGCTAGTACTATTAGTATTAAAGGCAGTTTGTCTTTACTGAACATAGGCAAATTGAAGCTTTAGATAATTCAACTCTTTCTAGAAACCTCAGATTTCTTAACATCCGCAAACAAGATTACTTTCTGCTATTTAATTTTTGAGAAAATACCTTAAAGAAGTATTGCTATTACAAGATGCTGATACTTTGGTCATATTCAACTTGTATTATTTGTCTACAAGAAGCTTAGTACAGAATGAGGCCATGGTAGCAGAAGTATATACTGAATTAGATTTGACTAATTTCCTGGAGTCCTCATTGGACGAGATCCCCTCTAGAGCTACTCTAATTGCCTCTTTCTCTATGGAGTTGCATAAGAGTAGGATCTTGAAAGCTTAGTTTCAAAAAAATAATAGGTTATATTGCGGTCAGAAAATGATGTTATTTCCAAACTGGGCCATACCAAGGACTATGCAAGTCGTGCAGTCACACAGGGCGCAAGTATGGAAGGGGCACTGATATCATCACTGAGCTTCTAGGAAGCTCAAAAAAAGTGAGTTACTGCATGTGGCTGGGGCGGAGGGGGGCACCAGATTCTTTAGACGCACAGGGTGTATTTCTAGCTTGGTACAGTCCAGATATATCTAGATATACTCAAATGCACATGAGAAGTTTCCTCCAGCTCAAATCTAAGGTACTTGCGAATGGGGGAGCCTTTTTTCTTCATTTTCTTTATTTATTTTCTTTATTTTATTTATTTACATTCTCTTATATACCGCGCTATTCTGCATCAGTGCGGTTTACATTGAACAAACTGAAATTACATTGAACAGGGCATTATAACTTGGAGAGAACTATTTTACAGGGAACATGGGCTATGGAGGGTTAAGTGGCTTGCCCAAGACCACAAGGAGCACCTGTGGGACTAGAAACCCCAGTCCTTCTGGCCCAAGGTTGCTGTCCTCTAGTGGGATTTGAACCCCCGACCTTCCGGCCTGAAGTACCTTGCCCCAACCACTAGGCCACTCCTCCACTCCATCATGCATCAAGGTGTGAGATACATTTCTGTTGAGCCTGTTCAGCTGAAATTTTCTTTTGGGTAAATGAATCTTTTATTGACCATTTATCCCTCAGATTTCTTTAAATATTTCCCTTTTGGTGTCATTCCCAGCATATGTTAAGTTATTTTGTGCTCCAGTCTGATTGGAGTGAGCTATTTTCTCTTGACATGGGCTAAGTAGTACAGAAACTCTCCTTTATTTTTATTTCAGCTTTATTGATTTATTGATTGCTATTTCCTATTTGTTTGCTTTGTATATTAAGCTTGAATTGCCAATAAAAAAAACCTACAAATTAAGAACAAACATGTAGACAAAAGAATGAAATGGAGAACCCCAAAAAAGTCTATTTCTCTTTCTTCAGTCCCTCTGAAGAAAAGGAAGCAGAAATGCATCTCCTCCTTTGCTGAACGTGAAGAGCAGCACATTTTCAAAACTGACATATTCCATTCTCTAAAAACTGACACTCTCTTGTATCTTTGTTAACTGATCATTTTATTTTTCCAGCTGGGTTGCTTTTGATTTTTTTTTACTTCTTTCTCTTGTCAATGTTCTTCTAAGTGGTTTTCATAGAAACATGATGGCAGAAAAAGACCATATGGCCTATCCAGTCTGCCCTACCATACCAACTACTCTACTCATTATTTTTCTTTTAGAGATCTGCTATATTTGTTCCATGTTGTCTTGAAAGCAGACATACTGCCCTGGTCTCTACAACCTCCACTGGAGATTATTCCATGCTCTACCACTCTTTCTGTAAAGAAATATTTCCGCATATTACTCCTGAGTCTGTCCCCTTTCACTCTCATCCTATGTCCCATTGTAGCAGAGCTTGCCTTCAATTGAAAGAGACCCTCCTGTGCATTTATGCCATGGAGGTATTTAAACGTCTCTATCATATCTCCTCTCTCCCACCTTTCCCCCAAAGTATACATATTGAGATCTTTAGGTAGGTCCCCATATGGCTTATAAAGAAGACCACTGACCATTTTGGTAGCCATCCTCTGCACTGACTCCATCCTGTTTATATCCTTTTGAAAGTGTGACTCCAGATTTGCACACAGTACTCCAAATGAGATCGCATCAAAGACTTATACGTACGGAACCACTATGACTTTCTTCTTTATGCTGGCCATTCCTCTCCCTATGCACCCAAGCATCCTTCTGGCATTCAACCTCACCTTTTCTACCTGTTTAGCTACCTTAAGATCATCAGAAATAATCACGCTCAGGTCCTGCTCTTCTTTCATGAACAGCAATACTTCACTCCCTATTCTGTACCGCTTCCTTGGATTTTTGCAGCCCAAATACATGACCCTGCATTTTTAACATTAAATCTCAACTGTCAAATTCTCAACCATTCTTCAAGTGCATCTAGATACCTCCTTATGTTATCTTCTCCTTTCTGGATATCTATTCTATTGCAGATTTTGGTATCATCTCCAAAAAGGCAAACCTTGTCCGACAGCCCTTCCGCAATATCACTAACAAAAATGCTATAAAGAATTGGACCAAGGACAGATCACTGTGGTACACCACTGGTAACATCCTTCTCCTCAGAGTGCATTACATTTACTTGTACCATCTGTTGCCTCCCATTTAACCAATTTCTAACCTAATCACTTTAGAGTCCATTCTTAGGATGTTCAATTTATTTATATCACCTGTGCAGAACGGTGTCAAATATTTTACTGAAATCTAAATACACCCATCTAGAGCTCTCCCTTAGTCCAACTCTCTGGTCACCAAGTCAAAGAAATTAATTAGATTTGTCTGCCAAGTCCTGCCACTAGTAAAACCATCCTACCTCAGATCCTGCAATCCACTGGACTCAGAAAACTCACTATCCTCTGTTTTAGCAGCTTTTCCATGAATTTACTCACCACAATGGTCAGATTAACCAGCCTGTTGTTCTCAACCTCATATTTATCCCACTTTTGAGTAAAGGGATCACATGCACCTTTCTCCAGTCCTCTGGGACCACTCCAGACTCTAAAGGGGAGGGAGGAGTGGCCTAGTGGTTGGGACAAGTTGCCTAAGGCCAGAGGAATGGGTGTTCAAATCCTGCTGGAGGAGAGCAACCTTGGGCCAAAGGGACTGGGGTTTCTAGTCCCACAGGTGCTCCTTGGGCAAGTCACAAAATAGATTGTGAGCCTTTCTTGGACAAGGGGAATAAATACAATACCTGAATGTACACCACTTTGACCCAATGAAAAGCAGTATATAAGTATTGCTAAATAAAGGAGCACTGAAATGGTCAGAAAGTGAAGCTGCTGGAACTTCCCCAAGTTTCTTCAGTACTCTCAAATGTATTCCATCAGGCCACATTGCTTTGTCTACTTTTCATTTAACTAGTCCCTCACAAAGTCTTCATAAAATCATTCAAGATCCCTTTCACTTCTATTTCTATTTCTGAGTGTTTTCTGAGATCCTGCTACTGGTGCTTTATCTGTGAACACAGAATAAAAATATTTGTTAAGCAATTCCACTTAATCCTCATCAGCTTTTACATATTTCTGCCCTTCACCCTTGAGTGACAATACCACTTTTGTACTTCCTCCTCTAACTAAGATATCTGAAAAATGTCTTGTCCCCCATTTTACTGCATATCTGAAAAATGTCTTGTCCCATATTTTATTGCATTGGCTATTTTTTTATTCTATTTTTGTCTTTCTTTTCCTGACTACTTTCCTAGCTTCTCTAAGTTTTTCCAAATATTGATGCTTATCGTCCTCTTTCCGCAATCTCTTATATTTTATGAACGCCACCCTCTTTTTCTTCACTTTTTCAGCTACTTCTTTTAAGAACCATAGCGGCCTCCTTTTTCTGTTACATTTGTTTACTTTCCTAATGAAAAAGTTTGTTGCCCTTAAAATATCCCCTTTCAGTTTTGCCCATTGCATTTCTACATCCCCCAGCTGTTTCCATCCTGCTAATGACTCCTTGAGGTATGGTCCCATCTTGGCAAAGTTAGTCTTCCTAAAGTCTAAGACCCTCGCTTTTGAATGGACTTAACCAACCACAGTCCTAATACTGAACCACACCATCTGGTGATCACTGGATGCAAGATGATCTTCCACTACAACATTAGAAACATTTTCCCATTGGTAAGCACCAGGTCCAGTATGACCCCTTCACGTGTGGGCTATGTTTCCGGTTGTTGGAATAATTCTCACTAAAGAGAATCCAGGATTCCCTTACTTCTAGATGGCACCGCAGTAAGGATGTGCCAATCAATATCCAGCATATTGAAATCACCTATCAGTAGCACTTCTCCTTTCATGGCAATACTGCAAGTATCTTCAATTAAATCTCTGTCCACTTCTTCTGCCTGTGAAGGAGATCTGTATATCACACCAGTGTAAATGGATTCTTCATTCCCTCTTTCTAGTTTAACCCATGGTGCCTCCTCCTTCCCTTGTAAGCCCTATAATTTTATAGCTTTAATATTATTTTTTAACATATAGTGCCACTTCTCCTTCCCTTCTTCATACCCTGTCCTTCCTGAATAAAATATAACCTGGCATAATTACATTCCAATCATGACTGTCCGTAACCATGTTTCTTTAACCACCACTACAGTGCCTTGCAAAAGTATTCATCCCCTTGGTTTTTGTCCTGTTTTGTCGCTTTACGTACAACCTGGAATGAAAATGGAGGTTCATTTGGATGTTAGGTAATGGACCTAACAATATAGTCCAAATTGGTGAAGTGAAATGACAATAAAATACCTTGTATAGAAAAAAACAAGTAAAAACTGAAAAGTTGTGAGTACATATGTATTCATACCTTTTGCTATGAAACCCCTAAATAAGATCTGGTCCAAGCAAACAACCTCAGAAGTCACATAATTAGTAGATTAGGGTCCACCTGTTTGCAATCAGTGTCACATGATCTATCACAAGATGCCTGCATAAATATACTTATTCTGAAAGGCCCCTGACTCTGCAACACCACTAAGCAAGCAACATGAAGACCAAGGAGCACTCCAAGCAGGTCAGAGACAAAGTTATGGAGAAGTATAGATCAGGATTGTATATAGTAAAAAAATCCCAGATTCTGAATATCCTACGGAGCACCATTAAATCCATTATAACAAAATAGAAAGAATATGGCACCACTACAAACCTGACAAGAGAAGGCCACGCACCAAAACTCACAGACCGGGCAAGGAGGGCATTAATCAGAGATGCTACAAAGACACCAAGGATAACACTGAAGGAGCTGCAAATATCCACAGCAGAGATGGGAGTATCTGTCCATAGGACCACTTTAAGCCATACACTTCACAGAGTGGGGCTTTATGGAAAAGTGCCCTTAAAAAAAGCCATTGCTTAAAGAAAGAAATAAGAAAACACGTTTGGAGTTTGTACAACAGCATGTGGCGGACCCCCCCCCCCCCCCTCAAACACATGGAAGGAGGTTCTCTGGTCAGATGAGAAGAAAATTGAACTTTTGGCCATTATGGAAAACGCCGGTTTACTTCCTTATTTAAATCCAATACTTCCCATCACCCCAAGAACACCATTCCCACAATGAAACATGTTGGTGGCAGCATCAAGCTGTGAGGATGTTTTTCATTGGCAGGGACAGGAAAACTGGTCAGGATTGAAGGAATGATGGATGACACTAAATACAGGGCAATTCTTGAGGAAAACCTGTTTCAGCCTGCCAGAGATTTGAGACTGGGACAAAGGTTCACCTTCCAGCAGGACAATGACCCTAAACATACCGCTAAAGCTGGCTTAAAGAGAAACATTTAAATGTCTTGGAATGGCCTAATCAAAGTCCAGACCTCAATCCAATTGAGAATCTGTGGCATGACTTGAAGATTGCTCTACACCAACAGAACCCATCTAACTTGAAGGAGTTGGAGCAATTTTGCCTTAAAGAATGGGTGAAAATTCCAGTGGCTAGATGTTCTAAGCTAATAGAACCATACCCCAAGAGACTTGCAGCTGTAATTGCAGCAAAAGATGGCTCTACAACGTATTGACTTTGGGGGGTAAATACATATGCACACTCCTGCTTTCAGGTTTTTTTTGTCTTAATTATTGTTTGTGTCACAATAAAGGATATTTTGCACCTTCATAGGCATGTTATATGCCACATGGTGCTAACCCCCAAAACTCCATTTTAATTCCAGGTTGTAATGCGACAAACAGGACAAACACAGAGGGGATGAATATTTTTGCAATGTACTGTAAATCCAAGTAATTTTCCATTAAAGCCTCAACATCTGGAATCTTATTTCCCATACTATAGTATTTTAATGGGCTTTTATTTTTTGAGGGCTTTCTTCATGCATCCCCAATGAATCTAATTTAAAGCCCTTTTCTGTAGATTAGCCAGTCTGCTGTGGAAGACACTGTGACCCTTTTTGGATAAACGGACACCTGAGGAGGGCAATGACTTCAAAGAGCTGTCCTACCTCTTTGAACCTGAAGGTTAAAGGAAAAGGGAAAAAAAACATATCAGAAAAAAGCTTTGCCTAAGAACACAAAAATACCCCTTTTTCAATACCGCTACAAATCACTAGGCAATGCAGCAGAAAAAGTTAGCTATTAAAAATGGAGTTGTATTCAAGAGCCACAAAAGTGCCTTGCTTGCAATGGAGACCCCCTAGGAATGGCCATGATCTCATTTCCATTTTCTGTTTCTTCACTCTCCCTGTCTTCTTGCCTTTCTTCTCTACATTTCTGTCTGATGTTCATCCCTGTGCTTCATGTTTTTCTCCATTTCTCTCATCTGACTTTTTATCTACATATAGCTGGATTCCATTTCTCCTTCTCCCCCATTCAGTCTTCAATCGCCTCTTTTCACTTTTCACCTGCTTACCAGCTTTCCATTTCCTAAGCTTACATCCATAGTCATCCCAGTCCTCACCTATCTCATTCTTTTAACAGACACCTATTCCCCAATTCTAATCCCTCATTTCTTCCCTCTGTACGTATCTCCTCACAAGTCTTACAATATCTACCATTTTCTTCCTCTCAATCCCTAATGAAGCCCATCTCCTTCTCTGTCTCTCATCCCTTCTCCACCTCCAGTCCCTTTCTTATATCTTACTCCACATCTAGCCTTCCACTTCCTCTTTTACCTCCCCCATTTATTTATTTATTTGATATACCACCATTTGATTAAATGTGGCATCATGGCGGTTTACTTCCTTATTTAAATTAATTATTTCATAACAATGCACAAAGCACTAATTTTTGATCAGGCATTTGAAGAAGAAAAGGGGAAGAGTGCAAAGAATATCATTTATCTGAAAACACAAACATAATAGCACATACTAGGTAAATGAGATGTCTAAGAAAGAAAAGAAAGTACAGCCAGAGTAACAGATATATTTTAAAACAAGCTAAAATGTCTCATTTTTCTCCAATTAATGTTCAGTCATCTGGAAAGCAGGATGAAAAAGCCATGCTTTAACACTCTTTTTAAATCTAGTGGAAGAACTATTTATTTTAATGTCATAAGGAAGAGAATTTCGTAACATGGGAGCAAGGTAATTGAAGGTAGTGTTGCATGTCCAATCCCATCACAGTTTATCAAGGAATTGTACTACCAATAGATCTGCCTATGACAAGCACAAGGACTAAACAGTATGGTACAATGATAGAATAAAAATAAAGAGGTTGCCCCATGTAGAAGACATGATGCACCATCATCAAAATGTTACTGTAAATTTAATCCTGTTGGCTATGGGAAGCTGGTGCTTTATAGTCAATAATGGTGTCATGCGATCAGATCTTTTGACATTATATAGAAGCATAAAGCTGCATCTGTTTTATTTGTAGACATTTTAAAATATGCAACGCTACACTTGTAAGAACAGAATTACAATCAGTCGATCAATTTAGTATAAAAGCGTGTAGTAAAGCTTTAACACTCTTGAACCTAAGTAAGATCTAATAGATCTGATCATCTTTAAAGCTTAAAAATATTTTTTAACCATAGAAGACATATAAATTAAATGTAAGGTTTTTGTCCGTTATAACTCCTAATATGTGAACAGATTCTTTCATTGGCATTTGCATGCCTTCCATATGGGGTTGAAACTTTACAGTTGGTTTATTCCTAGCAGAATAAAATTGCTGATGACTTCTGAGGATTTAGAACAAATTTGTGAGATTTGAACCATCCTGTGATGGTGTCAAAACACTCCATAGATCATGGGCAATGATAATTTGAATGTTGTCAGAATACACGTATATGCCATATTCAAAGTCCTGTTTTAAGAGAGCTATAAATAAATACATTGAATGAAGTGCATACTAAAATTGAACAGCATGGTATCTCACATTTCAAAGGGAATTTGGAGGAGAGAGAATTATCAATCCTAACTCTAAATAATACATGGGATGAGAAGTATGACCTAAACCATTCTAAGGCTATTCCAACCACCCCTACTTTTTCAAATCTATCAAAAAGATGACGTTCTATAAGATCAAACCCTGTACTTAAATCAAGCTGAAGTAGACACTATCATTCTTCCATCCACGTGGGTCAGGATCTCCTTTAGCAGCTCTGAAAGATGTTTTCATGTGATATTACATTCTAAATCTAGATGGTCTTGGATGGAAGGCATTTATGGCGTTCAAGAAAGAAGTCAGTTCTGTGACTGCTTTTTCAGTAACTTTTGCCAGGAAGGATAAATAAGGAAAAGGTCAATAGTGGATGGGGATCTTGGGATCTAACTTGATATTGTTTTTTAAAATTAAAGGTTAGATGGTGGACTCTTTCCAGACCTTCAGGACAAATTCCTGATTGAGGCTACAGTTAATTCTAGGAGTACTTAAGATAAATGGGGCAACAATTCCTTCACTAAGAATCACAGAAAGAGTTCAGAGGCTGAAGCATGAGAATTCATGGAAGAAATTAGTTTTTCCATTGCTAGGTCAGATAAAGGTACAAAGTTGATGAAACTACTATGGCAAATGGTGGGGTCAATATCTCACCTCCTTCAAAAAATGGTCTTCTTCATTGTTTCTCATCCCTCTATAGCTCCCCTGGCTGCTTCAATTGCTTCCCAACCCCTCCTTCAAATCATCTTCCCTCCACATATTTCTGCGGTAATCCCACACCTCACTCAGTCACTTAGTCCTCAATGTTATCAAATTTCCGGTCAATTTCTTAGTCCCCACTATCCCCCCAGATAATTCCCAAATCCCTACTCTTCTATCCTATCCAGTCCCTGAATCCTCACCCAGGCCTTGGGTCCTCACTTACACGGCCAATACCAAGCAAATCTCCCACCCAGTGTTCAAGTCGCCACCTGAATCCCTGTTTTGCCACATCCTCATGTCCCCAGTACCTGCTCTCCTGCCTCCTACTCACCTTCCTCAGCACCTGCACAACTATTTTCTTATCCCATATTTATTAACCCTACCCTTTCTCCTTCTTCCCTCATCATCCATCCTTTTACCCCACCCTCTCACCCTTCCCCTGTGCGCCTCTTTTCTTCTCCCCCAAGCAATATTTGTCCTCTTCTCCCTTCTTACTCCTCCAGCATCTGCCTATTTTTTCCAGCCTGACCCCAGAATCTACCAGAATCAGCTATCCATTTTTGTCAAATAAACCTCACATACTACTCATGTCTAAACCAGGCAAGGATCTAGTGGAGGTGGGATCTTCCAGACCCATTGAGAGGTTTCATTTCTTGTACAAATTACAGGGCTCTGAGGTGTAAAATCTGGATTTTTAAGTGAAGACAGAATATCCGAATTTTTCTTTTCTTTCTTGTAAGGATATTTTTCCTGTTAGTATTTGAATTTATTCGCTTTGCTATTAAGTTTTAGATCTCTGGAGAAATATGTCTCAGAAAGTTTCTTGTAAATTAAGTTAAACTGCTAAAAATGCATCTCAGTTCATTACAAATTGAGTGTACAGTCCTTACCCTATTACTGACATGTAGGGACCTTCTCTAACTAAAATATATACTGTATTTTCGCACATATAATGCGCACCCGCATATAACACGCATCCGCATATAAAGCACAATTTTCTGCCTGTCCCGCATTGATTTTCTCACATGATGCGCACGCGCGTATAACGCGCATGTGTCGATTGCACTGAGGTGTATAAAAACTTTGCGATCTCTTCTATTATAATCCAGTCATCATGCCAGGAATTAAGCGCAAGTCTTATACTGCGGACTTCAAGCTGAAAGTTGTGGCAAGAGCAGAAGAAACAAGTAACAGAGCAGCAGCAAGAGAATTTGATGTTGGTGAGTCATCTGTTCGCGACTGGAGAAAGGAGAGAACGGCGCTAGAGGAGATGAACCCGCGAAAAACGTGCACGTCGAGGTCCAAAAGAAAAGTGGCCAGAGCTAGAGAGTGACTTAAACAAGTGGATTCTGTCTAGAAGGGAGCAAAATCAAGCTGTCTCAACTATCGCAATTAAATTCAAAGCAAAACTGCTGGCCAATGAAAGAGGAATTTCAAGTTTCCACGCTAGTTTCAACTGGATTTGCAAATTTATGAAGAGGAATGGTCTTTCCGTGCGAATAAGAACAACTGTAGGCCAGAGGATTCCGGATGACTGGGAACAAAAGATGGCGGATTTCAGCACATTTGTCAGCAAAGAAATTTCTGAGTTCGGCATTTCGGCAATGGATGTTATTAACATGGATGAGGTTCCTGTGTCTTTTGACATTCCACCAACCAGGACTGTAGCTGCTTCGGGTTCAAAAACTGTCGCAATAACAACAACTGGACACGAGAGGGCTTGCTTCACTGTAGTCCTGGGTTGCACAGCTAATGGGCATAAATTGAAGCCGATGGTTATTTTCAAGCGAGTAACCATGCCCCGCGAAAAATTTCCACAAGGTATTGTTGTCCACTGTAACAAAAAGGGGTGGATGGACTCTGAGGTCATGAAAATATGGATTGTTATCGGGCCAGGCCTGGAGGTTTCTTTTCTAAAAGGTCTTTGTTGATCTTCGATTCCATGGCTGCCCATAAAGAAACAAATGTGCAAAATTATATTAATTCGGCAGGTGCCCATATCGCAGTGATACCGGGTGGTCTTACTTGCAAACTGCAGCCACTAGATATAGCTGTTAATCATCCCTTCAAAACGTTCATCAGACGAGAGTGGGATAATTGGATGCAGCATGGAATCCATGAATTCACTCCATCGGGACGATTAAAGAGGGCTACATTAATGGAAATCTGCAATTGGTTGTGTTCTGCTTGGGACAAAATATCCCCTGAAACCATCAGAAATGGATTCCGAAAAGCAGGGATTGTTTATAAGAACGAGGATGGGGTGCGCAGTGATGATGAAGATGACGATGAAAACGTCGAAAGTAGTGACGATGAAAGTGCATATGTTACGGAAGAGCGTCTTCAGATGGTTTTAAATTATTTCAATGATGATGTTGATGAGGGGAGTGATTTCGAAGGTTTTATGGAATCGGATGATGAAAAGTAATTAAATATATTTTTGTACCAAGATATTCTTGTGGTGCCTCTTTTTTGGGATCAGCTACTTGCAATAAAGTTTTGGTATAGTGCGCCCTCGAAAATACCGCGCGGGAGGGTTGCGCGGTAAGTAAAAAAGTCTATAACGCGCGCGGTATATGCGCGAAAATATGGTAATACCTCCAAAGAGGGTTGTATACTTTGGCTGTTTTCCTGATAGGAACTCAGTCCTTAGAAATTTTAATAAACTGTTGTTGTTATATGCATCTCTCTCTTTCTGTTCTCTTTATTTTGTATCTCAGGGAATTACTGTCTATCCTCTTCTTGGTCAATGGCAGTGGTTTGGCTGGTGTCAAAATCATTTGATATTCTAAGGGTCTCCCTGTGATAAGGATCCTGGGTGAAGGGTACTCTGGACCAGAGAGCCTCCAAAGTTAAAACAGAAGTACAGCTAAGAGAAGGTGAAATTTTACTTACCAGATAAGGTCCTTTCCTTGAGTCCTGTTAGGTCAGTCCAGACAAGTGGATTGTATGTTTTTTTTAGCAGCAGAGGTAGAAGCAGAGAAAAAATCTAGACATTTCTTATGACCTCATCCTGCAGCCATATCTGAAGCAACTAAGGGCATACGTCTCCAGTATTTGTACCCTAACCATGGTCAAGACCCCTTGCTGCATACAGCCTCAATGTGGGTAACAAGGACCAAGATAACTATATACATCTTTTTCAGTAAACATCGAAGCAAAGAATTCATTCAATCTCTCACTATGGCCTTGTCCCCTTTTAATCCTCTATCATCCAATGATCCAACTGACTCTATCACAGATTTTTTTGCTATAAATGTACTTGAAAAAGTTTGTATTATGAATTTTTGCTTCCATGGCAAGCTTTTTATCAAATTCTCTCTTTGCCTGTCTTATCAATGCTTTGCATCTAGCTTGCCAGTGCTTATGTTGTCTTCAGTTTTCGTCATTTGACTCCTTTTTCCATTTCCTGAAAGATATTTTTTGGCTACACAGCCTCTCTGATCTCACCTTTAAACCATGCTGGCAGTTTTTTGGCCTTCCTTCCACTTTTGTTAAAGCGTGGACTACATCTGGTCTGGGCTTCCAAGATAGTATTTTTTTAAAAAATGCCCATGCTTGATGTAAATTTTTAACCTTTACAGCTGCTCCTTTTAATTTTTTCTCAACTATTTTCCTCATTTTATCATAGTCTCCCTTTTGAAAGTTAAAAGGTAGTACTGTGGATTTCCTTGCTGTCCTTCCTCCATTTATTAAATCAAATGTGATCATGCTATGATCACTATTGCCAAGCGGCTTCCACACCCTTATCTTTTGTATCAGCTCCTGTGTTCCACTAAGGACTAGGTCCAAAATAGCTTCCCCTCTTGTCGGTTCATGAGCTAGCTGCACCAAGAAGCAGTTATTTATTTCATCTAGAAACTTTATCTCCCTAGCATGTCCTGGCTCAATTCCCACTCTCTGGATAAAAAGGAGTGTCAACTGAGATAGTCCGCTTACATACTGTCCACTCCTGCAATATGCTCCACCAAGATGGCCAGGAGATTCTGCTCTGCCCAGGAGAACAGGAAGGTAATTTATCAGGAAACCCCAATGCTCTTCATGCTCCCTTGCCTGTTGATATAGGCTCCTGCTGTGGCATTGTCTGAGAAGATTCAAACTGCCTTACCTCAGACTAAGCCCTGGAGACCTAAGAGGGCTAAGTGAATGGCCCTCGCCTCCAGCTGGTTGATGGTCCATGCCACCATTTGCCCCTTGAAGTGGGCTTCCCATCTGAAAAGACTGGCATCCATCAGCAGGATAAGCCACTAGTGATCATCCAGGGGAAGGCCCTTCAACAGATGACCAGGCTATTCTCACCATTGCAGGCTGACCACCACCAATGGAAGAAGGTGGAGACTTATATTGAAGTCCTGCAAACAAAGAGGCCAGCAGGACAATAAGGACCTTTGCAGGAGTCTCACTTGCCCTCATGCCCAGGGGACCATCTCAGTTGTCGCTGCCATTGACCTTAGGAGCTGAAGGTAGTCCCAAACCGTGGGATCCTGCTGCTTCCAAAAAGACATCAGCTGAAAAAGCAGCTTCTTTGCTGTCTTCTTGGGCAGGAATAACCTTCCTGAGCCATTGTCAAACCATGCCTCAAAATACTCTACTGACCATGTTAGCTCCAGGTAGCTCTTGTAGTTGAAGAGAAGAAAAGAAAATTCTGGGGCAGATAGACTGGAGGCTTGGAACTCTCCACCAGGCTTTGTTGTCCCCCTAGCGTAAGGTAGACCAGACATTGGAGGACCCCACTGGCAAGCTTCAAGCAGGCTGAGCTCAGAAGAATGAGCAGAAGAATCCAGAGTAGAGACGTTGTCTCTTCCTCCAGCTGACCCCATTGCCACCTGCAGAACTGAAGGAGGAAGGAAGGGTGTCCATATCCACCAACTGTAAGAATACTTCTAAGATGTGAGAGAAAGTTCTATATAAGGATCACAGAGGCAGTCTAGTGAGGTAGCTTGGTATGGTGTGGCTAATCCTTCCTTGCTCAACTAAAGCATCCTAGTAAGAGCTGTGCTCCAAGCATGCGAACTAGTAATGCGGATCATCTGCATGCTGAAGATGGAGCACTCAAACAGCATGCACTCATTCCACATGTTGGAAGCACACAGATTCCGCATGTACCAATGCATGCAGTGTTGAATATGGGTTAAGACACAGCCCGGCGCCGGTAGTGCACACACAAGCACGAGATGGGAACTGGTAGGAGAAAAACCGCACTTAACAAATAGTCCCAATTCTGGATCCAACAATCGAACCATTGAGCGCATGAGGTCAGGGGCCTCCCACCAACAACTTTAAACAACATAAAAGCATAGATTTGGTACAACAAACAGGAACTTAAATCTGATACTTACCTCTGGGAGGCCCAAAGCAGCAACAATGCTGGGCTCAGTGCTTCTTCCCTACAGCCAAGGCCTGCAGATAAATACCTCTTGAAACCTTCATCCAGTCTTTGGGGGAGGAGGAGGAGGAGGCACTGAGGCTGTGCTAGGCTTGGGATCCTGATCAATTCTGTCTGTTTAACCAGCCCTTAACAAGATAGGGATGGAGAACTGAACCAACACCCCTCCTCCTTTGGCAAACCCCAGGGGGGCATCGATTTTGAGGCTGACCCAATGCTATTCCCATGCCAACCTCAAGCGAGCAAGTTGTCCCTAAGAGTGATTACTCATGAACTAAATCAAATTTTCTCAAAATTTTCACAGAGCTGTTTCAGATGCATCCACTCTCTGTTGGACACAGAGAAATACTGGGGAAGTATGCCCCTAGCTGCCTCAACTATGGTCACAGGATGAGGTATTAAGAAACCTCTAGATTTTTTTTCTGTCTCCACTTCTGCTGGTAGAGGAACACAATCCACTAGTCTGGACTGGCCTAGCAGGACAATATGAAAATTAACTTTACTTCTATTTTGATGCCAAAGTTAAACTAGGAATGCAGTTTATTTCCGTTAAAACAAGAGTACAGTTAATATATTATTTATTCTGGTTTAGCATTTTTTATGCAATTTTATAACATTTAACCAAGAATACAATCCTTGTACAGAAATTGGAATGGGAGTATCACAAAATTATTTTAAAGAATTATACAGAAGAATAAAAACCATACATTCATTCCCACTCTAGCCAACAAGGAGAGATCCAAGAAAAGAAATAAACCAAATTACAATTCAACGAAGATTATCAATACAGGAGAACAACCAGTGTACCTATATAATCACGGTGGATCAGTTGGAAGCCCGGCCAGGTCAACCCGACAGTGGGAGTCAAGGAAGGCCAGCAGCTGGGAGGGCTCATAAAAAATATAAGAGGAAGACTGATATTTGATCAGGTATTTGCAAGGATATGTAAGGAAAAACAGTCCTCCAAGCTGCTGTATAACCGGGTGAAGGAGAAGAAACTCTTGTTTCCTTTTTTGGGTATCACGAACTAAATCTGGGTACATACGAACTAGCAACCCTTTAAATCGCAAACTCCTTTTCTTAAAGAATACCTTCATTAACTATTCCTTATCAGATAGTAAAGCCAAAGTAATCAATAGAGTATTTATTTATATTATTTCTATACCGCGCTCTTTAAAATCAGCGCGGTTTACATTTAACAACAGCAGTAGCAGATGTTACTTCTTCTTCCTGAGATTTTTCCAAAATATCAGTGATATTCAAACATCCACATGCTCTAAACCTGGAACAACCCCAGACACAGCTGATCTCTTAGAGAAAGGCATATAATATACCTTGACCGTAGGTGGATGTGACTCAGGAGGTATCCCTAATATGTCAGTTAAATAACTTCGAAACATATCTCTAGCAGAAACAAGAGAAACTCAGGGAAAATTCACCAGTCTTAAATTGGCATCCCTAACTGAGTTCTCCAACATCTCAAGTTTAGCTTTAATTATAGAAGAGTCTTTAACATGAAGATCCGAACGCTGTTCCATCAAATCCACTTTAGTTTGTATAGTAGTTAACAAATTCTGAAATGAAAGCGCCTTGGTTATAGATTCTGCCATGTCCACCGAATGCTGTTGTACCTTTTGAGACAATGGCATTCCAAATCATTTCCAGCGTAAGGTCTCAGGATGCTGCACCGTAAACGAAAAGAGTGACTCCTCCATTGCCACAGAGTTGCCTCCTGAAACCTCCAACAGCTGTACCCAGCTCTGTAAGGCAGTCGCCTCTGCTGCTCACTCTCCCACTGCCTGCACTGGAGAGATACTGAGTGACTGCTAACCCTGGGAGAACACTACTCCCTCAATCGGAAACTCTGGAGCAGCCCCTCTACCACCAGCAAGGTCGAAAACGCCAACTGTGTCCAACCGCTGTAACACATCCGGAGAGTCCTGCACGCACAGCATCTTCACAGCACGCCATGAATCAGGAGAGACAGAGTCACTACCCAAAGTCAGTGTCCAGCCAACCACCTCTGATGTCGACATCGCCGGGCTAAACTCCCCTGACAAAAGTGGTTGTTGAGCAGGCCAGAAAAAAAAGGAATCAAGCGGCCCAGTTGCCAAAGGTAATGGCATAGAAGTCGAGGGAGCCAGGGAGGGACAACAAGCCCCCTTAACCTTCCGACCCATAAGGAAAAGTCCAGCATCTCACAAACTCCTGCAATCCACCTTAGTTTACCATTTTTAAAATTTTACTTTTGCTTTAAGGTAGTTTTTTTTAATATTACTGCTTTTTGAAATAATATTTTGTATATTAGGAGGGGAGGAGTAGCCTAGTTTTTAGATCACTGGCTTGGGAACCAAGAGAACAGGGTTTGATTCTCACTAGCACGCCTTGTGGCCTTGGGCAAGCCACCTAACCCTCCATTGCCTCAGAAGAATTACCAGGTTTGTTACAATGTAAATTGCTTTGACTAAAATGATAAAGTGGTATAAAAAACTTGTTAAATAAATTATCTCTTATCACTTAAACCTTCATTGCCTCAGGTACAAACTTAGATTGTAAGCCCTGACTGTAATTTGTCTTGAACCACTACGGAAAAGGCTTGAGCTAAATACTAAGAATTAAATACATCAGAAGTATAAACTAGTGCATTAGAAAAGTATCAGAACTGACACAGAACTGTAACACATTCTGCATTCTTCTTATATTGACCCTGTATAGATATATATATATAAGGTGAACGCTTATGAAAAATAATCAGACAGTAGCTGGGGCTGAGGCCTAGACAATTGGTGCCACCGTTGATACCTTTCAAGCTTGTGCTTATTCAGTTTCTTTCTGTGCCTGTTACCATGTGTCCCATATATGCACATGTGTTTTTCTTTTAAAGCTTACAGCCTCTGAAAACTGACTACTCCTTCTCTTCTGTGTAGTCAATTACCCAAGACTGGGTGCATGGCAAAAGAAGTTCATAACTCTGCCAAGTGCCTTATAGCTATCTTGGTAAACATTATTTAGCTACACACCCAGATATGGCTTAATGTTCCTCTAATATTATCTCAGTATGGATAGCATGAAAATAAGGGATATTGGACAGAGAGAGGAGATACGTTAGGGGCATGCAAATACTTCAAAGGTATAAATAATGAACAAGAGGCCATCATATTTTGGTGGAAAGGAAGTTCTAGAATATGAGATTATTTACGAGGCTAAAAGAGGGTAAAGCTCAGCAGTAAAACTAAAGTATTTTTTTTTACTGGAAGGGTGATGCATTACATGTATGGAACACACCAAAACATTAGCAGAATTACAGAAAGCATTAGACAAGTACAGAGAATCTCATACTGCAAAGAAGCGGTATCGATCAAAACCAGACACATGGCTGGTTAAGGAGAGAGAAACAAATCTAGGGATGAGAAATAGTTGCAGCCCAGGACAGGGAATTATGAATGAGATGGTTCATAACAAGTATAGAAGAAAATGTAAATTCTGCAAGAAAGAGCTTGAAACTGCTGTTCTTCTCTATGCTGGCTGCGACGTTCTGATGGGAGAAAAAGTCTATACAGAAAGACACAAAGTGGAACATCTCATCCATTGGAAACTTTACAACAAACATCACTGAACCAGAAAAATACTGGGATCTGGTCCCTAAGAGAATTATGGAAAATGAAGAGGTCATGATCACCTGGAACATTTACATTTGTTGGCCGAGTCATCACAGGAGATCAGACTTGGGTCTACCAGTAAGACCCTGAAAGCAAGAGACAGAGCCTGCAGTGAAGGCACGCATGTCCAAATGAAGGATCAAGGTCATGCTGATCGCATTCTTCAACCAGAAGGGAGTGGTCCATCATGAGTTTGTGCCTGAAGGTCAGACAGTCAACCAGCACCTCTACTAGCAGATCCTCAATTATCTCCCTTTTTTGCACCTCACTCTCTTTTGTCCCCTTGCCCAGTATGACCAATATTAGTGAGACCTGCACAGGTAAATACCAAAGTCTCTGCCACTATTTCCAAGTCTTCTTTAGTAGAATTCAGTGGGCAGTTGCCCCTTTCCTTAACCCTTTCACTGTCCCCTTTTCATGTAACAGTATAATCAGATCAAATTGACCTGAAACTGGCTGTGCAAAACCCTCAAGCAGATACTGTATGCACCGCCCCCCAAGGACTTACGAATCACTTCAAATTAGTAGTAATATTGTAGACCTGTAACTACATTGCTTGCAAGTCCACTTCTGCTTTATCAAAGATTAACTTATGATGACTAAATTTCGCATTTTCCCCCCTACAAAGAAATGCCCACAAGAGATTATTTATTTATTTATTTATTTGTGTGCTTTTCTATACCGCCTCTTCCAGAGATCAGGGGCGGTTTACAAGGAACTTAAAACAACAATATAGCAATAACAGTGCAATATTGCATTACATTAAACATTAGGTGAACATAACAGTGCAATATTGCATTACATTAAACATTAGGTGAACATAAAACTAGATTACATAAGAACTAGGTTACATGGAAAACAATGTGTGGGTTATTAATATAAAAGGAAACATAAAACTATGTTACAAAGAACCAAAAAGTAGCTTTACATGGTTAGCAAGAGATTATAATAGTTATTTGCGATCATAAGTACAGTGTTGGGAGTAGACTAACATGGGTGGATATGAAAATGGAATTATGTGGGGTAGACTAGTGTTTGGTTTGTTGCATGTTTTTGTGTAGTAAATTTGATTTCAGGTTGTATGTTGCTATAGTGTTGACTAAATAGGTAGGTTTTAAGTTCCTTCCTGAAAGTTGTAAGATCTTTAATCTCTCTGAGGTTTAGTGGCAGTTTATTCCATTGGCTGGGAGCATAATATGAAAAAGCAGTGTTGGTGGTTATTTGTTTTGATTTTGTCACTGCAATGGGAATTAATAGCATGTTGAGGTTAGTTTTTCTTCTGATTCTGTTTTCTTGTGGGGTTTGGAGTAGAGTGGCCAACTGTGATGGGGCTAGGTCATTAATGAGTTTAAAAGTGGTGACAAGTGTTTTATATTGAATCCTACTATAGATAGGAAGCCAGTGGAGAGCGTATAGGATAGGAGAGATGTGATCGAATATTTTAGCTTTCATAATGATTCGAGCAGTGACATTCTGAGCTCTTTGAAGGATGTGTAAATTCTTTTTGGATGTTCCTTGGAGTATGCCATTGCAGAAGTCTAAATGTGGCATAATGAGAGCCTGGACAACTGTTCTGAAATCGTTGATGTCGATGAGGGGTCTGAGTTGCTGTATGGTTCTCAGTTTGAAAAATATAGTTTTGGCAGTCTGTTTTATGTGGTTGGTCATGCTTAGGGTTTTGTCTAGTGTAACTCCAAGGTATTTAATTTCAGACTTGACTGGGAGAGTAATGTTCATAAGGTTGATGGAAGTTGGAGGGGTGAAGGTGGTACTTCTGGTTACGAAGAGTGCTTCGGTCTTTTTGAAATTGATATCCATATGGATTGAGTGGAGCCATTTTTCAGCTTCAAAGAGGCAGGTGGCGATTTTGTTGAAATTAAGGTTAGCTATGTCTAACGGGGCGAACAGCATGATGTCGTCTGCATAGATAAAATATTTTAGATTGTGGCGTTGAAAGATTGTACAGATAGTCAAAAAAATTTCACATCCTTGTCCACAAACCAAAAAGTTAAAAAATTTAATGGATAAAGTAATCTAGGAAGCACCATCCTTTATGGTCAAATTATTTTTATTATTTTCCAAAACAGTGCATATACAATTTATCACTTGAACTCTACATCAATTCTCATCCCTTCAACTCCCTCCCCCCTTCTCACACTCTAATCATATTAATGAGTGCACTTTGGCACTGAGGCGTCAGAGTCTGCAAGAATGGTTGCCCTTCCTTAAGGAACTTTTTCTGCCTTCAAGGGATCACTGACATAACAGTCAATATTTCCATTTGAAGTAGATGGCACTTTCCACTGCGGAACGTAAGGGGCCTCATTGTGCAACCACTTCAGCAACAGGCACTGCTTAGCAGCTAGGTAGGCCTTCTGCACCAACAGAATCTGGCGAGTGGCAATTCCTGCCAGCAAGCTAACAAACATACAGTGCTCAGGCTGCGCTCGATATAACATACAGGGCAGTGCATTAAAAATCCTTTGCCAAAACTCACCCATCCAGGCACACTGCCATACCATGTGAAAGAACATCATCTTCTCCTGCCCACACTTACCACAAACATCTGTCTCTAAAATCATCATCAAGTAAGCCCTCCGGGGGTCCACATACGCTCTGAACAAAAATTTAAATTGCAACACTCTCCACCCTGCACTCTCCACCACCTCACATACACCACACACACTACCACAAAAATCCTCCTTCTCAAACTCTATTCCTAAATCACTCATCCATTTATCTATCACCTTTTCCAAACATCCTCTTTTCAAATTGTCCTGTAATTATCTATAGATCCATGCAATCAAGCCCACTTTCACCTGTTACCATAAAATTATCTTCTCAACTCTTCCCTCACCTAATTGGCCAAGATCCCCCTCCTGCCCTATTAAAACATAATGACAGGCTTGCAGATAACCATAGTGGTCCTTAAAGCCAAAGAAAATAGATGTTATAGGGTTGCATATGCATGAATCACTTGCCATTTGTGATCTACCAATTGTCCCACCCATTTTAGTCCCAGCCCCCCACCCCCCCCTATCTACCAAAGACCCCTCACCCAAATCCAGGCACAAAATCAACATTCCCTGATAAAGGTAAATAATAAGAAACACAGGCATTTTCTTCTGCAACCATTTCCATGCCCACCAAGCAGACTTCACCAACAGGCTCTGCTCCCCATGCCGAGCCCACTCCAACCTCTTTGCATTCAGCACATAAGACAAAGATCGATTGTGCTTCCAATGCTATATCCATAAATGCAGAGGTTCCCAAGATCCACCTTCAAACAACACACAATAAACAAGCCACATTATATAAACCTTTGAGTAGGTTATCCATTAGCGCTAGGAGGAGGGTTTCTACACCGTGATGTTGACAAGACCCGTATTGATGCACATCAAGGGCGTTTGTATCATCAATATGGTCCTGCAGCTGCTGCTGGACTGTCTTTTCGATTATCTTGGCAAGGAAGGATATGCTTGAAATTGGGCGGTAGGAGGTAGGGTCGTCCTTGTTGAGTGCTTTGTTTTTCAGTATGGGTCATATGAGGGACTTTTTAAGAAGTGATGACATGAGACCTTGCAGCAGCGAAAGGTTCACTATGTGGGAGATGTGCTGTGCCATTTCTTGCTTAGTTGCCTTGATCCAGACGGCTGGACAAGGGTCAAGAGGGGAGGTTGTGTTGTTTAGGTTGGTGATAATGTTTATTATTTGTTGGTCTTCCACGGCCCGGAAGGTAGTCCATTCTTCGCGCTGGTCTGGTCTTTCTGGAGTATCGATTCTTTGAAGTGGTCTGGCATCAAGATCTAGATTGGGGAGTGCGGGTGCTGTGGGACTTAGATTGCTGGCATAATAATCTGCTAGACGTTGGGCTGTCATGGTTCCGCTGGGGTAGCTGTCATGCACATTCTTGGTGAGAGATTTGATGAGTTCAAAAAGCTCCCTAGGCCTGTTGAGGGCCTTGTTAAGTGTGTTGGTGTGGTGCACCTTTTTTGCCAGGTTGACTTCATTTTTATATGTAGCGAGGCGTCTGAAGTATTCCCTCCTGTGTTCCTCAGTTTTGACTTTCCTCCATTTTCTTTCTTGTTTTCTCAGGTCCTTCTTCATTCCCCGTAGGGTTGGCGTATACCATGGCTCCGCCCTGCTTTTGGTTGGGTTCCATGTAGGTTCTAGCTGAGTCTTAGGGGTATGTTTACTAAACCGCAGTAAAGGAGCAGTCTTTTCTGTGCGTTAATGGCAGCGATAAGGGGTTACCATGTGGTAAGTGTGATGGCGTGTCAGAGACGTTCTGGCGTTAAGAAGTGCTAGTGGACACTTACCATGTGGAAATAGCACATGCTGCGTTAAGAAAGGAAGATATAAAATGAGAAAAAAAATCCTTGTAGATGGAAATTCAAATCAGGGTGTGCAGGCTGGATTAGACTGTGCCAGAGATGGAAACCCCCAGAAATCAGTAACAGTGAAACTATCAGGCCACAGACAAAATTAAACTGAGATCTTCCCTTAAAGTTTGAGATTTCCTGGAATTTGAGCCAACAAAATATTTGAATTTTAAGACCAGTACATGCAGCATCAAGAACACAAGACGTGGGACAGACACAAAGGATCACCACATAGCAAGAGGATGGAATCAAAATAAATGTAAAGAACTTCTAAATAGTGAGGGGTAACCTGCCTGGAGTGGCATGAATAACTCTACAATTCTGGCACCTTACTGGGCAGACTACATGGACCATGCTGCTCTTTATCTGTCATCATTCATTCATTTGCTATATTACAAAAATGCAAATCTTAAAGACTCCATATCCGAGTAACCCTGCCAACACCCTATTCCTTATCATCCCTCCAGTCCAGTTCAGACACATGGGCTATCTCCCCTCACCAGCAGTTTGAGACTGAGCATCTCAGAACCTTTTCTGATGCCACAGTAGAAGAGCCCTTTGCACCACCTCCAAGGCCAGTATTCTCAGTCTCCAGCAGCTGGTGAGGAGCTTCTGTGCCATCTGGACTCCACTAGAATGACTTAAAAAAATAAAATAAAGAAGGAAGAATAAGGAAAACAACTTAAACCTTTTAAGCTGGCCTATCAGAGCTGTTGCAGTTTAAAGGAGAAGAACTGCTGAGAAACCAGGGTTGTTGAGTCGGCCCAATTCTATGGGGAATGCAACACCTGGTGGTCCAGGTCCTTCCCCCCCCCCCCCCCCCGACATCAATTGGCAAAAAAAAAAAAGGATTGTTTTTTCACACGTGTTCTTGTGCTTAGAGGAGATAACAGCTACAGCTTCAAAAACAAAAAGAACAGAGCTCCGGAGCAGCAGGGCTCTTCTCTGCAGCCTGATTGTGCGGCTGACAAGGAGCAGCTGCAGAGTGAGTTGTCGGCATCAAGTGAGTGTTATTTTACTTTATGCCTTCCTCCATTGGGGTTTTTTATTTCCTACGTTGCCAAGCCAACAGAGAAGCTTGTGTGTGCAACATGCGGTAGCCACAAGGGGTCCCTTTCAGCAGCAGGCTTTGGCTGGACATGTAGGAAAGAAGGTTGGGCAGCCGAAGAGGAGATGGCAGGCGCAAGGGCAGCTTCAGGAGAAATTTTGGGAAGGCAAGTAGAGTTGTAGGAGACATGGGGTAAGCCTCCAGGCCAGCATTTAGTTCCCACGCTTTTGGCTGGAACCGCGGCCATTTTGCTTTTTTGCTTTCTCCTTCCATTTTACAGCTGATTCATGAGGGGCTTGCTGAAGTGGTTTCTTCTCCCACTGCCGCTGCTTATTTGTTGAAATGCAAAGCACTTTCCCATGAGGTTATGTGCCCATTCAATCAGGGCTCAGGCGGCGTCCTGGATGGAGGCTGGCTTGGTGTCGCCTGTTGACATTTGCAGAGCGGCGACCTGGTCGTTCCTTCATACCTTCACGCGACACTATTGGCTTGATGTACAGGCCCAGAAGGATGTACAGTTTGGGGCCGTGATGCTGCAGGCCGGACTCGTCCATTATTGAGGTAGTGCTCTGGTACATCCCACATGACTGGACTGGACTGGACTGGAGGGACAATGGGAGGAGTGGCCTAGTGGTTAGGACAAGGTACTTCAGGCCGGAGGGCCAGGGGTTCAAGTCCCTCCTGGGGACAGCACTCTCAGGCCGGAGGGACTGGGATTTCTAGTCCTATAGGCACTCCTTGTGGTCCTGGGCAAGCCACTTAACCCTCCATTGCCCATGTTCCCTGTAAGTATTAGCGTATGTGTGTCATATCCCCTCGTGTTAAATGTATCTCCCAATTGACCGCTTTGACCCAGTGAAAAGCGGGATATAAATACAGCTAAATAAAAAACAATAAGGAAAGTGAAATTAGGTCCTACCTGATAATTGCCTTTTCCTGAGTCCCTCCAGTCCAGTCCAGGACCTGCCCTGTGGTTTAGTTGAGGGGGGCAAGCCTGGGATGTGTTTTGGACGTGGAAGGGTCTTGGAGGGACGGGCTTCAGAGTTCACCCCTTATCAGTGCAGAGGTTTTTGGCTAATTCTTCTCTCTGGTGAGTGGAGATAACCCATGCATCTGTACTAGACTGGAGGGACACAAGGAAAGGCAATTATCAGGTAGGACCTAATTTCATCCTGATAACTGCAACAGAAAGCAAAAAGAAAAAAGTGAGAACAGCAGCACAGGGCCTATAGAGCAAATATACCATTCCATAACAGCACAAACTTCCAAAACCTCCACAACAAGGAGCCTGCCTAGCAAAGAGCAACATCATAAATATTGCTGTGAGCTCTAAAAAATCCATACACCTACTAGGAAAATTGAACAAGCCAGATTACTACAGATCCTTATATAGAAACTCATTGCTGACAGAATACCTGGCCTCAGTCACACATTTAGAACATAAATAAACTCTCATCAAGCAGAGAACAGGGGATCACAAACTAAAAATAGAAATATGTAGATAAAAATTAAAATGAAACCCCAAGAAGCCAGGAGCTGCATGTAGTGCAACACCAGAGAAATAGAAAGAGATGCATATAAAGAAAATACATTAATTACAAAAGCCGACATATTGCAATCACTAATTTGAAAATATTTTTTTTTCTACCTTTGTCGTCTAGCCATTTTAGTTTTCCAACTGAGCTGGTACCAGTCTCTCTTTTCTGCTTTCCCTTTGTCTTCTTCTCAGTGACTTCTTTCCATTTTTTCTCTTTCCTCCTTTCTTCTTTTTTTCCTTCTCTACATGTCTTTGATGCTGATCTTTTTATTTTTTCCCCATCTCTCTCCTCTGGCTCTCTATCCACTCATATCTAGATTTTATACCTAACACTTCTTTTTTCTCACCCTCCAGTCCTTTAGTCTTTAGGACTTTTTACCTATCAACTTTCCATCTCTTATTCTTACCCATCTTTAGTGCTCCCATTGCCCTCGCTATCTCTCTCCTACGCCTGTTTTTATATCCTTCTCTACCTTTCACCCACTCCCTAGTTCCCTATTTCCACTCTCTATACTCACCCCCTCAATCTTCATCCACTCACCCCTTCATCAGCTCTAGCCCCTTCCATCTTGCAGACCCCCCGTCCCTCATTCACTGCCCGACAAACAGCCTTCTCCATCCCACACTTCACTGCAAAGGTAAAACACCTGGAGGTCTTCCTTCTTTAAAGAGCAGTATAGCATGTCCCATGAAGAAAGTAAGTAAATAAATATATTTACCTCCATCCCATTCAGAGATCCCCCCACCAATCTCTACTAACAATACTCTCCCACCCTCCATCCATCCCACACCTCATAGACACTCCCTCCCCCAATCTCACAGTCACCCTTCCATCTCTGAACCTCAGACACTCCAAAAGTCCTCTTCCGTCATCCATCCCACACATCACAGACCGTCTCCAGCTCCAACAAATAACCCCTATTTCCCCCATCTATAACGAACCTTACAGACACCCCCACATCAACACTCCTTCATTCCCACAAGCAACCCCCTAACCCATACAGCCTCACCCTTCTTCACACATCCCTTCCCCAATCACAGACACCCCCTCTATCTCCTCCCTCTCATTTAACCTACACATACAGCCATCTTCATAAACACCCCCTCTATTCTTACACATCACAGGCACCCTCCACAAAGACAACCCCTCCATCCCCACACCTTACACTATGAAGCCCACGGATTAAGCTGTGTTGCATGTGGTAGCAGTGGGGCATTTCTACCACAGGCCCATTAGAGCTGAATGAGCACAGCCTGGTGTCATCCAGTTACCTGGGCCTCCTCTCCAGCTTTGCCCGCCTCTCTCTCTTCTGGCCCTGCTTCTCGGCATCCAAACCAACCAGGAACATCCACTCTCACTGTGCTGGGTCACAATGCAAAGCCACAACTGCTCTTACTAAGTTTATAGATGTCTGATGTCCCCTAATCAGCCCAGTTTGATCAGTTTGTATAAGTGTTGAAATCACCCAATTCAGCCTATCTGCCAGGATTTTCATTTAAATTTGTAAATCTTGATTAAAGAAATGGATCTGTAAGATCCCACCTCCCCTGGATCCTTGCCTGGATTATGTGAGGTTGATTTTGATAAAGTCCCAGATTTTCTTGCACCACCTCTTGGAACATCTGCAACCACAGATCCTCTAGAATTTTATAAAATCTACTACTTAGTCCATCTGGTCTGGGTGACCTAGCTAGCCCCCTTCTCGTGGTGACCTGACAAAGGCTATGATTTGCCCTTAAAGGACTTATCAATCTGATCGGCTTGATTAAAACTTGCATAGTCCTGCCAAGCCTTCTGAAGAATGGTAGCAAAACTAGAATCAGTGTACAAAAGAGGGTTTTAGTCTCATAAGAACATAAGAACATAAGATATGCCATACTGGGTCAGACCAAGGTCCATCAAGCCCAGTATTCTGTTTCCAACAGTGGCCAATCTAGGTCATACGTACCTAGCAGTTTCCCCAAGGGACACAGGTTCCACAATGCTTGTATTGGTTCAAGCATTGATATCCTGGGTCCCTTCTTAATAATGGTTTATGGACCTTTCCTCCAGGAACTTGTCCAAACCTTTTTTAAACCCAGCTACACTAACAGCCTTTACTACATCCTCCGGTAACAAATTCCAGAGTTTGATTACACGTTGAGTGAAAAAATATTTTCTTTTATTAGTCTTAAATAGTTTACCCTGTAGCTTCATTGCATGTCCCCTAGTCTTTCTATATTCTGATAAGGTAAACAATCGATCTACGTTTACCCGTTCCACTCCGTTCATTAATTTATAGACTTCTATCATATCTCCCCTCAGCCGTCTCTTTTCCAGGTTAAAGAGCCCCAACCTTTTTAGCCTTTCTTCATAGGAGTAGCCTTCCATCCCCTTTACCATTTTGGTGGCTCTTCTCTGAACCTTTTCTAAAATTGCTATATCCTTTTTAAGATATGGCGACCAGAATTGCACACAATATTCAAGGTGCGGTCTCACCATGGAAACGATATAGAGGCATTATAATATCTTTTGTTTTATTTTCCATTCCTTTCCTTATCATACCTAGCATTCTATTTGCTCTCTTGGCCGCCGCTGCACACTGGGCCGAGGGTTTTAACATGGTATCCACAAGGACACCTAAATCTTTTTCTTGGGTGGTGGTTCCTAATGTGGAACCTTGCATCGTGTAACCATAGTTTGGGTTGTTCTTCCCTAGGTGCATAACCTTGCACTTCTCCACATTAAATTTCATCTGCCATTTTGATGCCCAGTCTTCCAATTTATCAAGATCCTCTTGCAATTTTCCACAATCCTTATATGATCTCTTTTATAATCAAGCATTCTTAGCATAATCTCAGTCAATGAAATGGTCTGAAACCATTTGTGGTTGAATATCTGCCCTTCCAATTGGGAAATAAAACCATCAAAAATAAAATGTAGTCCAAACGTGAAAAGGTTTTATGCACCTGGGAAAAAAAATATAAAATCTACATCCAGAGAATTCAGGGTCCTTCAGGCATCCAGCAAGCCCAAGTCCTGCATTAAAAAATTTACCCGTCTGTCAATGTATCATCCTATAGTAGTCTTCCCCAGCTTACAATCAACTCTAGGGGGCTGCCACAAGAATAAAATCACCCCCCAAGAGAAGGTGGTTACTCACATGTAGTAGGTGTTCTCTGTAGACAGCAGGAAGTAGTCCTCACGTATGGGTGACATCCCCCAATGCAGCATGCACGGGAATGCTCCCTGGCTACTATAGGAATATTTTGGGAAGTTCCATCACACCTGTGCACCTCCTTCCCACCTGTCGCCATAGTGCCATTTTAATTCAGTCTGATATTATAGCAATAGTAAAATACAACTCCCAGGGGAGTTGAAAGGGTTGTGAGGATGTATTCCTGCTGTCCACAGGCAACACCTGTTAGAGGTGAGTAAAGTGTGGCTACACATCTGAAAAAGGTATTCTCCAAGAGCAACAGGAATCAGTCCTCACTTATGGGTGATGTGATCGACAGAACTCTCACACAGGAGCCCTCCCCAGCTTTCACAGAAATCCTTTGAGATATCCAGCACTCATGCGTGATCGCCTTCATGCCTGAATGGAGCCATCTTACCTCACATGATAGCAGCTTAATTGCTCCACAAAGATAAAACAACTCCACGGGGAGGAGGGAGGGTAGTGAGGACTGATTCCTGCTGCTATTGGAGAACACCTGTTACAGGTGAGTAACCACATTTTCTCCGGGACCAAGCAGTCCTCACTTATGGGACTCCCATAGCTACAGGCTACTGAAAAAACTTGGAAAAAACTGAATGGGGCAACCAGAAAAACCAAACCATGAAGAACAGTGCAAAAACAATGAAAGGTTTCAAAAGTCGACATATGGCCCCATCATCAAACAAGAAAATGACTCTCCAGTAGCCTGGACAGACAGAAGGGCCAGAGGGAAGGCGTTGCATTAAGTCCCAAAGAGGTGCCAGAGTAAGGCTTGGCTGAAGGTGCTATCATGCTATCCACGTCCATGCAGTCATGGGCTGCATAGGTATGGACAGACAACCATGTTGCAACTCTACAGATCTCCAGCAAGGTGACCGAGCACAGTTTAGCTATAGAGGCTGCCATTGCATGAACATTCTGCACTGTGACATGGCATTCTAAGGAAAGTCCAGCCTGGGCATAGGCAAAGAAGATGCAGTCAGCCACCCAGTGTTTGGGTCATATGAGACAGAGAGCTGGGAGGAACCGCAGTAGGCATCCATTCTAGATAGAAAGCCACCGCCCTCATACAATCCAGAGTATTTGCATGAGGCCTTGGAAAGAAGGTGGTAAGCACTACCAACTGGTTGAGATAGAAAGGCAAAACCACCTTAGGCAGAAATGTATTTTTATAAAACCTGATATAGAGTGCGTGCACCACCAGTGCCTGTAGTTCACTAACTGCACATCGAAGTAAGCGCCACCAAGAAAATGACTTCCAGGACAGAAATTTGAGAGAATAGCTATCCAGCGGCTCAAAAAGTGAAGTGAGCAGCTGTCCGAGGATCACGTTAAGGTCCCATGCCACCAGTGGCAGTCAGATCGGTGAACGCAATAGCAAGAGGCCCCTCATGAAGTGGGCAGTGAGGGGGTGAGCAGAAAGAGACCTACCATCTATCAAATGATGGTAGGCCACCAGAGCACTAAGATGTATGAGGCTTCAAGCCAGCATGAGAAAGGTGTAGTAGGTATGTTAGCCCCTTTTCCTGCCTGGTGGAGCAGGTCCTCTGTCCACACACCAGACAGAAAATCTGCGCTATTTCAAGGCATATGCACATCTGGTGGAATCCTTGCAGCATGCGAGGAGAATATTCTTCACATCCCTAGGCAAATGAAACTGAGCAAGAGCTATCATCTCAGCATCCAAGAAATGAGGGCTTGAGATTGGGATGGAGGAGGGTCTCCTCCTCCTCAGAGAGCAGATCTGGGGCATGGCAGAGGCAAAGAGCAGAAGCCTGGAAGAGGCGAAGCAACAGGGGGTACCATTGTTGCCTCAGTCAGCAGTGGGCAATAAGTATCATGGAGGTCCTGTCCGTCTGGACTTTGAAAAGGGTCTTAGTCACCAAAGGAGTTGATGGGTTAGCATAAAAACAAGCCCTTGCCCCAGTTCACGAGGAATGCATCAGAGGCCACCCGATTGTGACAGGGAACTCTGGAGCAGAACAGTGACAGCTAAGCATTGTGAGGAGTGACAAAGAGGTCCATGGATGGAGTGCCCCACCTCTGGAGGATGTTGTGGCAACTTGTGGATTGAGAGTTCACTCATACGGCTGCAGCACTCTGTTGAGCCTGTCTGCTGAGGTGCTGTCCAGACCCAGGAGGTAAACCACCTGGAGAAGCATGCCGTGCTTGCTGGCAAATCTCCAGAGTCAAACAGCCTCCCAGCAGAGGAGGTATGAGTCTGTGCTGCCCTGCTTGTTTCCACCTAGTTGTCCATCTGGCTGAGGACTACCTGGTTGAACAGCTGTTGCTGGAAGACTCACAGGACATTCACTACCACCCTGAGCGCAAGGAAGTTTATCTGATGAAGACTCTCCCCTGGCATCTAGAGTCCCTGGGTATGTAGGCCATTGAGATGGGCTCCCCAGCCCAGTTTGGAGGCATCCGTGCCCGGCCCCTGCTGGTGCATCAGGGTTTGGAAAGGAAGTCCTGCTAGAAGATGGGTTGGCTGCTGCCACCAGGAAAGGGAGTCCTTCAGAGGTGAAGTCACCATGACCCAAGTCTGTGAAATGATCCATCGCTTAATGCCACTGAAGCCGGGCAGACAGGCTAATGAGGCCTGTGGAGGCCATGTGGCCCAGAAGGAGGAGCATATGGCAAGTCGAGACCGTTGAGCAATGTTGGATGTCCTGGGCTAGAGCAACGAGGCACTGGGCCCTGTCTGAGGGAAGGAAGGCTCTGGTTACCATGGTATCAAGGACAGCCCCAATGAACTTGAAGCACTAAGCAGGTTGCAGGTAGGACTTTAGGCAGTTGATGACAAAACCCAGCTGCTCCAGTACCTGAATGGTGCATTGTGCGAATAGACAGACCTCGCCTGGCATCCCACCTCTGATTAACCAGTTGTCCAGAAAGAGGAAGACAAAGATGCCCTGCACCTGAGGAAAAGTGACCACGACCACCAGACATTTTGTGAAAACCCTTGGGGTGGACCCCCAGTCCGATGGGTAGAACTCTGTATTGATAGTGATGTCCACTGATGACAAAGCGGAGGTACTGCTGGCGCAGGGGGTGAATGAGGATGTGGGCATTAGCATCTTTTAGATCCAAGGAGCATAGCCAATCTTCCTGCAGGAGGTAAGACAGCAATGTTCCAAGGAATACCATTTTGAACTTCTCGCGCATGAGGAAGCGAACGAGATTGTGGCACTCCAGAATGGGACGGAATCTACCTGTTTTCTTTGGAACCAGGAAATAGCGGTAGAATCCCTTTCCCATTTGAGAAGGTGGAACAAGCTCCACTGCTCTTTCTTGTAAAAGAGCCTTGAGCTCTTGCTGAAGAAGTTCTTGATAGTAAGGTTCCAAAGGATACTCCCCTGGAAAGAATAGGGAGGGGGTCTGATAGAAATGTAGGAGGTAGCCCTCCTTTACCACTTGTAGAGTCCAGGCATCAGTGGTTACGCTGGGCAAATGATGTGTGATGCCCCCCATTGTGTTTCAGAACTGGGCCTGAAAGGGGAAGAAGGACCATGGCCCGGGAGTCAAAAGCCCTCACCTCCCCCCAGGCTGTGGTTGTGATGCCAGCTGAGGCTTCGTGGCTTTAGGGCAACGTTGCTTCCGGCCTTGGCCCTTGACTTGCTGTGCCTGCTGGGGGCAGCTGGTATGAATGGTATGGGACATAAGTACCACAGGCCTTCTTTTTCTTCAGATAAGAAGGACTTTTTCCCCAAGGCCTTCCAGAGGGAAGGATCAGCAGTCTTTCTTGAAAGTCTGTTCATGGTAACCTGGTCAGTCTCCAACTCTGCAACCTTCTCAGTCATAGGTCTGCTGAAGAGGTTCTCTCCCCGACATAGAACATTGACAGACTTGTCCTGGACCCATTCCTCCATGTCTGATGACTATAGCCATACAAGGCGGCGGGCACCAATTCCCACCGCAGCCACTCTATCCATGGACTCAAGGTCATCGTAGGCTGCACGAGTGACGTATTTGAAGCATTCCTTGATTGTAGCTACCAGACTCCGGAAGTGCTGAGGATAGTCTCCAGATAATCCAGCCGAGAACCTGGCAAGCTCCCCCACCAGGTCTCTAAAGTACATGCCCATGTACAGCTGGTATATTTGGATACGGGACATGAGCATTGAGCCCTAGTAACATTTCCATGGTGCATGCCTCCCTACCAGAAGGCACTAAGAAGTGCATCTTATTAATCAACATGGCGCATGGCCGATTCCACAACCATGGAGTTGTGAGGCAGTTGTGTTTTCTCAAAGCCTGGGCTCTTGCACACTCACTACATGGAATAGAGATGCCTGCTCACAATTGTTACCATAACCAGGGTCTCCCATATCCTCAGTAGTAACCTTTCCAGCATAGGCTGCACCAGGACAATGATGGCTTCCTTTGGAGAAGTTGGATAATGGAGCTGCTTTCTTTGGTGCCAATGCCAGTTCCTTTGGCAGGAACTCCTCGATGGTAATAGGCTCGAAGTCCCGCACTGGCCCTCCGAGGCTACGGGAGGCACCTCCTCCCACCAGGGCAGCTTTGAAGGCTGCTCCCAGCCTTCGCCTCGGAGTCATGTTGTGGGCTTCGATGGTGATATCTATGGGTCTTCACCCTGGTCTTGGTACATGTCGGTACCAATGACATAGGAAAATGTGGTAGGGAGGTTCTGGAGGCTAAATTTAGGCTTTTAGGTAGGAAGTTGAAATCCAGAACTTCCAGGGTAGCATTCTCCGAAATGCTTCCTGTTCCACGCGCAGGACCCAAAAGGCAGGCAGAGCTCCGGAGTCTCAATGCGTGGATGAGACAATGGTGCAGAGATGAGGGTTTTGGATTTGTTAGGAACTGGGGAACATTCTGGGGAAAGGAGGGGCTCTTCCGAAGGGATGGGCTTCGCCTTAACCGGGATGGAACCAGGCTGCTGGCATTAACCTTTAAAAAGGAGATAGAGCAGCTTTTAAACTAGATATTAGGGGAAAGCCGACAGTCGCCCAAGAGCAGATGGTTCGGAAGAATGTATCTTTGAAGGATACTACCAAAAGCAGAGAGGTTCCACAAAAGAGTAAAGTAGCCCAAATGCCCTCAAGTATGGAGCAGACAGAGCTTAAAGATCCCAAATTACCCATGTCTAACAATAGCCAAATTAATATGAATAAAATACATTCTCTAAAATGCTTGTATGCAAATGCTAGAAGTCTAAAAAATAAGATGGGAGAGTTAGAATATATAGCACTAAATGAAAGGTTAGATATGATTGGAATATCAGAGACATGGTGGAAGGAGGACAACCAGTGGGACACTGTGATACCTGGGTACAAGCTATATCGTAATGATAGAGCTGATCAAATTGGTGGAGGGGTTGCTCTCTGTTAGAGAGGGCATTGAGTCAGAAAGGATTAAAGTTTTGCAGGAAACAAAATCTGCTGTAGAATCTATATGGATTGAAATTCCATGTAAAAGGGGGAAGGCAATGGCAGTGGGTTGTACTATCGAGCGCCTGGCCAGAATGACCAAATGGATGATGAATTGCTCAAAGAAATCAAGGAAGCTAACAAAAGTTACAGCGCAGTAATAATAATAATGGGTGATTTCATAAGAACATAAGATATGCCATACTGGGTCAGACCAAGGTCCATCAAGCCCAGTATTCTGTTTCCAACAGTGGCCAATCTAGGTCATACGTACCTAGCAGTTTCCCCAAGGGACACAGGTTCCACAATGCTTGTAATGGTTCAAGCATTGATATCCTGGGTCCCTTCTTAATAATGGTTTATGGACCTTTCCTCCAGGAACTTGTCCAAACCTTTTTTAAACCCAGCTACGCTAACAGCCTTTACTACATCCTCCGGTAACAAATTCCAGAGTTTGATTACACGTTGAGTGAAAAAATATTTTCTTTTATTAGTCTTAAATAGTTTACCCTGTAGCTTCAGTGCATGTCCCCTAGTCTTTCTATATTCTGATAAGGTAAACAATCGATCTACGTTTACCCGTTCCACTCCGTTCATTAATTTATAGACTTCTATCATATCTCCCCCCTCAGCCATCTCTTTTCCAGGTTAATGAGCCCCAACCTTTTTAGCCTTTCTTCATAGGAGTATCTTTCCATCCCCTTTACCATTTTGGTGGCTCTTCTCTGAACCTTTTCTAAAATCGCTATATCCTTTTTAAGATACGGCGACCAGAATTGCACACAATATTCAAGGTGCGGTCTCACCATGGAACGATATAGAGGCATTATAATATCTTTTGTTTTATTTTCCATTCCTTTCCTTATCATACCTAGCATTCTATTTACTCTCTTGGCTGCTGCTGCACACTGGGCCGAGGGTTTTAACATGGTATCCACAATGACACCTAAATCTTTTTCCTGGGTGGTGGTTCCTAATGTGGAACCTTGCATCGTGTAACCATAGTTTGGGTTGTTCTTCCCTAGGTGCATAACCTTGCACTTGTCCACATTAAATTTCATCTGCCATTTTGATGCCCAGTCTTCCAATTTATCAAGATCCTCTTGCAATTTTCCACAATCCTCTTGGGTTTTAACAACTTTAAATAGTTTTGTGTCATCTGCAAATTTGATAACTTCACTCGTTATTCCACTTTCCAGGTCATTTATGAATATGTCAAAAAGCAGCGGACCCAGCACAGATCCCTGGGGTACACCACTATTCACCTTTCTCCATTGGGAAAATTGGCCATTTAGCCCTAACCCGGTATCGACTGGTCAGTGTCACGTCAGGACATGCTAGGGAGATAAAGTTCCTCGATGAAATAAATGACTGCTTCTTGGAGCAGCTGGTTCATGAACCGACCAGAGGGGAAGCCATATTAGACCTAGTCCTTAGTGGGACACCAGATCTAGTGCAAGAGATAAGGTTGTTGGGGCCACTTAGCAATAGTGATCATAGCATGATCGCCTTTGATTTAATTAGTGGAGGAGGGATAGTAAAGAAATCCACAGTACTACCTTTTAACTTTCGAAAGGGAGACTATGATAAAATGAGGAAAACAGTTAAGAAAAAACTAAAAGGAGCAGTTGCAAAGGTTAAAGACGTACATCAGGCTTGGCTGTTGAAAAATACTATCTTGTAAGCCCAGACCAGCTGTATTCCACACTTTAAGAAAAGTGGAAGGAAGTCCAAAAAACTGCCAGCATGGTTTAAAGGTGAGGTCAGAGAGGCTGTTGTTGCCAAAAAAGCATCTTTCAGGAAATGGAAAAAAGAGCCAAACGACGAAACCTGGAAACAGCACAAGCACTGGCAAGTCAAATGCAAGGCATTAATAGGGCAGGCAAAGGGAGAATTTGAGAAGAAGCTTGCTGCGGAAGCAAAAACACGAAGTAAAGACCTTTTCAAGTACATTTATAGTAAAAAACCTGTGAGAGAGTCAGTTGGTCCATTAGATGATAAAGGGGTTAAAGGAGCACTAAGAGGCGACAAGGCGATAGCGGAGAGACTGAATGAATTCTTTGCTTCAGTCTTTACTGAGGAAGATGTAGGGATGTTACCCATGACTGAAGTGGTATTTAAAGGTGCGGAAGAATTGAAGGAAATATCGATACATCGGGAAGATGTATTACAACTATTAGATAAACTGAAGAGTAGCAAATCACCTGGGCCGGATGGTATGCATCCAAGGGTGTTGAAAGAACTGAAATATGAGATAGCAGATCTGCTATTAGTAATCTGTGAACTATCATTAAAATCATCTCTAATACCTGAAGATTGGAGGATCACCAATGTAACACCAATTTTTAAAAAGGGTTCCAGGGGTGATCCGGGAAACTACAGACCGGTGAGCCTGACGTCAGTACTGGGAAAAATGGTAGAAACCATCATAAAGAATAAAATTACTCAGCATGTAGATAGTCATGACCAAATGGGAGACAGCCAACATGGCTTTAGACAAGGAAGATCTTGTCTTACTAATCTGTTATGCTTTTTGAAGGAGTGAATAATCAGGTGGACAAAGGTGAGTCGGTTGTTATTGTGTATCTGGACTTTCAGAAAGCCTTGGACAAGGTCCCTCATGAGAGACTTTTGGCAAAACTAAAGAGTCATGGGATAGGAGGCAGTGTACTATTGTGGATCAGGAACTGGTTAAAAGATAGAAAGCAGAGGGTAGGGCTAAATGGCCAATTTTCCCAATGGAGAAAGGTGAATAGTGGTGTACCCCAGGGATCTGTGCTGGGTCTGCTGCTTTTTGACATATTCATAAATGACCTGGAAAGTGGAATAACGAGTGAGGTTATCAAATTTGCAGATGACACAAAATTATTTAAAGTTGTTAAAACCCAAGAGGATTGTGGAAAATTGCAAGAGGATTGTGGAAAATTGCAAGAGGATCTTGATAAACTGGAAGACTGGGCATCAAAATGGCAGATGAAATTTAATGTGGACAAGTGCAAGGTTATGCACCTAGGGAAGAACAACCCAAACTATGGTTACACGATGCAAGGTTCCACATTAGGAACCACCACCCAGGAAAAAGATTTAGGCGTCATTGTGGATACCATGTTAAAACCCTCGGCCCAGTGTACAGCGGCGGCCAAGAGAGCAAATAGAATGCTAGGTATGATAAGGAAAGGAATGGAAAATAAAACAAAAGATATTATAATGCCTCTATATCGTTCCATGGTGAGACCGCACCTTGAATATTGTGTGCAATTCTGGTTGCCGTATCTTAAAAAGGATATTGCGATTTTAGAAAAGGTTCAGAGAAGAGCCACCAAAATGGTAAAGGGGATGGAAGGATACTCCTATGAAGAAAGGCTAAAAAGGTTAGGGCTCTTTAACCTGGAAAAGAGACGGCTAAGGGAGATATGATAGAAGTCTATAAATTAATGAACGGAGTGGAATGGGTAAATGTAGATCGATTGTTTACCTTATCAGAATATAGAAAGACTAGGGGACATGCAATGAAGCTACAGGGTAAACTATTTAAGACTAATAAAAGAAAATATTTTTTCACTCAATGTGTAATCAAACTCTGGAATTTGTTACCGGAGGATGTAGTAAAGGCTGTTAGTGTAGCTGGGTTTAAAAAAGTTTGGACAAGTTCCTGGAGGAAAGGTCCATAAACCATTATTAAGAAGGGACCCAGGATATCAATGCTTGAACCAATACAAGCATTGTGGAACTTGTGTCCCTTGGGGAAACTGCTAGGTACTTATGACCTAGATTGGCCACTGTTGGAAACAGAATACTGGGCTTGATGGACCTTGGTCTGACCCAGTATGGCGTATCTTATGTTCTTATGACTCGGCATCGTCCTTCGACGATGACTGGGACGGAGTCCATTCCTTCTGGGGATGCTCCCCTTTGAGGGAGAGTCTCCATTCCAGAGCCAAGCGACCTTGCATCTCCAAAAGGACCCAGTCACCACACAAGGCCAAGTCCTCAGCAGTGTCCTTTGAGGGTGTTGATTCCAATCATTGCTATTGTTCATAATTTGTCTGTCCGTTGGGCTTCTCTGTATTCTCCTCAGTTTTCGGTAGCCTGTAGCTAGGTAGTCCCATACATGAGGACTTCATTCCTGCTTGTTCACGGAGAAAAGTCAGTCCTCACTTATGGGTGATGTCACCAATGCAGCCCTCGTGCGGGAACCCTCCCCCAGCTTTCACAGAAAGCCTTTGGGAGATCCAGCACACATGCGTGATCGCTTTCCTACCCAAATGGAGCCATATTAACCTCAGTCTTCTTTTTTCTGTGGAGCCCTCTAGATGTCCATCTGTATTCTGGAGAAAAGGTTTTTTTTAGCTTGTTGGTTGTTTTTGCCACATGGCACTTCTTTTTTCTTCAATTCATCTTCCTGTGTTTCCCGGTATCATCGCTGCCTCAGCTCTGCGTTTTTTTTCAAGTTGCTCATTTCTTTTCTTTTTTCTTCTTTTTGGCATATGTTTTTTTTCTCACGCCATCCTGATCAGGGCATTGGAGTCTTTTGACATGGTGGAAGCAGTCTTCCCTGAAATGTCCACCCCAACCAGTGGCTTTAAAAAGTGAATCAGATATGGCCGGACCATTTCTATCACGGACCACCATAACTGGTGCCTTCTATCACTAACCTTCTAAAGGCTCTGAAGAACCTCTCCTGCTATAGCTCTCCTGTCAGGAGCCACTCCGGCTGGGCCACCCACCAGATCTAATTTCACAGGAAGACAAGATAATGTTGCACCTCAACATCCAGTCCTTGGCCCTCATGGCGTGGATGTTGAGAGGCTAATGTTGTCTGAGCTCAGTCTGCCGGCCAGTATGGAATAACTCCTGACAGGAGAGCTATAGCAGGAGAGGAAACCAAGGCTCTCTGGATCAGTAGGGAGTGATGAGAATCATTGTGCCTCTGTCTATTTTGAGCTTCAGGAGGGTCTTTGCAATGAGAGGGATTGGATGATACACATATGGAAGACTTTCCCCCCAATGTAGCAGGAAAGCATCTGAGGCCATTCTGCTGTCTGATCTTACCCTGGAACAGAACTGATCCACCTGGGCATTCTGTGGAGTGGAGAACAGATCTATCAAGGGAGTGCCGCACTGCTGAAAGATGCGAGCCACAACCTCCCTTGTCTAGTGTCCATTCATGTGGTTGATGGACTCGACTCAGTCTGTCTGCCAGTGTTTTGTTCTCCTGGCTGGTACGTGGCTCTCAAGTCCATCCTACTGTATGTGTGATGGCAAACTTCCACAACCTGACTGCTTCCCATCACAAGAGGTAAAAGCCCATTCTTTCCTGCTTGTTAATGTAGAACATTGCAACTTGATTGTCTGAATCAGAACAGAAAACCTTTAGAGCATTTGCAAATGGCTCTTAACTCCAAGAAGTTGACCAGATGGAAACTTTCTTGATTGGACTAATCACCCAGGATGTGAAACCTATCAAGATGAGCTCTCCACCCCAGCTTAGATGCATCTGTTATCAAAACCTTTTGAGGTGGAGCCCATTTGGAAGGACCTCTGATCAAACTGTAGTGGATTGTCCACCATTTCAGTGACTGAACGAAAGGATTAGTGACATACAGACAATCCCCAAGTCGAACTGTGGCCTGTGTCCATTGAATTTTCAGAGCCCACTGAGCCTGCCTCATATGGAGGCATGCCATGGGTGTCATGTGTACTGTAGAGGCCATGTGGCCTAGTACAGTTAAAATTCCTGTTGACTCAACTGAGTCTCCTGTACTAGTGCTGTCAGTCTGTGACGTCAGTTGTGCCAGAGGAAGGCTCTTGCCTGAGTCGTGTTGAGCAGGGCTCCTATGAATTCCAACTGCTGGGTGGGTTGAAGGTGGGACTTGGGTTAATTTATAACAAGCCCTAGTAGTTCAAACACCCAAATGGTCAATCATGTGGATTTTTGAACCCTTTCCAGAGTGGTATTCTTCATCAGTCAATTGTCCAGATAAGGGAAGACAAACAATCCCAGCGTCTGGAGGTACGCAGCTACTACCGCAAGGCATTTTGTGAACACACAAGGTGCTGGGGCTAGGCCAAAAGGCAACACTCAGTACTGGAAGTGTTTTTCCCAACCTGCTCACAGGAGTTATCTGTATGTGAGTACATGCATCCTTCAAATTCAGGGAGCATAGCCAATCTATTTTTTGAAGGTAAGGAAGCAGAATGCCCAGAGAAATCATTCATAACTTTTCTCTTACCAAGTATGTGTTCAGATCTCTTAGGTCCAGGAAGACCTGGAATAAAACCCTGACCCACTTTGCTCTAGTGGCACAAGCTTGATCATGAGATCTGAAAAAAGGCTGGTGATTTCTTTTTGAAGTAGTTCCTGATGCAGAGGGTGAGGTGATGCACCTGGGGGGGGGGGGAGGGGCAGTTTGGTGGCAGATCCAATAAATGTGATTTGTAACTGCTCTAGACTATCTGTAGCCCTGTTGAAGCCCTATAAGCAAAACCTGTCTATTGACTGGTAACCACTAAATGCACAGCTGGTAACTGTGAAAGGGCATTCCATATTGAGTGGGATGACATTGTTCTGTTCCAAGAGGTCACCCATGCAAGGGTATTTTTTGTAAGCTAATGATAAAGCCTACTTTGAGGGAGTCAGTCTAGTGCATGCATAGATGAAATTGGAACCACAGCTTGCACTGGTGTGTGAAATCCTGCAGTTCTCCCCGGGTGTCATCAAAATTCTCCAACAAGGGCATAGACGTTTTTGGGGGCGGGGTAGCTCGTGGTTAAGTGAGCCAAGTCAGAAGGTTAGAGAGCATCCACCCTATTCCAGAGATCCTGAAGGTGGCCTTTTACATCTTTCAAGGTCTCAGCAATGTTCCTCAGAGTCTCCGTGACGGACTGCATCCTAACCTAACCCCTGAAAGTGGGCTAATATAAAGTGTCAGGACTTAGGCCAGAGCGATGTGGAGAACCTAGACCCAGGGCAAGATGGTCCAGACAGGCAGGAGCAGGAGGCAAAGATAATTCCAGGCTGGACAGGGATGGCAGGCAGACCAGGGCAGCAAGCAGAGAGCAAGTAGGTTATACAGCAGGTAATTAAACAGGTATTAAACAGGAACCAGGGATAGAAGGCAGATTGTACAGCAGGTAATTAAGCAGATAACAATGAAAAGCAGAACTGGATACAAGCCAGGTATAGAACAGACCAGCAAGGATGTGTTGGACTGGCTTCCTTAAATATAGCTTAGTTACTCACCTGTAACAGGTGTTCTCCAGGGACAGGAGGAATCAGTCCTCACATATGGGTGACATCAGCGCCGATGGAGCCCTCGTGTGGAGCAATTCCCCAGCTTTCAAAGAAAGCCTTTGGGATTGCATCGCGCATGTGCGGTCCCCTTCATGCCCAAGGGTGCCATCTTGCGCATTCTAATGATATAGCTAAGACAACGACAAAAGGACTAAAATCAATAATAGGACTGAAACTCCAGGGGAGGAGGGAGGGTCGTGAGGACTGATTCCTGCTGTCCCTGGAGAACACCTGTCACAGGAGAGTAACTACGCTTTCTCCAGGAACAAGCAGGAAGTCAGTCTTCACATATGGGACTCCCTAGCTATTGGCTACCGAGAAACCATAGCTGAAAAATGGCTCCCTCTAGAAGAGCCGAAGCAGCTGCAATAGGAATTCAGCCGCGAACACAGCACCCCCCGGTAGCCTGACACCAAAGGGTCATAGGGTCGGCGTTGCCTAAACCTCAAATAGGTTACGGAGTACCACCTGGCTGAAGCACTGTCCCACTGGGACTCCCTATCCAGGCAGTAATGGGCCGCAAAAGTCTGGCTTGAAGACCAAGTTGCGGCCCGGCAGATGTCTGCCAATGGAACAGAGCAGAAGTGAGCCACTGAGGCGGCCTTAGCCCTGACACGGTGGGCCGTGACTCGATCCTGCAACGGGAGGTCAGACGCCCTGTACGCCCAGGCAATGCAGTCTGCCATGCAGGTGGAGAGTGTATGCTTGGAGACAGGTAATCCCAGCTTACGGGGGTCATAAGAGACGAAGAGCTGAGTAGCCCTTCGATGTCCCTTCATACGCTGCCTGTGGCTTGAGTCCACTGATCTCTGAGGCACCACTGAGCTGTTCTCATGTGGAGACGGGCATTTGGGGTCACATGCACTGTGGAGGCCATGTGGCCCAGGAGGCGTAAGAAGTATCTCGCTGAGACCCGAGACCTGCGCCTGAACTGTTGTGCCAGTGCTAGCAACCTCTGTGCCCTGTCCTCCAGCAGGTAAGCCTTCACCTGAAGGGTGTCCAGTCTTGCTCCTATGAACTCTAAGTTTTGAGTGGGGAGCAAAGTAGACTTTGCATGGTTTATGACAAAGCCTAGACGTTGCAACATGTTGATAGTGCGAGAAGTGGCCTGTTGGGCCTCCTGAGGCGACTGGCCCCTGATGAGCCAGTCGCCCAGGTAAGGGAAGACAAAAATTCCTTGACTTCTGAGGAAGGCCGCCACTACAGCCAGGCATTTTGTAAACACTCTGGGTGCAGAGGCTAGGCCAAAGGGTAGAACCCTGCATTGGAAATGTTTTCCTCCCACTACAAATCTCAGATATCGTCTGTGGTCTGGATGTATGAGGATGTGTGTATAGGCATCCTTCAGGTCTAAGGAGCATAGCCAATCTCCATGGTGGAGGTAAGGCAGCAACATTCCAAGTGAAAGCATCTTGAACCTTTCCCTCACCAAAAACTTGTTTAAGTTTCTTAGGTTGAGGATGGGTCTGAGGCCTCCTGTTCTCTTTGGTATGAGAAAATACCTGGAGTAGAAGCCCTTGCCCTGCAGGTGGTGGGGCACTGGTTCCACTGCCTGATTCTCTAGAAGACCTGCCAACTCCCGCAAGAGGAGGCCCCTGTGAAGAGGGGGTCTGAGAGGCTTTTCTAGAAAGAAGGAGGGTGGTATCTGGCTGAAGTGAAGCAAAAAGCCCCTTTGGTCTATTTGCAGGACCCAGATATCTGAGGTGATGGCTGGCCACCTGTGGGCGTACAGGGTTAGCCGGCCTCCTGTGCAAGGTCTTACCACTGGCAGAAGAGAGACTATGCCTTGGGAGTCAAAATCTCCATCCTGGCTGGGTAGGAGCTGGGGCCTGGGGCTTGGGGGTCTTCTGCTTACATAGGCAATGCCCCTGTCCCTTGGCCTGCTGCCCCTGCTGGGGTGGCCTGGTAAGTGGGGTAGTTACAGTAAGCAGTACCCTTCCTCAGGAAAAAGGGCTTTTTACCCGAGCCCTTCTTCTTAGAAGGGGCAGAAGCCTTCTTTGAGAGTCTTGTCTTGGTCAAGTACTCGGACTCCAGCTCAGCAGCCTTCTCAGTCATGGGTTTGCCAAAGAGGATGCCACCTTGGCAAGGGACATCGACCAACTTGTCCTGAACCCATGGCTCCAGATACGATGACATTAGCCAGGCCTGGCAGCATGCACCGATGCCGGCCGCGGCTACTCGGGCCGAAGCCTCGAAGCCATCATAGGCCGCTCGAGATATGAACTTCGAGCACTCCCGAATCCCGGTGGACAAGGCATTGACGCGCTGCAAGGGTGCCTCAGAGAGGCCAGTTGAGATCCCGGCAATCTCCTTTGCCAGGTCTCTCAAGTACATGCCCATGTACAGCTGGTAGGTTTGGACACGGCATGACAGCATCAAGCCCTGGAAGCATTTTCTGCTGAGGGCGTCCAGGTTCCGGGCCTCCCGGCCAGGAGGCACCTAGGAGTGCGTTTTTTGGCTCTTGAGCCTGTGCATGGCCGATTCCACAACCATGGAGTCGTGAGGCAGCTGTGCCTTTTGGAACCCAGGGCTCTTGCGGACTCAATAGATGGAATCGACCCGCTTGCTGAGCACTGTCATCAAGGCTGGTGACTCCCACATGCAGAGCATCAGCCATTCCAGCATCGGAGGAACCGGCACAGTAAGGACTTCCCTCGGGGGAAAGTCATACTGGAGGGCCTCAAGCTCTTCAGCTTGAGGCTCCTCCTCGGTATCCGCTGGGAATGCCAAAGCCTTGGCCATGTCCCTGACAAAGTCCGAGAACCGGGTATCCTCCAGAGGGGACCTTTTCCGAGGCTCCGAACCCGGTGAGTCCAATGGGACATACCAGGTCTGATGGGTGTCTGGGGACTCTTCATCTTCCGTCTCCCATGCTGATCCCTCCGAGGAGGAATCGAGCAACTCCAGCAGTGAGGGCTTCGGCCCCGACCGCCCCAACACCGAGAGCACTGACGTCGATGACCTCGGTCCCGAGCGGGAGGTCGAGAGAGACCTTGGCCGAGGATCGACTTAAGTCCGAAGAGTCTCGAGGATTGGCTCAGCCTCCTGGGTCGACTTGGACGTCGAGGTCCCGGTGGTCGGGGCGGATGGATTGGTGAGACCGGCTATCAGCGCCCGCTGCTGCTCCATGAAGGCAGACATGCTGCGCTTCAAGGCTGTCTCATTCTGAGACCGAGCTCAGAAGACTCTGCAGCCTCCAGCTCGGGCCCCAACGCCCTCAGGCCCGATGCCGGCTCCCCTGGAGGGGAATCCATGAGGACAACAGCACTTACCCTCCTCGGCATCTCTGGCTCCATGTGAGGTATCTTTGCAGGCCGCTCTGACTGAGGACCCGGGGCGGCGGTCAGGACTCCGCAACCTGGCCTTTGAGGACCTAGGGCAATCGGAGGCATACAACGACGCCGCCCTCATGGGTTTTTTCTTCCTCTGGTGTTCCCGGGAGGGAGACCCCCGCTCAGAAGACCCCCGACGGTACTCGGGTTTAGATAGCTCCTGAGACGTCGAGGCTTCTGATGCGGTCTGGATCCGGGGGGGATGCGGACTCCAAGAAAATCCTTTCACGCTGCTGCTGCCTACTTCGAAGTGCCTTAGAGGACATTTTCCCACACGGGCCACAGACCTTCGGGTCATGGTCGGGCCCGAGGCATCGGAGACAGCAGTCATGTGTGTCAGTGAGGGACATTAACTTCTTACACCGATCACACTTTTTAAACCCATTTGCAGCCATCTGGGGAAAAAGGACCCCTGCAAGGTCGAAGGACTGGGCTGCCAGTGAAAATAAAAAAGAGCACGAATGCTAGTCACTAAGGACAAAAACGTAAAAAATTGACCGGACTCAATACTGGTGTACTGAACCATAGGCGGGAAGGGGAACCGGCATCAAACTGGTCGAAGAGAGAAATTCTTCTGAAGTTTTGACACACTTTTTCCACGAGGAATTAGGGACAACGTCTGTTGGGCTCTGCGGAAAAAGGGAGACTGAGCAAGATGGCACCCTTGGGCAGGAAGGGGACTGTGCATGCGCGATGCAGTCCCAAAGGCTTTCTTTAAAAGCTGGGGAATTGCTCTGCACGACGGCTCCGTCGGCGCCGACGTCACCCATATGTGAGAACTGACTTCCTGCTTGTTCCTGGAGAAAGCGGACACACACCTTGATGGTCCAATGGGTTTCACCTGAAGGGAGGGATCTCCTTTCATTGCTTCTACTCAAAGGGTTGAGGGATTTGATTAATGTTGTGCAGAACTTGTGGTTCAACAAATAAGTCAGCACTCTCTGGTCTAGTGTCACAGGTTTAAATTTTGACACCCCCACAAATCAGCTTCTTACGTGGAACAATCCAAAAAGCTTTGTTAAAATCCAAATCTACATCATTTAGTTCACATCCTTGGATCAAATTTTCTGGTCACACAATCAAGGAAATTGATTATATTTGGTTGAAATATCGTGCCTCTCTCTCTAGTAAAACTATTCTGCCTTGGATAAGGCAACCTACTTAATTCAATAGACTTTTCTGTCCTATCCCCTAATAGTGACTCAATAAATTTATCTAACATGGAGGTCAGATTCAGTGGCCTATAGTTATAAATTTATTCTTATTCTTTAAATAAACATACATCCATAGGCCTTTGGAAGCCACTATAATCAAAGACAGATTGAACATTATCAGTAGAGGTGCCACAACCTCTGAGCTCCCTATTATTTTAGAATATATCTAATTTAGCTTCTTTGCCTTGTCCACTTTCAGTTTTGCTAGTTTTAGACAAATCCTTTCTATTCCAACAGGAGTGATGTCTACCCTACTAGCATATGTACACCTGACAAATTGTAGTGATTCTTCACAAATCCTTTGTTCAATAGTTCAGCTTTTTCCTTGTTACCTAACACAAATTCCTCCTATTATTTCAGTCTTACCATCCTGCATCTGCGCGTACTCCTTTCAAGGATATGTCTGAAAAATAATTAACTACTTGCTTTACTGCCTTATTATTTTTCTCTCTGCTCATGCCTTTGTTATCCTAAATTCCATCCCAGCTTCCCTCAGTTTTTTCAAAAGTGAAGGAAAATCCAAAGATAGCTCTATGGCATTTTAACAGTTGACAAACTGGGCAGACTAGCTGAGACTTGCAGCCTCTTATCCAATGTTATATTCTATGTCTAAGGAAATGAGCCATAGGATCTTGCTGCTTATTTGAAAAAAAACAGACGGGGGAAAAAGGGGAAGGGGGAGTACGATTCTGTTCACCCTGGAAAGTGTTATTAATGAGTCCTACTTTAAGAAAAATGACAGATTCAGAAATGTTTTTCATAGCATGAAATAATTTATGTGCTTCTATGAACTCATAGCTATATATTCAAATCTCCATGTGGTAATTGGACATCAAAAAGTCAGTAAATTTTTTTTCAGTAAATTAGTCTTTCAAAACTATTTTTGTCCTGAATTCCAGATCTCTGTCTGCCTCTGCACTAGAATGACTCTGTATCTGGCTAGCTGACATCTGTGCAAACAACCTTAATGAAAACACCACTAATACAGCCCCCTGGAGAAGTTCATGAAACAAGATCTAATTACTACATAACACTGCCTTTCCACAGCAGCTGTCTCCGACCAGTGTGTCTCAATGCGCTTCCTGGCAGGAAGACTACAGCGATGGATCAGACACCATAAAAGCCTATGCTGCAACAATAAGAAAACAAAACAAAGTACCCATACATTGAATGACATAATGGAGAGATCTGCAAGACGGCTCACATGCTAGGCCACCAGGTCCTAGAAATTGATTTCTGTCATTTCACAGGAGGTAAAAATACAGTGCTTTGTAAAATGTTTCACCCCCTTGTAAATTTTTCATACTCTGCCTAAAACATACAATTCAAAAAACAGGAGTTTGTTTCACTGATCTACCCAACATACTTTACTTTCACTTCAGTGTGAAAAAACAATTATAGAAATACCCAGAAAAAGCCGTGGTTGATTATTGACTTGAGTCTTGGTGGGCCATCCTTTCTTTTTTTGCAGCAATTAAAGTAAAAAATCTTTTAGGACAAATACTAACTTTGCACAGTGGAGTGGAAGAGTAACCTAATTGTTAGAGCAGGGGGCTGATAAACAAGGAGTCCATGTTTGAATCCCACTGCTACCCTTTATGATCTTGGGTGAGTCATTTACACCTCTATTACCTCAGGTACAAACTTAGGGGGCTAGTTATTAAAGTGTGCTAACAATAACACACATTATGAGTTGCTAGGTCCCATTGAATAACACAGAGTGGAGGAATAGCCTAATGGTTAGAGCACTGGCTTGGGAACCAAGAGACCAGGGTTAAATGCCCACTAGCACGCCTTGTGGTCTTGGGCAAGTCACTTAACCCTCCATTGCTCAGAAAAATCCAAGTTATCGATGTCCCTGTTTAATGTACATTACCAAGTTTAAGTTACAATATAAACTGCTTTGATTGAAATGATAAAGCAGTATAAAAAAACTGTTAACTAAATAAATAAATAAATGGGACCTGTGCTAAAATAACATACATTACGGTGAATTAACATACAGTAATATTAGCCCAATTTAGGAACTAGCTCCCTTAGATTGCAAGCCCTGTGGGAACAGGAAAGTACCTGATTGTAACTCACCTTGAATTTAAGAGAAAGGCGTGAGCTAAATCCAATCTCCCCCTTCTTCTTTCCCATTGTTCTTTGCAGAATAGTTTAAATACTTTCAAATTGGCTGGGTATTATCTGCTCCTGCAGTTTTTAAATCTGGCCACAGTTTCAGTTGAATTCAGGTGCAGGTTTTGATTGAGTCACTCAAAAACATTCACTTTGTCTTTTGCATTGTGCTTAGGATCATTATCTGCTAAGAGGTGAATCTTCTGCTCACTCTCAGGTTTATGCAGACTGAAACAGGCATTGTTTCAGGCTCTACTTTTATTTTAAGCCATCCAGCTTTCCGTCAGTCTTCACAAATACCACGTCCCCCACACTTAAACCGCAACCATTCAGAAAAAGGTAACCCCAAAATTTGGTAAATGGTTCCATTAGACCCTAAACTATTGGGGAAGCAGACGAAAAGGACTCCTAAAGAAACAATCAAAAGAAGGGAAAGGAAACACTGTTCAACAGCCAAAATACTTCGGCCACGAAAGCAGCTGTTCTAAACTAATTTAAGGCTGTTGAACACAGAAATCATAATGAAAATGGCTGATTAGGTCTAGTTGCTAAGATATATGCTATTAATTAGTCATTAGGGACCATTAACTGTGAATTACACATTTGCGTGAAATTGCATAATCTCTACTTGCAACCAATAGAAATATCTGTCCAAAACCAGATGATGCAATCAGTATTTAAATTTGCATCACTTGACAGTATAAATCTTAAGGTGTATTAGTCACAGAAAAATTAAAAATTAATTATTTTGCATTATTTTATGCTGATAGGTCAATCACAGCGTATTCGGCGATACATCGTACTTGTGTTAATAATGCAGATAATTTCTGCTATATTTGTGGTGAAGTGAATTTTACATCACAAAAACGGAATATGACTGTGGCGGTTAAGAAAGCCTACAACTTAGATTTTGGCTGCAGAATAGTAGATCAGGATAAGGGTTGGGCGCCACACATATGCTGCAATACATGTGCAACAAATCTTAGGCAATGGATGAATGGGAAAAGGCAATCAATGCCTTTTGTAGTTCTAAAGATCTGAAGAGAGCCCACGGATCACGTCAGCGATTGCTACTTCTGCATGGTTCCTCCAATTCAGAAAGGCATATCCAGAAAGAGTAAGTGGACTGTGCAATATCCAAAGGGGCAGAAGTCTTCTTTGAGAGTCTTGTCTTGGTCAAGTACTCGAGCTCAGCAGCCTTCTCAGTCATGGGTTTGCCAAAGAGGATGCCACCTTGGCAAGGGACATCGACCAACTTGTCCTGAACCAATGGCTCCAGATCTGATGACATTAGCCAGGCCTGACGGCATGCATCGATGCTGGCCGTGGCTACTCGGGCCAAAGCCTCGAAGCAATCATAGGCTACTCGAGATATGAACTTCAAGCACTCCCAAATCCCGGTGGACAAGGCATTGAAGTGCTGCAAGGGTGCCTCGGAGAGACCAGCTGAGAACCCGGCAATCTTTTTTGCCAGGTCTCTCAAATACATGCCCATGTACAGCTGGTAGGTTTGGACACAGCATGACAGCATCGTGCCCTGGAAGCATTTTCTGCTGAGGGCATCCAGGTTCCGGGCCTCCCAGCCAGGAGGCACTGAGGAGTGCATTTTTTGGCTGTTGAGCCTGTGCATGGCCGATTCCACAACCATGGAGTTGTGCGGCAGCTGTGCCTTTTGGATCCCAGGTCTCTTGCGGACTCGATAGATGGCATCGACCTGCTTGCTGAGCACCGGCATCGAGGCCGGCGACTCCCACATGCGGAGCATCAGCCGTTCCAGCATCGGAGGAACCAGCACAGTAAGGGCTTTTCTCGGGGGAAAGTCATAGTGGAGGGCCTTGAGCTCTTCAGCTCCTCCTCGGTATCCGCTGGGAATGCCAAAGCCTTGGCCATGGCCATGGTCCCTGACGGAGTCCAAGAACCGGTTATCCTCCAGAGTGGACCTTCTCCGAGGCTCCGAACCCAGTGAGTCCGATGGGACATACTGGATCTGATGGGTGTCTGGGGACTCTTCATCTTCCATGCCGATCCCTCCGAGTTGGAATCGAGGGGCTCCGGCTGCGAGGGCTTTGGTGTTGACTGCCCCGACGACCTTGGTCCCGAGCACGAAGTCGAGGGAGACTTTGGCTGAGGATCGACTTGAGTCTGAAGAGTCTTCAGGATCGGCTCGGCCTCCGGGGTCGACTTGGACATCGAGGTCCCGGTGGTCGGGGCAGATGGACTGGTGAGACCGGCTATCAGCGCCCGCTGCTGTTCCATGAAGGCAGACATGCTGCACTCCAGGGCCATCATCCTGAGACCGAGCTCAGAAGACTCTGCAGCCTCCAGCTCGGGACATGACGCTGGCTCCCCTGGAGTGGAATCCACGAGGACAACAGCACTTACCCTCCTCGGCGTCTCCGGCTCCATGCAAGGTATCTTTACAGGCCACTCTGACTCAGAGGACACGGGGCAGCGGTCAGGACTCCGTGATCTGGCCTTTGAGGGCCCAGGGCGATCGGAGGCATCCAACGACGCTGCCCTCATGGGTTTCTTCTTCCTCCTGTGTTCCCAGAAGGGAGACCCCCGCTCAGAAGACCCCCGACGGTGCTCGGGTTCAGATAGTTCCCGAGACGTCGAGGCTTCTGATGAGGTCCGGATCCGGGGGGATGCGGACTCCGAGAAAATCCTTTTACGCTGCTGCTGCCTACTTCAAAGTGCTTTAGAGGACATTTTCCCATATGGGCCACAGACCTTCGGGTCATGGTCGGGCCCGAGGCATCGGAGACAGCAGTCATGTGTGTCAGTGAGGGACATTAACTTGTTACATCAATCACACTTTTTAAACCCGCTGGCAGCCATCGGGGGGAAAAAAGGCCCCTGCAAGGTCAAAGGACCAGGCTGCCAGTGAAAATAAAAGAGCGCGAACTCTAGTCACTAAGGACAAAAACGTAAAAAATTGACCGGACTTGATACCGGTGTACCAAGCCGTAGGCGGGAAGGGGAACCGGCGTCGAACTGGTTGAAGAGAGAAATTCTTCTGAAGTTTTGATGCACTTTTTCCGCGAGGAATTAGGGACAACATTCGTTGGGCTCTGCGGAAAAAGGGAGACTGAGCAAGATGGCACCCTTGGGCGGGAAGGGGACCGTGCATGCGTGATGCAATCCCAAAGGCTTTCTTTGAAAGCCGGGGAATTGCTCCACACAAGGGCTCCGTTGGCGCTGACGTCACCCATATGTGAGGACTGACTTACTGCTTGTTCCTGGAGAAAAACTATGATCAACATCTATGGTCAATCTCTGGTGATGTCAAAGTGGTCGTCCTCTTGCTTGGTCTTCAGGGTGGATACACCAAGTACTGCTGCTTCCTGTGTGAATGGGATAGTCATGCTAGAGATTGTCATTTCGTCAAAAGGGACTGGCCACTCCATCCGTCACTGGATCCTGGAAGCAAAAATGTTCTGTTTCCAGCACTTATAGACAGCAACAAGATTTTGATGCCTTCCTTGCACATCAAGTTGGGACAAATGAAAAACTTTGTCAAGGAGATGGATAAAACTAAACCTGCTTTCAGGTATCTTAGTGGTAAATTTCCTAGACTGATGTCAAAGTTAAGGAAGGAGTTTTTGTTGTCCCTTAGTTTCGTGTACTTCAAGATGATGAATTTCTTAGCTTATTTCGTGGAAATGAAAAGGCTGCCATGGATAGCATTTGAATCAGTGACACAAAATTTTCTTGGAAACAACAAAACAAAACAAATAATTACCAAGAGATTGTTCAAGATCTTCTCAAGGCATACAAAAACCTTGGTTGCAACATGTCCTTAAAGATTCATTTTCTACACTCTCATCTAGATTTTTTCCCACAAAATTGCAGAGCAGTAAGTGATGAACATGGAGAACGATTTCACCAAGACATTGCAGCCATGGAAAAGAGGTATCAGGGTAAATGGAGTCCATCAATGCTTGCAGACTACTGCTGGACAGTGACAAGGGATATTCCATTGCTTCAGTACAAGAAACAGATCAGGAAGAGTCGTGAAGCCACTGAATGAGAACAAAACTTGCTAGAATGTACTTACAAATATTCATAATGAAAGTTAAATTGCAGACATAATTACTCCTCTGTTTCTTCTAAGTATGTTTATGAACTTTATTTTATAAAAACATGCTTGTTATTATGCAAAGTTTCATTTGTAATATGATTTTGATTTACATCTAAGGATTTAGGCTCGATTTTCACCATACATAGTGGTAAAATGTAAATTCTTCAACATATCATAGAAACAGGAGCTAATTCACCAACTTCACTATCATATTTGAATTCAGCGTATCAAATTCATTAGGAAATAGCACATTTAATTTCTGAAGCAAACAATTTTTGAAAATTTGTAGAACAGTGAAATAGGCATAAAAAAGGAAAGTCAGATTATCTATACACCAATCATTGTTGATGACCTATACCTAGAATAGGTGTGGAAGTAACAGGACTATCTGCATCAAGGCAAAACCATAATTTTTCAGATAGTTACTCACCAGTAACAGGTGTTCTCCAGGAGCAGCAGGAATCAGTCCTCACTTATGGGTGATATCGGCGTCGATGGAGCCCCCCCATGCGGAGCAATTCCCCAGCTTTCTAAGAAAGTCTTTGGGAATACTGCACGCATGTGCGGTCCCATTCCCGCCTAAAGGTGCCATCTTGCTCAGTCCAATGACCTAGCTAAAAGACAGCACACAAAAATGTAAAAAGAAACTATGTACAACTGCAACTCCCAGGGGAGGAGGGAGGGTTGTGAGGACTGATTCCTGCTGCTCCTGGAGAACACCGGTTACAGGTGAGTAACTACTCTTTCTCCAGGACCAAGCAGGAAGTCAGTCCTCACTTATGGGACTCCCCAGCTTCAGGCTACCGGGGATCCAGAGCTGAAAAAATGAGCTCCCTCTAGCCACAGCATCAGAGAAAGGATTTCACTGAAACACACCCCCACCGGTAGCCCAACCCGAGGGCTGGAGGGTAGGAGTTGCCTAAACCTCAAAGAGATTCCGGAGCACTGCCTGACCGAAAGCACTGTCCCTACGGGACTCTCGCTCTAGGCAGTAATGGGCCACAAAAGTCTGGCTTGAGGACCAAGTTGCAGCCCTGCAGATGTCTGCCAACGGTACAGAGCGGAGATGAGCTACTGAGGCAGCCATTGCCCTGACACGGTGGGCCGTGACCCGACCCTGCAAAGGAAGGTCAGCTGCCCTGTAAGCTCAGGTGATACAGTCAGCCACTCAGATGGACAAGGTACGCTTGGAGACAGGTAACCCCAAGTTATTAGGGTCAAAAGATACGAAGAGCTGAGCAGCCCTCCTATGCCCCTGCGTACGCTCAATGTAGAAGGATAAGGCCCTCCTACAGTCCAGGGTATGCAGGACTGTCTCAGCCCAGCTGGCATGGGGCCTAGGGAAGAACGTTGGAAGAACCACCTCCTGGTTGAGATGGAAAGAGGAGACAACCTTTGGGAGGAACTTAGGATGAGTCCTAAGGACTACCCTGTTCCTATAGAACCAAGTGTATGGCCTGTCACAGACCAGGGCTTGAAGCTCACTCACTCGCCTGGCCGAGGTCAGGGCCACTAGGAATAGAGTCTTCCAAGAAAGGAAGCGGAGAGGACATGTAGCCATCGGCTCAAAAGGTGGGCGAGTCAGTTGCTGCAAGACCACATTCAGCTCCCACTCAGGGGCCAGCGGACGGAGAGGAGGCTTGAGCAACAGCAAGCCCCTGAGAAACCTGGACACCAAGGGGTGAACCGACAAAGAGTGTCCCTCCACCAGTGAGTGGTGAGCTGCCAGAGCAGAGAGGTGGACCCAAACAGAATTGGACTTAAGGCCCTGATTGGACAAGTGCAGCAGGTACTGAAGCACTACTGGCACAGTGCAGAAGAAAGGATCTTCCTTGCATTGCTGACACCACAAGGAGAACCTTCTCCACTTCAGGGCATAAGTTTTCCTGGTGGATTGCTTTCTAGAGACCAAGACCACCTCTTCCACTTCCTGAGGCAGGCCCCAGGGAGCCAACACTACCCTTGCAGCCTCCAGGCCATCAAATTGAGAGATTTGAGATTGGGGTGCAGAAGGGAACCCTGATCCTGAGAGAGAAGATCAGGTTGCAACCCGAAAGGTAGTGGTGTGTCCACGGCTAGCTGGAGTAGAAGTGGAAACCAGGGCTGCCTCGGCCACCTGGGAGCTATCAGAAGTACTGAGGCCTTGTCCCTTAGAATCTTGAACAAGGTTCGGGCCACCAGAGGCGTGGGAGGAAACGCATACAAGAGGCCCTGGGACCAAGAAATCAGGAAGGCATCCGCTGCTATCCTCAGGGGGTGCAGTTGCCTGGAACAGAACCTGGGCAGCTGCCGGTTCAGGGGTCTGGCAAAGAGATCTATGGATGGAAGTCCCCATCTCAGGAAAATTTTCTGAACCACCAAGGGGTGCAGTTACCACTCGTGGGGTTGCAGAATCCTGCTCAACCTGTCTGCCAGGAAGTTTTCCTAGCCAGGGAGATGAACAGCCTTGAGAAACATGTTGTGTTTGAGAGCAAAAGAGCACAGGACCTGTGCCTCTCGACACAGGAGCCTGGACCCCGTGCCTCCCTGCTTGTTCACATAGAACATGGCCACTTGATTGTCCGTCTGTACCAGAACAGACTGGTGAGCCAAGGTGTGAGAGAAGGTTTTGAGGGCTAAGCGAATAGCCCGGAGTTCCAGGAGGTTGATTTGCTGCGTGGCCTCCCATGGAGACCACAGGCCCTGGGTGCACCTGTCCAAGCAATGTGCACCCCAGACCTGCAAGTAGGCATCGGTGGTCAGCACCACCGTGGAAACAGGTACCTGAAAAGGCACCCCCTGTAACAAATTGTGGGGTTGTAGCCACCACTGTAGGGAGTCCAGGAATGGTTTGGACACCCGCACTTTGTCTGCAAGGCTTCCTGTGGCTTGTTTCCACTGAGATCGGAGACACCATTGTGCAGGTCTCATGTGGAGGCGAGCATTGGGGGTCACATGCACTGTCGATGCCATGTGGCCCAGAAGCTTTAGACAGAGTCTGGCGGAGACTTGTGGCATGCTCAGAAACTGGTTTGCCAAGTCTATGAGTCTTTGAGCCCTGTCTCTTGGCAAGTAAGTCTTTGCTTGCAGGGAGTCCAACCTTGCCCCTATGAACTCGAGGTTCTGGGAGGGGAGCAAAGTGGACTTTGCAAAGTTTATGACAAACCCTAGGTGTTGAAGGAGGGCAACAGTTCTGAGGGTGGTTTGCCGGGCCTCCTGGGAAGTCTGACCCCTGATGAGCTAGTCGTCCAGGTAGGGGAAGACAAAAAAACCCCTGATTCCTTAAGTAGGCCGCCACCACCACCAGACACTTTGTAAAGACCCTTGGGGCGGAGGTCAGGCCAAAGGGTAGTACTCTGTACTGGTAATGGTTTCCTCCCACAATGAACCTGAGGTACTTTCTGTGGTCTGGATGAATGGGGATGTGAGTGTACGCATCCTTTAGATCTAAGGAGCATAGCCAATCTCCCTGCTAGAGGTAGGGCAGAAGTGTTCCAAGAATAAGCATCTTGAACCTTTCTTTCTCCAAGAACTTGTTCAGATTCCTGAGGTCGAGAATAGGCCTGAGGCCGCCGGCTCTCTTTGGTACGAGGAAGTACCTGGAGTAGAACCCGTAACCTTGCAGGTGGGGAGGCACCAGCTCCACCGCCTGGTCCAGAAGCAGACCTTGAAGTTCTTGAAGGAGGAGGTCTGTGTGCAGAGGAGGTCTTGAAGGCTCCCCAGGGAAGTAGGTTGGAGGCAACTGCTGGAAATGGAGCATATAGCCCTTGTGGACTATGCTCAATACCCAAGCATCTCCTTTAATGGGAGGCCACCTGTGGGCAAACAGGACTAGACGACCTCCTGTGCAGAGATGGGACAGCAGAGGTGGAAAGGCTATGCTGTGGGAGTCAAAAACCCCCTCCCTGCTGAGTGGGAGCAGGAGCCGGAGGCTTGGGGGTCTTCTACCTACGGGGCCCATGTCCCTGTCCCTTGGCCTGCTGACCCTGCTGGGGAGCTGGGGAGGCCTGATACTGAGGGAAAGGTTTGTAGGCAGCCACCTTCCTCGGGTAAAAGGACTTCTTACCCGAGCCCTTCTTCCTCTGAGAAGGGGCCGAGGTTTTTCTGGACAGCCTTGTCCTAGTGAGGTGCTCGGTTTCGAGCTCAGCCGCCTTCTCGGCCATGGGCTTGCCAAAAAGGTTTTCACCTCAGCAAGGGACATCGACCAACTTGTCCTGCACCCAGGGCTCGAGGTCCGATGACTGCAACCATGCCTGGCGTCGGGCCCCGATGCCGGCCGCCACTACACGGGCCGAAGCCTCGAAGCCATCGTAGGCCGCTCGGGACATGAACTTTGAGCATTCCCGGATTCTCGAGGACAAGGTCTTGAACCTCTGCAAAGGTTCCCCGGAGAGGCCAGCAGAGAACAATGCAAGTTCCTTCGCCAGGTCCCGTAGGTACATGCCCATGTACAGCTGGTAAGACTGGACACGGCAAGCAAGCATCGAGCCCTGGAAGCACTTTCTGCCGAAAGCATCCAGGTTCTGGGCCTCCCTGCCGGGAGGCACCGCAGTGTGCATCTTCTGGCTTTTGAGACGATGCATGGCCGATTCCACCACCATGGAATGGTGCGGCAGCTGCGCCTTCTGGAAACCAGGGCTCTTATGGAGTCGATAAATGGAATCGACCCGCTTGCTCAAAACCGGCACCAAGGCCGGTGCCTCCCACATCCGGAAGAGGAGCCGTTCCAGCATCGGAGGAACAGGCACAGTAAAAGACTCCATCGGAGGAGAGTCATACTGGAGAGCCTCGAGCTCTTCGGCTCTTCGGTTCCTCCTCGGGGTCCGCGGGAATCGCCAAAGCCTTGGCCATGTCCCTGACGAACTCCGAGACTTGGTGTCTTCCAGAGGGGACCTACTCCGGGGCTCGGACTGCGGTGAGTCCGAAGGGACGCATCGAGTCCGAAAAGTATCGGGGGACTCCTCATCCTCCGTCTCCCACGCGGACTCACCCGAAGAGGAGTCAGGGGGGGCTCCGACCGCACGGGCCTTGGTGGCACCCGCCCCGACACCAAAGGCACCGGCATCAACGCCCTTGGTTCCGAGCGGAAGGTCGAGGGTGACCGTGACCGAGGACGACCTCGAACCTTCATGATCTCAAGTATCGGCTCGGTCTCCGGGATCGACTTAGATGTCGATGTCCCGGTGGTTGGGGCAGATGCACCAGCGAGGCTGGCCATCAGTACCTGCTGCTGATCCATGAAGGCAGACAATCTGCACTCCAAGGCTGTCAGCCTGAGTCCAAGCTCAGGAGACTCAGCAGCCACCGACTCGGGCCCTGGCAGCGCCGGGCCCGACGTCGGCTCCCTAGGAGGAGAGTCCACGAGGACAACAGGACTTACATGTCCGGTGGGCTCCGTCTCCACACGGGGCATTTTGGACAGCTTCTCCTGCTCCAAGGGCCAGGGACGGCGGTCGGGGGTCCGAGACCTGGCCCTTGAGGAACCAGGGACCTCCTCCAATGCCGCCCTCACGAGCCGCTTCTTCCTCTTGCGTTCCCGATCGGGGGACCCCCTGTCCGAGGAACCCCGGCGATGAGGTCCGGGCCCGGCCAGAGGCAGAGTCAGAAAAATCCGCTCTTTCTGATGCTGGCGGCTTCGTAGTGCCTTAGTGGACATTTTGCCACACGGGACACAGACCTTAGGATCATGATCCGGTCCGAGGCATCGAAGGCAGCAGTCGTGTGTGTCGGTGAGAGACATCAGTTTCTTGCACCGATCACACTTTTTGAAACCACTGGAAGTCATTGGGGAAAAAAGGGCCCCCGCGAGGTCAAAGGACCGGCCTTCCAGGGAAAAGACAAAAAAGGGCGCGAATGCCAGCCATGAAGGGCAAAAACCGAAAAATAGAAGACGGGCTCGATACCGGTGTACCGAACCCAGCGGGAAGGGGAACCGGCGTTGAACCGGAGAAAAACACGATGAAATCGCAAGAAAAAACGTCAATTTTTCCGGGTGACACAGACAGACGTCCGGTGGGCTCCACGGAAAAAGAAAGACTGAGCAAGATGGCATCTTTAGGCGGGAAGGGGAACGCACATGTGTGCAGTATTCTCAAAGGCTTTCTTAGAAAGCTGGGGAATTGCTCCGCATGGGGGCTCCATCGACGCTGATGTCACCCATAAGTGAGGACTGACTTCCTGTTTGGTCCTGGAGAAACAGAAAATATAATTCAACCAAAAATACTTAACCAAAGACATAGTGGGCTTTTCATTTTTCCTATGTATCTCTTGTCACATAGCTAAAAGCAGCTTACAGCACTCGTGTCACTTTTGTCATGACCAGATAAATCTAAGTGCACCTACTGTGTTTGCTTTATGCCACACATGTTGCTTAGCACTAAGACTACAAAATCTTCACTCACATGCATGCAGTGTTCGCTGTGATTTTTTGCAAATACTAATTGGCGCATCATATGACTTTTCTCTAAAAGTAGCTTCCTCTTGCTACCCTCCCATACAGGATATATTTGTAGAGTTATCTGAACATTGTTGACCAATCAACATTTTCCCCAGTCTCAATCAGAGACTGCTGTAGTTCTTTTAAAGTAATCTTAGGCCTCACGAAAACCTTCCTGAGCAGTTTCCTTAACCCACAGCTATTGACTTTGTAACAAGTGTCTTGGTGTTTCTAAACACTTTCCACTTTACAGTGAGGGGCCTGACAGTTCCACAAGGGATATTCAAACATACTGAAATGTTCTTATACCCTTCCCCAAATTTGTACATTTAAATAACTTTATTCTTGGAGTTCTTTTGGTGGCTCTGTTCAGCATGTTTAGACTTTTGCTTCAAATTCACTTCCTACGACAGAAAATACATTGGCTGCATCATCCAGGATTATTATTAGAATCAGCTTAACTACTGTGGACAAGGGCCTTGCTGATGCAATTTTTGGAAATGCTGCTAATTTGGGTTTGCTGCAACACAATAAAAACTTCTCTTATTGTTTTATTACTTTTTGAATATCTCTATAATTGTTATTTCACATTGGCAATATGCAGTATTTGTGTAGATCAGTGACACGAACTCATAAGAACATAAGATATGCCACACTGGGTGAGACCAAAGTCCATCAAGCCCAGTATCCTATTTCCAACCGTGGCTAATCCAGGTTACAAGTACTTGGCAGGTTCCCAAAAAGACACACAGGTTCCACAATGCTTGGATTGGGGCAAGCAGTGGATTTCCTGGATCCTCTTTAATAATGGTGTACAGACCTTTTCTCCTGGAATTTGTCCAAACCTTTTTTAAATCCAGCTACACTAACTGCTTTTACTACATTCTCTGGTAATGATTTCCAGAGTTTAGAAAGTACCACAGGGATCGTAGAGTGAAAAAATATTTTCTCTTATTAGTCTTAAACAGGTTACATTGTAGCTTCATTGCATATCCCCTAGTCTTTCTACTTTTTGAAGGCATAAACAATCTATCTACATTTACCCATTCCACTCCATTCATTAATTTATAAAGTTCTATCGTATCTCCCCTCAGCAGTCTCTTTTTCAGGTTGAACAGCCCTAACATTTTAAGCATCTCCTGATAGGGGTATCCTTCCATCCCTTTTAACATTTTGGTGGTTCTTCTCTGTACCTTTTCTAATTCCACTATATCCTTTTTTAAGATACAGTAACCAGAATTGCACACAATATACAAGGTGCGGTCACACCATATAACGATACAGAGGCATTATGAGATCCTTGGATTTATTCTCCATTCCTTTCCTTAGGATTCCTAGCATTCTTTTTGCCTTCTTGGCCGCTGCTACACAGTGGGCAAAGGGTTTAAACATGTTATCCATGATGACACCTAAATCATGTAACCATAGTTTGGGTTGTTCTTTCCTAGGTGCATAACTTTGAACTTGTCCACGTTAAATTTCATCTTCCATTTGAACATCCAGTCTTCCAATTTATCAAGGTCGTCTTGCAATTTTTTCAGAATCCTCTTGGGTTTTTAAGAACTGTGAATAATTTTGTGTCATCTGCAAATTTGATTACCTCACTTATTATTCCTATTTCCAGGTAATTTATGAATATCTTAAAAAGCAGCTGACCCAGCACAGATCCCTGGGGTACTCCACTACTCTCTCTCCACTGGAAAAATTGGCCATTTAGCCCTACCCTCAGCTTTCTATTTTTTAACTACTTCCTAATCCATAATAGTACACTGCCTCCTATGCCATGACCTTTTAATTTCATCAAGAGTCTCTCATGCAGGACCTTAGCAAAGGCTTTCTGAAAATTCAGATACAGTATATTGACTGGCTCACCTTTGTCTACCTGTTTATTCAGACTTTCAAAAAAATATAATAGATTAATAAGGCAAGACTTTCCTTGGCTAAAGCCATATTGGCTTTCTCCCATTAAATTATGACTATCTACATATTCAGGAATGTTGTTCTTTATAATGGTTTTTGCCATTTTGCCTAGTACTAACATCACACCGAAAAAAGAGAGAAACAAACCAACATATATTTATTTATTTATATTCTCTTATATACCGCGCTATTCTGCATCAGTGCGGTTTACATTGAACAAACTGATAATTTTTTGTTGGAACGCACACCTTAAAGGAAGGAAGAAAAACTCCCCTTCTTGCAGTGTGTTGTTCCGTTTTATCTTATTTTTTAAATTTAGGGATGCAACCCCAATAAAGGATCGAGGGACTATAAACCCTCAATACCAACCCATAATTAATGGAATGGAGAATGTAGAAAACAGTACTTATCTTGAGCTCCTCCGTCCTCTTTTGAATCCCAAAAAGCAAGCAAGTCCTCCCAAATAACACTGCGGTTAGTTGCCACTTCCCGCTCAGATATCATAGGTACTTAAACGTTCTAGCTATATCCCCACCATTAGCGCTGGAACTTCCGTTCTTTACTGCTGTAACTTTCCAAGTGTCTTGCCATTGGTTAAAGCCAGGATGCTCAAGATAATATCCAATCACCTATTCCACCTCCTCACAAAAACATCCAATTCAAAGGAGAGCTTATCTCGAAAAAATAACTTCATGTAGGCATTTAGGATTTGGTAGTACTAACATCAGGCTCACCAGTCTGTAGTATCCCAGATGAGCCCTGGAACTCTTTTTAAAAATTGGCGTTACACTGGCCAGTGGCAAAGCTTAGGTATTACAGATGATTTTAATGATAGTTCACAGATTACTAGTAGTAGTAGGTCTACAATCTCATATTTCAGTTTTTTCAACACTATTAGCTGTATACCAGCTGGGTAGGTGATTTGCTACTCCTCAGTTTATCAAATGGTTGTAAAGCATAGTTACTCAACTGGTTTCCGACCTAGCCACAGGGTTGAAACCACAAATTGACACCACTTGAAGGCATACACCCTTCTCATGGAGGCATTGCAGGCGGCCAGGACCTCGTCCACATCCCGTGGTAGGTTGAAGGGAGCCAGGGCTACCCTTTCAGCAGCCAAGCAGTAAGAGACAGGGACCCCAAGTTGGGATGCAGTAGAGCGCCCCTCTCCTGAGACAGCAAACCTGGGGCACGGCCCAGGGAAATCGATGATGCCGCTGACAGGTGGAGAAGCAGCAGAAACCAAGGTTGCCTGGGCCACTGTGGAGCTATCAGTATCAGTATCTTTGCAACCAGTGGAGTCGGCGGGAAGGTGTAAAGGAGGCCTTCGATCCATGGAATCAGGAATGTATCCGCTGCCACCCGGGAGGGTGTGGCTGGCGGGAGCAGAAGCTGGGCAACTGTGTGTTCTCTGGGTTGGTGAACAAGTCCACTAGAGGGACACTCCAGAGTCGAAACAGCTGGGAGGCCACCCTGGGGATCCAGGCACCACTTGTGCGGCTGGAGTACTCTGCTCAAATTTTCTGCCAGGGCATTGTCCTGGCCTGGGAGGTAGACCGCCATTGAGAGAATCTCATTGCGTGTTGGATATGAGCAGAGGGCTACCACCTTCTGGCAGAGGGAGTATGACCCCCATGCCCCCTTGCTTGTTCACGAAGAACATTGCAACCTGGCTGTCAGTCTGGATTAGCACAGACTGGTGCTGCAGCCGGTGACTGAAGGCTCAGAGAGCCAGGAATATCACCCGGAGCGCAGAAGGTTGATCTGCAGCTGGCATTCCATCTGGGACCGGCTGCCTTGTGTGCAGAGGTCCTCGCAAATCAGCTCCCCAGCCCAGCAGGGAGGTATCAGGGTGAGGACCCTCTAGGGGGTGGGTGCCTGGAACAGCATCCTGACCTGCAGGTGGCAGGGCATCTGCCATCAGTCGAAGGAGTCCATCAGCTGGCAGGTCACTCTCACCGTGTCCCAGAGCCTTCCCGTGGCTTGTGTTCATTAAAAATGAAGGCACCACTGGGCTACCCTCATGTGTAGGTGGGCATATGGAGTCACATGGACCATAGAGGCCATGTGGCCCAGCAGGCGGAGAAGCCAGGTGGATAGCAACCGGCGGTGCTGTACTTCTGCGGCTAGCCTCCTGAGGTGTTCTGCCCTCTCCCGAGGGAGGAAGGCCTTGGCTTGGAGGATGTCTAGCTGAGCCCCTACACTGAACTCCAAGCACTGAGCCGGGGGAGGTGGGACTTGGGGAAGTTGATGACAAACCCCAAGTGCTGCAGGGTGTGGGTGGTATGGTGCACCTCTGTAGCTATGCCTCCCTTTATGAGCCAGTCATCCAGGTAGAGAAAGACAAAGGCTCCTTGGAAACAAAGGTGGGCTGCGACCACCGCCAGGCACTTGAAGACCTTTGGTGATGAGGCCAACCCAAAGGGCATCACCCTGCATTGGTAGTGATCTTCTTCCACTACAAAGCGGAGGTATTTTTGGTGGTTGGGATGGATCAGGATATGCGTATAGGCATCCTTCAGGTCTAAGGAGCATAGCCAGTCTCCCTGCTGGAGGTATGGCAGCAGTGTTCTAAGGGAGAGCATCTTTAACTTCTCCCTCACCAGAAATCTGTTCAGATTGGCCAAGGTTGGCCTGAGGCCCTCTGTTCTCTTGGGGATGAGGAAGTACCTGGAATAGAAGCCAGTGTCCCAGAAATGTTTTGGCACTGGCTCCACCGCCTTGTTCTCAAGGAGACCTGTGAGCTCGGTGAGGAGCAGGGTCTGGTGGAGGAGAGGTCTTATGGGCTCTCCTGGAAAGTATGAGGGTGGCATCTGCTGTAGGTGGAGGAGGTAGCCCTCCTTAACCACTTGTATGACCCAGGTATCTGAGTGATGATGGACCACCTGTGGGCAAACAAGGTCAGCTGCGTCCCTGTGGGCTGTAGGGGACCTCCTGGGGAAGAGGTGGTCACGCCCATGTGGTCAAAGGCTCCTCCCAGGCTGAGCCGGGGCCAGTGCCCAGGACATGGAGGTCTTTTGCTTATGGGGGCCATGTCACTGTCCCTCATGCTGTTGGCTGTGCTGTGAGTCACTGCCAAAGCTGCCCTTTTTCCTCAGGAAGAAGGGCTTATTTCCTGGGGCCATCTTGTGGGGCTACACAGAGGTCTTTTTTGAGAGTCTGGTCCTCATGATTAACTCTGTCTCAATCTCTTCTGCTTTATCTGCCATGGGTTTCCTGAAAACTTTTTCTCTAATGCAAGGGACATTAATAAGTTTGTCTTGAACCCATTGTTTGAGGTCAGATGATTGCAGCCATGCCTGGCGTCGGACCCTGATGCTGGCTGCGGCCACCCTGGCTGACTCCTCAAAGCCGTCGTAAGCTACTCAAGACAGGAACTTCAAGCTCTCTTTGCCGAAGACAGTGACTTGAACCTCTGGAGGTGTTCCCCATTGAAGCCTGCCGAGAACCCACTGAGTCCTTCAACAGCTCTTTGAGGTACATGCTGATGTAGAGATGGTAGGACTGGACCCAGCCTGTTAGTACTGAATCATGAAAAACCTTCTGGCAGAGGGAGAAAAGGGTCTAGGTCTCCTTGCCAGGAGGCACCGAGCAATGGGTCTTTTAGCTCTTGAGTCTGCGCATGGTGGACTCAGCAACCATTGAGTTGTGGGAAGTTGGGCTTTCTGGAACCCAGGGCCTCGGCGGACTTGCTACATGGAGGCGAATCGCCTGCTGACAATGGGCACTGATGCCGGTGTCTCCAACATGCGGAGGAGGTGGCGTTTTAGGATCAGTGGAACAGGCAGCATGAGGGCCTCCTTTCGAGGGGCCTAATACTGGAGAATCTCTAGTTCCTCCATGTGTGGGTCCCGCCTCGGTCTCGATGGAGAGTGCCCTAGCCATGTCCTGCACAAAGTTGAGGAAGGCAACATTCTCTGGCGGGGAACAGCATCGGGACGCCGGGGGGAGGGGGGAGGAAGCGGGTTTGAAGGAATGGCTCCGTGGTACCGAGTGTCCGGGGATTCCTCATCCTCTGTCTCCCAATCGGACTGGAAGTTTAAGGTCCATTCCAAGGCTTCGTAGTCACCATGGTCAACATCTGAGCTGAGGACCGGCCCTCCTGGGGACCTGTGGTCTGAGCCACATGTGTTTGCCAGAGAGGAGCAGTGACACGAGGAATGGGACCAGGACCTCATCCAATGCCGATGGCTCTCTTGAGGCTGGTGGCACTCAAGGTGGCACTCTCTTGAGGCCAGTGGCACTCAAGGTGATGTCCAGGGATGTCCCTCAATGTAGAGGGTCCCGTCCTTAGGGTGGATGAACCAGATGAATAAGACATGAATGCCCGCTGCTGGGCCACAAGAGCAGAGATACTGCACTCTAAGGCTGCCATCCTGGTCTCCGTGCCAGTTGGCTTTGCAGCCTTCGATGTGGACTCCAAGGGTTTTGGGTCAGGTGTTAGTTCCTTCAAGGGGGAGTCCTCAACGATGATGGTCTTGGGTGTCTGAGACCAGTCGGTGGGTACCGCCGATTCCTTTCAGGGCAGCTTGAGAGGCTACTCCTGCTCAGACTTCTCCGACTCATGCTGGGGACTGGAGTGGATTTTCCCATCTTCCCAGACCTGGTCTCCAAGGAGGTCTTTGAGGACTTCAATTTCTTGCTTGCCATTCTCCAGGGTTTTCCTCTCAGAGGAATAGCGACTGTGGGACTCTGAGGTGGCCTGTGCTTTGCAGAGTACCGAGAACCGGAGGGGGCCCTGGAGCGGGATTTATTTATTTAACAATTTTTATATACCGTCTTTAATTCAAGACGGTTTACATAGAACTTTACATGGCAGTATATTTCAACTGTTTACATGGAACAAGTAACAAGGATACAAGTGTAAAAAATATGAAACTATTTATAATGATTAACTATTTACATAGGTACATACAGGGATGTTGCCGCAGAGTCAGACTTTTGAAAATATTTGAAATAGTAAAAAATGCATTCAAAATGATACCTTAGTCTCAGTAAAGCATAGCTACTCACCTGTAACAGGTGATCTCTGGGTGATATTGGTACCACCGGAGCACATGCAGGAACAGTCCCCAGTGTCCAATAGGAAAGCTTTTGGGAGTACTTCACTGTGCCTGCATGCCTGGCTTCCCAACTCTTCTCCTCAGCTGAGTTTGTAGCCCACAAGGAGAATAAAACAAAAAACCCTACAATTCTTAGGAAAGGAGGGCAGGTTGTGAAGATTCCTACTGTTCCCGGAGATCACCTGTAACAAGTGAGTAACTACTTAATCTCTAGAAACAAGCAGGAATGCAGTCTTCACATATGAGACGCACTAGCTCCCCAGAACCAGACAGGTATGGGGGTAGAGTGGTGTGATCCTGGAGGCCAAACATTGCAGCCAGAGTCTGGAATAGTTGTGGACTTTGGACTCTATTCCAGCAGGTGATAACCCCTCTAAAGGTAGTCTGGTTTCTTGTAGAATTTTAGGTGGAGGGTAGGAGTTGAGTTTTAAGTCCCAAAGAGGTGCTGGAGTACAGCTTGGCCAAAGACAGCATCCCGACAGGAGTCTCTGTCCAGACAATAGTGGGCAGTAAAAGTGTAAATGGAGGACCAAGTAAGCTGCCTGATGGATCTCCTGAATGGATACTAAACTGAGATTTGCTACAGAGGTTGCCATAGCCCATACATTATGGGCAGTAACGTGACCCTCCAGGGAGAGTTCTGCCTGTGCCTAAGCAAAAGAAATGCAATCTGCTATCCATCTGGATAGAGTTTGCTTTGTCACTGGGAAGCCCAGGTGACTAAGATCAAAAGAGATAAATAAATTGGGAGGATCGTCGGTGATACTTAGTTCTACTCAAATAGTAAGTCAGCGCTTGCTTGCAGTCTAAAGTGTGCAGCACTGCTTCCGCCCGAGACGCATGTGGTCTAGGGAAGAAAATCACTAGGAGGATATGCTGTTTCGATGAAAGGAGGAGACAACCTTCAGAAGGAAATGCTGATGAGTCCGCAGAACTACCTTTGTCATGGTGGAACAGTGTATAAGGTGGGTCCACCACCAGAGCTTGCAGTTCATTAATGTGGTGAGCTGACGTGAGGGCAATGAGGAAAAGTACTTTCCATGATAGAAACTTCAGTGATGTGGTGGCCAAAGGCTCGAAAGGAGGCTTTAGTAGTTAAGCAAGAACCATTGCCTCAGGGATGCCTAGACTGTGAGCCCTTTGGGGATGAGGGAATAAAAAGTGCCTGTGTGTGTGTAATCTCGTAAATTAAAAGCTTAAATAGTTTACTTATTTACCTTTTTTAGCTATATAACGTCTTTATTTCGACAATTTCCGGTCACCATCTTTTTTTTTTTAATTTGTCAATTGTTTACATCTGTCTTTTTGAATTTTTAAATAACTTATATGCTATGAGATGTTCACTTTATTTTTTGGGCCACCCTGTATATATATGTAAACTGCTCTGATGCACATAGTAAAGGGCGGTATATCAAGTGCCTAAACCATAAACCACATTGAGATCCCAGGCCACCAGAGGTGGTTTAATGGGTAGTTTGGACTGCAAGAGACCCTGCATGAAGCATGCTACTAAGGGATGTGATGAAATAGGCTGTCTCTGCAGTGGTTCGTGATGAGCCACAACGGCACTAAGGTGCACTCTGACTGAGTTAGTGTTAAGGGACAGGTGGAGAAGGTATTGTAAAGGGAACTCCAATGAGCAGGAAAAGGGGTCAATTCCCTGTAGGGAGCACCAAAGTGCAAACCTACACCACTTGAATGCATAAAAGCATCTGGTGGAGTCTTTGTGTGATGCAAGGAGTGTATTCTTGACATCCTGTGGTAGGTGGAGGTTAGCCAGCACTAGAGCCCTTCAGCAGCCATGCCGTCAGGTGTAGAGCATGGATATTGGGATGGAGGAATGTCCCATTGTTCTGACAGAGGTCAGGCACACATCCCAGGCTGAGTAGCTGAGTCTGCGCCAGGCAAAGAAGCAGAGGGAACTACAGTTGATGGGGCCAAAATGGGTCTATAAGGATTATGGAGCCCAGGTCAGCCTGTAGCTTGAACAGCGTCTTGGGAATTAAGGGTATGGGAGGGAATGCGTAAAGCAGACCCTGTCCCCAGTGAAGGAGGAAGGCATTGGCACCTGTCGGTGTAGCGACTGAACTCTGGAGCAGAAGAGAGGAAGTTGTGCATTTTGTGGAGTGGCAAAAAGATTTATGAGTAGAGCTCCCCACATCTAAAAGATTCGAGCAGCCGTCTCCTGATGCAAAGTCCATTTATATGGACAAAGGATATGGCTTAGCCTGTCTGCAAGGACAATGAGTTCGCCCAGGAGATACACCGCTCTCAGGTGAATGAAGAATGAGATGGCAAAGAACCACAGGTGAAGCACTTCCTTGCAGAGTGAATGTGACCCCGTCCTCCCCTGCTTGTTCACGCAGAACATGGCAACTTGATTATCTGTTCTGACAAGAACAGGTTGCCCTGAAAGTTGGGGATGGAAAACCCGAAGAGCATTTGTCAATTCTCGTAATTCCAGCAAGTTGATCTGCATAGCAAATTTGTGTTGTGTCCACAGTCCCTGTGCGGTCAAGTCATTGAGATGCGCTCCCCAACCCAGCTTGGAAGCATCCATCATCAGGATGCATCGTTCTGAACAGGTAACCCGACAAGTAGGTTTTGAGGGGAACACCATCACTGAAGGGACAATCAACTGAGGGGTAATGTGGATCTCGTCCCTGAGACACTCCTTTGCTTGCATCCATTGGGAAGACAGAGTCCATTGGGCTTGATGCATGTGTAATCGAGCAAAGGAGACAACATTGACAGAGGAGGCCATGTGTCCCAAGAGAAGTAGCATCTCTTGAGCTGTAATGCGAATCTGCTTTTGGAGGTACTCTGCCAGCTCGATGAGGTGGGCAGAGCGATCCTATGGAAGGAAAGCTCTGGCCTGCTGGGTATCTAAAAACACTTCAATGAAATCCAGTCATTGGGTTGGAGCAAGATGAGATTTTGGGAAGTTTATGACAAAGTCTAGGTGTTGGAGCACCATGATGGTGCGATGAAGGGAGAGTGTTACCTCTTGAGGGGAGTCTCCCCTGATCAGCTAGTCATCTAAGGGAAGACAAATATGCCCAGGGTGTGGAGATAGGCAGCGACTACTACCATTCATTTGGTGAAGACCTTGGGGCAGAGGCTAAACTGAAGGGGAGAACCCTGTATTGATAATGGTTTCCCTGAAACATGAAGCACAGATACTGTCTGTAGGAAAGATGTATCAGTATATGCATATATGCCTCTTTGAAGTCATGAGAATATAGCCAATTTTGTCTCTGGAGGTATGGTAGAAAAGTTCCTAGTGAAATCATTTTGAATTTTCTTGAAAGAGAAACTTGTTTAGGTCTCTGAGATCTAAGATGGGCCTGAAGCCTCCTGTTTTCTTTGGAATGAGAAAATATGGAGATTAGAAGCCTATCTTTTCTTGATTAGGAGGAACTCTTTCTATGGCACCCTAGGACAACAGGGTGGTCACCTCTTCTTGCAAGAGAGTGCTTTGAAGGGGTTGTGTGGGATAAGCCCCTGTGAAGCTGGTGGGGGGTGAGGTCTCAAAGTGAAGCCAATAACCCCTTTGAACAATCTGGAGTGTCCACTGCTCTGATGTTATGAGGTGCCACCTGTGGGCATAATGGCAAAGTCTGCCTATGTGGAGGGGCTGGGGCCCTTCCAGAGGCAGATTCCCCAGTACATGGGATATTGGCCAATTTAACTTGAAACCATTGCTCAAAGTTGGATGCCTGCAACTAGGCCTTCCCATGAGCTCGAATGCAGACTTGCTGAAGCTCTGCTTGTTGATTCAAAAGCATCAAAAGAGGCCCTGGTGAGAAACTTGGAAGTGTTCTGGCTTTGTTGATGAGTATCTGAAATGCACCCCTCTTATCGTCAGGAAGGAGAGTGGTGAAAGTTTCCAGATCCCTGGTAACATCCTTCAGAAACATGCCCATGTATGGCATGTAAGAGTTTATTCTAGAGGCTAGCATGCATGTCTGGAAGCATTTTCACCCAAAGCATTAAGTGTCCTGGAATTTCTGCCAGGTGGCATGGATGAATGATTCTTAGAGCTCTGAATTCAGCGCATCACCGATTCCACCACCACTGACTTATGTGGGAGCTAAGGTTTCTGAAAGCTTGGGCACTGTGGTACACTGTACATAGCAGTGTCATTTACTGACAGGCAGAACCCATGAGCGGGGTCTCCCACATGCGAAGCATTAGATCCTGCAGGATACGATGAACCAGTAATGTAGCAGCCTCTGTAGGCGTTGGAGGGTATTGAAGTATCTACAATTCCTCTGCCTTTGGTTCTTTCTCCAAGGCTGCTGTAATAGCGAGCGCTGCTGTCATATCCCTGATGAATTTCTGAAAGGATATATCCTCTGTAGGGGACTAATGTTGTGCCACTCCTGAGAGGGTGAAGGGTCCGATGGGATGTCTGGAAGGTCTTGGGAACCGTGAGTCCCCATCGGATTCGAAAGAACTAGAATCTGAGTCCAGTAAGAAATTCAAAGTATTGGTGATCCTTGGTTCGACCTTGATGCTTCATGGACATTGAAGGTCAATGCAGATACCGATACTCAGAAGGTATCAGAACAGTGTGTCCGTTGGACATTGGGGATACTGATTGGTTCCAATGAGGGTAGCATCGATGCCATCTCAAGGGCTGGCATCAATCCTGGTAGGCTTGACTGCAGGCACGGTACCAAAGCCTGCACTCCCGAAGCTCTCCATGTTATGATACCGAGGTTGCTAAGAGTGCTGCCAAACTCCTCTCGAGAGCCAGCATGCCCTGGTCCAGGGAGATTGCCGATGTCTGGGTGGAGTCACCTACGGGGCCTGTGTGCCTTGGGAGCATCCTGGAGCCCCATTTGTGCTTTGGAGGAGAGATCCTCCCACTAGGGATGTTTGGCTGGCTGGTTTGCATCAGAAGCACCTCTAGGGGGAGTCTCGATGCTTATGCTCTCTGGCCTCGGTATCAGTTCTTGTTGTCGATGCCGTGGATTTGAGTGAGGCAAGAGATTGTAACTTACTCTTGTGTTTGGACTTAGAAGAAACCTGAGATCCTTGAGAGGAAGCTGATGCCCTCGATAAAGTTGAGGCCACTGAAACAGAGTCTGAGGCAAACAACGATCCTAACTTGTTGGCTCAGTTTGAGGCTTTTCTTTGTAATTTGCTGACACAAAAGATAACAGTTGGGCTGATGGTCAGGGCCCAAACATTTTAAACACCAGTCATGTTTATCAGTGACTGAAATAGTACCGGCGCACCTGGTATGTTTCTTAAAACCAGTGACTGGTTTGTCCATGCTTTCAAAAAGAAATGCTGTCGAGTTGAAGAGGCGCCTATAGAGGCCTTGAGGCCTAGTCTGGCGGTGAAAACCGCAGAGAATAAAAAAAGAAAAGAGAAAGAAAAAGAAAAGAAAATTCTATCGGGACCCGGGGGGGGGGGGGGGGATTTGACTTAAATGGCATCAACGGGAAGGCAGAAGCACAATGCTATACCAAAAAAGAAAAGATTTTCTGTGGTGACAGAACGGTGTATCCTGCTGGCTCCACAGAAAAAGAACTGAGAAGAGTTGGGAAGGCAGGCATACAGGCGCAGTGGAGAGCTCCCAAAAGCTTTCCTATTGGACGCTGGGGAGCGTTCCTGTGCAGGCTCTGTCCATGCCAACATTACCCATATGTGAAGAGTGCATTCCTGCTTGTTCCTGGAGATTGATAATATCAAATTCATTTTTGATGTCCAGTTCCAAATCTAATACAGTATAATCATGTTTTGTCATTTAGCTCAGGCAAAGTAAAGCCAAAAAAGTGCAAAAGATTAGCAAGTCAATTGCTGGCACAATTTTACTTCTTTTGTCCAAGTATTTTATTTTCAACAGCTTCAAGAAGGAAAACAAACTATAGAAAACATAGTTAAACTTCAAGTTTGTCACTATCTTTTTATTGGATTTGGATTAAAATAATCTGTTGAATAAGATGACTATCTGGTTTATTCTTATAAGTAGCTGGATAAACCACTAAAAAAGCAACAACTGAGCTGTCCTTTGAATGGAAAAATTAAATAGAAATTACATTTACCTGGTAATTGTAGTTCCTGGAGGATCCAGTTTAGTCCTCCACATCCGGGTAGTGCACCTCCTCCTGCAGCCTGGAGACTGGACCAATCAGAATCTTCTTATGCCAGGATGTATGCTGCTGGAGCTCCCATCAGCCCCCAGTGAACTATTAACAAAGCAGACTCAAAGAAGCAACACATGAGTTAAGTATACATATCAAACTAGAACAGAATTTAGTCTCCTTAAGAATTAAATGACCCCCTCCCCAAACGAGGAAGCCAAAACTCTGCACAGCACCGCTGACTCCACTCGAAGAAGAAGCAGGCAGAACCAGCCACAGGAACTGAAGAGCTGGCAAAAAGAAAGTAGAAGCGAGCTGCAGATACGAAAACCCGAAGAAATATACTGAGACAATGTAGCGCCGCTCACAGTAAGCGCGCCGACCAAACAGATGTGACACAAGGGAGGGAAGGACGACTAAACTGGATCCTCCAGGAACTACAATTACCAGGTAAATGTAATTTCTATTTCCTGAGCGGTTATCCAGTTTAGTCCTCCACATCCGGGATGTAACAGAGCAGTCAACACCGGGCGGGACCTTGCCAACCGGCGCGCAACACTGCCGAACCAAAACAAGTATCCTGAGCGGCGAACAGATCCAACCGGTAGTGTTTACTGAAGGCATGAAGAGACGACCAAGTAGCCACCCTACAAATTTCTACAGGCAGAACAAGACTATGCTCAGCCCAGGATGTCGCCTGAGTTCTGGTAGCGTGGACCCTCAAACCCACCGGAACCGGCCGATTCTGTATAATGTAAGCCGATGCAATCGCCTCCTTAATCCACCGGGTGATGGACGCTTTTGCCGCCGCTTCTCCTTTGCGGGCCCCGCCGAAAAGTGCGAACAAGCGATCTGTCTTATGAAACGCCTCTGACACCTTTAAATAGTGACGAAGGACTCGCCGCACATCTAGGCAATGTAATCCCCCGTCCGCTGAAGTCTCTGCCTCCGAATTAAGGACTGGCAGAAAAACAGGCTGATTCAAATGAAAAGGCGAAACTACCTTAGGCAAAAAGGAGGGCACTGGCCAAAGAACCACAAGATCCCGAGAAATAGACAAGAACGGCTCCCTACATGACAGCGCCTGCAACTCGGAAATGCACCTCGCCGAACAGATCGCCACCAGAAAAACCGTCTTCAGGGTCAAATCTTTCAGTGACGCTTTTCGCATGGGCTCAAAGGGTTTGTGAACCAAAGCTTGCAATACGAGATTCAAATCCCACGGTGGAACTGACACTCTGCGGGAAGGCCTCAACCTGGAGACCGTCTTAAGAAAACGTTGTACGTCCGAATGCGCCCCTAGGGGAACTCCCAGAACCTTGCCCCGGTAGCACGCCAGCGCCGCCAACTGTACCTTCAGGGAACTGGCTGCCAAACCTTTGTCAAAGCCGTCCTGCAAAAAACTGAGAACTACCGACACAGAAGCCGTAGCCGCGCGAACCCCACACCGCGAACACCAATCCTCAAAAAAACCTCCATACCCGCACATACACAAGCGATGTGGAAGGCTTCCGCGCCCGGAGGAGCATAGCAATAACTTCAGGAGAATAACCTTTTTTCCTCAACCGAGCCCTTTCAAGGGCCAAACCGTAAGCGAGAATCGATCCATTTGAGGCATCCGCAGCGGACCCTGAAGCAGCAGATCTGGAAGCGGAGGCAGTCTCCAAGACACCCCATTGCGCAATCGAACCAGATCGGCATACCACGGCCTTCTGAGCCAATCTGGTGCCACCAGTAAAACCCGCCCCTGGTGCACCTCGATGCACTGAACGACGCGACCGATCAACGCCCAAGGGGGAAAGACATAAAGGAGGCCGTCCTCCGGCCACGGCTGGATGAGCGCGTCGATGCCCTCAGACATGCGTTCTCTCCGCCTGCTGAAGAACCGCCCTGTCTTTGCAGACTGAAAAGTCACCATGAGATCCATAACCGGAGGCCCCCATCTGTGAACTATCTGCGCGAATACCTGCGGGTGCAGTTCCCACTCCCTGGGGTCGACCTGCACTCTGCTGAGAAAATCCGCCGTCACGTTGTCTTTTCCCGCGATATGTACCGCCGAAAGAGCTGGCAGACGAGCCTCCACCCATTCGAATAAGGCCTCTGCCTCGCTTTCCATGGCCACACTGCCGGTGCCTCCCTGGCGGTTGATGTAGGCCACCGTCGCCGAGTTGTCCGAGAGAACCCGCACTGCCTGCCCCCTCACCAACGTTTCTAGGGCTTGCAGTGCCAGCCTCACCGCTCGCAGCTCGAGGCGGTTGATCGACCAAGTAGTCTCGAGAGGGCACCACGTCCCCTACGCGTACTGCCCCTCGCAGTGGGCTTCCCAACCTAACAGACTCGCATCCGTAATGAACGGCATCCAAGTGGAACCCCCATCCGTAGGCTCGCTGAGCACAACCACCATCGGAGAGATAGACGAACTGATTTCGGGCAAGGCAAGCGCTTGTTCAACGAATGCAACTGTTTCGACCAGCGGCGTAACAGGGCTATCTGAAGGGGCCGCATATGAAACCTGGCCCACGGAACCACCTCCAATGTTGCTGCCATAGTGCCTAAGAGCCGCAGGTACCACCAAGCTGACGGAGCGGGAATCCTCAAGAATGAGCGGACGAGCTCCTGCAACGCCTGGACGCGGCGCTCCGGCAAGCACACAAAACCTCTCGCCCTGTCAAAACAAACCCCCGAGGTATTCGCGGGATTGGGTTGGCACGAAACGACTCTTTTTCTCGTTGATCACCCAACCGAGAGACCACAGCAAAGCCACTACTCTGTCCGTTGCCTGCACACTCTCCGCCTCGGACTTCGCACAAATCAACCAATCGTCGAGGTAAGGATGGACTAAGATACCTTCCTGTCGCAAGGTCGCCGCCACGACCACCATTACCTTTGTGAAGGTGCGTGGAGCCGTTGCCAGGCCAAACGGCATAGCTCGAAATTGAAAGTGACCCCACGGAAACGCAAACCTGAGAAACCTTTGATGGACCGCTCGTATGGGCATGTGCAAATAGGTCTCCGAGAGATCGAGGGCGGTCAGGAACTCCCCTTGACGAACTGCAACAATGACGGACCGCAAGGTCTCCATCCGGAAATGCGGCACCCGGAGAAAATGATTCACCCCCTTGAGATCCAGAATCGGACGAAGCGAACCGTCCTTTTTTGGCACCACAAAATAGATGGAGTAGCGACCGACGCCGTGCTCGGAAGGAGGAACGGGAATGACCGCACGCAAATCGATGAGCCGACGCAACGTCACCTGAATGGCTTGCGCCTTCTGCACGCCTCTGCAGGGGGAAAGGACAAAGGCGTCTGGAATCGGACAAGCCAACTCCAGCGCATAACCCTCTAATTATCTCGAGCACCCACTGATCTGATGTTATTTGGGCCCAGAAAGGAAGGAAGTCCCGTAGACGTCCCCCGATGACTTGCTTCCTCTCTGGAGCCCACCTCGCTTCATTGCGGCTTTCGACCAAAGGAAGAGGACGCCGAGGACGCCGCCGTTGCAAATCCTCTGCCCGCTCCTCGAAAACCTCGGCCTCTGGAGCCATACCGGCCGCACTGGGAGCCCCAAAGGCAGGAAGAACGAAATCTGCGAAAGTCTCGAAACTGACCCCGCGCCGGCGGTAAGTTCCTACCCAGCTTAGGCTGATCTTCTGGCTGTCTACCGCCCTTGGACTCCCCGAGGTCTTTCACCAATTTATCCAGGTCGTCTCCGAACAACAACTTGCCCTTAAAGGGAAGCTTTCTGAGTCGGGACTTAGAAGATCCATCGGCCGCCCAATTCCGCAACCATAAAGATCTGCGCGCCGCCACCAAAGAAGCCATGCTATTCGCCAAGGTTCGAATCAAATCATAATGTACATCTGCCAAATACGCCGAGCCAGACTCCAGCCGAGTCACCTCCAGCAATCCCTGCTGATCCAATCCAGAGGCTTGCCTCAAGTGCTGAGCCCATCGTAAGCAGGCTCTAGCCACCCAAGCCCCACAAATGGAGGCCTGCAAAGATAAGACATTGGTCTCAAAGGCCTGTTTCAACAAACCATCCACCTTTTTGTCTTGCGCGTCCTTTAAGGCCGCACTGCCCTCAACGGGAATGGTGGTTTTCTTGGTGACCGCCGACACCGCAGCATCCACATGCGGCGACTTAAACCTCTCTTTGTCTTTATCCGCCAACGGATAGAGGCGGTTCATAGTCCGGATCCCCCTCAGGCCGGATTCGGGTTGATCCCACTCAGTTTGAATCATTTGCTCCACCACACGGTGCACCGGAAACACCACCTGAGAGTCCCGCACCGCTTGAATGAGAGGATCCTCCAACCCGTCCTCCTCAACAGGACAAGAAGCAGTGAGATTGAGAGCGTGAAGAGATTCCGTGATAAAAGGCACCAGCTCCTCTTTACGGAACACCCGAATAATCCGGGCTTGATCCTCGGGCTCCGGGATTTCACCATCTTCCAACTCCTCAATACCAGCCTCCGGATCCACTTCAGCATGAGGATCTTGCCAGCCCAAGTCGTTGTGGTCTAGGTCCAGGGCCCGAAAGCGCTTGGTTGAAGGCTGGCCCTCCTGCCTGGCCTCCCCACCTGGGAGAGACGACAGGGGCGACGGCCAAGCATCCGGCAACTTGCCCGAGCGTCCGAAGTGAAAAGCCTGGTGCATAAGAAGGACAAAGTCGGGTGAAAAATCCGTGAAAGAAGACTCTGCTGTCGCAACCGGCCACGCGCCCCCCCTACCCTTTAGGAGGGGCTGTAGAACCAGATGCAAGAGGGCCAGGAGAGGGATCTCCGTCCACCTGAACCGCCGGGCTTCCCGGTCCAGACAACTCCTTATGCTCCATTTGTTGTTCTAAAGTTGTGGAAACTGAGGCGCAGCCCCTGCAGACCCCAGAGTCATCCACCGCCCCCCTGCGCGAACCGCAGATAACACACTGTGTCCTGGAGGCCATGCAGCCAGAGCAGCCCCCACAAAGAAAAAGAAAAGGACCTGCTGTACTTTGAACTGAAAAGAACTCAAAGAAACCAAAGAAATAAAACACTTTTTTTTTTTAAACTAGCAACTGGGAATGGAGAAGCCCCCCCCCCCCAGCAAAAATGCCAGGTCAAAAACGCGCTAAGTGGAGAAGAAAAACATTGCAGACCACTTCATGCCGGGCGGGAAAAAGAAAAACCGAAGCTCTAAAATGGCCGCCGGCACATTTCAGCCGGCGAGAAAATAATGGCGCGAAAATCAAATAAAAGGTAAAATTAAAGTGAAAGGAAAGCAAAGGGGCAATCAGAGCACTAAAAACACCGAAAACTCACCGCACTTGGGCAGGATCGTGGTAGCTTACACACCACTCGAAGCCTGAGTGGGAGCACGCGATTACACCGGCCTGCCAGACAGAACAAGGAAGGCAGGTCGGAGTGTGAGAGGGAAGCCAGCCTACCGTTTCGGGGCTGCCCAGACACAAACAGGTGACTGACAAGGCAGAGCTCTCCTCCGGACAGTCTAGGAGGAGTGAACTCGCCGCGGATGGGAAAGACACGTCTGCAGCAAAGTCAGCAGTGCAGTGCAGACTCGGCCCACCGATCGTTCAATTCTTCAGAGTCAATTGTTGTTGTTTTTTATTTAAAGCTATAGCTACTTATTAAATAAATGAAAGAAAAAGGAGTAGTGTAAAAGAAATTCCCAAACAAAACTCTCTCTAGTGTTGCCTCCAAGCTGTCCCTAAGTGAGCCTAACCCCAGGCACACACGTCCTCCAGCTGCAAGGAGACTGGACACACTGGGGGCTGATGGGAGCTCCAGCAGCATACATCCTGGCATAAGAAGATTCTGATTGGTCCAGTCTCCAGGCTGCAGGAGGAGGTGCACTACCCGGATGTGGAGGACTAAACTGGATAACCACTCAGGAACATATAGTTTCACTTACATATGAAAAGAAAGCACCTAGCAAGACTGGCCTGGGAGAGCCAATTTTCACCTAATCTGAGCGTATATTAAACATTTGCTGCGCAATGAAAGAGCTTCTGAGTATCTCCACAGAGGAAATGTATTCAGTGTGCACATGAAGGCACATTTTAGTATGTGGAGATCAGAATTGACACAGCGAGGTCACAATGTACATAATTCTGGCAGTAGTTTAGAAAAGGTTCTGTTCAATGTGCTGCCTTTTCTCAAAAGAGTGGAGGAGTGTACATGTATTTGCCAAAATGTAGAGCTCAAAGAGTCAATTCTGCAAATGTGCACATGGGAAAAATCAACAAGGAAAATGCTGCAACTTCCACATGTAAGTGCCAGCTCTTAAACGAGGAAGTTGATATGTCACAATTTCCACCTTTTAAATGCCGGCACTTTACTACTAGTACTGAACATTTGTATAGCGCTACAAGACATATGCAGCACTGCACATACACATGTAAAAGACAGTTCCTGTTCATCAAAACTTACATTCTAGTCAAGACAGACAAAACAGTATTTGTAGACACAGGATACATCTAGGGGGATCTGGTAAGGAAACATAAAGATGATCAGGTGAGTAAAGATCTGAAAGCAGCAGCGAAGAGGTGAGTTTTCCGCCTAGACTTGAAAAGGGTCAGAGAAGGCGCCTGATGTACAGACTCAGATAGTTTGTTCCAGGCATAAGGAGCAGCAAGGTGAAAGGAGTGAAGTCTGGAGTTAGCAGTAGAAGAGAAGGGCACAGATAGAAGCGATTTGCCCAAAGAACGGAGTTCCCAAGGAGGAGTGTAGGGAGAGATAAAAGAGGAAAGGCAGTGAGGAGCTGCAGAGTGAATGAACTTATAGGTCAGCAGGAGAAATTTGAACTGGATGCGGAAATGGATAGGGAGTTAATGAAGTGACTTGAGAAGAGAGATAATATGAGCATGATGAGGCTGTTGAAAGATTAGCCGCGCAGCAGAGGGTTGAACAGACTGAAGGGGAGAGAGATGATTCAGAGGGAGACCAGCAAGTAGTAGGTTACAATAGTCTAGACGGGATGTGACTAAGGAGTGGATAAGTGTCTTAGTGGTATATTTAGAAAGGAATGGGCAAATTTTGTTGATGTTATAGAGAAAGAAATGGCAGGTTTTAGCTATCAGTTGGATGTTTGTGGAGGAGAGGAATCAAAGATGACCCCAAGGTTGCAAGATGAGCACACAGGGAGAAGTAGAGAGTTATTCACAGAAACTGAGAAAGGAGCGGGAAATAAACAATGGGTATTAAGAATAACAACCCCCTAAATCCCTCCTGTAAAGCTTTTGCCAAAATAAGCACTTTTTAAAAACCTAAACATAGCAGGGAGCAGCTGTGAATCCTGGCATGGACAACTGCAGTCATACATGTATATTCCCTATATCAAAAATGGGGAATAGATGGGTACAGGGGAGGCGTTTCAAGATGGTGGTTGTAGTCTTGACTGAGTGAGCACACTTTTCTTTATGGGGAAGAAGCGTAAGGGAAAGGCTGGGCAGGTGCCTTCGCAGCCCACTCTTACCTCGACGCCGGTTGCTCCTGTTTTGGGCCCTTTGGACTCTTACTTGGTACGTGCTTCTCGGGATCCAGGTGGTACTGGTTGAGAAAACCGTTTGGCGCTATTATCGGAGTTGGATTGCTCGGTAGCTGCCTCGGTATCATCTTCCTCCCCAGTTGTGAGCCCTGCGCCCAAGGTTCTCTGCAGTTGCATACTGCCGGAAGGCTTCCTGGAGGTTCCCCCTCCCGTTGTATCGGGTGGGGCTTCTACCTTGCGAGGGCCGGGTAAAGGTGTACTGGCGGAGCATGTGAATGGGGCTGGTGGAGCCCTTCACTCTTTTTCATCGGCGGCGCTGGTTGGAGGTGAGTGTTCGGGGGAAAGTCTCCCCCCCGTGAGTCAAGAGGTGATATCATCGCCTGTGGGGATGGAAAATGCAACAGCGTTTACACCAGACAGGGATTTTGCTCTTCAGCGCCCTATTAACTTTACATTGGAGTCAATTTGGGACACTATCGTGTCCTTAGGAGAAGTTTTACTCCCTCAAATTACATCTTTGTCTTCTGTGGTGAGGTCGACGACAGAGACTATAACGGACTTGGAGAAGAAGGTATCCAGACTCGCTGTGGAAATGGATGTAGAACGGAACAGAATCACTACTTTAGAAGACCACGTAGATGGTTTCAAAAAGAACTTTTTGTTAGTACAACTTAAATTAGAACAGCTAGATAATTTCTCTCGGGTGAATAATTTGAAAATTGTTAATTTTCCTAAGGTTATTTCCGTTTCTGCTAGGGATATGTTTAAAGAGTATTTGGTAGAGATATTGGGAGTTTCTCCTGATTTAATCCCACCTTTGGTAAAAATTTACTATCTTCCGAAGGCTAAGCGGGTCCCTCTTGTAGGGAATTTAGAGGGTGGGTTGGCACAAGGAGATACTCTGAATGTCACAGACTTATTAGAAAATTCTGGTCTTGAGTCTCAGGAGCCTTCTACTTTATTAATAACGTTTGCGTTATTATCAGACAGAGTGGATGTTAAAAAATTTTTTTCAGAAAAGGAAGCTCCTGTTCCGGGGTTTAGCTGTTCGCATGTATCCCGATCTGGCAAGGGATACCCAGAAACAGCGCAGAGAGTTTTTACTGCTCTGTCCTGGGATCTTGCAATTGGGCAGGCTATTTTTCTTAAACATCCATGTAAATGTTTTATTAAATATCAATCTGTTTCTTATGCTTTTTGAGCCCTCCCAATTGATCGCTTTTATAAATGCCAGGCGATTGATTCCTCCTAGAGCTCATAATAGATTTTGTCTGGATCTGACTTCTACCTTTTTCTTTTGTATTTCAGATATTATTTTGTGAGATGTCTCCCTTTGTTTTGTGGACTAGGGAGGGTTGGCACTTTATTTTCTTGTATAAATTAGTATTGTATTAAGTACCTTGAGTAGAGGTTTTCTTGTGTTTGCCCTGTTTCTTTGAGAAGGGTTTTGTTTAAACCTTCTTGAATTTATTGTAAAATTGCATAAATATAAAATAAAAAAAAATGGGGAATAGATGTGTAAATTTCAGGCCATTCCTTAACCACACCCCCAACATGCCCCCCTTTGCCATTTCAGCATAACAGTATCATCCACATATAAATGCAACCCTTTCTAACATTGTCCTCTCCGTGTGTAAATGCCTTATATCAAATGAGGCTTTTAAAATAACTCACATTGTATATTGAGATTAGAAAGAGCATTCTTTTGTTGGTGAAAAAGTGCTTCTTACAGTAACACACAGCTCAATTACAATTCAGATTACTGCAGTTTTCTTTACATAGGGCTGCCAAAGTCTCAACTCCATAGACTCCAAACTTGTACAAAATACAGCAGCATGCAGCAGCTTTGAAGCTAAGCTTATTGATCATATCACATCAGCTTGAAGCTTTACACTGGCTGCCTATTAATCAAGGTATTGCACTAAAGGTCTTGTTTTTTTACTCCACAAAAATCATTCAGCACACTGCACCTTTTTTTTTTTTTATCTCCAGTCTCTTATTCAGAAATATGTCACAGGTCCGCAGTTGTGTTCCTGTCAGAAAGGTTTTATTATAGATACCACTTAGGATTAAAAACTGATCACTACAGAGCAAGAGACCTTTCCTTATAGAGGACCAATTCTCAGAATTTTCCACTTGAGTACGAAAATTTTCAATAATTTACTGGCTTTTTAAAAGTTATGCAAACCATGTCCATTTAAAATTTGCTATAATTAAGCTATTTTTAATCTAAGTACTGCAAACTGCTTTTTCATTTATTCCTTTGTACACTTATGTACTTTATTGTAAACCACTTGATGGAAGAGGGATATATAAATTGATAAAAAACGGATGGCTCAGGCAGGTTCTAGCCAAGGAATGTGAGCTTTTTTAATGACAGTAAATAGTTATTTTGGTTTATGTGATTATATTTGTGAAGAATATTTTGTCACCGACTGCCCCCATATAATTGATTGCATGTTTTATATTCTACTTTGGTCATATCTGTTTTAGCCTTCCTCCAATAGCACTCCTCTCTTCTACATTCTTGACTCAAAATTCTTTGGAAAAGCTAATATCAGGATTTTTACCTTTAAAATGTATTCTTTTCTCTGGCACAATCTCTGCTAAAGGCTTTATATATTTTCCTACTGTACCAGCTCAATCAGCCTTGTCACGTCACAGTCTTGAGACTCTGTTGGCCCTAATACTTCTGCAAATTTAGCAGGTACCAAGTTCTTTCTGGGCTGAATGTGCCCAATTCAGGATACGTGCTCCTTCTCAGTCATGAGTAGAAAAACAAAGCATAAGCATAAAACAAAAATACAAAAAAAAAAAGTTAAGAGTCAGAAAACCCCCCCTCCTAATTTACTGCAAGACAGGAACAGAAAATGATTGAAGTCAGAATGCAAAAATTTATAACTCTGGTGAAAAAGGAACAGTTTAGAGGTGTTTAAATATTATAGACAAAAATAGACTAAGGGGGCTCTGCATGGTGGTGCTTATACAGGAATTCCTAGACATGTTCAGAAAATCTTTACCAAAAAGCTCTGAGAGATGCTTTGCATTGATGTGACACCCACTTGTGTGTGACTGGTCATCCTGTTTATATTCAAAGAAGGCGTAAAATCAGAAATGGCTTAGTTTGTCCCCCTTAATCATAGGTCATTTGCTTGGATAAATTAAATCAAATCATTTGTTACCAGATAAATCCATATTCACCAAGGTATTTTCTTCAAATTTGATTGTTAGCTGCTATTGAAGCACAAAAAGGAACATTTAAGAGGCCTGTTTACTAAAGTGGATTAAGCACATAATGTACATTTTAATACATGGTAACCATTAGTGCAGACCCTCAGTAAAAGCTATAATGCGGAAAATAGTCAGCAGATTAAAAATCACATATTAACTACTTAGCACATGATGGGGCAGGTTATGGGTGTAGAGCAGGTCTGGACTGCACACAGTACTTAGCGTGTTTAACTGTCAGTTTTGCAGTTAACACAGGTTCATGTAATACTTCCCCCTCAAGTGCAAATGAACTTATGGAAGGAAGTTTTCCATGTGTTAACTGTAGGGGACATATTGGCCACACCCCTGACAAAGCAATGTAAATCTCATAATGCATTTGGAAATCAAGGTTACTTACCTGTAACAGGAGTTCTCCGAGGACAGCAGGATAAGTCATCCATACCAGGTGACGTCATCCGATGGCGCCGAAGACGGAAGTAGTCTCTCTCTCTAGTCCAGAAGGAGTTTCCCTTCTGGGCATGTTCCAACTGGCCCTACTCCTAGACAGCCACTGTGTCCCAAGCTGAGCCTAATGCTAGGGACTATAGGGCCAGGACCTGAGCAGGGTCCCTTGCAGGGGAGGCGGGTGGGAAAGTGTGGATGACTTATCCTGCTGTCCACGGAGAACTCCCGTTACAGGTAAGTAACCTTGATTTCTCCTAGGACAAGCAGGATGAAGTCATCCACACCAGGTGCTTCCCTAGCTGTGAAGGTTGAGGTGGAAGGGGCCCTGTCAGGATGATACAGGACATATCACACAGAGTGGAGTAAGCAAGACTTTATTCCTGTCGGTCAACTGACCAGACAACTTGAGCAAATCGGTGAACATGTGCAAATTATGGAATACAGGCAAATAAATGAACATGTGCAAACACATACTAGAACATGTGCAATCCAACAGCAACATGTGCAATCAATGTCATACACTAACATGTTCAAATTATTCAATGCATGTGCAAACTACACAATCCTCTAGAACGATCAGCAAGTTAAGGTGCATCTAGTATCAAGTTTACGTCTCGGTAGGGGCGCTGGTGGCCGCCAGAAACGCCCGCCCGAAAGAGCCTGTCTGCGGGTCAAGGCAGTAGTGTTTTTGGAAAGTCTGGATGGAGGATCAGGTGGCAGCTTTACAAATGTCGGCCACCGGTACGGCTCGTGGGTTGGCAATTGAAGTCGCGACCGCCCTCAGCTGGTGGGCGTTCGCTGGTGGTGAGGGTCCAGTGCCGGCCTGGTTCAGGCAGAAAGAGATGCATGCGGAAATCCAGAGGGAAAGGGTGTGTTTAGTAACTGGGCAGCCTGGTTTGTTTTGGTCGTAGGACACAAAGAGCTGCGTGCTTCGCCTCTGCGTAGCAGTCCGGAGAAAGTAGAAGCGCAAGACCCGGACGCAGTCAAGCTTGTGTAGCTGTTCTTCCTCGGGGGAAGTATGGGGCTCTGGATGGAAGGTGGGGAGCTCGATAGTCTGGTTGATATGGAAGGAAGAGGCTACCTTAGGAGCAAATCTAGGATGCGTCCGGAGGGTAGCGCGGTCCTCAGTGAGCTGGGTGTACGGTGGGTGCGCCACCAGCGCTTGTAGCTTGCTGATCCGCCGGGTCGAGGTGATGGCCACCAGGAATAATGTTTTCCAGGAGACGAGCTTGATGTCAGCCGATTGCATGGGCTCAAAGGGAGGTAGGGTAAGCTGGTTGAGAACCGCATTGAGATCCCAGTGTGGCACCGGCTTCCTGATAGGAGGGTGAAGGTTGGTGAGGCCCTTCATAAAGCGGGTGACAATGGGCAGCTGCGCAATGGAGCCATCCCCTGGGCATTCGTGAAAGGCCGCGATGGCTGCCAGGTGGACCCGGATGGATTGCGTCTGCAGGCCTTGCTGGGACAGGGAGGTCAGGTACTGCAGGAGAGCCGGTATGGGACAAGAGAATGGGTCCAGTCCTTGAGAGGAGCATCAGAAGGTGAAGCGCCGCCACTTGAGACTGTAAGATTTTCTGGTCGATGGTCAGCGAGCTGCCAGGACCACCTGCTCGACCTCATTTGGGAGGTGGAAGGGGGACAAGGCTATCCGCTCAGCTTCCAGGCTGTTAAAGCCAGGGTCCGAAGGTTGGGGTGGAGGGTGTTCCCGTTGTCCTGAGACAGCAGGTCTGGCACCAGTGGGAGCCGGATCAGGGGGCACACTGCTAGCTAGTAAAGAAGCAGGAACCATCCTTGGCGAGGCCAGTATGGGACAATCAGGATGGCTTGCGCCCTGTCGGAGATGATTCGCTGGATTGTCCTGGAGATAAGAGGGATGGGGGGGAAGGCGTATACTAGAGACCACACCCCCCATGATATATCGAATGCATCCGCTGCGTGACTCCAAGCAGAGGGACGTTTCGAGCAAAAGGTTCTGCATTTCATGTTCTCCTCCGTGGCGAAGAGGTCGACTGTCGGGGGGCCCCAGTCCTGGAAGAGAAAGTGGGCCACCTGAGGCTTGAGGGACCACTCGTGGGGATTGAGCTGCCGGCTCAGTTTGTCGGCCAGCTCGTTCTGTAGACCGAGGAGGTAGGAGGCCTGGAGGGTGCAGTGATGTGAAGTCGTGAAGTCCCAGATCCGAATGGCTTCTCTGCAAAGAGGTCGTGATCCAGTCCCGCCTTGATTCTTGATATAGAACATGGGCACCTGATTGTCCATTTGCAGCAGGACTGTTTTGCCGGTGATCATGCTCTGGAAGGTCTCCAGCGCATGCCTCATTGCCCTGAGCTCGAGGAGGTTTATGTGGCCTTGTCACTCTTGCGGCGACCAGGCCCCCTGCGTCCGGAGGTGGAGGCAGTGTGCCCCCCAGCCTACTGGCGAAGCATCGGTGGTGATGTTCAGTTGGTGTGCCAGTTGGAAGAGGGGTCTCCCACATGTAAGGTTCTTTTTGTAGGTCCACCAAAGGATGGTTGCGATCACTGTTCTGTCCATAGGAATGGCGGTCTCCAGGGACTGTGAGTGTTGGGACCAGCGTGACCGTAGGTGCCACTGGAGGCAGCGCATGTGGAGCTTTGCTAGCGGTACTATCTGGGTGGCCGACGCCATGTGTCCCAGGAGGTGGAGTACTCCTGCTGTAGGGGACCGTTCTGAGCACACAAGGTGTGCCAGGTCTTTGATGGGGTTCACTCTCAGCCGGGGAAGGAAAGCCTTTGAGCGGGAAGTGTCTATTAACGCGCCGATGAACTCCATCCGCTGTGAGGGGTTGAGGTGAGATTTTGGGTAATACACCAGAAACCCCAGGAATGTCAGCAGGGAGATGGTCCTTTGAGTTGCGCGCTTGGCCTCCCTCGAGGAGGGGGCAGAAATAAGCCAGTCGTCCAGATAAGGGAAAATGCAGATCCCTTGTTTGCAGAGATGTGCAGCTGCCACCGCCACGCACTTCATGAATACCCATGGCGCGGGAGATAGGCCGAAGGGGAGGACTTTGTACTGGAAGTGTTTCCCGGCGGCCTGGAAGCACGGGTACTGCCTGTGATCCTTGTGTATGGGGACGTGTGTATATGCGTCCAGTAGATCCAGGGATGTGAGCCACTCCTTGGGTTGGATGAGAGGCAGGATGGTTCCGATGGAGTGCATCCTGAATTTTTCCTTGGCATTGAATAAGTTGAGCTTGCAGAGATCGAGGATGGGACGCATGCCGCCCAATTTCTTGGTTAATAGGAAGTACCTAGAGTAGAAGCCAGTGTTGATTTATGCCTCCGGGACCGGCTCTATGGCGTTGGCAGCCAGGAGTGAAAGGATCTCCGTGTCCAAGGAGGAGGAGGATTGTTTGCAGCGCGGGATCGCCCGTTGTAGAGGTGGAGAAAAGAACTTTATCCGGTACCCATTGGCAATGATAGCCAGGACCCATCTGCCCATAGTAATGGACTCCCAATTGGGCAGGAACATGGCCAAGCGACCCCCCCATAGGGAGGCTGGCCCCAGTCTTCCCATCAAAAAGCCTGGTTGGTCCTCCCTGGTGCAGGCTGGGATGTTTTTTGCTGTCTCCTCTCACGTTGGCAGGGCTTTTGCTTGTAGGATGCGTAAGAGGAGTGCGACTGTTGTTTATAGTGCGGCTGCTGCCATTTTCGGTAAGACCCGTATTGGCGCTTGGATGATGAGAAAGAGAAGGGCTTCTGCTGGTAAGAGTTCTTGCGGACAGGTCGTTCCAGCCCTTTGTCTGCAAGGATCTGTAGCGTCGTGCAGCGGTCCTTCAGCGCGTTGACGGTGTCGTTGACCTTCTCCCTGAACAGGATATCTCCTGTGCAGGGGGCATCGGCAATGCGATCATGTGTGTCCTCTTGCAGACCTGAAGCTTTGAGCCAGGCGAGGTGGCGGGCGGAAATGGAGGTAGCTGCAGTGCGGGCAGCCGCAAAGGCATCGAAGGCTGCCCGCACCTGATGTTTTGTACACTCCTGCAGGTCTAGGAGAGTGGCTGAGGCAGCCGCCTGCAATTCCTGGTTGGAGGAAGAAATGGTTGCTTTCAGCTTCTCTACCAGGGTGTCCTGGTACAGGGCTTGTTGAAGCTGGTGGGCGGACACTCTGGCACATAACATTGATCCCTGGAAGGTCTTTCCGATGTCGTCGAGGACTTAGCTCCTTACCCAGCGGAAAGTTGGATTGTGTCCGCGTGGACTTTGATCGTTTGAGGGCGGACTCCACGACTATGGAGTGGTGAGGGAGTTGAGTCTTGTCAAAGCCTGGAGAGGGCTGAACTTGGTACTTCACATCCAGCTTCCGAGATACCGGTGCCCCTGAGGTGGGGTTCTGCCATAGGGTGAGGAGGTTCTCTTTTAGCAGAGGGTGCACTGGAAGATGCGCAGAGGGACGCGGAGCCTCCAGGAATTTCCTTGCGGCTTGAGTTTCTGGACGTTGGTCAACCATAGGGCAGGCGCTGGGGAGACCCAGGGCATCCGCGACCTTACGGAGAAACTTGGGATATGTTAGGTCTTCAGGGTTGCTGTGCAGGTCCGCTGGAGGTGTAGAGTACTCTTGATCTACTGTTGGGGAGGGGGTCCCCTGAAGCTTGTGATAAGGAAGCTTATCATAGTTCAGGAAGAAATAATACAAGAGGTGAATTGGCTCTGAATAAGCAACCTGTGCTGGCTGGTAAAAGCACTAAAACAGAGTGTTTACCTAAAAGATTACCAGGCCCAGAATGCACTGGTTTACAGAAAGCCTCTAGGAGAGCTGAAGTAGGGAAACGTGTGCCTAATCAGAGAAGCAATGATGTAATCCCTAATCACACATCTTCTAGGGCAGGGCTTAATTCAGAACACCTGCAGTGTGCTAGGGTGGAGCAGCCATCTAGGCACTTTAAAGCTAGAAGAAATTAATCATACAGACAGCAAGGAGTGCAAGGAGAGCAAGGACAGCAATGGGAGCTGGAGAAGGAGAGACTAATCGTGAACAGGAGGAAGAACAGCAAGACGTCCAGAAGGTCTAAGAAAGGAGCCCGAGGCAGTACGTATGCTGGGAGAGATTCCTGGGGCAAGCATTCTTCATTGGACTGGAAGAAGCAAGAGGCTTGGCGATATACAGCCAGGAACTCCCGGAAAGCACCTGTAAAGGAGACGGCTGCATCTACAGAAAGAAGGAGCTCTAATACCTATTTAAGGAGGTATGGGAAAAGAGACCTGAAGTCCAGAGATTCTGACTGGAGAGCTGGACACAGAAGCTTTGCTACCTACTGGCCAAAATACCCAGAGAGGAAACCTAATGACAACGTGATCTCAGGTATGAACTCTGATCTGTTCCCTAGCTTTGCACAAAGAAGACAGCAGGGAAACAGTTTCTACCCTGGTAGAGATCAATTAGAGAAATCCTCTGAGCCAGTGTATGAAAGTGATCCTATGATGTTTCAAGAGCAAGGGGAAATATCAGATGAGAAAGTTGAATGCATGGATTGTTCTCTTTCTAAGCTGCTGTTCTAAAGTAATCCTCAGATAAGGATCAAACACCAAAAGGAACTGTACTGATTTTTAGCTTCCCAGAAAAGTTTCTTTGAGAGAAAGCTTTGGGGAAAGTTGGAGCCACGTGGAGAGTGGACCAGCAATGGTTTGCAGCTGGTTAAGCACCTGTGATTAGAGCAAAGCACAAGTGCACGTGGGACTTTGGAAAAAAGCTTCTTCTCTGTGTGGAAGGAAGAAAGCTGTTTTTTTTTATAAAGAGAATTTTCCTTTTGGGTTTATTTTTCATTCCAGCACTGCTAAGAAAGTTTATTAGCAGGGGCTAGAAGAAAGACCTTTTCTGTTCCATCAAGGTCTTTACTAAGTTGTTGCATAAGTAATTCAGTTGCCTTATTTGTTTTGTTTCCTGAATAAAACTCCTGAAGAAATTATCCTGTTGATGTTACCAAGCATATCTGTGCGAGGGAATAACACCCCATAAATAAAATATGTTTTCTGCTTTACACTCTAGCAACTGCAATTCTTTATTCTTGTTAAAAGGGTAGTTTTTGTGTGAAGGAACTACAAGAGCCACAATCCTTTGCAAGTCAAGTAAATTCATGTCCTTGTCAAGATTGTGGAACTTTCACAACAAGCACTCCGTTTACAAGCTACAGACTCTGGGGGAGCGTAGTCCTCCTTGTTGCTGTGGGCAGGTCTGGAGTCCGGCACGGGGGCAAGGGAGGAGCCCTTGGATGGGGCTGTGGAGGGGAGCTCATTAGAGGCGGGGGGGGGGGGGGGGAGCTCCTGCAGCCAGGTCCGTTGAGGAGTGAGCCCACTTCTCAAACAGGTTTGAGAGGAAAGTTAGAAATTGCGTTGGTGCTTCTGGTGCCCCAGGGGGTCTGGGGACCGAGCTGGAGGCCTCCGAGTGTTGAGGGAGTCCATGTTGCCTGGGGGGAGACAGTTGCCTCTAATGGCGGAGATCCCGGCTGTCTAGGGGGGGCAACTGCACTCTAGTCCTGCATTGGGCAAGTTGGGGAGGCATGCCTACTGACTGAAGCATGGTAGGAATCATGTCCGCTGCTGACCCAGGAGAGAGAAAAGCTGGTAGTACTGCGGTGCCGGCGGCGACTCCAGTCTCTTCGCCGGTGCTGATTCCGGTCTCTGCGGGAACTGCTTGAGTTGCTTGTGCTGCTGCAGCTGCGCTGAGAACGGCCCCCGTAGCGTCGGCGTGGGCCAGATAGACGCCTCCGCGCCGAGCAAGATCGCCAGTGGTGGGAGTGTCTGCGCCGAGACCTGCTCCTCCTGTAGTGATGCTTCTCTCGGCGCCGGCCAACGGTGCCGCGGTGGACGGAGTTAGGGCTGATGACATTTAAAATGTCCGCCGCCATGGGAGCCTCGTGGGTAGCTGGAGTCTGCATTGCTTTGGGGTGCTGGTCAGCCAAGAGAAAGACCCCGGAGGGGGAGAGAGACTGAGGAGTGGAGCGGCTGCAGGAGGAGGCCCTGGAAGGCGCACCAGGGGCTGCTGAGGCTGCTGGCGTCATCGGGAGCAGCTGAGGGAGCATAGTCGGGGGCTGCAATGAGGCGGAGGCACTGGCAGTGTTCAAAACACTGCTGGGGGCTCCGCATGGGGCAGGAGATGACGATTCAGGAAATAGTTCAAGGAGCACGTTCTTCCTTGATTTTCTTGCCCTTGGGGACATGCGGGCGCAATGTGTGCAATCCTGCATCCTGTGAGAGACTCCAAGGCACCGCAGGTATCGATCATGAAGGTCAGTATTATTCATTTTTCTGGAGCAGCCAGGGCATTATTTAAAACCCGGTTTTGGCTGTTTTCCAGGCATCTTGATAGTAGATCAGAATTGTGCAGGAGAGAGAAAATATCATTCTTGCTGGCAAAGTGGAAGAGGTAAAAGTGGCTGGCTAGGGGTAGGGCCAGTTGGAACATGCCCAGAAGGGAAACTCCCTCTGGGCTAGAGAGAGAGACTACTTCCCTCTTCGGCACCGGATGACGTCACCTGGTGTGGATGACTTCATCCTGCTTGTCCTAGGAGAAAGAAAGTTACAGTATAAACCAGTCTTAGGATGCCTAAGTGAACTAGTCACCTTATTCAGCTACTTCTAATAAAGCGTAGTTACTCACCTGTAACAGGTGTTCTCCAGTGACAGCAGGAATCAGTCCTCACATATGGGTGACGTTGGTGCTGACGGAGCCCTCGTGCAGAACAATTCCCCAGCTTTCAAAGAAAGCCTTTGAGATTGCATCGCGCATGCACGGTCCCCTTCCCGCCCAAGGGTGCCATCTTGCTCAGTCAGATGACATAGCTAAAAAGACGGCAAAAATGAGAAAACATTAATCAAACTCCAGGGGAGGAGGGAGGGTCGTGAGGACTGATTCCTGCTGTCCCTGGAGAACACCTGTTACAGGTGAGTAACGCTTTCTCTAGGAACAAGCAGGAAGTCAGTCCTCACATATGGGACTCCCTAGCTATAGGCTACCGAGAACCCATAGCTGAAAATGGCTCCCTCTAGAAGAGCCGCAGCAGCAGTGATAGGATTTTTCTCCGAGAACACAACCCCCACGGTAGCCTGACACCAAAGGGTCGGAGGGTAGGAGCTCCCTAAACCTCGAATAGGTTACGGAGTACCACCTGACCGAAAACACTGTCCTGCTGAGACTCTCTCTCCAGGCAGTAATGGGCTGCAAAAGTCTGGCTTGAAGACCAAGTTGCGGCCCGGCAGATATCTGCCAACGGAACAGAGTGGTGGTTAGCCATTGATGAGGCCTTAGCCCTGACAGAGTGGGCCGTGATTCGGCCCTGTAGCTGAAGATCAGCCGCCCTGTACGCCCAAGGTGATGCAGTCTGCCACCCAGGTGGATAACGTGCGCTTGGAGACAGGTAGACCCAGTTTACTAGGGTCATAAGGAACGAAGAGCTGGGGAGCCCTCAGATGTCCCTTAATACATTCTAGGTAGAAGGCGAGTGCCCTCTTACAGTCCACGGTGTGCAGCACCGCTTCAGCCCTGCTGGTATGTGGCCTGGGGAAAAAGGTTGGAAGAACCACCTCTTAGTTGAGGTGAATCGAGGAAACCACTTTAGGAAGGAAATTAGGGTGGGTACGGAGGACCGCCCTGTTTTTGTAAAACCGTGTATATGGTCTATCCGACACCAAAGCTTGCAGGTCGCTCACACGACGAGCAGATGTGAAAGCCAACAGAAAGAGCGCTTTCCAAGAAAGGAAGCGGAGATGACAGGTGGACATTGGTTCAAAAGGTGGGCAAGTAAGCCGCTGCAAGACCACATTTAAGTCCCACTGTAGCTGGTGGGCGAATCGGAGGCTTCAGATGTAGGAGGCCTCTGAGGAATCGAGATACCAAAGGGTGAGCTGAAAGAGGTTGCCCGTCCACTGGAGAGTGGTTAGCTGAGAGCGCACTCAGGTGGACCCTGACAGAGCTGGACTTGAGGCCTAACTCTGAGAGGTGAAGCAAGCACTGCAATACCTGAGGTACTTGGCAAATGAACAGGTTCTCCTTATGTTGGGCACACCATCCTTCAACTCTATGCCACTTGAATGCATAGGATTTCCTGGTAGATTGTCTCCTGGAGGCCAGCAACACCTCCTCGACCTCCTTGGGAAGGAGTAGAGGAGCAAGCACTACCCTCTCAGCAGCCATGCCATTAAGTTGAGGGATCCGAGATTGGGGTGTAGCAAGGAACCCTGTTCCTGGGTCAAGAGGACGGGCTGCACCCCCAATGGGAGTGGAGTCTCGACTGCCAGCTGAAGGAGAAGAGGGAACCAAGGCTGTCTGGGCCACCTGGGGGCTACCAGGATGACAGAGGCCTTGTCCCGAAGAATCATGAACAGAGTGCGTGCCACCAAGGGTGTGGGTGGGAACGCATAGAGCAGGCCCCGTGCCCACGAGATCAGGAAAGCATCCGCCACCACGCTAAGCGGATGCGGCTGTCTCAAGCAGAACCGGGGCAATTGATGGTTCTGCAGACTGGCAAAGAGATCCATAGATGGGAGACCCCAGCGGTTGAAGATCTGCTGTGCCACATCCCGGTTCAGTTGCCACTCGTGAGGCTGAAGAATCCTGCTCAACTTGTCGGCCAGGAAGTTCTCCTGACCTGGCAGATAAACTGCCTTCAGGGACATGTGATGTGCCACCGCAAAAGAGCAGAGGTCCAGAGTTTCCTGGCAGAGGATGCGAAAACCTGTGCCCCCGTTTGTTGATGTAGAACATCGCTACCTGATTGTCTGTCTGTATCAGCATCGACTGATGGGAAAGAAGATGACAGAAGTCTTGAAGAGCTAGGCGGATGGCTCAAAGCTCTAGAACAGCGATGGCGAACCTATGGCACGCGTGCCAGCTGTGGCACGCGAAGGCCTTGCAGCTGGCACGCGGGAAGGTCGCACATTAAAAAAAAAAAAAAGCTGCCCGCTGCCGCCGCGGCGGCATGGAGTGTCCCGCGGGGCTCCCTCTGCCCGGCGGGACACTCCCGGCGCTGCTCAGCCCCTCTCTGCCGGCTTGCAGAGACGCGAAGGGAGAGTCTCCCTCGGGTCTCTGTTAAGCCCACAGGGGCTGATGGGAAATTTCCCATCTGCCCCTGCGGGCTTAAGAGAGACGCGAGGGAGGACTCTCTCTCCCTTCGCGTCTCTGCAAGCCGGCAGAGTGGGGCTGAGCAGCGCCGGGAGAGTCCCGCCGGGCAGAGGGCGCCCCGCGGGACACTCCATGCCGCCGCGGCGGCAGCGGGCAGCTTTTTTGTTTTTTTATGGCCGGGAGCCGAGGGAGGGGGGTTAAGACTGGCAATGGGCTAGGGAGGGAGAGAGGGGGGTTAAGACTGGCAATGGGCTAGGGAGGGAGGGAGGGGGGTTAAGACTGGCAATGGGCTAGGGAGGGAGGGGGGTTGAGACTGGCAATGGGCTAGGGAGGGAGGGGGGTTGAGACTGGCAATGGGCTAGGGAGGGAGGGAGGGGGGTTGAGACTGGCAATGGGCTAGGGAGGGAGGGAGGGAGGTTAAGACTGGCAATGGGCTAGGGAGGGAGGGAGGGAGGTTGAGACTGGCAATGGGCTAGGGAGGGGGGGAGGGGGGTTGAGACTGGCAATGGGCTAGGGAGGGAGGGGGGTTGAGACTGGCAATGGGCTAGGTAGAGAGAGAGGGAGGGAGGGGTTGATTAGACTCGAAATGGTCTAAGGAGGGGTGGTAAAGACTGGCAGTGGGCTGGGGAGGGGGGTTAAGACGCAGTGGGCTATGGGGGGGAGTTAAGACTAGCAATGGGCTGTGGGCTGATGAGGGCTGGCAATGGGCTATGAGCTGATGAGGGCTGTCTGGAAATGGGGTGATGGGGGGGTTAGGACTGGTAATGGGCTATGGGGGGGGGGGTAAGACTGGTAATGGGCTGATGGGGGGGGTTAGGACTGGTAATGGGCTATGGGGGGGTTAAGACTGGTAGTGGGCTGATGGGGGTGTAGGACTGATAATGGGTTATGGGGGGGGGCTAGGACAGGAAATGGGCTGATGGGGAGGGGTTAGGACTTGAGGTGGGATGATGTGGTTAGGACTGGTAATGGGCTGTGGGCTGATGGGGGGGTTTAGGACTGGCAATGGGCCATGGGGGGCTGACTGGAAATGGGCTGATGGGGGGTTAGGACTGGTAAAGGGTTATAGGGGGGGGGGCTTAAACTGAAAATGGGGTGATGGGAGTTAGGACTGGAAGTTGATTGACGGGGGGCTAGGACTGGTAATGGGTTGGGGTGTTGCTAGGACTGGAAATGGGCTGAGTGGAAGGGGAGGCTTGAACTGCAAATAGCTGATGGGGAGGGGGCTTGGAATGGAAATGGGCTGTGAGGGAAGGGAGCTAGGACTGAAAATGGGCTGATGGAACAGCTAGGATAGGACTGGAAATGGGCTGTTGGGGGGAGCTAAGATTGGAAATGGGCTGTGGTGGGGGCTTGAATTGAAATGGACTCATGGAGGGGCTAGAACTGGAAGTAGGCTCATGGGGGGGCTTGGACTGGAATTGGGCTGAGTGGAGGGGAGCTATGATTTGACATGGGCTGATGGTGGGGCTAGGAAATGAGTAGAAATGGGCTGATGGGGGGGCTAGGATTGAAAATGAGCTGATGAAGGGACTTGGACTGGAAATGGGCTGATGCAGGGACTAGAAGGGAATGGATGCTGGGTGAGACTGGAACTAGAAGGGAGCTGATGTTGGGGGAGGATTAGAATGGGATGGGGCTGGGAGAGTAAAATGGAGAGGGGAAAAATATTTTGTGTAGGAGGGATGAATAATCTACAATTGGCCAGGTATTGGGAGAGTAATTGGGGATTGAGGATGGAGGGGTAAAATTTGTGTGGATGAAATAGGAATGAGGAAAGAGCAAAAGGAGAAAGATTAGTATGTTAAAGCAGATGTAGAGAGAGAGAGAGAGAATGGAAAAAAAAACTAGAAGAGAGAAGAAAGGACAAATGGACAGCAGACGATGGAGAGTTAGCAGAAAACATGAAGAAACCAGAAGAAGGTGGCTGGACCAATTGCAACTGAAAAAAAATGCACAAAAGGTAGAAAGATATCTCTTTATTTTGAATTTATTAACTGGAATATGTCAGCTCTGGGAAATGTGCATCATTAACATCTGCGCTTTGTTTGGTACAAGAGGAAATTCCTATTTGACGTTGCCACTTGTTCTCTTCCCCAGTATTCTCTGAAATGTATTGGTTTAATATTTGCAGTGTTGCCTTTTGATAGGTAGGGTATGGTGCTTTGTGAGTCCTGGTAATGCTGTCAGGATACGGCGGGTTTGCTATGGGTTCTAAATGGGCAGCGTTTGTAGTAGTTCCTAATGTGCCTGGCGGTTGGCACTGGATTATAGTAATGTAGAAATCTTTTAGTCTTTCTTTATCCATACACTCATTAAGAGACATGTTTACTAAAAGTTAGTGTATGGTAACATTATGCAAATATGTATGCAAATAAGACCACTTATGCAAATGACGTGCTGGCACTTTGAGGAAATTCTTTGGTTTTGTGCGGCAGTTTGGGCACTCGGGCTCAAAAAGGTTAGCCATCACTGCTCTAGAAGATTGATTTGAAGTGTGGCCTCTCGTGAGGACCACAGGCCCTGAGTGCACGAACCCTGGCAATATGCTCCCCAGCCCAGTAAGGAGGCATCTGTTGTCAGCACTCTGGTGTGAGAGGGAGGTTGGAATGGTACTCCCTGAGGCAAGTTGGGGGGGGGGGTGAAGCCACCATTGCAAGACAGTTACCAGTAGCTTGAAATGGCTACCCTGTCTCTGAGGCGGCCAATGGCTTGTGTCCACTAGTCTCTGAGGCTCCACTGAGCTGTGCGTATGCGGAATTGAGCATATGGAGTCACATGCACCGTGGAGGCCATATGGCCCAGGAGGCGGAAGACCCTTGCGGAGACTTGAGGGCTGTGCTGGACCTGCTGTACCAAGTCCCGCAACCGCCTTGCCCTGTCCAGCGGTAGGTAAGCCCTTGCCTGAAGTGTGTCCAGTCTTTCTCCTATGAACTCCAAGTTCTGAGTGGGGAGAAAAGTGGACTTTTCGTGATCACAAATCCTAGGCGCTGGAGCAGGGTGACTGTGCGAGCAGTGGCCTGCTGCACCTCTTGTGCCGATTGGCACTTGATGAGCCAGTCGTCCAGATATGGAAAGACGAAGACTCCCTGGCTTCTGAGGAAGGCCGCCACCACTGCTAGGCATTTGGTAAACACTCTGGGAGCGGAAGCTAGGCCAAAGGGAAGTACCTTGTACTGGAAGTGGTTTCCCCTCACCACAAACCTGAGATATTGTCTGTGGTTTGGGTGTATGAGGATGTGAGTATAAGCATCCTTTAAATCTAAGGAGCATAGCCAGTCTCCCTGGTGGAGGTAAGGCAGGAGGGTCCCAAGGGAAAGCATCTTGAACTTTTCCCTCACCAGGAACTTGTTCAGATTTTGCAAGTCTAGGATGGGGGGAAGGCCTCCTTTTCTTTTTGGTATGAGGAAATACCTGGAGTAGAAGCCTTGCCCCTGCAGGTGATGGGGCACCGGTTCCACTGCCTGATCCTTTAGCAGACCTGCCAACTCCTGCAGGAGGAAGTTCCTGTGAAGAGGGGGCCTGAGAGGCTCTCCTGGGAAAAAGCAGGTGGGCATCTGGTTGAAATGAAGCAAATAGCCCTGCTGGACTATTTTCAACACCCAGGCGTCGGTAGTAATGGCTGGCCACCTGTGAGCATATAGGGCCAGCCATCCTCCTGTGCAGGGCCAAACCACTGGTGGGAGAGGAGCTATGCACTGGGAGTCAAAAATCCCCTCCCGGCTGGGTAGGAGCCAGAGCTGGAGGCTTGGGGGTCTTCGGCTTATGTGGGCCATGCCCCTGTCCCCTGGCCTGCTGCCCCTGTTGGGGAGCTGGGGTGGCCTGGTAAGTGGGGTAGTTTCTGTAAACCGTACCCTTCCTCAGGAAAAAGGGCTTTTCCCCCCCAAGGCCGCCTTCTTGTGAGAAGGTGCAGATGTCTTCTTCGACAACCTTGTCCGGGTCAGGTACTCGGACTCGATTTCTGCAGCTTTTTCAGTCATGGGTTTGCTGAAGAGGTTGTCTCCTCGGCACGGGACATCGACCAACTTGTCCTGCACCCATGGCTCCAGGTCCGACGACATGAGCCAGGCCTGACGGCGTGCACCGATGCCAGCCACGGCTACTCAGGCTGAAGTCTCGAAGCAGTCGTAAGCTGCTCGAGACATGAACTTCGAGCACTCTCGGATCCCTGTGGACAAGGTTTTGAAGCGCTGCAAGGGTTCCTCAGAAAGACCAGTGGAGAACCCGGCAATCTCTTTTGCAAGGTTTTGGAGGTACATGCCCATGTACAGCTGGTAGGTTTGGACATGGCATGACAGCATCGAGCCCTGGTAGCACTTTCTGCCAAGGGCATCCAGGTTCCGGGCCTCCCGACCGGGAGGCACCAAGGAGTGCATCTTCTGGCTTTTCAGCCGTTGCATAGTCAATTCCACAACCATGGAGTTGTGCGGCAGCTGCGCTTTCTGGAACCCAGGATTCTTGCTGACTCGATAGATGGAATCGACCCACTTGCTGAGCACTGGCATCGAGGCCAGGGACTCCCACACGCGGAGCATCAGCCGTTCCAACATCAGAGGCACAGGTACAGTAAAGGCCTCCTTTGGGGGAAAGTCATACTGGAGGGCATCGAGTTCCTTGGCTCGAGGCTCCTCCTTGGCGTCAGCAGGGAATGCCAAAGCCTTGGCCATGTCCCTGACGAAGTCCGAGAACCGAGTGTCCTCCGGAGGGGACCTATTCTGAAGCTCCGAACCCGGGGAGTCCGAAGGGATACACCGTGTTCGGTAGGTGTTCGGGGGAGTCTTCCTCCTCTGTCTCCCAGGCTGAGTCCTCCGAGGAGGACTCGATGGGCTCCGGCCTCGAGGGCTTCGAGCCCGACTGCCCCAACACCGAGGGCACCAGCATAGACAACCTCGGTCCTGAACGGGAGGTCGAGGGAGACCTTGGCTGAGGATCGACTCGGCCTCCGGTGTCGACTTCGATGTCAAAGTCCCGGTTGTTGGGGCGGATGGACCGGCGAGACCGGTCATCAGTGCCCGCTGCTGCTCCATGAAGGCAGCCATGCTGTTCTCCAGGGCCACCGCCACCCTGAGACTGAGATCAGAAGGCTCCGCAGCTCCCGGCTCAGGTCCCGACGCCGTCGGGCCCGACGCCAGCTCTCCCGGAGGAGAGTCTACGAGGACAACAGAAGTTACCTTGCCTGACGTCTCCGGCTCCTTGCGAGGTTGTTTAGCCAGCTGCTCCGACTCCGAGGACCCGAGGCGGCGGTCTGGGCTCCGCGGCCTGGAACCAGAGGTCCCAGGCTGATCAGAGGCGTCCAGTGACCACGCCCCCTCATGAGTTTTTTCTTCCTCCGGTGTTCCCTGGAGGGAGACCCCGCTCAGAAGACACACGACGCTCGGGCTCCGAGTCCCGAGATGTCGAGGCCTCTGACGAGGTCCGGGCCCGAGGGAATGGGGACTCAGAAAAAATTCTGTCACACTGATGCTGCCTGCTCTTCAAAGATTTAGAAGACATCTTACCACACGGCTCGCAGACCACTGGGTCATGGTCAGGGCCGAGGCATCGGAGGCAGCAGTCGTGTGTGTTGGTGAGAGACATCAAATTCTTACACCGATCACACTTTTTAAACCCGCTGGCAGCCATCGGGGGAAAAAGGGCCCCTGTGAGGTCAAACGACCGGGCTGCCAGTGAAAAATAAAAAGAGCGCGAACGCTAGTCATGAAGGACAAAAATGAAAAATAAGAACGGACACGATACTGGTGTACCGAGCTGAAGGCGGGAAGGGGAACTGGCGTCGAACCAGGAAGCTGAACGAAATAATTCAACTTTTCTACTTTTTCCATGGTGAAAACGGGACCATGTCCGTTGGGCTCCGCGGAAAAAAGAAGACTGAGCAAGATGGCACCCTTGGGTGGGAAGGGGACAACGCAAGCGCGATGCAATCCCAAAGGCTTTCTTTGAAAGCTGGGGAATTGCTCCGCACGAGGGCTCCGTCAGCGCCGACATCACCCATATGTGAGGACTGACTTCCTGCTTGTTCCTGGAGAAAGTGACAACCCACACCACCTATTCTATTAATTAAGCTAAAAACTAAATTCAAAATTGAAGTTTTATTTGCTATTACTTAATAAACTGCAAAATGTTTTAAAAATGTAACTTAATATTTGAAACTCAAGGTACAGCAAATAAACACATACAAATTCTGCATTTATAAAATACCTCTCTCCAGACTCAGGCGCCCTCTAGTGTCTAATTATAGAAACAAACAGCAATGCAAGGCTAAATGCTTGGAATGAGATGACAATGTTTAGGATAAGGTGGCATTAAATATTTCTTCATCTAATAAAAAAATGCATATTAATTGCAAATGTATTTGAAATAGCATCCAATTAGAGAATGTGCAGCCATCATTTATATTTACAAATTATGGTGTGTGGATGCAACATTTTCTTTACATTTGCAGCAAACCTGATTTAGGGCTTAAGCTGTTTTAAAACAGCAGTACTAGGTAAACTTCAACTTATCTTTCTAAATTCTGGCTCTTTTTAGCATTTAAGTCTTTAGAAAATACAGAAACATTTGCTTTTATATTCTCTCTTTTCTGAAATAAAATGTATATATAACTTTTGTGGCCTCACCCTGCTCTAAGTTCAATTATCTTGGTATTTTGTATGCAGTAGTGAAATGGCTGAGTTCTAATAGGTATCTGCACTGCTGCTCCTCAACATATATTCATGATAGGATAAGATTTGGAAACATTAACATATGAATGTATTTACAACAAGTATAAAGATCTCAATTTTTGTATATTAAATAAAATTCTGCAAGTACTGCTGTTTTAGAAGACTACTGCTTGCTATCCTCTACAAAGGATATGCTGTTTTAGCATGCTCTTGATGCCAGTAAAACACAAGAAGAAAATGAACTCAGATCCTTTCTATTGCCAAATGGCCTGTTATAAAATCTGCATTTATAATACTGACCAATGGACTATATTCCCCAAGGCCTTTCATTTATATTTTTATAACTCAAGAATTTTTTGTTAAAATAAAAAGTGGTATAGTGGGAACACAAGCCAATACTTTAAAAGTAAACAAACACATACCCTCTGTTTAATTTATAGAAAGGCATGTAGAAAGAGCAGAAAATAAACACTAGAGTTGAAGAAATCACAAATCTTTGGCAGAGGCTTCCCACCATGTTCCTAATGGTTTTTCCCAAGTTTAAGACAGTTTTGTGGTGATATCTGATTCAACATACTGCTTTTTGTGTTGGTGCACTATTTTAATTACCACAAAGATCAATAAAAATTAAATACAACAGTCAAAATGTACCTAGAATATCAATGTCCATAAAGATTTCACAGGATATTGTCACAGCAATGCACACCCTGCAACAATGGAAATAAGCTAAACGTAAATCAGCTACTTTTACATAGCATGCGGTCTTGATACAGCATATTGTGGCGTTTACCAAGTGTCTGGCTTCCACTTGCACATTCTACAATACCTGTAAGCCACAAAAGCTACACAGAATGCAACACCTTACAGCGTGACAAGTTGAATTCTGTTCACAGAAACATTCTTAATATATTCACAAAGTTCAGCATACAATGTTTGGGCTCTAAGTTTAAAACTATTTAAGTATAAATACTGCAGTCATTTTTGCAGCATAACTTCTGTACCAAAAAAACCTCCACATTTCTGTAGTTGAAAAGCAAACCATAATTGAAGAATAAATTATCACAAGTATGTACACATAAAAGCTGAGTAAAAAAAAACAAAGAGGTAGAGAAAGTTATATCAAAGCAGATAAAAAAAATCCAGCAAACAATAACTAATCAATTTTTCAATTTAAAATAAAAACAGTGCTGCAAAAACCTACTTAGGACATACAATTTAGTTCAATACCAGTCCTAGAGTTGCTTAGAGATTGTTAGCATGTACTATTAATTGCTGCTTCTCTTTGTCATTGCCTCCCTAATTTGATAATCCAGTTCACTTATTATCCGATCTTCATGGGTATACACTCCTGTCCTTAAAAGAGTATCCCTCTCTTCTATCAGGCGGGTGAGATAATCATCTAGACCGTCATTCGGGAGTTTTGCATAAGGATTTTCCTTTGTCCCAGAAGTAATCTCTTTTGAATCCTGCGCTTTTTTTTCTTCTTGCTGCTTCAACCTAATGATAAAGCCCCACCCCACCAAAACCCCAAAGATGATCAATATGATTTTTTATATATATATATATATATATTTTTTTTTTAATAAATCTTCAATAGTCCCTTGCCAAACCACTTAACATTTTAACCTCTTTTCATGGCAGTCTCTGGTATAGTCTTTTTGTCTCCTATATAAGGGCAAGGATGTATTTTAGCTCTTAAAGAAGCAATGCCCAATGTTGTTTCTTTCCTGTTTAAGCCATTCCTTTGGAGAACTTATCATAAATCAGATGTATGCAGCACTAAACAGAAAACAAAGGAGGGCATTTCTCAAAGTCATTTCTGTGGGAAAAATGCATCCTTTTGAGCATATAACTTCTGAGATCTTCTCTGCGGAAAGGTCAAGACAGGAATTGAAAGAATGCAAGTACTTTTGTATTTTCAAAAGGACCCAAGGAAAAAAGAAGGTAAAGTGTCTATGGCCAGATTTTCCTTGGGTGATTTTCAAAGTGGAAGTACCTGTGATATGTCCAAAAAAGTGCCTATTTTATAAAGACAACAATACAGTAGATTTGTACAATGACCTCCAGAAACACACATTTTCTCATATGTCTAAATGCATGCATGTACACTCAGCATATAAAATTTTTTTTAGTGATGTCCAGAATATCCCAGTGAAATTTATTACTTCAGAAACTTTCATTTAAATTCTTTGCTGAAAAGACCTCAGATGCAGCTCAGCCTTCTATTTCATTGCAAGACTTTAGCTAAGCTCATTATTAATCTAAAAATATTCCACGATGAACTGTAAAAAGCATCCTTCTTTCACTCTGTTATCAAAATAAATGAATCATATAAGTGAAAACTTTTTTGAAGGTGTCTAATATATCAGCAAACGTGAAGCCCCAAAGTGCGTCAATTGATGCAAATGCATCTTCGAAGTTGTATACCAGCGCCACTGCTAGAAGCATGTCAGTCATGTTCCATGACTTTGTTAGCAAGGTCAAGATGTTCAAATATGTGCATCGAAAATTAATGACAGATGCACCACCTAGCAGGAAAATGAATTTATACCTAGAAGCCCTAAAGTACGTCAGTTGACGCACTCAATTGTCTTGGATGCTTCTAGGTATAAATTCATGTTCCCGCTAGGTGGTTCATCTCAATCACTGTTTACAGTTTTACTCCGATATTACAAACACACGATGACGTCATGTAATGTCACATACTGCACGTATTTAACAAATAAGTAACTTCACATTAATTCACATCTGCATTTCATGCAAACACAGTCATCGTGATAATGCGTCAACTGACGCACTTTGGGGTTTCTAGGTAAAATGCCTTTTGGGGCTTCTAGTGTTAAAAGAGTGTCCTGACCTGAAGAAGAAAGTTTTAACCCTCAAAAGCTAGTCAATAATGTATTATGTCAGTCCAATAAAAATGTATCATATGATAGTCCTTGCTTTAGTTATTTACTGTACTGTAAATGTCTAGATCACATATTTTGCAGTTGAAGGCTACCTGTTTAATTCATTGCGGATTTCCTCTAGTTCTTGCCGCTCTGTCTTTACTACTTCTTTCTCCTCTGCTGCCAGGTAGCGCAGCCTCATATGTTCCAGCTCTTGCTGCTGCTTTTTCAGACGGGCCATAGCATTCTCTTGTTCACGCTACAAATAATTTACAGCATCTAATCAAACACCATAAGAACAGTCACATTCTAAAGAGTCTAGCTTAATTTCTAGTAATAAAATGGCGTACTGTGTGAGAAAAAACAATGACTAAAAATGTAGCATTTTATAACTTGACATTAATGCTGGCTTTGTCAGGTTAGCTGATGAATCCAGTCATTTTTATCCTACGTTCTGCACCCAAATGAGATGTGCAGTGCCAGTCTTGCCTCAGTTTAGCACACTGTTGAAGAGAGGCTCAGTACAGCATTACAGTAGGATGCTACAGGTCAGGATTGAAGCATGCTGATTTCTTGCTACATGGAACTTTTAAACAGCACCTACTACAATGTAACCCATTTAAGGATAATAAGAAAAAATAATTTTTTACTCAACTCGTAATCAAACATGTGAATTTGTTACCGGAGGAAGTAGTAAAAGCTGTTAGTGTAGCTGGGTTTAAAAAAAAGATTTGGACAAGTTTCTGGAGGATAATTAAAGAGAACCCTGGTAATCCACTGCTTGTCTTAGTGCAAGCATTATGGAACCTGTGCGTCTTTTTGGTAACCTGCTAGGTACTTGTGACCTGGATTGGCCACTGTTGGAAACAGGATACTGGGCTTGATGGACCTTGGTCTGATCCAGTATGCCATTTCATATGTTCTTGTTAATCCTTCAATTTCAAGAGTACTAAATGATAATTACACTTACCTGGTAATTGTAGTTCCTTGAGTGACGACAGTTCAGTCCTCTACATCTGGGTTGTCAACCTCCTCCCGCAGCTGGAGACTGGCATGTCAAACTTCTGACATCACTGGATATAGGCTGCTGGATACTGCCATCATCCCCAGTGTGAACTACTAACAAAGCAAACTCAAGAGCAACAAAAGTTTCTCTTTTTTTTTTTTTTTTGAAAAAAACCATCAAAACCAAACCTGAACTATTACAGTAAATATTAAGGTAAGCCTTTCTTACCCTCCACCCTGCTAAACACACACGGAAGCAGAAGGAAGAAGGAAAATAAACAATGTCCAAATACGCCTACCTGTAATCTCTTATGTTGGCGCCACTGAGTTGACACCGTGCCTGAAAGAACCTCAGGTGGGAAGGAGGACTGAACTGTCGTCACTCAAGGAACTACAATTACCAGGTAAGTGTAATTATCATTTCCTTATCGTTCCTCCAGTTCAGTCCTCTACATCTGGGATGTACCAGAGCAGTACTCAATGGGAGGGGCCCTTCCAGCCAGCACGTAGTACCGCCGACCCAAAATAGGCATCATTTGCTGCTGCCACATCAAGACGGTAATGCTTGCTGAAAGTATGTAGCGACGACCAAGTAGCCGCCTTACAAATTTCCCCTGGCGGAACCAAACTGTATTCCGCCCATGAAGATGCCTGCGCTTTAGTGGAATGCGCTTGCAACCCTGCCGTAACCGCCCAACCGTGAAGAAGACAGGCGGAAGCAATGGCCTCCCGAATCCATCTAGCAATGGAAGACTTTGCTGCCGCTTCTCCCCTGCGAGCTCCACCAAACACCACAAACGATCCGACTTGCGACTTGAAAGAGAGATCTTTAAATACTGCCGCAACGCCCTCTTTACATCCAAGTGGCGCAAACTGCGCTCTTGAGCGTCACCGCTCAGAGATCCTAGCACGGGCAGAGCTATTGTCTGGCTGAGGTGAAAGGGAGACACCACCTTCGGCAAAAAAGACGGAACCGGCCGCAGCACCACCTTCTCTCTCGAAAAGGATAAAAACGGCTCTCTACAAGACGCTTGTAATTCCGAAATGCGCCTTGCTGAACAGATCGCCACCAGAAAAACGGTTTTCAAGGTTAAGTCCTTCACCGAAGCCCGCCGCAGCGGTTCAAAGGGCAGTTTGGTTAATGCCGCTAACACCAAATTAAGATCCCAAGGTGGAACAGTCACTCTACGCGATGGATGTAATCTGGAAATCGCTTTGAGAAAACGTAAAACATCCGGATGTGCACCTAGCGCCACGCCCTGTACCTTCCCCCTGTAACAAGAGAGAGTGGCCAACTGCACGCGTAAAGAACTGGCTGCCAGGCCTTTATCAAAGCCATCCTGTAGAAAACTTAATACAGAGGGAACAGAGACCATGGCCGCACGGATCTGCCGCCTCGAACACCAGTCCTCAAAAATACGCCAAATACGAACATACGCCAACGACGTGGACTGTTTTCATGCTCTAAGCAGCGGCGCAACGACAGACAGCGAATAACCTTTCTTCCTTAACCTAGCCCTTTCAATGGCCAGACCGTAAGCGAGAACCGATCCACCTGAGGCATGAAGAGCGGCCCCTGACGCAAGAGATCCGCCCTCTCCGGTAACCTCCACGGAGCACCGTCCAACAGACGCACCAGGTCCGCGTACCACGGATGTCTTGGCCAGTCCAGAGCCACCAGGAGTACCCTTCCCGGATGAGCCCCGATTCGCTGAACCACCCGGCCTATCAGCGCCCACGGAGGAAAGACATACAGAAGACCCGAGGACGGCCACTGATGCAACAACGCGTCTATGCCTTCCGACATTCTCTCTCTCCTTCTGCTGAAGAACCGGTTGGCCTTCACCGACTGAAAGGTCGCCATTAGATCCATTATTGGCTTCCCCCAGCGACTCACTATCTCAGCAAACACGTTCGGGTGCAACTCCCACTCGCCCGCATCCACTCGGACCCTGCTCAGAAAGTCGGCCATTACATTGTCCTTTCCTGCAATGTGCACCGCCGAAATTGCTGTCAAGCGACTTTCAACCCAAGCGAATAACAAGTCCGCCTCTTCCTCCATGGCAGCGCTCCCCGTGCTGCCCTGGCGGTTGATGTAGGTGACTGCTGCCGAGTTGTCGGACAGGACTCTGACAGCCCGACCCACTACGGAATCCTTGAACGCCTGCAGAGCCCGCCAAACGGCCAGGAGCTCCAGACGATTGATCGACCATGCGCACTCCAGAGGCGACCAAAGCCCCTGAGCGAACCTGCTTTCGCAATGGGCTCCCCATTCCCCGAGGCTGGCATCCGTTAACAATGGAAGCCACTCCGGCTGCTCCAACGACATCCCGGCTGCCAACGATGCCGGCTGCAACCACCACCGCAGAGACTGTCTGACCTTGAACGGGCAAGGAAGCCGCCTGCTCAAAGGATCCTTCTGATGCGACCACCTGTGGAGGAGCGCCCTCTGCAGGGGGTGCATGTGCACCTTGGCCCACGGTACCGCCTCCAGAGACGCCGCCATTGTACCCAGTAGTTGAAGATAAGTCCATGCCGATGGTGCCGGCGATGCCCTGAACTGGCGAACCAGAGCCTGGAGCCCCTGGACTCTCCAGTCCGGCAAAAACACCTGCCCGTTCTTGGTGTCGAAGCGCACCCCGAGATACTCGATGTTCTGGGAAGGGTGCAATTGACTCTTGGCCGGATTGACCACCCAACCCAGATGTTGTAGAAACGCGACCACTCTGCCTGTTACTTGAACGCTCTCTGCCTTGGACTTGGCCTGATTCAACCAATCGTCGAGGTAAGGATGCACCAGGATTCCCTCTCTCGCAACGCCACTGCTACCACCACCATGATCTTGGTGAAGGTTTGCGGAGCCGTCGCCAGGCCGAAGGGCAACGCCTGGAACTGATAATGGCCCCAAGGGAAAGCAAACCGTAAAAACCTTTGATGAGTTGACCAGATGGGAATGTGCAAGTATGCCTCCGTGAGATCGAGAGATGTCAAATACTCTCCTTGCCGCACCGCCACGATGACTGAACGTAACGTCTCCATTCGGAAATGCGGCACTCGAAGGCAACGATTTACGCCTTTGAGATCCAAAATGGGTCTCAACGCTCCGCCCTTCTTTGGCACCACGCCGTACTCCTCCTGAGGTACTTTTACAACTGCCCCTAATTGCAGGAGCCTCTGTAATGTACTGCGAATTGCCAAAGTTTTGTCTTGACCCCTGCAGGATGATATGACAAAGGAATCCCGCACCGGACGAGCCAACTCCAGTGCGTATCCGTGACGAATGATGTCTAACACCCACTGATCGGATGTAATGTGGGTCCAAGCAGGAAGAAACTCCCAAAGCCTCCTGCCTATCGGAGGTCCTCCTGCCGGGACCCACCTCATCTCATTGTGGTTTCCGGGATGCGGAAGAGGTGCCTGAGGAGAACCCCCTGTTCGCTCCACAAAAACCTCGGAATCCTTGGGCCTGTGACGGAAAGCGTCCCCTTTGAGAGCTCCTGAAACGCGTCGAGCGAAATCTCCGGAAATCTCAAAACTGGCCTCGAAAGCCCTGACCGGACTTCCTCTACTTTGGTTTATCCTCAGGAAGCCAGCCACTCTTGGACTCCCTGAGATCCTTAACCAATTTGTCCAAATCTTCTCCAAAAAGTAATCGACCTTTAAAGGGCAATTTACTAAGACGGGACTTGGACGACCCATCTGCCGCCCAATTTTGCAACCACACAGACCTACGAGCAGCTACTACGGAAGCCTTGCTATTTGCGAGAGCTCTGATCAAGTTGTAATGGACATCTGCCAAATACGCTGTCCCTGACTCCAGCCGGCCCAGCTCCTTGAACTCCTCCTGGTCCAGGTGAGAGGAAAGGCGAAGACGCTGAACCCAGCGCAAACAGGCACGTGCTACCCAAGCCCCACAGAAGGAAAGCGCGTCCACTTCCAAGTCTGCTTCAGCAGGTTATCAACCCTACGGTCCTGTGCATCCTTTAAGGCTGCACTACCTTCCACAGGAATGGTGGTTTTCTTCGTAACCGCCGCATCCAATTGAGGCGACCGAAACCTCTCTTTGTCCTTATCGGCTAAGGAATAGAGCCTATTCATTGTGCATATCCCTCTAAGCCCTGCTTCCGGCTGATCCCATTCCTCCTGGATCATCCTGTCGACTACTCGATGAACCGGAACCACCACCTGCGTTTGCTGTACTGCTTGAATAACGGGATCCTTAACCTCCTCCTCAGAATTGGCCTGGCTAGCGAGGTTCAACATCTGAATAGACTCCGTGATCAGAGCAGCCAGCTCCTCCCTACCAAAAACTTATGATCTTGGCTTGATCTTCGGGTTCTTGGATCTCTCCCTCCTCCAGATCCTCCAACCCTTCCTCATGCTCCCAGCTGGGTTCTTCAATGTCCGGCAAATCGCTCTCTGCGGCAGACAAAGCCCGAGTCCTGGCCTTTTTAGGTGCCGACAGACCCTCGCACCCTCCCTCAGCCTCCGACTGTTGAGAAGGGGCAAGTGGCAAAGCTCCCGGCAGCTTGCCCTGACACCGCAAACAAAAGGCCTGGTGCATCAATAAAATGAAATCAGGGCAAAAATCCCTGAAAGCTGGGGGACCCGAGACCGACAGAGCCTCCGAAGGACCTGCCGCCTCCTGCAACTCGTACCCTTGTACGGGAGGCTGTACTGGTTCAGCTACGGTCCCTGCCGACGCCCCGTGCGCCTCAGAAGACTCCTTGCTATCCATTTGTAACTCTACGGTGGATAAAAGTGTTGCACAGCCACGGCAGACCCCCGAATCGGCCACCGTGCCCCTTTGGGTGCCGAAGACGACACACTGTGGCCGCGTTGCCATCAGGCTGTGGATAGAACTGAAAACAATAAAGAAAATAAGAAAAACTCCTTTTTTTTTGTTAGAGAAACTTTCACCTAATTTTGAACCCTATGGCTGTCCCAATAAGCCCCTTAAGCTGCTGGGCTCACTGCCGATGCAGTAGAAGCCCCTCCCCCCCCAAGGGAATTAACTTCCACCCGTTAAAAGAAGCAACTGAAATTAAACGAAAATAAAAGAAAAAACCTGCTCTACCCCAGGGAGCAGTCCCAAATCGCGTACTCAAACAAAATAAAAACTTTAACGCACTTTCTCCTCCGGCCGGACAGCCACGCGGCTTTCCCGCGGTTCCTAAAATGGCCGCCGGCAGCCCCGGAGAACAAAAGGGCGCGAAAAACTATCAGTGGTATGTTAAGCCGCTTTGAGACCCAGCTCCCCGCACCCACACAGCTTGAAACCGGTGTCCTGCCTACCGGTTAACACAGTCGTGCCTGCCTCTCGCTTCCCACGCTGCGCGGCACCTTCCGGGAACAGAAAAAAAAAAAGCCGCCGACTGAATTACACGGTCTCTGCTGTTGACGTTCACCCGTCGGGTCCCCGCAGCAGTGAATCCTGCTTGCTCTGCAGAGCCCGAAGTACAGAGACGGGAGCCGGTGAGCTCTCCCCTGAAAGGTCAGGGAGGAGAGATCTCCTGGTAAGCAAACCAGGCAATGTTAATGAGAAAAGCAGAAGACATGCAGGCAGGGAGCAAGTAAGAAAGTCATCCTTTTTTTTTTTTTTTTTTAAGAACAGTACCCCTTTTAAAAACAAATCAACCCAAACAATAAGTAAAAACTACGCTATCCCACAGATTCCTTATCTGTTCCTCTAGTGAGCTTCAGCCCTGGCTCACTACGTCCTACTGCTGCAAGGAGACTGGTCATACTGGAGATGATGGGAGTATCCAGCAGCCTATATCCAGTGATGTCAGAAGTTTGACATGCCAGTCTCCAGCTGCGGGAGGAGATTGACAACCCAGATGTAGAGGACTGAACTGGAGGAACGATAAGGAAAGTTACCTTTAATTAATTACCTTTAATTTGCTTTTATTTCTTTTTTTAATGTTATATGTGATTATTGTTGGTCAGTATCTTTACTTCTGTATGCTATGTGTCAAGATGCATGCTGTTTAGCGTAGTTACTCACCTGTAACAGGTGTTCTCCAGGAGCAGCAGGAATCAGTCCTCACTTATGGGTGACGTCGGCGCCGACGGAGCCCTTGTGGAGCAATTTTCCCCAGCTTTCAAAGAAAGCCTTTGGGAATTGCAGCGCGCATGCGCGGTCGTCTTCCCGCCCGAAGGTGCCATCTTAGCCAGTCAGATGACATAGCTAAAAAGACAGCATAAAAATTTGCAAAAAGAACATAAGCAGACGATTGCAACTCCAAGGGGAGGAGGGAGGGTAGTAAGGACTGATTCCTGCTGCTCCTGGAGAACACCTGTTACAGGTGAGTAACTACGCTTTCTCCAGGACCAAGCAGGAAGTCAGTCCTCACTTATGGGACTCCCAAGCTCAAGGCTACCGGAGACCCTAAGCACAAAAATGAGCTCCCTCTAGCTCAGCAGCACAGAAGGATAGAATCTTCGCTGAAATATCACCCACCGGTAGCCCACATCCGGGATGGAGGGTAGGAGTTGCTCAGACCTCAAAGAGATTACGGAGGACTGCCTGTCCGAAAGCACTGTCCCTACGGGACTCCCTCTCGAGACAGTAATGGACCGCAAAAGTCTGGCTCGAAGACCAAGTAGCGGCCCGGCAGATGTCTGCCAGCGGAACAGAGCGGAGGTAAGCCACTGACGTAGCCTTTGCCCGAACGCAATGAGCCATGACTCGACTTTCTAAGGAGAGTCCGGCTGCCCCATAAGCCCAAGAGATACAGTCCGCAACCCAGATGGACAGAGTACGCTTGGAGACCGGGAGCCCCAATTTATTGGGGTCAAAAGACACAAAAAGCTGAGCAGCTTTACGGTGCTCCCGCGTACGGTCAAGGTAGAAGTTCAATGCCCTTCTACAGTCCAGGGTATGGAGGACCGTTTCAGCTCGGCTGGAGTGTGGTCTGGGAAAGAAGGTTGGAAGTACCACCTCCTGATCGATGTGAAAAGGGGAGACCACTTTAGGCAGAAATTTTGGGTGAGTCCGTAGGACTACCCTATTCTTGTAGAACCTAGTGTAAGGGGGATCAGACACGAGGGCCTGCAATTCACTTACGCGCCTAGCGGAAGTGAGGGCTATCAAGAACAGTGTTTTCCAAGACAGAAAACGGAGAGAACATGTAGCCATAGGTTCAAAAGGCGGACAGGTGATCCGCTGCAAAACCACATTCAGGTCCCAGTCCGGCGCTGGCGGGCGCAGAGGTGGTTTAAGTAGAAGAAGACCTCGGAGAAACCTCGCTACGAGAGGGTCGCTGGAGAGAGGTCTACCGTCCACCGGCACATGATGTGCCGAAAGAGCACTGAGGTGAACTTTGACGGAGTTGGACTTAAGTCCCAGATTAGAGAGGTGTAGCAAGTACTGCAAGATCACCGACACCGGGCAGGAGAAGGGATCCTGCGACTGTTGGGTACACCAGACCGCAAAGCGACGCCATTTAAGGGCGTAGCATTTGCGGGTAGAAGGGCGTCGCGAAGCCAGGATGACCTCCTCCACCTCCGCCGGCAGGAGAAGGGGAGCAAGGACTACCCTCTCAGCAGCCAGGCCATGAGGTTGAGAGACCTGAGGTTGGGGTGCAGTAGGGACCCCTGATCCTGAGTGAGGAGATCCGGTTGTACTCCCAGAGGGACCGGACCCTCCACCGCCAGTTGCAGCAGGAGCGGAAACCACGGCTGTCTGGGCCAGCGAGGGGCCACCAGGATCAAAAAGGCTTTGTCTCGGAGAACCTTGAAAAGAGTCCGAGAGACCAGCGGGATGGGAGGGAAAGCGTACAGAAGGCTCCCCGACCATGAGATCAGAAAGGCGTCCGCCGCAACCCGAAGGGGGTGTGGCAGACGAGAGCAGAAGCGAGGAAGCTGCCGGTTGCGAGGACTGGCAAAGAGATCCATCGTGGGGAGGCCCCACTTGAGGAAGAGCTTCTGAACTACCAAGGGATCCAGACGCCACTCGTGCGGCTGGAGGACCCTGCTGAGTTTGTCCGCAAGGCAATTGTCTTGGCCCGGGAGATAAACTGCCCTGAGGAGAATGCCGTGACTGACGGCCCAAGAGCAGAGCTTCTGAGCCTCCCGGCAGAGGAGAAAGGAGCCCGTGCCCCCCTGTTTGTTCACGTAGAACATGGCAACTTGATTGTCCGTCTGGACAAGGACGGACTGTTGGGAAGTCAGGTGGGAGAAGGCCTTGAGAGCTAGGCGGATCGCCCGGAGCTCCAGGAAGTTGATCTGCTGAGCAGACTCCCACGTGGTCCAGAGGCCCTGAGTACGCGCCTCTTGGCAATGCGCTCCCCAGCCCAGGAGGGATGCATCGGTGGTCAGCACCCGGGTCGGCTGAGGTGACTGGAAGGGCATACCGAATGTCAGATTCGGCTGCCGGAGCCACCACCGGAGAGACGAGATCAGCGGCTCGGAAACGCGCACTAGGTCTGCGAGGCCGCCCGTGGCCTGTCGCCACTGCCGGCGGAGACACCATTGAGCAGACCGCATATTCAGGCGGGCATTGGGGGTCACATGGACAGTGGAAGCCATATGGCCGAGCAGTCTCAGGAAGCGCCTGGCGGAGACCAGGGGCTGGCTGCGAAAGCGGTCGGCTAGGTCCATGAGCCGCTGAGCCCTGTCGAGCGGTAGATACGCTCGCGCCTGAGGAGTGTGCAGCCTTGCGCCGATGAACTCGAGATCCTGTGAGGGGAGCAAAGTGGACTTTGCGAAGTTTATGACAAAGCCCAAGTGCTGCAGCAGAGTCACCGTGCGGCACGTGGCGTTGGTGACCTCCTGAGCGGACGCTGCTCTGATGAGCCAGTCGTCGAGGTACGGAAAGACATAGAGGCCGTGAAGCCGGAGATGGGCCGCCACGACCGCGAGACATTTTGTGAAGACTCGCGGTGCGGAGGACAGGCCAAAGGGCAGTACTCTGTACTGGTAATGATTTCCCGCCACCACAAACCTTAGGTATTGGCGGTGGCTTGGGTGGATGAGGATGTGCGTGTAGGCATCCTTTAGATCCAAGGAGCATAGCCAATCTCCCTGCTGGAGGTAGGGCAGAAGGATTCCAAGGGTAAGCATTTTGAACTTCTCCCGCACAAGGAACTTGTTGAGGTTGCGCAAGTCCAGGATGGGTCTGAGGCCCCCTGTTCTCTTTGGTATCAGAAAATACCTTGAATAGAAGCCTTGACCTCTCAGGTGGTGTGGCACCGGTTCCACCGCCTGTTCCTGCAGAAGACCCGCTAACTCCTGAAGGAGCAACTCCCTGTGCAGAGGGGGGCGCGGAGGCTCTCCCGGAAAATAGGAGGGAGGGACCTGATGGAAGTGGAGAAGGTAGCCTTCTCGCACGACCTGAAGCACCCAGGCATCTGCGGTGATGCTGGACCACCTGTGGGCGAAGTGAACCAGCCGGCCTCCGGTGCTGGGGGGGGACCAGCGGGGGGGGAGAGGCTATGCTGAGCGAGTCAAAAACCCCCACCCTGCTGAGCAGGGGCTGGTGGTGCAGGCTTGGGGGCTTGCTGCCTACGGGACCCGTTACCCCGTCCCTTGGCCTGCTGGCCCTGTTGGGGAGCTGCAGGGGCCTGATAATGGGGGTATTGTTTGTAGGCAGCCGCCTTCCTCGGGTAAAAGAATTTTTTCCCCGAGCCCTTCTTTTTCTGGGAAGGGGCGGAGGTCTTCCTAGAAAGCCTGGTCCTGGTGAGAGTCTCAGTCTCAATTTGTGCAGCCTTTTCCGCCATGGGCTTGCCAAAGAGGTTTTCGCCTCGGCAGGGGACATCGACCAACTTGTCCTGTACCCAGGGCTCAAGGCCGGACGACTGAAGCCAAGCCTGTCGGCGGGCACCGATGCCGGCTGCGGCTACTCGAGCCGAGGCTTCAAAGCCATCATAGGCTGCTCGGGACATGAACTTTGAGCATTCCCGAATGCCCGTGGACAAGGCTAGGAACCTCCGCAAGGGCTCCTCGGAGAGACCAGCGGAGAATCCGGCTAGCTCTTTAGCCAGATCCCGTAGATACATGCCCATGTATAGCTGGTAAGTCTGGACACGACATGCGAGCATAGAGCCCTGGAAGCACTTCTTGCCAAGGCCATCCAGGTTACGGGCCTCCCTTCCAGCAGGCACCGAGGAGTGCATCTTCTGGCTCTTAAGACGATGCATGGCCGATTCCACTACCATGGAATGGTGTGGCAGCTGTGCCTTTTGAAAGCCAGGGCTCTTGCGGACCCGATAGATAGAATCGACCCGCTTGCTCAGGACCGGCGAGGAGGCCGGACTCTCCCACATGCGGAAGAGTAGTCGTTCCAGCATAGGAGGAACCGGCACAGTAAAGTGTTCCCTCGCGGGAGAGTCATACTGGAGGGCGTCGAGCTCTTCGGCTCGAGGCTCCTCCTCGGGATCCGCAGGGAAGGCCAAAGCCTTGGCCATATCCCTAACGAAGTCTGAGAACCGGGCATCCTCCGGGGGGGACTGCTTCCGAGGCTCGGACCCCGGTGAGTCCGATGGGACACACCGAGTCCGGAAAGAATCAGGTGACTCTTCCTCCTCAGACTCCCAGACCGACTCCGACGAGGACTCGGTGGGGTCGGCCCGGGCAGGGTGCGGCGCCAGCCGCCCCGACGCCGAGGGAGTCGGCGTCGGCGACCTCGGTCCCGAACGGGAGGCCGAGGGCGACCTCGACCGAGGATCGACTCGAGTTCTCATCGACTCGAGGATCGGCTCGGTCTCCGGGGTCGACTTGGACGTCGACGTCCCGGCGGTCGGGGCAGCGAAGCCAGCGAGCAGTGCCCTCTGCTGGTCCATGAAGGCAGACAGTCTGCTCTCCAAGGCCGTCAACCTGAGTCCGAGCTCAGGTGACCCAGCAGCCCCCGACTCGGGCCCCGACGGCGTCGGGCCCGACGTCGGCTGTCGCGGAGGCGAGTCCAGAAGGACCACAGGACTTACCCGGGCAGGCATCTCCGACTCCAGGCGAGGTCGCTTCGGGATGTGTTCCTTCTCCAAGGACCCGGGGCGGCTGTCGGGGCTATGCGACCTGGCCCTCGCGGAGCCAGGAGCGTCCACCGACGCCGCCCTCGCGGGTTTTTCCTTCCGACGATGGTCCCCGGAGGGAGAACCCCGGTCGGAGGAGCTCCGGCGACGGTCCGAGTTGGAGCCTTTCGACACGGAGGCCTCCGACGAGGTCCGGGTACGGCTGGGGTCAGCGAAGATTCTCTCACGCTGATGCCGCCGACTTCTCAACGCCTTTGAGGAGAGTTTGCTGCAGGGCCCACAGATCAGTTCCTCATGATCCGGGCCCAGGCAGCGGAGGCAAAAGTCGTGTGTGTCGGTTAGTGACATATTTCGGTCACACCGACCACACCGCTTAAACCCACTGGCAGCCATCGGGGGAAAAAGGGCCCCTGCGAGGTCAAAGGACCGGGCTGCCAGGGAAAACGAAAACGAAAGCTGACTAAGTCAGAAAAACCGAAAAAAGTAAGAGGACTCGAGACCGGCGTCGCGAGCCCGGGCGGGAAAACGATCGGCGTCGAACCGAAAGAAAAAAGGATAAAATAAAGAAGAAAATCAACTTTTTCGCGGGGACAAGACGGGGACGTCTGTAGGGCTCCGTGGAAAAAAGAAGACTGGCTAAGATGGCACCTTCGGGCGGGAAGACGACCGCGCATGCGCGCTGCAATTCCCAAAGGCTTTCTTTGAAAGCTGGGGAAAATTGCTCCGCGAGGGCTCCGTCGGCGCCGACGTCACCCATAAGTGAGGACTGACTTCCTGCTTGGTCCTGGAGAAACAATGTTTCAAAACTGTATGCTGCTTACAATGTTTCAATAGGTTTGTCATTTACATTGTTTCAACATGTCAGCTAATTTTACAATGTTCCAATAAGTAAGCTGATTACAATGTTTAAATATGTAAGCTACTCAAAACGAATAAAAAAGATTTAACCATAAAAGGTCTATTTACTAAGAAGTGCTAAGGTTCTAATATACAATGTGCATTAACTTCAGAACATATAAGATAACTGTGGGGGCTTTCACAGCATTTTTGTAAGGGTTTCCATGCAGTTATTGCAGGGCAAAGTTTGCCACCATGTGCTGAAAGCATGGCAGATAACACAGAATGCAGCTAGTTACACCATGTTATCTGTGGCACTGGCACATAGTAACAACTTCCTAATTTATTGCAAGGTATAGTCCCTGCTGCACTCCACATAAGTTGTTTAGTGCAGCAAACCTGTAACAGAGCATTAGAACTGTACGCACCCTCCCTCTGGAACTCCCCTCCACACCAGATCCGAAACAAAGACCTCTCCACATTCCGGAAACAGCTAAAAACCATCCTGTTTCATGAATATCTTGGATCCGAAAGAGACATCTCTCACTGACAGCCAAACAAGATCCCCCTACTTAAGTCCCCTGCTACCAACTAAGAGACCCACGTCAACTGTCTAGTACTGTTTCCCCCTTTTTCAGATCTTCACTTCTGGCACCCAGGTGATACCCCCCCCCTCCCCCAATTTGATTATTGTCCCCCCCCCCTTTTTTTGTCTAAACCGCTTTGACCCGGTGAAAAGTGGGATATAAATGCAGCTAAATAAATAAATGAATGCGTGTCATGTCAATTCTTGTGGTAAATAGTTACTACGCCTTAGTTAAGCCTATAAGAGTAGCATGTTCTTATAGGTTTTCTGGGTTTTCTGCGGCTGGGTTTCTCTTTCAGTCGCCTCCAGCCTGCTCCAACAAAAAAGAATTAATTTAGAAAGAGGTACTATAATTCAGATTTGGGTTTGGTTCTTTTTTATGATAGCTTATAGGTTTTCTGGCAGACTGAAGAAACCCAACATGATCTCAATTTACTTACTAAATTTAAAACACTTTAAAACATGCATTTAAAAATATGCACACTTGAACTGCTCAACAAAGGAGATACAATACACTATTGTACAGTTCTTTCTCCTTAAGGCCTTAAGAAACATTAACACTGACCTATGAATATGGGGGATAATTACCAATGCCCTTTTAATGCATAAACCGCTCTTATAAAACTGCCTTGACTCTAGGTGTATAAGCATAATGCCGTTCTGTGCATATTTCTACCTATGGCAACCATCTAGATTTTCAAATGCACGCAGGTAAATTTTATCAAACATTTTGTGCATTCTAATAAGCATTAAGTTTGAAAGCTTTTTGGTGGGATAATTTTCAAAAGGGAAAGTATGTACATATGTTTACTTTTAAAACTGGGGCAAATTATGTACATAAGTAATCTGTTACAAAATGAACCTCACCTTTCAACTCTAATCATGAGTGTGATACAGTATAAAGAAGAATTTGACTACCATAGAACCACACTTTATGTAGATGAACTTTCTGCCAAGGGATGGAACAAATGTTTTGAATTTTGTCCTACTTGGCTAACATGACAAACACTTTAAAACAAAGATGCCCAACTGTCTGTTGCATGAAGAGCAGGATATACCCCCAGAATGGTTTTAGTAACCCCTTATATTTAACATTTTTTTGCATACTGCTTTCATAATATCAAAGCGATTTACATTGAACATATCCATATTAGTGAGCATTACATGGAACATGAATTTGTGTAACAGCTTCAAGGTTACATAAACAGGGAGTTAGAAAACAGCTACTTAGTGATATAGGAATTAATTAGTTAAGGGGATCAGGGTTAGAACTTATATACAATGTGAATATGCTTCTGGTTGTTTATGTTGATATTTATTGTTCTTGAGATGTGTATTGTGACAGATCCAAAGAACTCCTGGAATAAGTGAGTTTTAATTTTTTTCCAGAAATCTTGAAGCATCCTATGAAAGAAAAGGAGGGACAATAGAGCACCCTAGCATGCCTCACCTTTGCCACAACACATGCACTCCAGCTGTGCAACTTCAATTCCAGGGTGACTTTTGGGTACTCCTGTTTTGTGCACTGTGATACTTCCAGTTTTGCTTCTTCCACTTTAAAACATGATGTGTAAATACATTAGAAAGTGATGTAAAAATGTCAGGGCTTGCGTAAAGTCTTCTTTCAGAATCTGGGACTCTTGCGGGCTTTGTGAGAGGATTTTAAATTTTACATTCAAGGGTAGATTGCCAAGCATGGATTTTGGTTTCAGAATTATTTATCCTAGCTTTGAACTGTAGCTAAAGAGCTGTACCTGCACTGCAATGCTTATAATATAAAGGTTAAGCGTCAGATCTATATTGATACTTTATTAGTCCAACATAAGAATGGTCCAAAAGATAAGAGATATGAATTTTTAAGATCACAAAAGGTCCTTTTTTCAAATGTTATCAGATATTTACATGCAGTTATAACAGATAAGATGTTCCTGCTGCAGAAATGCAAGAAGAGCATGTGCTTTTTTACAACATCTATTTTTGTAAAAATGCTCTGTCCCATTTGGCATGCTGACAAATGAACAAGCACTCCCTGCATGTCCTTCTTGGTATTTCACAAAAGGCTCCGTGTTCAGGGGAGTCTTTTGTAAATCACGGGGCTGGGGAACTCGGCACATCCTGACCTGATTATTGCTTGGGACTAATAGACATCCATCCATGAGGATGCAATATGCCAGTAAAGTGCCATTTCACTAGTCATTACTGCTTCATTCTTAGTGCTAGGGAAATTAAATTAGTAATCATAAGGACACCATATTTTTTTGTATTGCTGCAGCATAGAATAGGATAAAGAACTTCTGACTTTATTAAAGGTAATTTTCAAGTCTCTCAAGTCAAGGTGCAGGCACCACACCTTGGCTTGAAGCCCAGCTACCTGCAAACCATATATGGTTCCAGGTATAAATGGTTATAGTTCTTTTTACTGTCAATTCACATGCATTGCAGGCTGCATGAGCTTAATGCATATGACATGCTCCATTGACACATTCTTAAATAAAGTAATATAGCTGCTGAAAGGAACCACCACCCAGGAAAAAGATTTAGGCGTCATTATGGATAACATGTTAAAACCCTCTGCTCAGTGTGCAGCAGCGGCCAAGAGAGCAAATAGAATGCTAGGTATCATAAGGAAAGGAATACAAAATAAAACAAAGGATATTATAATGCCTCTGTATCGTTCCATGGTGTGACTGCACCTTGAATAGTGTGTGCAATTCTGGTTGTCGTGTTTTAAAAAGGATATAACATTATTAGAAAGGTTTCACAGAAGAGTCACCAAAATGGTAAAGGGGATGGAAGGATACTCCTATGAAGAGAGGCTAAAAAGGTTAGGGCTCTTCAACCTGGAAAAGAGACGGCTGAGGGGAGATATGATAGAAGTCTATAAATTAATGAACGGAGTGGAACAGGTAAATGTAGATCGATTGTTTACATCATCAGAATATAGAAAGACTAGGGAGCATGCAATGACGCTACAGAGTAACCTATTTAAGATTAATAAGAGAAAATATTTTTTCACTCAACGTGTAATCAAACTCTGGAATTCGTTACCGGAGGATGTAGTAAAAGCTGTTAGTTTAGCTGGGTTTAAAAAAAGGTTTGGACAAGTTCCTGGAGGAAAGGCCCATAAACCCATTATTAAATGGACCCAGAATATCCACTGCTTGCCCCAATACAAGCATTGTGGAACCTGTGACTTTTGGGGAAACTGCTAGGTACTTGTGACCTAGATTGGCCACTGTTGGAAACAGGATACTGGGCTTGATGGACCTTAGTTTGACCCAGTATGGCATATTTTATGTTCTTAAAGTCCACTTAAATACATTTGTGAGTAGTTTTTAGTAGTTATGCTCTCTTCATTTTGGTAAGTGCAGGCTGCACTACAGATGGTGTTGTCTGAATACACAAAGACAGATTGTGGTACAATGCAGTTGGTTTTTAGTAGTTTTCTCATCCTCCCACAAACAAACCAACTTCTTCCCCATCCTTTTACTTTAGAGCTTTTTATACAAACACTATCACATTGCCATTGTAATTTAAACTGTAATTTACTTGTAAACTCAGGCAATATCACATTAGTTCATTCTGCAATAACCTGATAAATGGAAGACAGAGCTGAAAAGTTACAAATGTAATAGTAATAATAAGTTGAAAAGTGTACGCTAACAGTAATACAATGGCACGTTTCCCCCATTTCCAGAATTAGGCATGCGGGGGTGTCTCATAGGAAGTGTCGGGGTGTGTGTGTATGTGTGTGCGCACCATGGAGCCCCAAGGGGTGTATGTGTGTATCTTGGAATATTGAGGGATGCAAGCGTGCATCGTGGAACATCAGGGTCTGGATGTGTGCGCGTATCTCTGATTTTCAGGAGCTGTTTCTGTGTGTGTCTCTCTCTCATATATATAACTTTCTCCAAGCTTCCTCCAGTTTCTTTCTTTCTCTCTCTCTCATAATCTGTCAGACGGCTGCCTAGGGTGAGAACTTACACAATCTTGACGATGCATATACTCATATGATTCTTGCAAGGTATTGTGGGTATTGTAGTTCATTCACTCCCAAACACAGCTGATGACAATAATTTGAGTTGTGAAACCAAGTGGTAAGATCAATAAAATACTTCTTTTATTGATGGGGTTTAATTCACCCAGCACATGTATGCTTGATAGCACTATAAATGAGGTTACTTGCTTGCAGTGTTTAAAATGGATAACAAAAATCACAAAATAAACCAGAAAACAACCTTCAGCTTGTCAGGCAATTAGCTAATGTTTTCTTAGCAAATAATTACCAAATACCAAGGCACAAAGAAAAGAATAAACTTTGCTGGTTAGGTTAACTTCTGCTTATTTTCCATGCAGATCTCAGCAGTGATTCTCCCTTGCTCACACACACAATCAGGTGCAGCCCTAATTACTATCAATGGACCAGCTGAAAGCCTTTAGCTGGCTGGCTGCTACTGTGTGAGCCCAAATCCTGCTTTAAGAGCTGTTTGCAGTGGAAATAAAGAACAAAGTTAGGTTTCTTTGTGATGGCTGATGTGTTTGCTCACGGAAAACTAGCAATAGCATTTAGATAGAGAACAGTCCATATAAATAGTTTCATTTGCTGTATCTCCCTCTTCATCAATCAGCATATGGTCACTATCATACACTGGCACAGACGAGTCTTTCATTAAGGCACTATCATGAGAATGCTTATTCCCTGGCTGCCATTCTCTGTTATAGATAGGGTCTGGATCAGTGTTCATACCTGAGCCTCTCCTGCTATCATTATTCCTCTCTGTATAGCCTGGCCAATATGTAACCCAATTCTGATGTCCAGCCTTCCAATCTTGATCCCTGGACACTGGATTTTCTCTCACATACCTTCTGGCCTTGGTCTGAAAGTCCCTTCCACATGCAGTCTTCTCTCTTCCAGGTAGCCACTGGTGATTCCTATCTCTGCCAATCCATTCCTCTGGCTGAATCCAGTCCAATGGACTCTGCTGGCATTTGGAATACCTCCCAGTATGGGTACTGCCTTGGAATCTCCCAGACCTTCCAATGGGCTTTCTTCTCTTCCTTCCAGAGAGTTTCCTTCTTTCTCTATCCGCGTGGCTTTTGCTGAAGCTGTTCTTCAAACTGTTGCTGAAACTGTTTCCTGAAGAAAAAGCTCTACTCTTATCCTGTTCTAATGTGTGCTGCTCCCTAACACAGCGCAGCTGTCTTGAATCAGGCCCTGCCCTTTGAGATGAGTGCTTAGGGATTACCTCATAGCTCTCTTGATTGCACACACATTTTCTCACTTCAGCCCCTCTCATGGCTGCTGGAAACCTGGTGCATTCTGGGACTGGTAGTCTTTTATGTGAAAACTCTGTTTTCTCACTTCTACCAGAACTGACAGGTTGCTTGTTCAGAGTCACATCATCTTTTCTATAGCTCCTACCTGAGCTATGATAAGCTTCCTTATCACAAATCCCACAACCTTCCTCGAGTCTGTTTCTCTCTTAACCTCTTCTCCAACAAGCCTTCCACCAGTCTGTTTCTCTCTTACCCTCTGTCTAATAAGCCTTCCCCCAGTTTGTCTCTCACGTGTCACCAATTGTCTCTCTCATGCCAACCCCTCAGCCTTTCCCCACTCTTATATCCCTTTCTCCCAACATCCAGTCCCTCTTTAACATACCCATTATTTTGCTGCATATCCTCGGGAATACCACGGTTCAGACTTCCTGCACCGTAACTGGCTCTCTGAATGGTGGGGCCGCCCAAGGCAGGAAGTTCGGGCTAATCACTAAAACTACAAGATCAGCATGAACGTCCCACTTCTTGAAGCTCCACCATTCAAAGAGCCAGCAAACATGTATACAGATAGAAAAGTTCCTGGCACGGAACCCTGGATGATAGGTGCTTTCATCACTGAGTGGCTCAGTGGTTAGGACAAGCAACCTCAGGCCGGAGGGATTGAGGTCTCTAGTCCCATGGCCACACTCCTCGTGGCCTTAGGCAAGCCACTTAACCCTCCATTGCCTCAGGTACACTTAGATTGTGTGCCCTTTGGGGACAAGGGAATAAAAAGTACCTGTTAGTATACATGTAAACTGCACTGATTCTAAAAGAACGTGGTATAAAAAAAAATCTTAGTGAAACTCTAAATTGTTACACAATATTTATGCAAGTCCAAAGGTATTTAAGCCATTAGGATCATATTGAAGTAATAAATCAATACATCCTTTGCCATAATCTTTTTTGTGACAAACATTAAGTGTTCATGTGGGAGGGAAGGAGAGAAAACGTCTTAAGGTTTGAAGATGAAGCTGGTTTATTAGAAGCCTACCAGTAGCTACACACACTTCCACATGCAAGCTAGGACTACCCTTTATGATGTGTATGATTCCCACCCATCCTGCTAATGAGAAGGCTCAACTAGCACTATAAGGCAACCCATTTCAATAGTTTTAGCCTAAGGTGAAATTAGACTTACCTGCTAATTGTTGTTCCTGGAGTAGACCCAGTCTAGTCCCAGACCTCTGAGTTGTCCACCTCATTCAGCAGCTTGGAGACTGAGGAACTTCCCACTTTTGTGATGTCATCAGTATATCCCTCAGGAATCCGCCTGCCTCCATCAGTTCCCTATTGACAAAGCAGACTCACCAGAGAAAACAAGTAAGTTTCAACCTCACACCACACCGTAAGGTGGCACCTACCAATTTGAGCCACACCCCCCCCGAAAAACTAAGTTACATAAACACTAATCTGAAAAACTAATCATCCAAGAACTATTAACAAATGACCATGCTAAGACTGTCCTCCAATCTGCCCCGGTGCCCACACACCAAATGATCAGGAGACCCCCGGGGAGATCAGCCGCGTACTCCACTCTGCTTACCTGTCATCCTCAACACCGCAGACTGTGCTTCATACCTTCTCAACACTGGGACGGGACTCGGGACTAGACTGGGTCTACTCCAGGAACAACAATTAGCAGGTAAGTCTAATTTCACCTTCCTGATCGTATCCCCAGTCTAGTCCCGGACCTCTGAGTAAGTACCAGAGCAGTAATCTGAACGGGAGGGCCCCGCTGCACCAGCCTGAAGCACCGCCGCCCCAAAACTGGCATCTTGCGCCGACTGCACGTCCAACCGATAATGCTTCACAAACGAATTCAATGAAGACCAGGTGGCCGCCCTACAAATCTCCACCGGCAGCACCAACCGAGCTTCCGCCCAAGAAGCTGCTTGAGCCCTGGTAGAATGGGCCCGCAACCCCTCGGGCACCGGCCTGCCTTTCAACACGTAAGCTGAAGCAATCACCTCCTTAATCCACCGCGCGATGGAAACCTTAGACGCTGCCTCACCTCTCCGAGAACTGGCAAAGAGAACAAACAGCCTCTCCGACCTGCAGAAGCATGCCGTACGCCGCAGATACTTCTTCAACGCCCGCCGGACATCCAACGTCTTCTTGGGCACACCCGAGTCCGAGCCGAACACGGGCAAAGAAATGTCCGGATTCAAGTGAAACGGCGACACCACCTTAGGCAGAAAGGCCGGAACTGGTAGCAGAACCACCTTGGAACTATAAAAGGTGAGATAAGTTTCCTTGCAGGACAACGCTTGCAGCTCCGAAATCCGCCTAGCAGAGCAAATGGCCACCAGGAACACAACCTTCAAGGTAAGGTCCTTCACCGAAGCCGCACCCAAAGGCTCAAACGGTGCGCGCTCCAGCGCCTCCAACACCAGCGGCAGCTGCCATTTGGGCATCAAACGCCTCCACAGCGGTTTCAAAAGTGACACCGCCCGTAGAAACCGCTTAACATCCAAATGGTCTCCAATCGAACGGCCCGCAATGCGTCCCCTATAACAGGACAAGGCTGCAACCTGTACCTTAAGGGACACTGCAACAACCCTTTCTCAAAGCCATCCTGCAGGAACTCCAGGATCCGAGAAATGGAGGCCCCGAGGGCCTCGGAACCCCTCTCCGTGCACCACGCTTCAAATACTCTCCAAACCCAGACATACGCCAATGACATAGACTGCTTCCTGGCTTTCAGTAGGGTGGAGATCACCGCCCCGGAATAGCCTCTCGCCCTTAACCTGGCCCTTTCAATAGCCAGGCCGTAAGTGAGAACCGATCCACATGCGGCATGCAGAGAGGTCCCTGAGTCAACAGATCCTCCCATACTGGGAGCCGCCACGGCCGCGCTGCCAAGAGCCTTAACAGATCCGCATACCATGGACGCCGGGGCCAGTCCGGGGCAATCAGGATTACCTGCCCCCTGAACCTTTCTATCCGTTGTACCACTCTGCCTATTAGAACCCATGGAGGGAAAACAGAGGAGCTGGCCCTCCGGCCAGGGTTGAATGAGGGCATCTAGACCCTCCAACATTCTTTCTCTTCTTCTGCTGAAGAAACGACTGGCTTTTGCCGACTGAAAGGTTGCCATCAAATCCATCACCGGCATGCCCCAGCGGCGCACTATCATGTTGAATACCTCCTGATGCAGGACCCACTCCCCCGGGTCCACTCGCACTCGACTGAGGAAATCGGCCTCCACGTTGTCCACCCCTGCTACATGCGCTGCCGACACTGCCCGAAGATGCTCCTCGGCCCAACCGCACAGGCCCTCTGCCTCGGCCTCCAGTGCCACACTGCTGGTTCCCCCTTGCCGATTGATGTACACCACCGCGGTCGCGTTGTCTGAGAACACGCGAACCGCCGCCCTGCGAAGAATCTCCTGGAAACTCTGCAGCGCCAGAGCCAGAGCCACCGCCCGTAGCTCCAACCTGTTGATCGGCCAAGTGCTCTCCTGAGTGTTCCTCCGACCCTGCGCGAACTGTCCCAGGCAGTGAGCTCCCCAGCCGCTCAGGCTGGCATCTGTCGTCAAGGCCACCCAGGCGGGCACCTCGAGGGGCTTTCCGGACACCAGAGAACTGGGTGCCAACCGCCAACTGAGAGCTACACGCGTCTCGGGTGGACAAACAAGTCTTCGAGATAGCGGGTCCTGCTGATGTGACCAGCGCCGAAGTAGCGCTATTTGCAAGGGCCGCATATGCGCTCTCGCCCACGGTACCAACTCTATGGTTGCCGCCATCGCACCCAGAAGTTGCAGATATTGCCATGCTGTGGGTGCCTTCCTCTTCAGAAACTTCCGGACTAACACCCTCAGCCTTCTCGCCCTCTGCCGAGGGAGAAACACCTGAGCAGACCTTGTGTCGAAGCGAGCCCCTAGATATTCTATGTCTTGAGTGGGTACTAACTTGCTCTTTGCCCGGTAGGCCACCCAACCCAGGCTCTTGAGAAAACTCACCACCCGGAAAGTAACCCGCTCGCTTTCGCTTCTGGACTTCGCTCAAATTAACCAATCGTCCAGATATGGATGCACCAAGATGCCTTCCCTGCGCAGGGCAGCTGCCACTACCACCATAACCTTTGTGAAGGTGCGCGGCGCCGTCGCCAAGACGAACGGCAAAGCCCGGAACTGAAAGTGACCGAAGGGAACCGCGAAGCGAAGATACTGGTGGTGCTCCTGCCGGATGGGGATGTGCAGATACGCTTCGGACAGGTCGAGGGAGGTGAGGAATTCTCCCTTCCGAACTGCCGCAATTACCGAACGCAGGGTCTCCATATGAAAGTGAGCCACACGAAGGCAACAGTTCACCCCCTTGAGAGCTAGAATGGGCTGAAAGCCTCCGTCCTTTGGCACCACGAAATAAATCGAGTATCGACCGCATCCGAGTTGCTCTTGGGGAACTGGCTCTATGGCTCTGAGGTCGAGAAGCCTTCGTACCGTCTCCCACACCGCCGCGCACTTGACCGCAGCCCTGCAGGGAGACTGCACGAAGGCAGTGCGAACTGGCCGCCGTAGTTCCAGTGCGTAGCCCTCTCGGATGACCTCCAGGACCCACTGATCTGAGGTAATCTGGACCCAGGCAGCACAGAACTCCTGCAACCTCCCTCCCACGGAGACTAGGGGCCCCTGGGTCCGCCTGATCTCACTGTGATTTCCTGAGGCCAGAGGAAGAGGAGGAGGCGGAAGAGGGTGCTCCAAACCCTCTCCCCGCTCCCTGGAAACCACGAAACCCCTGACTCCTGCCAGGAAACCTGCCTCTCTGACCCGTACCGAATCTAGAGGAACAAAATCTACGGAAGTCCCGCTGTTGGCCCCTGCCAGACGTACTTAAACGTCCCTGCTTGGGTTTATCCTCAGGCAATTTTCCACCTTTCGACTCGCCCAGCTCCTTGACCAATTTCTCCAGGTCCTCACCGAACAAGAGCCGGCCTTTAAAAGGCAGCTTGCTCAACCGTGCTTTAGAGGAATTATCCGCCGACCAATTATGGAGCCATAGATAACGCCTCGCTGCCACTGCAGATGCCATGCTCTTTGACAAGCCCCTCATCAGATCATAGTGTATGTCCGACAAGTAGGCCGCCCTGGACTCCAGGCAAGCGACCTCCCCGGACTTGTCACCTTCCTGCTCCCCTTGGGCCTGCTGGGACCATCGCAAGCACGCTCTGGCTACCCAGGCCCTGCAAATTGCCACCTGCAGCGATAGAGCGTTGATATCAAAAACCTGCCTCAGCAAGGCATCCAGTTTCCTATCTTGCACATCTTTGAGGGCCGCGCTGCCCTCCACCGGGATGGTAGTCTTCTTTATTATGCCAGCCACGGCCGCATCCACCTTGGGAGGCTTGAAAACCTCCCTATACTGCTCTACGAGCGGGTATAGTCTGCTCATCACTCTGGATCCCTTTAGCGTCGCCTCCGGCACGTTCCACTCCTCCTGAATAAACTCCTGGAACACTCGGTGAACCGGGAACGCTCTCAGAGACTTCCAAAAGATTTGCAACAGAGGATCCTCCAGAGTCTCATCTTCCGCCGGAGCCTGAGCCGGCATGTTCAGGGTCCTGAGCGTCTCCGCGATAAGAGCCGGAAGCTCCTCCCTACGGAAAACCCACACTACTCTAGCCTGTTCCTCTTTGTCCTCAATCTCTCCTTCCTCAAGTTCCTCTTCCACGGCCAGACTCCCTCCGTCCTCATCTGAGAGCTGCCCCTCCGAGAGAATCGAGGAAGAGCCAAACTCCGCCTCCTCTCGCGGCCTCTTGGCTCCGAGCTGGGTCTCCGCGGTGAGGCCTTGCCCCGACCTTCTCGCTCCTACCCCTTCCAGGCCTTCCTTTGCCTGGCTGTGCGGTAAACCCCCCGCGGCACGCTGCAGGAGGGCAACGAAGTCAGCCGAGAATATGGACTCCAGCCCCTTGGATCAGGCTAGTTGTGGGACCGGGAGGTCCGGAGCAGAGGAAGGCCCCGCTACCGGTTCCCCCAGGGCTAAACTGGTTCCGGAGGGACCCGCTGGGCCTGCCTCCGCCTCTTGCCGTTGCTCTGCAGCCTTTTTGAGGAGCTCCATGGTAGCTGCCTCCTTAGCACAGGCCTTACAGACGCTCGAACCCGAAACGGAACTTTTCTTGGCCCCACAAATGAAACACTGAGGTCTCGACGGCATAACCCCCTCGAGCAAGCCCCGACCTGAAATCTTTGCTTCGCGGCTTTTTGCACCTACCAACTGCAGGTGAGCTCTAAACAGCCAAAAGCAATTTATCCCACAGGCTTTGCCTGAAAAACTGCTGCTCTGCCCAGCCAGGAGGCCCGCCGCTTGTCTGGGCTTCCCGCCCTGACGCCACGTGGCCGGGCCTGCTCTGCAGAGAGTAGCGCGCGCTTCTCACGCTGCCTGTCTGACGCTTGCCCACCTGCCCTCTTACCTCTGCCGAGTCCACCACCCGGAAGGAGCGGGCCTCCGCTGTCTCCACTCTCCTCTCCGGAGACGAAGTCGGACTCAGGCCACGTCTGGCACTCCACGCGAAGGTCCATGCTGAGGGCCTCCGCGGCCAGCCAGACACGTTCTCGCAGGCAAATCCTCTGCCGTGTGCCTGGCTGCACTCTTTCTCCTCCCCCGGTTCAGCTCTCCCGTTGCTGACAGAGAGCGAACAGGGTGTTAACAGTACGCACTGCTGACGACCCCCCGAGGCCGGGACACAAGCAGAATGGAGGAAAGTCCGCCACACCTAAAGGTAACAGCCCTCGGAGAACCAATTAAAGGGAAATACACCCTCTTTAATGGAACCCCCTTTTTGCTGTCTGTCTTTCTTTTTTTTTTTTTTTTTAACTAAGCCCCAATTTTAACTAACTATCCTCAATTGTTCCTCCAGTGAGCCCGGAGCTCCAGGCTCACCACCTAGTCAGCTGCTTGGAGACTGAGGTAACTGATGGAGGCAGGCGGATCCCTGAGGGATATACTGATGACATCACAAAAGTGGGAAGTTCCTCAGTCTCCAAGCTGCTGAATGAGGTGGACAACTCAGAGGTCCGGGACTAGACTGGGGATACGATCAGGAAGGACCGATTATCACAATTTCAACACTATCTTAGTGATAAAAGTGTCCTCCACAATAGTGTAAAAATGTGCTGTTCTCTGGCATGCAGCAATTTCTTTTACATCTCAACAAATCTCACGGACTTAAACATGCCCATCTGAAATGACAGTTTCAGAAAGATATTTAGTCAGCACAACAGCTTTTATATTTAACACTAAACATAAGCTGATATTAGCTGATCTGTCTATTACTTATTTATTTATTTATTTATTTTATTTGCATTTCTTATATACCGCACTATTTGCGATCAGCGCGGTTTACATAGAACAAACAGTATCCGACAATATACAAAAGTCAGGTCATTACACTGAACAGGAACAAGTAACTTGGACAACAGGGTAAACTATATACATATGCGATACATTGAGTAAGGTAAATTATATACATGTACAAATGAAATTATTAGGTATTGGTCATACTTGGGGGTGCCCTAATAATGATGGCTGGGGTTCAGGGGAGTCAGTGAGGTATTTGATAAAGAGAAAGTGTTTCAAGGCCTTCCTGAACTGGCTCAAGTTGGGGATTGCTCTGATGTATGGTGGTAGGGAGTTCCAGAGACTTGGGGCGCATAGTCTGAAGGCTCCATTCGATGTTGCTTTGGTGCATTTTGTCGTGTTTCTCGGTATAACTAGGATGTTGGCTGCTGAGGATCTCCTTAGCCTGTTGGGTGTGGGTGGTTGGATGATGTCACTTAGTGAAGAGGAGAAGAGCCCCTTGTTGGCCTTGAATGTCATCACTAAGATCTTGAAACTGATCCTGGCTTGAATGGGGAGCCAGTGAAGCTGCTTTAGGAGGGGTGTGATATGCTCTCTTCTCGGAGCTCCAAGGAGAATCCGCGCAGCACTATTCATGGCATGTTGTAGGGGGTTCAAGGTGGCCTGAGGGAGTCCTTGTAGGATAGCGTTTGCATAATCAAAATGTGGAATAATGAGGGCTTGATAGATGGTGCGGAAGTCGCTTGGTTCAAGTAATGGGCGTAGGTGTCTGAGGGATCTGATCTTGAAGTAGATCGCTCTGACGGTGTTGGCTATGTGTTGTTTCATGTTCAGATTCTGATCCAGTGTGACTCCGAGATAGCGTATAGCTGATTTTACTTGCAACTCGGCGTTGTTCACTTTCAAGTAGCTGGGTGGTGTGAACTCTGGATTTCTGGAGATGAACAAGACCTCTGTTTTCTTGTGTTGGATGCGCAAATTTTGAGATAGGAGCCATTCGGATATTGTGTTGAAGCACTTAGTCAGAGGGGTAAGGTCTGGGCAGTCCAGGGATATCGGCAGGTAAAGTAGGACATCGTCGGCGTATATCATGCAACTCACATTGAACGATCTGATGATGTTGCAGATGGGTTGGATATAGATGTTAAACATAAGTGATGATAGGGAGGATCCTTGAGGAACTCCTTGACTTTGTAGGAATGGTTCAGATGTGGACCCGTTTGCTCGAACGTATTGCCATCTTCCAGACAGGTAGGATCTGCACCACTCAAGAGCTGTTCCACTGATGCCTTTTTCTCTCAGCCTACAAAGGAGAATTTCGTGGCAGACCGAGTCAAAGGCCGCCGCTATATCTAAAAAGATGAGTGCGAAACCTTGATGTATGTTGTCAATGCCTGAAATTATGGTGTTGAAAAGCGTTGTGAGAAGAGTTTCCACTCCGTGTGACTCTCTGAAACCATGTTGGGATGAATCTAGGGGGGCGTTGGTATCGATATGATCTTGTAACTGTTTGTAGACTATCTTTTCAATGATTTTGGCGAGCAACGGGATGCTGGAAATGGGCCTGTATGACTCCACCTTTTGTGGGTCTAATTTGGAGTTCTTCAATAGAGGTCTAACGGAGGCTTGTTTGAGAGTAGAGGGGAAAGACCCAGTGCTAAAAGATAGGCCTATCATATTGGCTAAGATCGGGGCGAGGTCACATCGTAAATCCCTTATCCAGAATGCTGGACAGGGGTCCGAGTATGCAGTGGAGGTATTTAGAGTTGAGATGGTGTAACAAAGGTAGTTAGAGATGCTGAGAATTCTTGAGCGTTGGGGGGGTCCGATATCTCCATTTTGTCTTACTTCAGTAAGAGATGGAAATTACCAGTCATTTCTTGCTACTACTCCAACTGAAGCAAGACTATGCTAACAAGCAAAGCACTCTATATCAAAGTAACACTGGGGGGTTCAATTCCCGCATGGGGACAAGCAACTTCAGGCTGGAGGGACTGGGGTCTCTAGTCCCATGGCCATTCCTTGTGACCTTGGGCAAGCCACTTAAACCTCCATTGCCTCATGTACACTTAGATTGTGAGCCCTTCGGGGACAAGGGAATAAAAAGTACCTGTTAATATACATGTAAACCACACTGATTCTAAAGAGCGCGGTATAAAAAAGAAAGAAATAAAATAAAATAAACTGACTCACTAATAAACAAATCCTAACAACCAATAACAACATCTGATACACCCATTTAAAAGTCGGAAAGAGGCTACGATGAACAACAATTTTGGAGGGACAGCTAAATATCTTTTACACTATTTCATGTTTGGAAAGAATATTCTTTGGCCCGTAAAATAAAGGAGATATTTTATGCAGACCAGTCCCCTGAGGCATGAATTGCATTACTGCCTTATTATATATTAAGTAGATAAGCAAAGTTGTTCTGATGACCTTGGTCCTTTAGCAAAAAGGGTGGTGAAAATGTCCTTAGCGGATTCCAAGTAATACCAGAGTGATCTAAGGTCATAGAGCTAAAAGCACTTGCCCACACTTCAGTCACAAACCTGCTTCACTTAAATGCGCTCTGAAATATTTAAGCAGTCCAGATTTATGATTAGGATATAATGGGGAAAGTGCCTGAAATCAGACACAGAAAATGCGACTAGAATCAACAAAAATACCTACAAATGTCTTAGCAGAGTTCAAAACATGAGGAACCACAGTCTTGATTTGCAAATATCTTGGCACCCTCACAAAATAAAATTTTCCATGTCTGCATGTACTAATTCCTTAACTCATGGACAGCACTACAGTTCATAAAGATGGTACATTAACTACTCAGACGGCAAAACACATCTCTCTTTTATTCTAAAAAGGCTGAACTCTACTTTCCTCACTTGTAATACCATCTCATAATCAAAGTCAAAGTAGAATGGGAAAATAAGGGCAATATGAAAAAGTAGCTTGCCATATCATATAGCACCTTTAATAGAATAGAACCTGAAAAAGAAGAAAACAAAATGCAATAAATTGGGCCACAGACACAAACATTTTCAGCATATGCCATTCTGATGCACAGACTTGGGTGTCCAGATAAAAAAAAGGAGAAGCCTGGAGAAGTCAGTGGGGTGGTGGGGAAGTCAAACCTGAAGATGAGTAGATTAGTGATGAGAAAGTCAGTGCTGCTGAGACCCCAGTTTCTATGGTCCAAAAAATGGTTAAACAACTTGTGGTAGCACCATCTTCAGGGGGCTAACAAGGACTTCACCACTACCAGCATGATTTAAAGGTGAGGTCAAAGAGGCTTTTGTAGCCAAAAAAATATCTCTCAGGAAATGGAAAAATGAGCCAAATGATGAAAACGGGACACAAGGACAGGCAAAGAGAGAATTTGTAAAAAAGCTTGCTGTGGAAGCAAAAACGCATAATAAAAACTTTTTCAAGTACATTCATAGCAAAAAACCTGTGAGAGTGTCAGATGGACCATTAGATAATAGTGGGATAAAAGGGGTGCTAAGGGGGGAGAAGGCCATAGCGGAGAGACTGAATGAATTCTTTGAATCAGTCTTTACTAAAGAAGATGTAGGGAAGTTACCCATGCCTGAAATGGTATTTAAAGTTGATGTATCAGAAGAGCTAAAAGAAATATCGATATATCAGGAAGATTTTATTTATTTATTTATTTAAAGCTCTTCTATACCGTGCTCTTTATTATCAGTGCGGTTTACAATTAACAACTTGATAACAGGACGGGGTAGATCTGCCCTGAGTTTACATATAACGGGGAAGGTAACAAGGAAAGTAACTGGCAAACTATTTATTTATTTTTATTTATTTAGCTGTATTTATATCCCGCTTTTCACCGGGTCAAAGCGGTCAATTGGGAGATACATTTAACACAAGGGGATATGACACACATACGCTAATACGTACAGGGAACATGGGCAATGGAGGGTTAAGTGGCTTGCCCAAGACCACAAGGAGTGCCTATAGGACTAGAAATCCCAGTCCCTCTGGCCTGAGATTGCTGTCCCCAGGTGGGACTTGAACCCCCGGCCCTCCGGCCTGAAGTACCTTGTCCTACTGTACAACTTTCATACAGATCGTTAGAGTTAAGTCGGATAATTAAACATAACTGAGAGGACTATGTACAAATTTATAAATACAGCCAGAGTTACGTCGGATAATTACATGAGGCACTTCTTAAAGTTAGGTTTGGGACAGATTCTCAGTGATGTGTGTTGCAGCACTGTGTTGGGTTTTGGTGAGGGGTGGGTCTGTGCTGTTGGGAAGAGAAAAGTGTAGCAGGAATAAGTGATGCTTGATACCTTTCCTGAATTGCCTGAGGTCTCTGATTGATCTGATGTTGGGAGGAAGGGTATTCCAGCTTCTAGGGGCATATAGAGCGAAGGCTCTATTACTGGCTGATTGTGAACATTTTGTAGTTTCCATCGGGATAATCAGTGTGTTGGAGGCTAGCGTCCTCCTTGGTCTGTTTGGAGTGTGAGTGAGGAGGGCAGAGATTGATGAGGGGGAAATTTTATTAAAGGATTTGAAAGTGAGGAGAGCCTTGTATGCGATCCTACAGTTTATCGGTAGCCAATGGAGGTCTCTTAGAATAGGGGTTATATGATTTTTTCTTGTTGCTCCACAGAGCACTCTGGCGGCCGCATTCATGGCTAACTGTAGTGGGTTTAAAGTACTCTTGGGGAGTCCATGGAGAATAATGTTTGCGTAGTCGAAATGGGGTGTTACTATCGCTTGGAATATAGTTTGGAAGTCGTCTGGGGTGAGCATGGGTCTCAGATGTCGCAAGGTCTTGATCTTGTAGTAAATAGTTTTGACAGTGTTGCTTATGTGCGCTGTGAAATCCAGTTGTTGATCAAGCAGAACACCAAGATAGCGTATTTATTTGTTTTTATTTTATGTATTTACTGAATGGTTTTATATACCGCCTTTCTGCAAAATCAAAGCGGTTTACAGATATCAAGTACCTAAAACCATAACCATAACTAGCAAGGAACCGTTACATCTTAACAAGTTTCAACAGGTAACATCAGAGTATAAATTTGAAAGTTTGCCCCTGATCAGTGCCAAAAAAACAAGTAGGAATATATTATACAACTATTTGATAAACTGAAGAGTAGCAAATCAACTGGACTGGATGGTATTGAAAGAACTGAAAGCACAGTTACTTACCTGTAACAGGTGATCTCTGGGAACAGCAGGAATTAGTCCTCACATATGGGTACGTCGGTACCGACGGAGCCCGTGCGGGAAAGCTCCCCAGCTTCTTAGAATAGAAGCTTTTGGGACCTCCCACTGCACATGCGCACTGCCTTCCCGCCTTCCTGAACAGCTCTCCTCAGTTTCGAGTTTATAGCTGAGTCAACAGAGAGAGGACAGGAAGATAGATAGATAAAAGATACAACTCCTAGGGGAGGTGGGTGGGTTGTGAGGACTAATTCCTGCTGTTCCCAGAGATCACCTGTTACAGGTAAGTAACTGTGCTATCTCCAGGAACAAGCAGGAATAAGTCCTCACATATGGGGACTCCCTAGCTTAGATGCATGGGATCCCCTGTAAAGGTTCGCCATCTTCGTATGGATCTCAGGCATCCATTCTGGGAAGGTGGGCAGGAGTTGTTTAGGAATGGAACAGGTGTTTGAGGACAGCCTGGCCAAACAAGGCATCCCGGCGGGAGTCCTTGTCCAAACAGTAATGGGCTGTGAAGGTATGAACCGAGGCCCAGGTAGCGGCTCGACAGATCTGATCTATGGAAACAGAGTGCAGATGAGCCATAGAAGTTGCCATGGCCCTCACATTGTGAGCAGTGACATGGCCTTCCAGAGAAATGTTTTTGCTCTGGTAAGCAAAAGAAATACACTGAGCAATCCAATTGGAAAGTGTACGCTTGGAGACTGGAAGTCCCAAATGGGAAGGATCAAAGGCCACAAAAAGTTGAGAAGACTTTCGATGTGGCTGAGTCCTATTAAGGTAAAAAGCGAGAGCTCTTTTACAATCCAGAGTATGAAGGTTCCTCTCTGCATTGGATGCATGAGGAGCTGGAAAAAAGATAGGTAGATATACCTCTTGATTAAGATGAAAAGGCGAGACCACTTTAGGCATAAAGTGGGGATTCGTCCTAAGGACCACCTTATCATGATGAAATCTTGTGTAAGGTGGATTAGCCACTAAAGCCTGCAGCTCACTGATGCGGCGAGCCGAAGTGACTGCAATGAGGAAGATGACCTTCCAGGAAAGAAATTTCAAGGAGGTGGAAAACATTGGCTCAAAAGGTGGCTTCATAAGTTGACCGAGCACTAGATTCAAATCCCATGCGACCGGGGGTGGTCTGATGGGAGGTTTAGTGAGAGTCAGGCCTCTCATGAATCTTGCAACAAGAGGATGAGAGGAGATAGGTTGTCCATTTATATGTTTCAAGGATGCTGCAATAGCACTTAAATGGACTCTTACCGAATTCGTCTTGAGGCCTGCATTGGATAGATGCAGGAGATAATCAAGAAGAGAATTCAAAGGAAGTGCCAGAGGGTCAAGACCCTGCTGAGCACACCAAATGGAAAAACGTTTCCATTTGAAAGCATAGGAACGCCTGGTAGAGGGTTTCCTAGAGGCAGAAAGGATATCTTTCACTGGTTGGGAAAGATGAAAGTCTTGAAGGCTTAAGCCTTCAGTAACCAAGCACTGAGGTGAAGGGATTTGGGGTTTGGGTGCCACAAAGTCCCCTCCTCCTGAGACAGGAGGTCTGGCGCAGCTCCCAGATCCAAGTAGGATCTCTGGGAGAGCTGTAGAAGTAGAGGGAACCACACTTGGCGTGGCCAGCGTGGAGCTATGAGGATCATAGTTCCATGATCCCTCTGGAGTTTGAACAGAGTCTTGGGAATCAAAGGAATGGGTGGAAAGGCATATAGGAATGCCTGACTCCAATTCAGGAGAAAGGCGTCCGTAGCCTGAGCTCCCTGACACGGAGTTCTGGAACAGAACCGGGGAAGTTTGGCATTCCACGGACTTGCAAAGAGGTCTATGTCCGGGGTCCCCCATTCCTGAAAGATTCGGTTTATTTGGTCCAAATGTAGGGACCATTCGTGTGGCAGCAGAACTCGACTGAGCCTGTCTGCCCGAGAGTTTTGAACTCCTGGGAGATACACTGCTAGCAGGTGAATCTGATGCTCTCTGGCGAAGGCCCATAGTCTTAGAGCTTCGTTGCAAAGCGACAGAGAGCCCGTCCCTCCTTGTTTGTTTATGTAAAACATGGCCACCTGATTGTCCGTCTGAACTAGGACAGTGAGGTTGGCTAGGAGGGAGTGGAAGACCTTGAGGGCAAGGTAAATTGCTCGCAGTTCCAGAAGATTGATATGAAGGGTGGTCTCCTGTAGAGACCAAGTGCCCTGAGTGGAGAGAGTTTGCAGATGGGCTCCCCACCCTGTTTGGGAGGCATCTGTTGTGAGGGTTGCTTGGGGTAGCAATGGTTGAAATGGAGCCCCCAACAACAGATTCTTGGTGGAAGTCCACCAGTGGAGGGACCAAAACAGACGATCGGAGGTTTGTATTTGGTCTGAGAGCGCTCCTGACGCCTGAGTCCACTGAGTGGCCAGGGTCCATTGAGCTGCTCTCATATGAAGACGAGCATAGGGCACCACATGCACTGTGGAGGCCATATGACCCAGTAGGCGTAGCATTTCCCTGGCTGTCAAGTGAGTGCTGGACTGAGCTTGGGAGGCCAAACTCAGGAGGCGCTGGCCTCGAACATGTGGAAGGTAGGCCCTTGCAGTGATGGTGTCCAACTGGGCCCCTATGAATTCTAGAGATTGAGTAGGGATGAGTTGGGACTTGGGAAGGTTTACTACCAGTCCCAGATACTGCAAAAGGCTCCTTGTGTGGTCCAGGGAAATCTGGGCCTGTGACTGAGTTGGAGCTCGGATGAGCCAGTCGTCCAGATATGGGAAGACAAAGATTCCCATGCCTCTTAGAAATGCGGCTACGACTGCCATGCATTTTGTGAATACTCTTGGAGCAGAGGCTAGACCGAAGGGGAGTACTCTGTATTGGAAATGTTTTCCCTGAAACAGAAAGCGAAGATACTTTCTGTGGGATGGATGGATGAGTATATGTGTATACGCATCCTGTAGGTCTAGAGAACAAAGCCAGTCCTGACCCTGGAGGTAAGGAAGGAGAATGCCGAGAGACAGCATTTTGAATTTCTCCTTGAAGAGAAATTTGTTCAATTCTCTCAGATCTAGGATTGGTCTGAATCCCCCTGTCTTCTTTGGAATGAGAAAATAAGGGGAGTAGAAACCGGACCCTTGTTGAGGAAGAGGAACCTCTTCTATGGCCCCTTGGGCAAGAAGAGAGGAAACCTCTTGACCCAACAGGGTTAGGAGAGATGGGGGAGAATTGAATGGTCTCACCATATGATGGGGAGGAAGGCTGGAGAAATGAAGTTTGTAACCCTCTCGAATGATAGAGAGGGTCCATTGTTCTGTTGTGATTTGTTCCCATCTGGGAGCAAAGTGAACCAACCTTCCGGGTATGGTGAGAGGTTCTGGTTGTGTTAGAACCAGAAGTGGCAAGTTCCCTAGGAGCAAGTCAAAACCCCTGAGGGGTTGGAGCCTGCTGAGCTACAGTAGCTGCTGCAGGCTTAGCTCGTGCTTGTTTGGATTGCTGACGCTTAGCAGTATAGCGAGGTTGAGAAGACTGCTGGCCAGTATTTGAAGCAACTCTGGCCTTCTTATAGTAAGGCCTTTTAAAAGACTTTTTCTTAGTAGGAATTGAAGTGGACTTTGAAAGTCTTTCCAAGGTGGCATTTTCAGCATCCATCTGGGTGGCTTTGATTTGCCACTCTTCCCCAAATAAGTTCTCACCTGTACAGGGCAGATTCCGTAAGCCATCTAGAACCCAAGGTTCCAGATCAGAGGCCTGGAGCCAAGCAAGACGTCGGGCTGCAATAGCAATGCCCGAAGCCCTACTGGCTCCCTCAAAGGAATCATATGCTGCCCTATTAGAGAACTTAGAAACCTCTAAGAGTTGTTTCACTAGGGAAAGGAATCCCTGCTTTTTATCCTCAGGGATAAAGGGGGCAAAATGCCGCACCTTTTTGGCAAGTTCCTCCAGGAACATGCCCATATAGAGACTGTAGGAATTAATCCTGGCTATAAGCATACTAGCCTGGAAAATTTTCCTACCAAAAGAGTCCAAAGTCTTACATTCCCGTCCTGGAGGGGTGGAAGAGTGCCTTTTGGTACTCCTAATCTTCTTCATTGCAGACTTCACCACAATAGAGTGGTGGGGCAATTGAGTCTTTTGGAAACCAGGAGAAGGAGGGACCCTATACATGGTGTCCAACCTACGGGAATAAGGAGACAAAGTCAAAGGATTTTCCCAGAAATCCATCAGTTGTTCTTGAAGGATTTCATGGATAGGCAGGGTAACTGCCTCCTTAGGGGCCTTTGAGTATCCCAAAATATCCAGTTTTTTGGATCTGGGTTTCTTTTCAGAGGATGTGGTAATAGAAAGGGCTGTAGCCATATCTAAAACAAAGTCCTGGAAGGACAAATCCTCTGGAGGGGACATTCTCCTTTTAGGAGAAGAGGGCTCCTCAGGTAAGTTGAGTGAAAACTCAGCAGAATCATCAGAGGAGTGAAAATCCTCAGAGGAATCGGTGCTTTCCTCTAACGCACGATACGCGTACCGATCGGTATCGATATCGGGCGTATCGGGTATGGAACCGGTATGGAGCGAAAGCCCATACGGTACCGACTTGCGTTTAGAGGTGGACGGCCTCGATACCGGCATGGCGGACGATACCGGTATCGGGCCCGGAACCGCTGAAAGCGGAACCGATGGCGTTGCAGCTTTAATGAAAGCCATGACGGCCTGCTGCATGGACTGTACAGTATCGCCCATGGACGCCATAGCTGCCTGGATGTCGGTACCGGAGTGACCCGGTACCCCAGAGCAGGCTAACAGGTGATCTGTCGAGGCCGTAGCATCGATATCAACCTGAGACCCCTGAATTGGCGTTTTTGGAAGTTGGACTTCCCGCCGGGGTTGTTTGGCTGGGGCAGGGTCCTCAAGTTCTAAGCTAAGAGCCTCTCGATGCTTTGAAGGAGATTTGCTCTTTGAGGACTTGCCCACAGAAGGTTTGGTTACCTGAGATCCATCCGGAGAAGAAGACCTGGATGACTGTGATGCTGTATTCTCTGAAGCAAACAGCACATGGAATTTGTTGGCCCGGTTCTGCAGCCCACGTTTAGACATGTGGGAGCAAGATGGGCAGTCCGGTATGGAATGGTCAGGCCCCAAACATTTCAGACACCATTCATGGGTGTCTGTGACTGAAATAACAGCATTACATTTGGTACACTTCTTAAATCCAGGGGCTGGCTTCTCCATGAGGAGAAATTGAGTAGGCCGAGAGGCCTCTCTGAAGTGACCAAAAAGCTAAAAAATAAGAAAAAAGAATTATAATTTTTTAAAGAAAGAAAGAAAAGACCGGCGATACCGGTATCGGTATGGGGAAGGCAGGTACGCGGTCTAAAGAAACAAATAAAATAACAATTTCTTCAGCGGTGACAGGAACACGACCTGCTGGCTCCGCGGAAAAAGAGAAACTGAGGAGAGCTGTTCAGGAAGGCGGGAAGGCAGTGCGCATGTGCAGTGGGAGGTCCCAAAAGCTTCTATTCTAAGAAGCTGGGGAGCTTTCCCGCACGGGCTCCGTCGGTACCGACGTACCCATATGTGAGGACTTATTCCTGCTTGTTCCTGGAGATATATGAGACTGCACACCTACTATTAGTAATCTGTGAACTAACATTAAAATCATCTGTAGTACCTGAAGATTGGGGAATAGCCAATGTAATGCCAATTTTTAAAAAGGGTTCCAGTGATGATCCAGAACCTACAGACTGGTGAGCATGACATCAGTACCAGGAAAAATGGTAGAAACCATGATAAAGAATAAAATTACTGAACATGTAGATAGTCATGGTTTAATGGGAGAAAGCCAACATGGATTTAGCCAAGGACAGTCTTGTCTTACTAAGCTGTTCTATTTTTTTGAAAGTGTGAACAAACAGGTAGACAAAGGTGAGCCAGTCAATATAGTGTATCTGGATTTTCAGAAAGTCTTTGACAAAGTCCCTCATGAGAGACACTCGGCAAAATTAAAAAGTTATGGGATAGGAGACCGTGTATTATTGTGGAGCAGGAACTAGTAAAAACAGAGTAGGGCTAAATGGCAATTTTCTCAATGGAGAAAAGTGAACAGTGAAGTACCCCAGGATCTGGGCTAGTAAAAGCTCCCAATCTGCCAGGAACAGAGCCTTCTCCCTCTTCGCCCCACTCCTATGGAACTCCCTACCTGCTCCTGTCTCGTTTCTGACTTGCCCACCTTTCCTAAGGCAATCAAAACACATCTATTCCATCTTGCATTTGACCATGTAACTTAACTCTTTGTCTGTCCATTCTATACTCAAGCTTCCTTCAGCCTGTAAATATATGTTACTGTTGTATGACTTATGTCAAGCTTTGTTCACATTTAAAGTAACCTGTTATTTGCGTTAAATTATGTTCACATGTTTAATGTAAACTGTTCCATGTAATAAGTTGAACTATTGTAAACCAACCTGATTATGAATAGTGCGGTATATAAAACCCAATAAATAAAAATAAATAAATAAATCTGCGCTGCTTTTTAACATCTTCATAAATGACCTGGAAATGAGAATAAGGAGTGAGGTGATCAAATTTGCAAATGACACAATTATTCAAAACTGTTAAAACACAAGAGGATTGTGAAAAATTACAAGAGGACCTTGATAAAATGGAAGGCTGTACTCCAAATGGCAGATGAAATTTAATGTGGCAAGTGCAAAGTTATGCACTTAGGAAAAAACAACCCAAATTATGGTTACACAATGCAAGGTTCCACATTAGGAATCAACGCCCAGAAAAAGGATTTAGGCGCCATCGTGGATAATACGCTGAAACTCTCCATTCAGTGTGCGGCGGCAGCAAAGAAAGCAAATAGAAGGAAAGAATGGAGAACAAAACCAAGGATATTATAATGTCCCTGCATTGTTCCATGGTGCAACCGCACCTTGAATAGTATGTGCAATTCTGGTTGCCATATCTGAAAAAGATATAGCAGAATTAGAAAAGCTACAGAGAAGAGCCAACATAATGGTAAAGGGATGGAAAGATAACCCTATGAGAAAATGCTTAAAAGGTCAGGGCTCTTCAACTTGGAAAAGAGATGGCTGAGGTCTATAAATTAATGAATTGGAGTGGAATGGGTAAACGTAGCTTGGTTGATTACTCCTTCAAAAAGTAGAAAGACTAGGGGACACTCAATGAAGCTACAATGTAGCCCCATTTATGACTAATAGGAGAAAGCATAGTTACTCACCTGTAACAGGTGATCTCCGGGAACAGCAGGAATTTAGTCTTTACATATGGGTATCGTCGGTACCGATGGAGCCTGTGCGGGAATGCTCCCCAGCATCCAATAGGAAAGCTTTTGGGAGCATCCCACAGCGCCTGCGTGCTGCCTTGCCGCCTTTCCCAACTGTCCCTCTCCAGTTGAGTTTAAAGCTGAGACAAAGAGAGAGGGAAAGAGAGAGAGAGAGAGAGAGAGAGAGAGAGAGAGATACAACTCCTAGGGAAGATGGGTGGGTTGTAAAGACTAAATTCCTGCTGTTCCCGGAGATTACCTGTTACAGGTGAGTAACTATGCTATCTCCAGGAACAAGCAGGAATGTAGTCTTCACATATGGGGACTCCCTAGCTGCAGATGCCAGGGAGAAGAACCCAGAAGATGTGTGCCCTTGTGAAAGGGCTCCACTTCCCCCCATGGATCTCTGGCATCCTACAAGGAATGGTGGGTAGGAGTTGATTATGTATGGAACTGGTGTTGAAGAACAGCCTGACCAAACAAGGCATCCGGCGGGAGTCCTTGTCTAAGCAGTAATGGGCTGTGAAGGTATGAACCGAAGCCCAAGTAGCTGCTCGGCAGAGGTTCTCGATAGACAGAGTGAAGATGAACCATAGAGGCTGCCATGGCTCTCACATTGTGAGCTGTGACACGGCCTTCAAGAGGAAGGTTCTTACTCTCATAGGCAAAAGATATACACTGTGTAATCCAACTGGACAGTGTTCTTTTGGAGACTGAAAGTCCCAAATGACTAGGATCAAAAGCAACAAAGAGTTGAGAGGACTTTCTATGTTGCTGTGTCCCTTGCAAGTAAAAGGCCAAAGCCCTTTTACAGTCCAAAGTATGAAGATTCCTTTCTGCATTTGAGGCGTGAGGCCTTGGGAAGAACACAGGAAGGTAAACCACTTGGTTTAAATGAAAAGGTGACATCACCTTTGGCATAAAGTGTGGATGAGTCCTAAGGACTACCTTATCATGATGGAACCTTGTATAAGGAGGATCAGCCACCAACACTTGCAATTCACTGATGCGACGAGCTGATGTGATTGCAATAAGAAATATGACCTTCCAGGAAAGGAATTTCAAAGAGGTAGTAGCTAATGGTTCAAAAGGCGGCTTCATGAGTTGCCCAAGAACCAGATTTAAGTCCCATGCCACCGGTGGTGGCTTAATAGGAGGCTTAGTTAAAAGAAGGCCTCTCATAAATCTAGCTATGAGAGGTTGAGAGGAAATAGGTTGTCCATTTAGAGGCTTGAAAGAAGCTGCAATAGCACTCAAATGAACTCTCACTGAATTGGTCTTAAGCCCTGAATTAGACAAATGAAGGAGATACTCCAGTAATGATTCCAGAGGTATCGTAAGAGGATTAAGACCCTTCTGCGAGCACCATAAGGTAAACCTTTTCCACTTGAAAGCATAAGAGCGTCTTATGGAAGGGCTTCCTGGAAGCATAAAGGATATCCTTTACCTGCTGAAAAAGGTTAAGACCGTGAAGTTCTAGGCTTTCAGCAACCAGGCCCTGAGATGCAGAGGACTGGGGATTGGGATGCCACAGCCTCCCATCCTCTTGGGAAAGGAGATTCGGAGCAGATCCTAACTCCAGAGGCGGAGCTTGAGAGAGATGCAGGAGCAGATGGACCACATTTGCCGTGGCGAATGTGGAGCTATGAGAATCATATGACCTCTGTCTCTCTGAAGCTTGAACAGGGTTTTGGGAATTAGGGGAATGGGTGGAAAGGCATACAGGAAGTCCTGGCTCCAATGGAGGAGGAAAGCATCTCTGGCCTGACAACCCTGAGCCGGAATTCTGGAACAGAACCGGGGAAGTTTGGCATTCAGCAGACTTGCAATGAGGTCTATGTCCGGAGTTCCCCAAATTTGGAAAATTTTGGCCACCTGGTCTGCATGGAGAGACCATTCGTGTGGAAGCAGAACTCGACTGAGTCTGTCTGCCCAAGAGTTTTGAATGCCTGGAAGATACACCGTAAGGAGATGAATCTGATGCTCTCTGGCGAGGGCCCATAGTCGCAAAGCTTCGTTGCAGAGCGACAGAGAGCCTGTTCCGCCCTGCTTGTTCACATAGAACATGGCTACTTAATTGTCCGTTTGAACTAGGACTGTCTTGTAGCTGAGCTGGGTGTGGAATACTAGAAGAGCAAGGAAGATTGCTCTGAGTTCCAGGAGATTGATGTGTAGATAGGTCTCCTGTGGAGTCCAGGTACCCTGGGTAGAGAGGCCTTGCAGGTGGGCTCCCCAACCCGCCTGTGAGGCATCTGTTGTTAGAGTGGCTTGGGGTGGGAGTGGCTGGAAAGGAGACCCCACCAAAAGGTTTTGGGGTGACTACCACCATTGCAGGAACAAAATAAGGTGATCTGAGTTCGTTATTTTGTCTGACAGGCAACCTGATGCCCGAGTCCATTGAATGGATAAAGTCCACTGGGTTGTCCTGATATGGAGGCGAACATAAGGAACCACATGCACGGTGGATGCCATGTGGCCTAGCAACTGTAACATTTCCCGAGCAGTGAGGTGAGGTTTTAGCACTGCTTGGGAAGCTAACTGCACAATGCGAAGGCAGCGGGGCTGTGGAAGATAGGCCCTTGTCTGTCTGGTATCCAGCAGAGCTCCTATAAACTCTAGAGACTGAGTGGGAGCAAGGTTGGATTTTGGGAAGTTTATGACAAGTCCCAAATACTGAAGGATGCGCATTGTGCGAGAGAGAGAAATCCTGGCCTCTGGCTCTGAAGGGGCTCGAATGAGCCAGTCGCCTAAATAAGGGAAGACGAATATTCCTAGGGTGCGAAGAAATGCTGCCACCACAGCCATGCATTTTGTGAACACCCTTGGTGCCGAGGCCAGGCCAAAAGGAAGAACCCTGTATTGGTAGTGCTTCCCTTGAAATAGAAAGCGAAGGAACTTTCGATGAGTTGGATGGATGAGAACATGAGTGTATGCATCCTTGAGATCTAGAGAACAAAGCCAATCCTGACTCTGAAGGTATGGCAGCAGAGTTCCTAGAGAAATCAATTTGAACTTCTCTTTGAACAGGAATTTGTTCAATTCTCTGAGGTCTAAAATGGGTCTGTGTCCTCCTGTTTTTTTTGGAATAAGGAAATAGGGGGAGTAGAACCCTGTACCCTGTTGGAGAATGGGTACCTCTTCTATTGCCCCCTGGGCAAGAAGCAGAGTGACCTCTTGACATAACTTATTGTTGAGAGAGGTCTGAGAATTGAAAAGTCTTACCACTGTAGGAGGGGGCATGCTGAGGAAATGAAGCTTGTACCCCCCCTCTCTTACAATGGACAGAGTCCAATTTTCTGCTGTTATCTGACCCCATTTGGGGGCAAAATGACATAACCTTCCTGGAATGGTGGAAGGCTCTGGGCCGTTCAGGGCCAGGAATTCAAAGTTCTCTAGATAGGAGTCAAAACCCCTGTGGAGGCTGAGTCTGCTGAGCCGGTTGAGGCCTAGCAGCTTTTGTTTTTCTTTGCCTAGGTTGGTTTGCAGCTTGTCGTGCTGTGAGGGCTTGTGTGCATCAGTGATGCTGAGAGCTAAACTATCGGTAGTTTAACTACTGGCAGGGTCTCCCAAGATGGACAGGTCTCAGCTGAGGTGCCAGACGAAGACAAACCACCCATCTGGGCAGCAGCAGAATGGGATAGTGTTGACGGCGGAGGATCACATTTCTGTGACAACGGCAACAACACCAAACTTAAACTGCGCGGAAGGAAGGCCCGGCAATCTACTTCTGTATCTTGCCATGAAAACCCAATGGATAGTTACAACAAAACAAATTGTGCTATGGTGCTGGAAGATGAGACTCCCAGGTCGGAAGGCACTCAACTAGCTACTGGGGAAGAGCTGAAGACTTTTCAGAGTAAAGCCAGCATTTATGATGTGGTTGGATCAAAGCCTTCGGGAAGTCTGACTGCTGATGTAGCTGCGCATGAAATGAGAGTCAGAAGCTGTAAAGATGTCTTACACATTGGAACATGGAACGTACGAAGCATGAACCAAGGGAAGTTGGAAGTGGTCAAGAATGAAATGGAACGTGTACAACTTGATCTGTTGGGTGTCAGCGAACTGAAATGGACTGGCATCGGGCACTTTGCATCAGATGATCACATGGTCTACTATGCTGGAAATGAAAGACAAAGAAGAAATGGTGTTGCATTTATAATAAAGAAGAAACTTGCAAGAACTGTAATGAAATACAATGCAGTCAGCGAACGCTTAATCTCTATTCGTCTACGAGGATTGCCTATCAACACAACTATAATTCAAGTATATGCCCCAACAACAGCTGCAGAAGAGAATGAAATTGAAGAGTTCTATGAACAAGTACAAGCTGAAATTGACAGAACATGCAAACAGGATATCCTGATAGTCATGGGTGACTGGAACGCAAAAGTTGGCAACAAAGAAGAAGGCAAAGTAGTTGGAAAATATGGACTTGGCAACAGAAATGAAGCTGGAGAAAGATTGATAGAATTCTGCAAGACCAATGATCTATTCATCTCAAACACCTTCTTTCAGCAACACAAGCGACGACTGTACACATGGACTTCACCCAATGGATTGTATAAAAATCAAATTGACTACATCTGTGGAAGTCAACAATGGAAAAGCTCTGTAACATCAACAAAGACAAAACCTGGAGCTGACTGTGGTACAGATCATCAACTACTAGTATGCAAACTCAAGCTAAAGTTGAAAAAGAGCAAACCACTCATGAATGCACCAAAATATGACCTTGAGAATATACCACTGGAATTTAAAGACTGCCTGCAAAATCGATTTGCTGCCTTAGATACAAATGACAGAGCTCCGGAAGAGTTATGGAATGACATCAAGAAGGTTGTGCTGGAAGAAAGCGAGAAGTCTCTACAAAAGGTGAAAAAGCAAAAACGGCCAAAATGGATGACGGAAGAAACTCTGAAAATTGCCCAGAAACGCAGAGAAGCTAAAGCCAAAGGAGAAAGAAAGACAATCGCAGAACTCAACAGAGATTTCCAACGTGCAGCAAGACAGGACAAGGAAAAGTACTACAATGACACTTGCAAGGAAATAGAAGCAGAAACTATTAGAGGAAGAACAAGATCGGCTTTCCTAAAGCTGCGAGAGTTAAAGAAAAAGTTCCAGCCTCGAATTGGAATGTTACAAGATGCTCAAGGTTCTATGTTGAATGATGCTGAGAAGATCAAGAAAAGGTGGAAGGAATATACAGAGTTTTTATATGATAAAGATCAAGTGGACCAACAGCCGTTTCAACCTATACCTTATGATCAGGAACCATTGGTGATGAAAGAAGAAGTTGAAGCAGCATTGAAAGCCTTATCAAAGAACAAAGCACCAGGCATTGATAGCATTCCCATAGAAGTATTGCAGCAATCTGATGCAGCTGTTACCGTACTTACAAGGCTCTGCCAAGAAATATGGAAGACAACATCATGGCCAACTGACTGGAAAAGATCTGTGTTTATATCAATACTAAAGAAAGGTGATCCAACTGACTGTGGAAATTATCGCACAATCGCTCTGATCCCACATGCCAGCAAGATTCTACTGAAGATTATTCAAAAGAGACTACAGCCATACCTAGAACAAGAACTACCTGAAGTGCAAGCAGGGTTCAGGAAAGGGCGAGGAACGAGAGACATCATTGCGGATGTGAGATGGATCCTTGAAAAGACTAAAGAATACCAAAAGGATATCTATTTGTGCTTTATCGACTATAGCAAGGCTTTTGACTGTGTAAACCATGAGAAACTCTGGGCCACATTAAGAAGCATGGGTATACCAGAACACCTGATCGTTCTCTTGCGTAATCTGTACATTGATCAAGAAGCAACAGTTCGAACGGAACAAGGAGAAACAGAATGGTTTAAAATAAGCAAAGGTGTAAGACAAGGCTGCATACTTTCCCCCTACCTGTTTAATTTATATGCAGAACAAATCATCAGAGAAGCAGGACTGTATGAAGACAACAGAGGTGTGAAGATTGGTGGAAGACTCATCAACAACCTTCGCTATGCTGATGATACCACATTACTGGCTGAAAGTGAAGATGATCTGAAACATTTGCTTCTCACAATCAAAGAACATAGTCTCAAAATGGGCCTGCACCTTAACGTAAAGAAGACAAAGATCATGACAACTGGCATAATCAACAGGTTCATCCTTGAAGGAGAAGAAATTGAAATCGTGAACAACTTTAACCTACTTGGATCAACTATCAATAAAGAAGCAACAAGCAGTCAAGAAATCAGACGACGCATTGCTCTTGGCAGAATGGCTATGAAAGACCTAGATAAGATTCTCAAGAGCAGAGATGTCTCTCTCCATACAAAGATTCGACTTGTTCAAGCCATGGTATTTTCAATAACATCATATGGATGTGAAAGCTGGAAAGTGAAAAAGACAGACAGGAAGAAAATTGATGCCTTTGAATTATGGTGCTGGCGGCGAATACTGTGTATACCATGGACTGCCCGAAGAACAAACCAGTCGGTACTAGAAGAGATCAAACCTAAGCTTTCTTTAGAAGCTCAGATGACAAGACTTCGACTTTCATACTTCGGACACATCATGCGAAGAGAGAGATCATTAGAGAAAGACATCATGCTTGGCAAGATAGAAGGTCAACGCAAAAGAGGAAGGCCAGCAATGAGATGGATTGCTACAATAACAGCAGCTATGGGTACCAGTCTGTCAACAATGAGCCGCCTGACTGAAGACCGAACACAATTTAGGATAGCTATCCAGAGGGTCGCCATGAGTCGACTCCGACTCGACGGCACTTAACAACAACAGGTTGTTGCTGCTGTCCCTTTTGGGCAGACTGACCTAAACGATGACCCTGCTGGGTATGTTGTTGTTGTTAAGTGCTGTCGAGTCAGAGTCGACTCATGGTGACCCTCTGGATAGCTATCCTAAATTGTGTTCGGTCTTCAGTCAGGCGGCTCATTGTTGACAGACTGGTACCCGTAGCTGCTGTTAAGACATCTTTAAAGCTTCTGACTCTCATTTCATGCGCAGCTACATCAGCAGTCAGACTTCCCGAGGGCTTTGATCCAACCACATCATAAATGCTGGCTTTACTCTGAAAAGTCTTCAGCTCTTCCCCAGTAGCTAGTTGAGTGCCTTCTAACCTGGGTGTCTCATCTTCCAGCACCATAGCACAATTTGTTTTGTTGTAACTATCCATTGGGTTTTCATGGCAAGATACAGAAGTAGATTGCCGGGCCTTTCTTCCGCGCAGTTTAAGTTTGGTGCTGTTGCCGTTGTCACAAAAATGTGATCCTCCGCCGTCAACACTGTCCCATTCTGCTGCTGCCCAGATGGGTGGTTTGTCTTGGTCTGGCACCTCAGCTGAGACCTGTCCATCTTGGGAGACCCTGCCAGTAGTTAACCTACCGATAGTTTAGCTCTCAGCATCACTGATGCACGCAAGCCCTCACAGCACGACAAGCTGCAAACCAAGTGAGAGCTGCTGGGTATAGGAGGGGTAAAATGTCTTCTTACTGAAGAATGGTTTCTTATAGGATTTTTTCCTTGCAGGATCAGCTGTAGATTTAAACTATCTATCTAAAGTGATATTGTCAGCATCTATCTCATTAGCTTTTTCCTGCGTATTCTTGCCAAAGAGATTCTCTCCTGTGCAAGGAATATTCCCTAGTTTATCCTGTACCCAAAGTTTCAAGTCAGATGCCTGGAGCCAAGCAATCCTATGTGCACCTATGGCAATAGCAGAGGTTCTGCTTATGCACTCAAAGCAGTAAAAGGATGCACAATTTACAAACTTGGAAACATCCTGAGCATGTTTGACAAGGGCAAGGTAATCCTGCCTCTTATCATCAGGAAGGAGAGGGCTCATAAGCTCTAAATCTCCCGTGACCTCCTTAAGGAACATTCCCATATATAATATATAGGAACTGATCCTAGCAGAAAGCATGGAAGCCTGGAAGGTTCGACGTCCAAAGGCGTCAAGAGCCTTACACTCACGTCCTGGAGGATTAGATGCATGTCTTTTTGCACTCTTGATCCTTCTCATAGCTGATTCCACCACCATGGAATGGTGTGGTAGCTGAATCTTCTGAAACCCAGGACAAGGAGGAACTCGATACATGGTGTCGAGCCTTCGAGAGCGAGGAGAAGTGGTTAGAGGTGTTTCCCACATCCTTAACATGAGATCATGCAAGATCTCATGAACAGGTAAGGTAGCTGCCTCCTTGGGAGCTTTAGGGTATTGCAGGATTTCCAATTCCTTTGCCCTAGGCTCTTTTTCAGGAGCCACTGTGATGGAAAGACCTCGAGCCACATCTCGGATAAAATCCTGAAAGGACATATCCTCTGGAGGAGACATCCTACGCTGAGGAGAAGAAGAAACCTCAGGAAGAAGCACTCTGGTATCGGCAGAGCTTTCAGAGTCTTCAGACTCATCCGAGGATTCAAAGTACCTCCGATCCGGGTGATCGTGCAAGGCACGGTACCGGTACTGATTGAGGTCAGCATCGGAGGGGTCCGGTACCAACTTGTCGATACTGGATGGATAAGCATGACTCAGTCCCGGTAGAATATCTGCCGATGTCGATGCAGTCGATAGTGGTACCGGAGTCGGTGCCGGTTGAATTGTCTGAAGCGGTTTCGAGGGCATCGAGGCCGTGAGAAAAGCCGCCAGACTGCATTCAATAGCCAAGAATCTCTGGTCTATCGATGCTGCCGATGCTTGGGTATCGGTACCGGATGAAGCAGCCGGAACTCCAGAGCATGGCACCAGTAGTTCTGCCGAGGTTGAGGCCTCGAGAACATCCTGGAGCCCCGTTAGTGCTTTGGAAGCCGAAGCCTCCCGCTGGGGAAATTTTGCCGGTACAAGTCCCTCAAAGGCAACGCCAGAGGCATCTCGATGCTTAGAAGGAGATCTACCCTTTGAGGACCGGCTAGATTTATGTTTAGTTACCTGAGATCCATGGGAGGAAGACGAAGCCCTGGAAGACGTTGATGCCACAGAAGCTGCATCGGAGGGAAAAAGGGTGCTAAATTTAGCAGCTCAGTTCTGCCGGCCCCTCTTCGACATCATCACACAGGCAACACACTCCGAAATAGAGTGGTCAGGACCGAAACATTTCAGGCACCTCTCATGGGTGTCGATGACGGAGATGGTACCGCCACACTTGGAACACTTTTTAAAACCCGAAGCGGGTTTTTCCATTTTAAAGGAAAAGTTGGGCCTAGTGCCCAAAATGGCGCGTGGCACCTGAGGAGAAAATACCTGGAAAAGACTCCAGAAGAACGGTGTTTTGTTTTTTTTTAAAGAAAAAAGAAAGAACCACCGGCGGTACCGGTGTAGCGCTAAAGGAAGGCAGACGCGACCACAAAAAAGAATAAAAGGGATAATTTTCTGTGGTGACAGGATGTGCGACCTGTCGGCTCCACGGAAAATGAAGAACTGGAGAGGGACAGTTGGGAAAGGCGGGAAGGCAGCATGCAGGCGCTGTGGGATGCTCCCAAAAGCTTTCCTGGGGAGCGTTCCCGCACAGGCTCCGTCGGTACTGACGATACCCATATGTCAAGACTACATTCCTGCTTGTTCCTGGAGATAATATTTTTCACTCAACAAGTAATCAAACTTTGGAACAGTTCCTGGAGGAAAAGTTCATAAAGCATTATTAAAGAAGACCGGGGAAATCTACTGCTTTCCCCGGGATGAGCATTGTGGAATCTGTGTACTTTTTTGGGAACCCATCAAGTACTTGTGACCTGGATTGGCTACTGTTGGAAAAAGGATACTGGGCTTGATGGACCTTGGTCTGCCCTGGTATGGCATTTCTTATGTACCAAGAAAAGTAGTAATATGTTGCAGCCAAAGATGTAAACATGCTGATGGGAACCCCCCCCCCCCCCAAGGAAAAAGCCATGGCAAAGAACTCTGCAGCTTCCTGGAGACCCAGTAGCGGAGGAACTGACCTAGCAGCAGAATAAGATACTATGAAGCCTTGGAGAGGAGATGGAAATGACCTAGCAGCAGAATAAGATACTATGAAGTCTTGGAGAATATGAGAGTGTTGGGAGGTTGGTGGAGTGAGTGCAGATGGGGAAGGGATCCCTTCTTTTGTCTGGGTTGGCTGACTTTGCCCCCCCTTTTCTTTTGTATCTCCAATAAAAGATTGCATCATTGAGATAAACTGCTGTGCTACTCATCCCCCAGCCCTTGTGTCATCCTTCAAGTATTACTGTTGATTTTATCACCACCTTCCACGTCTACTCATCTTTTTGTAAACTGCTTTGATGACTGTTTTTTTAATCGATGGTGGCATACTGAATATAATTAAATAAAATACCTATATGCCAAGAGCCACAAATTTGGGCTGATGCAGCAAACTGTTATTCTTTAGCATAGCTTTTTGCTTGAGTTTTCCTATGCTTGTCTTGCTCCCTGATACAGAAAACAAGCAAATGCAGGAAAATCTCAAGCAAAACCACTGTGCTAAAGTAGATAAAGAGTAGTTACTCACCTGTAACAGGTGTTCTCCAGGAGCAGCAGGAATCAGTCCTCACATATGAGTGTCATCGACGCCGATGAAACCCCAGCGGAGCATTTCCCCAGCTTTCCATGAAAGCCTTTGGGAATGCAGGCACGCATGTGCGGTTCCCTTCCCGCCTAAAGGTGCCATCTTATCTCAGTCAAATGACATAGCTAAGAACAGCACACAAAAAATGAAAAAAATAAACTATGTACAACTGCAACTCCCAGGGGAGGAGGGAGGGTTGTAAGGACTGATTCCTGCTGCTCCTGGAGAACACCTGTTACAGGTGAGTAACTACTCTTTCTCCAGGACCAAGCAGGAAGTCAGTCCTCACATATGGGTGACTCCCTAGCTCTGGGCTACCGAGGAACCCAGGTTGAACAAGAGAACTCCCTCTAGTCTCAGCAGCAAAGAAAGGCTTTTCACTGACACAACCTCCACCGGTAGCCCAACAGAGGGCAGGAGTTGCCTAAACCTCAAAGAGATTCCGGAGTACTGCCTGGCCAAAAGCACTGTCCCTACGGGACTCCCTCTCCAGACAGTAATGGGCCGCAAACGTCTGGCTTGAAGACCAAGTTGCAGCCCTGCAGATGTCTACCAACGATACAGAATGGAGATGAGCCACTGAGGCAGCCATTGCCCTGACACGGTGGGCCGTGACCCGACCCTGCAAAGGAAGGTCTGCCGCCTTGTAAGCCCAGGTGATACAGTCAGCCACCTAGATGGACAACGTACGCTTGGACACAGCTAACCCTAAATTATTAGGGTCAAAAGATATGAAGAGCTGAGTAGCCCTTCTGTGCCCTTGCGTACGGTCAAGGTAGAAGGATAAGGCCCTCCTACAGTCCAGGGTATGCAGAACTGCTTCAGCCTGGTCTGCATGAGGCCTAGGGAAAAATGTTGGAAGAACCACCTCCTGGTTGAGGTGGAAGGAGGAGACAACCTTTGGGAGGAACTTTGGATGAGTCCTGAGGACTACCCTGTTCCTATAAATTCTGGTGTAAGGTCTATCACAGACCAGAGCCTGAAGCTCACTCAATCGCCTAGCCGAGGTAAGGGTTATCAGGAAGAGTGTCTTCCAGGACAGGAAGTGTAGTGGACAAGTAGCCATCGGCTCAAAAGGTGGGCGAGTCAGTTGTTGCAAGACCACATTCAACTCCCATCCAGGGGCAGGAGGACGGATTGGAGGCTTCAGCAAGAGCAAGCCCCTGAGAAACCGGGACACCAAAGGGTGAACCGATAGCGAGTGTCCTTCCACCAGAGAGTGGTGAGCTGCTAAAGCTGAGAGGTGGACCCGAACAGAATTGGACAAGACCTTGATTGGATAAGTGCAGCAAGTACTGAAGCACTACTGGTACTGTACAGGAGAAAGGATCCTCTGTACGTAACTGACACCACACTGAAAACCTTTTCCATTTAAGAGCATAGGTTTTCCTAGTGGACTGTTTCCTAGAGGCTAGGAGAACCTCTTCAACCTCCTGAGGTAGGCCCCAGGGAGCCAAAACTATCCTTGAAGCCTCCAGGCCATCAAATTTAGAGCCTTGAGTTTGGGGTACAGAAAGGTACCCTGATCTTGAGAGAGAAGGTCGGGTTGAAATCCCAGGAGCAGAGTGGGATCCACTGCCAATCCAAGTAGAAGTGGGAACCAGGGCTGTCTGGGCCACCTGGGAGCCACCAGCAGGACTGAGGCCTTGTCCTGAACAATCTTGAACAGAGTTTGGGCCACCAAGGGCGTGGGAGGAAACGCATACAGAAGGCCCTGAGACCAGGGAATCAGAAAATCATCTGCTGCTACCCGCAGAGGATGTGGTTGCCTGGAGCAGAAGTTTTAAGACTCAAAAAAATGGTCCAGAAACAGAGTGTTCAAACCACTTTATACAAAAAACCACTCTGATGTTAACCAGTTGTAGCTCAATAATCTATAACATGCTAATGCCAAGAAGCCAATAATAAATCTTGTTTCAAAGGGCTGGTCTCAGACTGATGACTAGCTTATCCTCCAAACGGAGGGAGCAGAGTCTGATAGCATCAACGACCACCCTAATTTATTTCAAAGTGCTTCCTAGTAGTGCTTATTCAACATTCAAATGAAGTCCCCAACATATAATGTTGTCATAACAATGATGGATAAAAAATAGCTTATCTTTTAAAGAGGAGTTAAACGTGGTCTGGAAAAGTGGTTCCCCAACGCCGATCTTGAGTACCGCTATCGCGTTTCACAATGCGTTTCTTCAGGGGTGAAATAACCAAAGCTGTAGACCATCCTCAAAAGTGGTTAAAAGCCATCATACTAAAAATGACAAAACATTTGGATAATGCTGCCCACGTCCAAAATCCTTCACAAAACTCCTTAGGAATCTTCTCAACGTTCAGAGACGCCGCGCATCAAAGAGATTCCGGAGTACTGCCTGGCCGCGCGGCGTCTCTGAACGTTGAGAAGATTCCTAAGGAGTTTTGTGAAGGATTTTGGACGTGGGCAGCATTATCCAAATGTTTTGTCATTTTTAGTATGATGGCTTTTAACCACTTTTGAGGATGGTCTACAGCTTTGGTTATTTCACCCCTGAAGAAACGCATTGTGAAACGCGATAGCGGTACTCAGGATCGGCGTTGGGGAACCACTTTTCCAGACCACGTTTAACTCCTCTTTAAAAGATAAGCTATTTTTTATCCATCATTGTTATGACAACATTATATGTTGGGGACTTCATTTGAATGTTGAATAAGCACTACTAGGAAGCACTTTGAAATAAATTAGGGTGGTCGTTGATGCTATCAGACTCTGTTCCCTCCGTTTGGAGGATAAGCTAGTCATCAGTCTGAGACCAGCCCTTTGAAACAAGATTTATTATTGGCTTCTTGGCATTAGCATGTTATAGATTATTGAGCTACAACTGGTTAACATCAGAGTGGTTTTTTGTATAAAGTGGAGCAGAAGTTTGGCAGTTGTTTGTTCAGAGGACTGGCAAAGAGGTCTATGGATGGAAGTCCCCATTTCAGGAAAATACTTTGAACTACCAAAGGATGGAGCTGCCACTCGTGGGGTTGCAGAATCCTGCTCAACCTGTCTGCCAGGTAGTTCTCCTGGCCGGGCAGATATACTGTTTTGAGGAGCATGTTGTGTCTGAGAGCAAACAAGCAAAGGTCCTGTGCTTCCTGACAGAGGAGTCTGGACCCAGTTCCGCCCTGCTTATTCACATAGAACATGGCTACCTGGTTGTCTGTTTGAACTAGGACAGACTGATGAGCCAGGGTTTGAGAAAAAGCCTTGAGGGCTAAGCGAATAGCTCTGAGTTCCAGGAGATTGATTTGCTGAGCAGATTCCCATGGGGACCACAGGCCCTGGGTGCACTTGTCTAGACAATGAGCTCCCCAGCCTTGGAGGGAGGCATCCGTGGTCAAGACCACTGTGAATGCAGGACTCTGAAAAGGTACTCCTTTCAACAGATTGGGTGGGTGTAGCCACCATCTGAGGGAGTGCAGCAAGTGTCTGGACACCCTTATCCTGTCTGTGAGGTGGCCTGAGGCCTGTGACCACTGAATCCGCAGGCACCACTGTGCAGGCCTCATATGGAGCCTGGCATTGGGGGTCACATGTACTGTCGAAGCCATGTGGCCAAGAAGCCTCAGGCAGAGTATGGCGGAGACCAGCGACCTGATGAGAAACTGGTTTGCTAAGTCTATCAGTCTCTGGACTCGGTCTTTTGGCAAGAAGGCCTTTGCCAGCAGCGAGTCCAAACTTGCTCCTATGAACTCCAAGTTCTGGGAGGGGAGCAAAGTGGACTTTGCGAAGTTTATTACAAACCCCAGACTTTGAAGAAGAGCAATAGTTCTGAGGGTGGCTTGTCTGGCCTCCTGACATGTCTGACCCCTGATGAGCCAGTCGTCCAGATAGGGGAAGACAAAGATCCCCTGATTCCTCAGGTAGGCCGCCACCACTGCCAGGCATTTGGTAAAGACTCTTGGGGCGGAGGTGAGGCCAAAAGGTAGTACTCGGTACTGATAATGGTTTCTTCCCACAATGAACCTGAGGTACTTTCTGTGGTCTGGATGAATGAGGATGTGAGTATACGCATCCTTTAGATCTAAGGAGCATAGCCAATCTCCCTGCTGGAGGTAGGGCAGAAGTGTTCCAAGAGTAAGCATCTTGAACTTTTCCTTCTCCAGGAACTTGTTGAGGTTTCTGAGATCCAGAATAGGTCGAAGACCACCGGTTCTTTTGGGTACCAGGAAATACCTGGAGTAGAACCCTTGACCCTGCAAGTGGGGAGGCACAGGCTCCACCGCTCTGTCTTGTAACAAACCCTGTAGCTCCTGAAGGAGAAGGTCTGTGTGCAGGGGAGGCCTTGGAGGATCCCCTGGAAAATATGGAGGTGGTAGTTGTTGGAAGTGTAGTGCATAACCCTTCTGGACTATGCTTAATACCCAACAGTCTCCAGTAATGAGTGGCCACTGGTGGGCAAACAGAGCGAGGCGACCTCTTGTGCAGGGTTGGGAGAGCAGGGATGGAGAGGCTATGCTGAAGGAGTCAAAAAACCCCACCCTGCTGAGTAGGAGTAGGAGCAGGGGCCGGAGGCTTGGGGGTCCTCTGCCTATGGGGCCCATTACCCTGCCCCTTGGCTTGCTGACCCTGAGGGGCAGCTTGGGCAGCCTGATATTGCGGGTACTGTTTGTAGGCAGTGCCCTTCCTCGGGTAAAAGGGCTTTTTACCCGAGCCTTTCTTTTTGTGAAAAGGGGCAGAGGTCTTTCTGGACAGTCTTGTCCTTGTAAGGTGCTCGGTCTCGAGCTGTGCGGCCTTCTCGGCCATGGGTTTGCCAAAAAGGTTCTCACCTCGGCAAGGGACATCGACCAACTTGTCCTGAACCCATGGCTCGAGGTCCGATGACTGCAGCCATGCCTGGCGTCGAGCCGCGATGCCGGCTGCCGCAACTCGGGCCAAAGCCTCGAAGCCATCGTAGGCGGCACGGGACATAAACTTGGAGCAGTCCCGAATCCCCGAGGACAAGGACTTGAATCTCTGCAAGGGTTCCCCGGAGAGACCAGCAGAGAACCCGGCCAACTCCTTGGCCAGGTCTCGCAAGTACATGCCCATGTACAGCTGGTAAGACTGGACACGGCAAGCAAGCATCGAGCCCTGGAAGCACTTCTTACCAAAACCATCCAGGTTCCGGGCCTCCCTTCCGGGGGGCACCACGGAGTGCATCTTCTGACTCTTCAGGCGATGCATGGCCGATTCCACAACCAACTACTCACTTTAGTTCACAAGGCCCTTCACACCAGTACCCCACAATATCTAGCTGACCTCATTCATTTTCACACTCCCAGGCACACCCCCCACTCATTCCATCTGAACCGTCTCACCCTTCCTTCCCCTGCCGCTGCCCGTCTTCAATCCACTCGCTCTTCAGCTTTTTTCTTTATCGGCCCCGCACTATGGAATTCCCTTCCCACTTCCCTTCGTTTAGAACCCTGTCATGCAGCATTCAAACAGCAGCTAAAAACCCACCTTTTTTCCCTGGCCTTTAACCTCCCTACCTCCTCTCCCCCCTTATAACTCTATTCCCCTCCCCTACTGCTTCTTACCCCATTTTGCTTTTAAATTGTAAATTTCTTTTCCTTTCCGGCTTTGTGCCTTTTATTGGTTTTTATTTATTGTACACCGCTTTGATTTTACTGAAGGGCGGTCAATCAAGTTTTAATAAACATAAACATGGAATGGTGTGGCAGCTGTGCCTTCTGAAAGCCAGGGCTCTTCCGGAGTCGATAGATCGAATCAACCCTCTTGCTTAAAACCGGCGCCGAGGCCGGTGCCTCCCACATCCAGAAGAGGAGCCATTCCAGCATCGGAGGAACCGGGACAGTAAAGGCCTCCTTTGGAGGAGAGTCGTACTGCAGAGCCTCGAGCTCCTTGGCTCGAGGCTCTTCCTCGGGGTCCGCCGGGATAGCCAACGCGGTGGCCATATCCTGGACAAACTCCGAGAACCGGGTATCCTCCGGAGTGGATCTACTCCGGGGTTCAGACTGCGGTGAGTCCAACGGGACGCACAGAGTCTTGAAAGTGTCGGGGGACTCCTCATTCTCCGTCTCCCAGGCGGACTCGTCCGACGAGGAGTCAGGATCCGACCCCACGGGGCCCTGGTGCACCCGCCCCGACGCCGGAGGCACGGGCGTCGACGCCCTCGGTCCCGAACGGGAGGTTGAGGGAGACCGCGAATGAGGTCGACCTCGAGCCATCATGGACTCGAGTATCGGCTCGGTCTCCGGGGTCGACTTCGATGTCGATGTCCCGGTGGTCGGGGCAGATGCACCAGACAGACTGGCCATCAGTGCCCACTGCTGCTCCATGAAGGCAGACAGTCTGCACTCCAAGGCTGTCATCCTGAGACTCAGCTCGGGAGACGCAGCAGCCACCAACACGGGCCCCGGCGGTGCTGGGCCCGACGTTGACTCTCTGGGAGGAGAGTCCTTGAGGACTACAGGGCTTACGTGTCCAGCAGACTCCGGCTCCACGCGAGGAACTTTAGCAGGCTTCTCTTGCTCCACGGGCCCGGGGCGACGGTCGGGGGTCTTAGACCTGGCCCTCGAGGAGCCAGGGACCTCTTCCGACAACGCCCTCACGAGCCTCTTCTTCCTCTTGCGTTCCCGGTCGGGGGACCCCCTGTCCGAGGAGCCACGACGGCGCTCTGGATCCGAATCCCGAGATGTTGAGGCCTCAGATGAGGTCCGGGCCCGGCCTGAGGCTGAGTCAGAGAAAAGCCTTTCTTTCTGCTGCTGGCGACTTCGCAGTGCCTTGGAAGACATCTTCCCACATGGTCCACACGTCTTAGGGTCGTGATCAGGACCGAGGCACCGAAGGCAGCAGTCGTGTGCGTCGGTGAGAGACATCAACTTCTTACACCGATCACACTTTTTAAAACCGCTGGAAGCCATCGGGGAAAAAAAAGAGTCCCCGCGAGGTCAAAGGACCGGCCTTCCAGGGAAAAGTGAAAAAAGGGCGCGGAACGCCAGCCACGAAGGGCAAAAAACGAAAAAGAAGAAACGGGCTCGATACCGGTGTACCGAACCCGGCGGGAGGGGAACCGGCGTTGAACCGGAGAGAAAAAATAGCGAGAATCGCCGAAAAAATCAAACTTTTATCCGGGATGACAGGACACACGTCCGGTGGGCTTCTCGGAAAAAAAGAGACTGGGGTAAGATGGCACCTTTAGGCGGGAAGGGAACCGCGCATGTGTGCCTGCATTCCCACAGGCTTTCATGGAAAGCTGGGGAAATGCTCCGCTGGGGCTTCATCGGCATCGATGACACCCATATGTGAGGACTGACTTCCTGCTTGGTCCTGGAGAAGACAGTTTTCGCCTTATTTATTTATTTATTTAGCTGCATTTATATCCCGCTTTTCACCGGGTCAAAGCGGTTGGAGGATACATTTAACACAAGGGGATATGAGACACATACACTAATACTTACAGGGAACATGGGCAATGGAGGGTTAAGTGGCTTGCCCAAGACCACAGGGAGCACCTGTGGGACTAGAAACCCCAGTCCTTCCGGCCCAAGGTTGCTGTCCTCTAGTGGGATTTGAACCACCGACCTTCCGGCCTGTGGTACCTTGCCCCAACCACTAGGCCACTCCTCCCTGCACTGAGTACCCTGGAACATACTGTGTGGGGTCAGATGCCGTCATTTTGCAAGATGGGGGGGGGGGAGAGGGGTGGAGATGGAGGTAGGAGTGTGTGAGCACTGTTCCTTCCTCCCATCATTTGACGTACTAGTGGGGGTGGGTGTAAGTGTGATACTGGAGGGGTGTCAAGCAAAGAACCCTTTTTTTTTTTTTATTGATTGATGGCGCCCTAGGGGCCACTAGGCCTATGTATAGTTTTGGTGGGGATGGGGTTCACTAGGACCACCAATGCTTTCAGTGGGGGATCAGGGAGTGGGGATGGGGTATTACTGGAGCCACCAATAATTTTTTGTGGGGGTTGGAGGGAATCGGTGCTAGCTTGGGGCATCTGAACCTGAAGTGTCAAACTTTACCCAAGATGACCTTTTCTGCTCAAGGCTGCAGTAGTGGAAACCAAATGTGTCAGAATAGGATGGGCCAAACAGGTCCTGGCCCCACCAAAATTTAGCTACCAGCAGAGAGAAGAGAACACTTGATCTGTCTGCCCGTGGGAGATCATATCCCCCCCCCATGGGCAGACAGGAGTCTTTGACGCGTTTGTGTGGCCTTCCCCTCCTACCTGTGGGGATCAGATAGCGTAGTTACTCACCTGTAACAGGTGTTCTCCAGGAGCAGCAGGAATCAGTCCTCACATATGGGTGACGTCGGCGCCGACGGAGCCCTCGCGGAGCAATTTTCCCCAGCTTTCAAAGAAAGCCTTTGGGAATTGCAGCGCACATGCGCAGTCGCCTTCCCGCCCAAGGGTGCCATCTTAGCCAGTCAGATGACATAGCTAAAAAAGACAGCATAAAAATTTGCAAAAAAACTAAAGCAGATGATTGCAACTCCAAGGGGAGGAGGGAGGGTTGTGAGGACTGATTCCTGCTGCTCCTGGAGAACACCTGTTACAGGTGAGTAACTACGCTTTCTCCAGGACCAAGCAGGAAGTCAGTCCTCACATATGGGACTCCCAAGCTTAATGCTACCGGAGACCCTAAGCACAAAAATGAGCTCCCTCTAGCTCAACAGCACAGAAGGAAGGAATCTTCGCTGAATTATTACCCACCGGTAGCCCACATCCGGGATGGAGGGCAGGAGTTGCTCAGACCTCAAAGAGATTACGGAGGACTGCCTGTCCGAAAGCACTGTCCCTGCGGGACTCCCTCTCGAGACAGTAATGGACCGCAAAAGTCTGGCTCGAAGACCAAGTAGCGGCCCGGCAGATGTCTGCCAGTGGAACAGAGCGGAGGTAAGCCACTGACGTAGCCTTTGCCCGAACGCAATGAGCCGTGACTGGACCTTCCAAGGAGAGTCCGGCTGCCCCATAAGCCCAAGTGATACAGTCCGCAACCCAGATGGACAGAGTACGCTTGGAGACCGGGAGCCCCAATTTATTGGGGTCAAAAGACACAAAAAGCTGAGCAGCTTTACGGTGCTCCCGCGTACGGTCAAGGTAGAAGTTCAATGCCCTTCTACAGTCCAGGGTATGGAGGACCGTTTCAGCTCGGCTGGAGTGTGGTCTGGGAAAGAAGGTCGGAAGTACCACCTCCTGATTGATGTGAAAAGGGGAGACCACTTTTGGAAGAAATTTTGGGTGAGTCCGTAGGACTACCCTATTTTTGTAGAACCGAGTGTAAGGGGGATCAGACACGAGAGCCTGCAATTCACTTACGCGTCTAGCGGAAGTGAGGGCTATCAAGAACAATGTTTTCCAAGAAAGAAAACGGAGAGAACAGGTAGCCATAGGTTCAAAAGGCGGACAGGTGATCCGCTGCAAAACCACATTCAGATCCCAGTCAGGCGCTGGCGGGCGCAGAGGTGGTTTAAGCAGAAGGAGACCTCGGAGAAACCTCGCTACAAGAGGGTCGCTGGAAAGAGGTCTGCCGTCCACCGGCACATGATGTGCTGAAAGAGCACTGAGGTGAACTTTGACGGAGTTGGACTTAAGTCCCAGATTAGAGAGGTATAGCAAGTACTGCAGGATCACCGACACCGGGCAGGAGAAGGGATCCTGAGACTGTTGGGTACACCAAACGGAAAAGCGACGCCATTTAAGGGCGTAGCATTTGCGGGTAGAAGGTCGCCGAGAAGCTAGGACGACCTCTTCCACCTCTGCCGGCAGAAGAAGGGGAGCAAGGACTACCCTCTCAGCAGCCAGGCCATTAGATTGAGAGATCTGAGGTTGGGGTGTAGCAGAGACCCCTGATCCTGAGTGAGGAGATCCGGTTGTAACCCCAGAGGGAATGGATCCTCTACCGCTAATTGCAGCAGGAGTGGAAACCACGGCTGTCTGGGCCAGCGAGGGGCCACCAGGATCATGAAGGCCTTGTCTCGGAGAACCTTGAAAAGAGTCCGAGAGACTAGCGGGATGGGAGGGAAAGCGTACAGAAGGCTCTCCGACCATGAGAGTAGAAAAGCGTCTGCCGCAACTCGAAGGGGATGTGGCTGACGAAAGCAGAAGCGAGGAAGTTGCCGGTTGAGAGGGCTGGCAAAGAGATCCATCATGGGGAGGCCCCACTTTAGAAAGAGCTTCTGAACTACCAAGGGATCCAGGCGCCACTCGTGCGGCTGGAGGATCCTGCTGAGTTTGTCCGCCAGGCAATTTTCTTGGCCTGGGAGATAAACTGCCTTGAGAAGAACACCGTGACTGACGGCCCAAGAGCAGAGCTTCTGTGCTTCCCGACAGAGAAGGAAGGAGCCCGTGCCCCCCTGCTTGTTCACGTAGAACATGGCAACTTGATTGTCCGTCTGGACAAGGACGGACTGGTGAGAGGTCAGGTGGGAGAAGGCCTTGAGAGCCAGGCGGATCGCACTGAGCTCCAGGAAGTTGATCTGCTGAGCAGACTCCCACGTGGTCCAGAGGCCCTGAGTACGTGCCCCTTGGCAATGTGCTCCCCAGCCCAGGAGGGATGCATCTGTCGTCAGCACCCGGGCCGGCTGAGGTGACTGAAAAGGCATGCCGAGTACCAGGTTCGGCCGATGAAGCCACCACTGGAGAGACGAGATCAGCGGCTCGGAGACGCGCACTAGGTCTGCTAGGCCGCCTGTGGCCTGTTGCCACTGCTTGCGGAGACACCATTGAGCAGGCCGCATATTCAGGCGGGCATTGGGGGTCACATGGACGGTGGAAGCCATATGGCCGAGTAGTCTCAGGAAGCGCCTGGCGGAGACCAGGGGCTGGCTGCGAAAACGGTCGGCTAGGTCCATGAGCCGTTGAGCCCTGTCGAGCGGTAGGAACGCTCGTGCCTGAGGAGTGTGCAGCCTTGCGCCGATGAACTCGAGATCCTGTGAGGGGAGCAAAGTGGACTTTGCGAAGTTTATAACAAAGCCCAAGTACTGCAGAAGAGTCACCGTACGGCGTGTGGCGTTGGTGACCTCCGGAGCGGACGCTGCTCTGATGAGCCAGTCGTCGAGGTACGGAAAGACATAGAGGCCGTGAAGCCGGAGATGGGCCGCCACCACCGCGAGACATTTTGTGAAGACTCGCGGTGCGGAGGACAGGCCAAAGGGCAGTACTCTGTACTGGTAATGATTTCCTGCCACCACAAACCTTAGGTATTGGCGGTGGCTTGGGTGGATGAGGATGTGCGTGTAGGCATCCTTTAGATCCAAGGAGCATAGCCAATCTCCCTGCTGGAGGTAGGGCAGAAGGATTCCAAGGGTAAGCATCTTGAACTTTTCCCGCACGAGGAATCTGTTGAGGTTGCGCAAGTCCAGGATGGGTCTGAGGCCTCCTGTCCTTTTTGGTACTAGAAAATACCTGGAATAAAAGCCTTGACCTCTCAGGTGGTGGGGCACCGGTTCCACCGCCTGTTCCTGTAGAAGACCTGCTAACTCCTGAAGGAGTAATTCCCTGTGCAGAGGGAGTCGTGGAGGTTCTCCCGGAAAATAGGAGGGAGGGACCTGGTGGAAGTGGAGAAGATAGCCTTCTCTCACGACTTGAAGCACCCAGGCATCTGAAGTGATGCTGGACCACCTGTGGGCGAAGTGAACCAGCCGGCCTCCGGTGCTGGGAGGAACCAGCGGAGGGGGAGAGGCTATGCTTAAGGAGTCAAAAGCCCCCACCCTGCTGAGCAGGGGCTGGTGGTGCAGGCTTGGGGGCTTGCTGCCTACGGGACCCGTTACCCCTTCCCTTGGCCTGCTGGCCCTGTTGGGGAGCTGCAGGGGCCTGATATTGGGGGTATTGTTTGTAGGCAGCCGCCTTTCTCGGGTAAAAGGACTTCTTTCCCGAGCCCTTCTTTTTCTGGGAAGGGGCGGAGGTCTTCCTAGAAAGCCTAGTCCTGGTGAGAGTCTCCGTCTCGATTTGTGCAGCCTTTTCAGCCATGGGCTTGCCAAAGAGGTTTTCGCCTCGGCAGGGGACATCGACCAACTTGTCCTGCACCCAGGGCTCAAGGTCAGACGACTGAAGCCAAGCCTGTCGGCGGGCACCGATGCCGGCTGCGGCCACTCGAGCCGATGCTTCAAAGCCATCATAGGCTGCTCGGGATATGAATTTTGAGCATTCCCGAATGCCAGAGGACAAGGCCAGGAACCTCCGCAAGGGTTCCTCGGACAAACCAGCGGAGAATCCGGCTAGCTCTTTAGCCAGGTCCCGGAGATACATGCCCATGTATAGCTGGTAGGTCTGGACACGACACGCAAGCATAGAGCCCTGGAAACACTTCTTACCAAGGCTATCCAGGTTACGGGCCTCCCTGCCAGGAGGCACCGAGGAGTGCATCTTCTGGCTCTTAAGACGATGCATGGCCGATTCCACTACCATGGAATGGTGTGGTAGCTGTGCTTTTTGGAAGCCAGGGCTCTTGCGGACTCGATAGATAGAATCGACCCGCTTGCTCAGGACCGGCGAGGAGGCCGGACTCTCCCACATGCGGAAGAGTAGTCGTTCCAGCATGGGAGGAACCGGTACAGTAAAGTGTTCCCTGGCGGGAGAGTCATACTGGAGGGCGTCGAGCTCTTCGGCTCGAGGCTCCTCCTCGGGATCCGCAGGGAAGGCCAAAGCCTTGGCCATATCCCTGACGAAGTCCGAGAACCGGGCATCCTCCGGGGGGGACTGCTTCCGAGGTTCGGACTCAGGTGAGTCCGAGGGGACACACCGAGTCCGAAAAGAATCAGGTGACTCTTCCTCTTCAGACTCCCAGACCGACTCCGACGAGGAATCGGTGGGGTCGGCCCGGGCAGGGCGCGGCACCTGCCGCCCCGACGCCGAGGGAGTCGGCGTCGGCGACCTCGGTCCCGAACGGGAGGCCGAGGGTGACCTCGACCGAGGATCGACTCGAGTTCGCATGGACTCGAGGATCGGCTCGGTCTCCGGGGTCGACTTAGACGTCGACGTCCCGGCGGTCGGGGCAGCGGCGCCAGCGAGGCCAGCGAGCAGTGCCCGCTGCTGGTCCATGAAGGCAGACAGTCTGCTCTCCAAGGCCGTCAACCTGAGTCCGAGCTCAGGTGACCCAGCAGCCCCCGACTCGGGCCCCGACGGCGTCGGGCCCGACGTCGGCGGTCTCGGAGGCGAGTCCAGGAGGACCACAGGACTTACCCGAGCAGGCAGCTCCGACTCCAGGCGAGGTCGCTTCGAGAGGTGCTCCTTCTCCAAGGACCCGGGACGGCTATCGGGGCTATGCGACCTGGCCCTCGCGGAGCCAGGAGCATCCACCGACGCCGCCCTCGCGGGTTTCACCTTCCGTCGATGGTCCCCGGAGGGAGAACCCCTGTCGGAGGAACTCCGGCGACGGTCCGAGCTGGAACCTCTGGACGCGGAGGCCTCCGACGAGGTCCGGGTACGGCTGGGGTCAGCGAAGATCCTATCCCGCTGATGCCGCCGACTTCTCAACGCTTTGGAGGACATTTTGCCGCAGGGCCCTCAGATCATTTCTTCATGATCCGGGCCCAGGCAGCGGAGGCAATTGTCGTGTGTGTCAGTTAGTGACATATTTCGGTCACACTGACCACACCGCTTGAAACCACTGGCAGCCATCGGGGGAAAAAGGGCCCCGGCGAGGTCAAAGGACCGGGCTGCCAGGGAAAAACCGAAAACGAAACTGACTAAGTCAGAAAAACCGAAAAAGAAGAAGAGGACTCGTGACCGGCGTCGCGAGTCCGGGCGGGAAAAAGACCGGCGTCGAACCGAAGGAAAAAAGAGAAAATTATGAGTAAAAATCAACTTTTTCGCGGGGACACGACGGGTACGTCTGTAGGGCTCCGCGGAAAAAAGAAGACTGGCTAAGATGGCACCCTTGGGCAGGAAGGCGACCGCGCATGCGCGCTGCAATTCCCAAAGGCTTTCTTTGAAAGCTGGGGAAAATTGCTCCGCGAGGGCTCCGTCGGCGCCGACGTCACCCATATGTGAGGACTGACTTCCTGCTTGGTCCTGGAGAAAGGACTGCTGCAATCGCAGCCATTCCTTCCTATTCTGCCAGTGGGAGATGGTATCCCTGTGGGCAAAACAGGAGGGGAAGGCTGCGGAGGCTAGGGGTGGAATCAAGGCAGAGCTTGGCTGCCTTCCACCCCATTCAAAAAGTCATTCCACAGCCCCTGATGCAAACCTATGTGGACATGCGCTTCTCTTTATTTGTGCAACCTTTTGAACACAACTGATTACTTTTTTTTTTTTTCTGCATCTGAGCTAAAATTTCGCTTTTTCCTAGAGTTAGTGCATGGCTCAAACACAAGGCTTCTGCATCGTCCTAACAGTGGGATACACACATATACATGCATCCCTACAGAATATAACTACATTCTCAACACAGTCTCAAATATACACATCATACCGTGCACGCACATACATGCCTCACATAGACCAGTCACCAGAAAAAAAAGGCATAGGGTAACCTACATAGTGACAGCTACAAACCTAAGCAGAGAAGCCGATGGATCATTTCAGACTATCCAGTCATCTATTATGTAAACTATATCCACAACTCAAACCTAACAATAATGCCTGTTATTATTATCAACATCCATTTGGTATAACATGAAAGATCCTAGCCTAAAACTCAGAAATTATGTACATCTGCATGATGATCTGTCACTACTAATTTAGAAACTCATGAAAAACTAAACATTAGGGGCATAGTAACAACACGTTCCAATATTCAAAGGACCAAACTAATTAGTGAAGGGGAAAGAACTTTTAATCACCAACCTAACATGTTAGTCTGATAGTGAGAACAAATATACATAAACCACATTTCCACTTCATGGGATTTTTGTAAGGTTGCAAAGGGATTACCAGAGCTATAGTACAGACTAAAATACTCACAAATTGTTAAAATTACTTTATTTTTATTACATTCTTCTAACTAGTTTATGCAGCCTTTCCATCTTAGAAACTACAGTTGCTTACCTGCCAACAGGGGCTTTCTGTACAGATCAGGATAAATCAGGCAAAACATCATCCAATAGTGTCGACAGGGACTAGCTCTCTCAGATCAAGGATATTTTTCCGAGTATGTTCACAGCTGCCAGCTGACAAGTCAATTTCAGAGCTTAGCAGGCAACTCCTTGGAAGAGAAAATGAAGTTACTCACCTATAGCAGGTTTTTTCCATGGACAGCAGTATAAGTCCTCACATATGGGTGATGTTAGCCCTCCTACAGGAACCCTCCCTCAGCTCCTTCTAGAAGTGTTTGGAAGATTTCACACCATGCATGCACGTTTTCCCACCTACCACTGTCAGTTCCTTTTTGCCTCAGTCATAACGAGGTGAGTTAGAATTCAAATCCAGGGGAGGTAGATGGATTGTGAGGAATTAACCTGTAGCAGGTGTTCTCCATGGACAGCAGGATAAGCCCTTACAACCCACCCATCTTCCCTAGGAATTGAATTCTAACCAAACTCGTTATGATTGAGGCAAAATGGCATGGTGACAGGTGGCGGGAAGGTGTATGTATGCATGGCGAAAACTTCCAAATGCTTCTAGGAAGAGCTGGGGAGGGTTCCTTCATGAGGGCTCTGTCAATGACATCACCCATATCTGAGGACTTATCCTGCTGTCCATGGACAAACAAGATAATGTCCTCACATATGGGAATCTCTAGCTACAGACTGCTTCCAAACAAAAAAGGGAAGAAACAGTGTCTTAATAGTAGATACCTAAAAAATAACTGGTTTTGGTGGCAATAGATCTTTTGAGTTTGTCAATTCTGATTTTTTTTTTAATAGAGGCAGCCTGAACAAAAAGAAATGGGCTAGGGTGAATGGAGTTGGATTCTAGTTCCTGAATAGATTCCAAAGTAATGATTGACTGAATCTGCTTTTGTGTCAGGAATTCCCATTCAGACAGTAGGGAGATGTGAATGTATGAACTGAAGTCAAAGCAGCAGCCTTACAAATCTTCTCCATAGAGACTGAGAACAAGTGGGCCATCAATGCAGCCATGGCTTGGACATTGTGAGCCATGCCATGACCTCTCAAGACTCAACCCTTCCTGGGCATAAGTGAAGGAGATGCAATCTGTAAGCCAAATAGAAAGAATGTGTTTGGAGACAGCAGCCCCTAACTTGTTTGGGTAAAATTAAACAAAAAGCCGTGCAGATTTTCTATGCGTTTTAGTCCCCTCCAAATAGAAAATCACGGTCTAACATATGCAGTGTGCTTTCCACGTATGAGTATCTGGTCTTGGAAAAAAGGTTAGCAAAATGATTGACGGTTATGCTGGAAATCAGACCTCACCTTCGGAAGAAATTTAAGATGCATTTGCAAAACCAATTTATTGCTGAAAACCTTTGTGAAAGGTGGATGAGCAACTAGGGCCTGGAGCTCGTTAATTCTATGTGCTGTAGACCTTCCAGGTCAAAGGCATTTAATGGCTCAAAAAGCGCTTTCATCAGCTGTGCTAAGGGCACACTGAGGTCCCAAGGGGCCTCCTAAGCTCTGAAAGCCCCATATGAAAAACAACTAAGGGCTATAGAGAGATGGGTTTCAAGCCAGAGTCAGATACGTTGAAGTTATTCAAGCAGTTTTTGTGTGGGGCATGAGAAAGGATCCAAGGTCTTCCTCTCACAGTAGGCTGAAAACCTCATCCATTTGAAAGCTATGTCCTCCAGATAAAATCCCTTCTGGAAGCCAAGAGGACTTCAGTGACATGAACTGGCATGTTGTGAGGAGGACAAAGTTAACCTCTCAACATCCAAACTGCGAGGGCTAGAGATTTTATGTTGGGATGAAGCATTGTCCCCGATCATGTGAAACAAGAGTTGGTGTGTGGCTCAGGTGAATCAATTCCCAGATGGACAATTCGAGAAGAGGAAAAGAATCATACCTTCGTCACTCCTGAGTTTCAGAAGAGTTTTCACAATGAGGGGAATTGGACGATGTGTACCAAAGACCCTCTCCCAATGGAAGAAAGGCATCCAAAGTCAGTTTGCGTGCATCTCCAGCCTGGAGCAGAACGAGGCAACTAAGGTTTCTGAGTGGTGAAGAAACCTATCAAGGGGGTGTCCCACTTTTGAAATGGAGCGTCACCCCCCAAATCCAGGGCTCATTTGTGAGGTTGAAGGGCTCTGCTCAGCCATCATGTGCCTTGAGCGTGGATCATCAACATGAGTTCCCTAACCCAGTTTTGATGCTTCTGTCTTGACCAATTTCTGGCAGGGAGTAAGTTTAGCAAGAAACCCGTCTGTGTTGATATGGTACATCTACCAGGAATGGTGCGTCCCAGAGGGGAAGAATGACAAATATAGCCTTGCTAAGCTTGCTCGCAGCCTGTATCCACTGTGTGCTCAGAATTCACTGTGACTGTCTCATACAGTCGTGCCAAGAGAGTGACATGAATCAGTGAAGCCAGATGGCCCAACATTCTCAATATGGCTCATGCTAATGTCTACTGACTTTTGCATATCTTGCACAATCACCATCAAGCAGATGAGCCTGTTGTGTGGAAGAAAGGTCTTCGCCACAGTCGTGTTTAGTAGAGCTTCAATGAATTCCAATTGTTGTGATGGATTCAAATTGGATTTGGTATAATTGATGACAAACCCTAGTAGTTCCAAAACCAGCTGGTGAAGCAAATTGATTCTTGAACCCCTTCCTGAGAGACGCTTTTGAGAAGCCAGTCATCTATATAGGGAAATACATGCAATCTCTGTCTGCATACAAATGCTGGGACAACTACAAGGTATTTTGTGAAGACGCAAAGAGCAGACACAAGGCCAAAGGGCAGAACATGGTACGGGAAGTGATTCCCTATAACAAATCACAGATATCTCTTGTGACTGGGATTTATCTGTATGTGGGTTTTTAGGATGCCTGAGAACATAGCCAATTCCCTTTTTGAAGAGAGGGTAAAAGGGTGCTTAGAGAAACCATCATGAACTTTTCTTTAATTAGAAATTTGTTTGGGTCTCTGAAGTTTAGTATTGGAAGGAATATCTCTGTTTCTTGGGCAACAGGAAGTACCTCAAGAAAAACCTCTGTCGTCCTTGCCCTGGCAGCACAGCCTCAATAGTGTGTGCAGATCGAAAAGTGGAGATTCCATGAAGAAGAATTTCCTGATATTGAGAGATGGCAGTACGGCCCCTTGGTGGACAATGTGGAAGCAGTTCAAATAGTTGAAATCTGTATCCTTTTTGTGGTCACCTCAGAGCAAAGAGTGGTTTATGGTTTATTTCATCTTAATATACCACCCTTTGAACCATAGCAGAGCAGTTTACAATAAAAAAAATTGGCTTGAAAATAATAGAAAAGAACTAAAAATAAAAAGAAAAGGAAATGAAGGAAAAAAGAAACAAGCTTAGATGAATAACAAGCATTACAGGATATAGATAGAGAGGTGCAGGTACAAGGTGCAGGTTGTAGGTGCTTATCCACTGTCACACTACATATGTGCCACCTTGGAAAGCCTTGCTGAACAATTTTTTTTTAGCACAGATTTAAGCTTTGCAAGAGGGTTCGGTGCATAAGGTTAGGGAAAGGGCGTTCCAGAGGACAGGGGCTATGAAGAAAAAGGCTGTGTGCCTGGTGGTCTCCAGTCTGGCGCAGGAGGCCGGGGGATATCTAGGCGATCTTCATGCATTAAGCACAGGGCTCTAGCTGGGGCATGGAAGAAGATCAAGGAAGATAGGTAGATAGTGGTGTCAATGTACAATATCCTGTGGGTCAAAGCAAGGATTTTGAAGTTGATGCAATAGTGGATGGGAAGCCAATGGTGATGGAATATGAGAGGGGTGATGTGGTCAAACTTGCTTGCATGGCAGAGGATACAGACCGCAGTGCTTTGTATAGTGTGTAATCTTTTTAACTCTGATTAAAATAGGCCAGCATAGATGGAGTTACAGTAGTCTATGCGAGAAATAAGGTAGCTGAGTGAAAATGTGTATTGGGCCAGGGGATTCAAGAAGGGACTTGAAAAATATGTGAACCAATGAAGAACAGCAGCTATGCTGCTTGCTTTCAAAAACACAAGATAGCATTAGATGGTCTGCTGGCTTGACCTTTGGTTGCCTCCTGCCTGTTGGATGTAGTCTGGATGGCTCCTTCTGTTGCTGTTGTCTTTACCTTTGGTATGACTCCTTCACCCCAACTCTTTCAGTGTCAAGGATTCTGGTGCTGATACATGTGGTATCACTGAATCCAACCCCCTTTTCTTGGAGGACACTTTTCTATAACATTTTTTTCTCCTTTACCTCTTTTTTTTTTTTTTTAAACTTTTATTTTCATTTTGGAACATCGAAACAAAAGGACATACAGAATAGAGGACATGAACAAATAATATTATACAATCACGGACAGTAAACCCCCACCACCCCCCTCCCCCCCTGCTTCTTCTCTGGGATACTAACAATCCAGTATCGGGTGTATATACACATTACTATCTTTCGAGATAATATAATTATCTGCAACATGATGAGTGTAGCTATACGGCTATATTGGAGCATCTGGCAATCTGAACATAGTCATTAAGCATCTGCCACTTAGACAAGTGAGAGCAGTCCTGAACCTGGAATGCCATCCGACGAGGTATCTGCTCATATGTACTATATAAGCAGACAGAATTCCACCATTCGGTAAAAGTTAGGCGGGAGCCATTCTTCCAATTTTTCGTGACTAAGCATACAGCCATACCCAACATAAAATCCAGGAGGAAGCGGCCTGTCTTGGGAAGAGAGGGGATCCCCGCCACAGAGCGGAGTCCCACAATCTTCCAAGAAAGGGGCTCCCGGAAGTGTAGGATACTTTGTATCCGGTCCCAAACCCGCCCCCAATATTGCTGTAGTGCTGGACATTCATAGATAACATGGGCGAAGGTACCCACCGCTGTATGGCATGACCAACATCGATAGCTTGTATTGACATTCCATTTGGCCATCTTCTCAGGAGTATAAAAGCATCTGTGGGCAAAATAGAAGAGCGTTTGAGTGACAGAGGCGGATCTAGAGACCCGCACCACTTTGCTCCAGACTATCTTCCATTGCTGGGGAGTTAAAGTGATGTGCAATTCGCGCTCCCATGCCTGCTGGGCCCTAGGGGTGTCCCTGCCTGGACTATGAGTGAGTATTTTATAAAAGTTAGATGCCACCCCTGGTAGACTCCCGATACAACGAATCACCTCTGACAGCCCTTCCACGCTAGTATCAGAACGCGGAATGACCCGAGCGCCTTTAAGGCAATGTTGGAGCTGCACCCATTGAAAGTAATATTTCGCTGGTAGACCAAATTCCGTTTGTAAAGCATTAAAGGTTTTCCAGCGATCCCCAGCAAACAGCTGCTTAGGTGTCCAAATCCCCCTGGAGTACCAGGGTCTCCATGCTATCGTTTTTTTGTTAATTTGAAATCGAGAGTTATGCCATATCGGGAGATGGTCCAGGGGGCACGCCTGCGGACCCAGAGATTGAATGAGGGCATTAAAGGCCACTAGAGTGTCTACGACCATTGGTGAATGGCGGGAGTCTGAATGATGGCACATTCCGGGGAAGTAGGCCAGCGGAACTGGTCCACTAAGCTCTTCTTCTTCTATATCTAGCCACACCGGGCGGCCTGCTGCCGGGGTATCCAACCAACGGGCACCTTGCTTTAAGAGGAAGGCTTTATGATATTTGAGAAAATCTGGAAATCTAGCTCCTCCTCTCGCTTTATCAGATTGCAAGTGTTGTTTAGCTATCCTGGGTGTTTTACCCTGCCATAAATAACGGATAAGAAGGCCTTCTATATCTTTGTAGATGTGTCGGGGCAGTAAACATGGTAGCATTTCGAGAATGTAGTTCACTTTAGGAACTATCATCATTTTCACTGTTTCCAAGCGGCCCCACCATGTAAGGGTTAGTGGAGACCACCGATTGGTAAGTTCACGGACTTTGGAGATTATCGCCTTGGCGTTGAAACTAATAGTGTCCTCTAAAGGATAGCAATAATAGACCCCGAGATATTTCACCATACTATGCTGCCAGAGAAAGGGAAAGGCTTGCATGTCGGCCGTATGTACCCGGTGGTTAAGTGGGAAAGCAACCGATTTGGTCCAGTTGATCTTATAGCCCGAGAGCTGCGAATACCTGTCTAGTAATTCTAAGACTACTGGGACCGAGTCCAAAGTTATAAAAAGCATAAGATCATCTGCATAAGCGGAGAGTTTGATCTCTCTGTGTCTAAAGGGGGCACCTCGGATGTCTGCGGACTGCCTAAGTAACAGGGCTAGAGGTTCGAGCGCTAAGTCAAAGAGCAGAGGAGATAGGGGGCACCCTTGGCGTGTACCTCTTTGAAGGCTGAATGGCTGAGATTTGATAGCATTCACACATATACTGGCTGTGGGTTCGGCATACATGACTTGAAGAAACCGGAGAAAGCCCTCCCCAAAGCCGTACCAACGGAGAACAGCAAATAAGAAGGGCCATTCTAGACGGTCGAAGGCTTTCTCGGCGTCTAGGGAGAGGCCAACTAGTGGTAGATCTAGGCTTGCAGCATTAGTCAAAACATGACATAAAGTCCTAGCGTTGTCGGCAGTGGATCTTCCGGGTATAAAACCACATTGATCAGGGTGGATTAGTGTAGACATTTGGTCAGATAGTCGAGAGGCTAAGATAGTCGCAAAAATTTTATAGTCTGGGTTAAGAAGGGAGATTGGGCGGTAGTTAGCTGTTAACCGCGGATCCCTCCCTTCTTTTTCAAATACTACCACATTCGCCGCCGAAAAGGATCCCAAGCAAGATGTGTCTTCAGCCAGAGCAGTGAAATAAAGTTTTAGGTGGGGGGCTAGATCAGCACTGAACGTTTTATAAATTCGGCCGGAAGACCGTCAGGGCCTGCGGCGCGTCCCGAGGCCACACGTTTAAGGGCAGAGTGAATTTCATTAGTAGAGAAGGGTTTATCCATCGCAACCCTATCCTCTTCAGAGAGGGTCGGCCGTTGGATTCCAGATAATAATCGCTCAAAAGCCTCTGACGTGAAGTCACATTCTGAGTTATAAAGACGAGTATAAAAATCCCGGAAAAGCTCTACTATCTCTGTATTATTTGTCACTATGTCCCCTCCTACCGGGTTTCGGAGAGCCGCTACCCGTTTGGCTTCTTTTTGACCTTTCAAGGCATTAGCTAAGAGTCTACCAGCACGGTTGCTTTCCCGATAGTACATCCCTTGCTGCGATGCGATATTTTTAGAAGCTGCAGCAGACAGGATTGAGTTATATTGAAAGCGTAGGCGTTGCAATCGTAACACACAAGGATCAGTGCGGGAAGTAAGAACCCGTTCCCCAGTTTTAATTTGTTGCTCTAATATTAATAACTTTTGCTTACGCTGTTTCCCCAAGCGAATTTGATAGCTAGTAATGGTTGCACGAATGGCAGCTTTAAAGCCCTCCCACCAAGCCCAGCCCATGGTATCATGTGGTAAGTTAAAATGGAAATAGTCCTGAATGGCGGCCCGAATGTCTAACTGAAACTCTTGTTGCTCTAGCAGGGTCCTATCAAAAAACCAATTTCCCGGATTCCCACTGGGCAGGTTAGCGTGCAACTGGAAGGAAATGGCAGCATGGTCTGAGATATGTAATGGGTGAATCATCGCTGTGTCTACCTGAGATACCAGCACTTTAGATATTAGGAAAAAATCTATTCTGGACTGTGATAGATGGGGGGGAGAATAGAAAGTAAATTCCAGTTCAGCAGGATGCAACAATCTCCAAAGATCCACTAAAGCGAGATCTTTGATCAAGGAGGTGAGTGTGAGGGAGCTCTTGGGCAGGCCACTCGTTCTAGGCGGTTGCCTGTCTATCAGAGGATCGACGACTTGATTAAAGTCGCCACCTATTATCAGTGAGGTGCTAGCAGAGGCCTGCGCAACCTGAGCAATGGTAGCAAAAAAGGCAGGATTATCCACATTGGGGGCATATATACATATACATGTTAGTTCAAGGTGTCCAATTTTAAGATGGACGCGGGACCATCTGCCCACCGTGTCAGAGCTAGTGGCAATAATGGTGACAGGCAAGGATTTCCTCACCAGAATAGCTACCCCACATTTCTTAGAAACAGCCGGAGAGTAGGCAGCTACCATGTAAGGTTTAATATTGAGTTTCAGAGTTTCGGTAGAATTTAAGTGCGTTTCCTGAAGAAAAACCAGATCCGCCTTTTCATGACTCAAATAGCTAAGGATTTTCTTTCTTTTAATCGGGTTGTTGATTCCCTTTACGTTCAATGAAAAAACCTTACATAGGGCCATAAGACATTGTCATACATTTGAAGTAAAAGCGCAGGCGAGTATGGAATATATACCACATCTGTACATCTATATCATACACATCAATTAAGATACCAGATACACCCCATATGAGAAAACAAGCACCGAAGTGCCCCAGAGAAGAAGCATAACCCCAAATATAAATGGCGACCATATGTCTGCGGGAGGAGGCCCAAGAGAGTGCGATTGTAATATTTGAACCCTTCTGTTATTATAGTCTCCGATCTCCAGCGAAGTAGCTGTGGGCATGATAGAGCAGGGCCATCAAGGCTAGTGAAAGCCAAGGCTGTGAATTGCCAAGGCAGTCTCTAAGGTAGAGAGCGTCCGAAAACAATATGGCGGGTTTTACCAATATAAGGTCAATTAGCTAAGTGTTCCTTGGATCAACGCATCTGATCTGCCTCTTTGGACTCCAAAAATTCCGCAAGTAATTCAGGATCATCAAATGTTCTGGTCTGGTTGTGCAGCGTTACCCTGAGTTTAGCCGGGTACATCAGGCCATAGCGAGCTTGCAGTTGTTGTAGCCTCGGTCGAAATTCCAGGAATCGCTTTCTACGATCAACCGTGGGCTTAGCCAAATCAGGAAAGAAGGATATCCGGTGGCCCTCAAACTCGATGGGGCCTTTTGCGCGAGCGGCATTCAGAATTTGCTCAACATGTTGGTATCTTAAGAGCCGAAAGATAATAGGCCGCGGGGTCTTCCGATTGAGCGCCATATTTGAGGGCACTCGATGAGCCCGGTCAATCTCCAGGTCTTTAGCAAATGTGATCCGAAGTAGGGAAGGAAGCGCCTTACAAAGAAACTCCTTCATGTCTCCAGACTCAGCTCCCTCCGGTATGCCCACGAGCCGTATGTTATTGCGGCGGGCCCGATTGTTGCCATCTTCCACTTCTTTCTGAAGGGCCCGTATCTGGCGCTCTACTTTGTCAAGTTTCGCCAACCGGACCGTGTGTGAGTCCAGTATGCCTTCCATTTTGTCTTGTCGTAGGGAAAGCCCTTCAAGTTTGCTTTGCAGTATGCCGAAATCTTCACGCAGCGCTCGGAGTGACTCCCCGTTGGATTGCACAAGGTCTTTTACCCCTCGTATTTCAGTGAGGATCTCCTGCTGCATCTCGGGACCTTCCCGAGGTGCGGGCTGCTTCTGCGGAGACGGGGGCTCGGTTTTGGAGCGTTTACCATGGGAATTCGTTGGGGTCCCGAAATCTAGACGTGCTGGTTTGGTCCCCGCCATCACCCCAAGGTACCCCGGTAGAGTCAAAGCAATATTCAGAATTAAAACGGGTCAAAATTCAGGAGTCTTGGTAGGCCTCTCGGGAGCCTCAGCGCTATGCGACTATCCCGCTGGACATCAGGCTCCGCCCCCCCTCCTTTACCTCTTTTTAAATATACTGTATATGGGGGAACCAAGAGGCTCAGAAGAGAAACAAAAGAAAAAGAAATCCTTAACATCTTGAAAAAGAATCACACAGAGAGGAAGAAAGGAAAAAACAAAAAGGGGTAACTTGGACAAAAAAATGGACTGAAGGGACTCATGAACTGGAAGCTATGCAGAACTCCTCTAAATGCTCAGAAAAACTTTCTTAGTTTTCCTGAGTTTTAAGAGAGCTAGTCCATGTTGATGTCATTCAGTGGCGAAAGATGAAGTGGATGGCAAAATTTTGCTGAGTGCCCCCTATTATTGCCCCTCCTGCCCCCATGATGATCTCCCCCATTGTTGTCCTCCCCCCTACTATGGCAGCAGCATAACCCCCCTCATTGTCATCTCCCCTGCTCTGGCAGCAGCACAATCTCCATCATTGTCAACCCCCTCTGGCCTGAAGTCTCATGATGTAGCTGCTATTGCGACACTTTGGCCCGAGAGCTAACAGCCGGGCCTGGAACAGAGGCAGCATGGCAAACAAATAAAAGTAAGTTGCCATGCTGCTTTGTGGCCCCCCCCTGCATTGAAGGGGCTGTTTGAGCAGAATGTATGCCACTGGCATCATTGGATGATGTCAGTAGCTGATTTTATCCTGCTTGTCAAAGAAGTACTGATCAATATAGTACAGGCAGCTTACTAAAGGTTGGAACATTTCTCTGTTCATGCGCATTAATTGTGGATACTTTGAAAACCTGACTGGTTGGTGTTCTCTCAGGACAGATTTGAGAACCACTGTTCTGTGTGAACGATTCTTGCCAGGGACCTTGCAAAAGTATTTGTGCAATAAAACTGAATACTCTACACATTAGGGGCAATTTTACAAGCAACTTGAGAATGCAGCACAGCATTTTACAAACACGGGTAGACACTTACAAAATTCTCTATGTGTATATGTGCATAATAGTTGGCATTCAGAAAACAAAGCATCTACTTTTATATGATATACTCAAAGGCATCCCTGGGGTGGCGAATGAGAGAAACAGGCACTTACACATGAATTTTATAAAATATTTGCATATGTGCAGATTCTTATCTTCACATACATGCATGAAGTTACTCCTGCCTTTGCAGGAGCTTTCGAGGAGGCAATTTTATAAAGGCATAGATGTTGCTTTTTTTAATATAGGTGCAATATATTCACCTATTTAACTTAATCACTTAAGCATTGTTTTATAAATTTTGCTCTCATTAGCTATAGTTTTGGCAGATATTTGGCCTTTCAAAACAAAGGGGCACTGAAGCGAGGCTAAGTCAACACAAAAAAAAGTTATACTTAATTGAATGTTGTACTTTAGACACCTAAAATCACAGAAAATTATTTGAGAGAGAAAAATAGACTTCATGGCAAAAGCTACATTGCTAATTCATTATCCTTAGTCTAACGCCCCCCCCCCCCCCACACACTTCCAATTGTTCATTTTAATTTCTATTTCTAATAAAATCAAAATAAGTTTTTCAAGTTTTGAAACTTTCTTAGAGAACAGGGCCGGCCCAGCGACTAAGCAAGACTAGGTGTCGCCTAGAGCAGTGGCTTCAGTGAAGCAGCAAAGAATCGCAGCAATCAAAGCAAAACAATACAGTAAACGACAGCCACACAAACTCAGAATCATCGGCACATTCGTTTACCTGCAGAAAGAGCAGACACACATATACATACAGAATAAAGCTTAATAGTTAAAAATGTATGATGTACACTTAGGCATTTTTTATAGGACTGTTGCGAGAGGAGTGGTGTTTTTATGATGAATATTGAGTTTAATTATCAAATCTCTGGGGGTGGAGGGCATGAGCAATGTTCCCTCTAATTTTCTGTAGGCTGTGTGCGCATAAAATACCAGCTGTGTGCAGCTTTTGAAGGAAGGTTAAATTTTTGTGCGCCACATAACGACATTCAGAGTTATATACTTAAAATTTGACTACACATCAGAATACAGTATGTACACCACATTGATTTTAATCAAATTAAATGAAAATAGATTACTAAATGAAGTGGGAAATTTATAGAAATTACAATCATAACTTTTAAATTTTAAGACGTCTGTGTTGTTTTCTATCAGAATCAGAGCTGTAATTTTTGTGCGCTCTGTTGTAAATTATGTGTGCTCGCTCGGCGAGGTGTGTGCGCGCGCACACGCGCACAGCTTAGAGGGAACAGTGGGCATGAGGTTGAATGTTCACCTAGGGCACCCAAGACATTTGCACCAGTCCTGATAGAGAATTTGAAAAATCCTCCATTTAGTAAAAAAAAAAAAAAGAGAGTGGGCATTTTTCAAGTTTTCTAAGATAAACTTAGGGTAGGATATTTAAAGGCATTTAGGCGATTAGCAGACCTGCAAAACGCCTAAATATCACTCACCAGATTTGTGCCGCTGAATATTCTCAGTTGGAGCCACTAAACTCCCCGACAAGAGTTCTGGGAGCAGCACCAGAGGATAACCGTTAGTGGTGATATTCAGTCGCTAACTGGCTATCCTAAATTGACTAGAGCTAGGGACTTTAAAGGCTGGCCTAACTTTAGCTGGTTTAGCTAAATGGCCAGTGGCTGAATATCACCACTGACTGGTTAGCTAAATCGTTATCTAACCAACCCAGATATTCAGTAGCAGTGGCCGAATATGACCCTGGCAGTGAATCTCTGGTTTCAATTTAAAGTGGCAATGGCCAGCCACTTTAACAGTGTGGCCGTGCCGCTGAATATCCCCCCTCTTATTTTTTTAAATGATTAGAAACTGCGTGGTTTTACCCTGCTTTTGATGTCTTTTCTTCCCTTTTAAACACTTTCTCTAATTTCAGTTATCTGAAATACAATTTAACAAATTTTTTAAAAGTTATTTTGTTTTCATTATTGAAACTTATTCAATTTATTCTCTCTCAATTTTCTTGTTTGTAAGCATTATGTTATATAGTGAGAAAAGTTCCAAACTGTCCTTTCTAAAACAAACCCCAGCCAAAAGATGACTGAACAATCACGGCCCCGATGTTTAAAAAAAAAAAATCAAAACAATTTACTTACCTCTTGGGGTGTTTTCCATGGACAGCAGGATAAAGTCCTCACAAATTGCTGAGGTCGGTAATACAGCCCACATGTGAGAAGACCTCCCCAGGCTTTATAGAAGTGAACATTTAGCTTCACTGCACATGAGCGCAAATTCCTGTGCCACATCATCCCTCAGGGCCACCTCCATTCTTTTTGCAGTTTTAAAGAATACAGCTCCAAGGGGAGGTGAATAGGTTATGCAAAACCTTTCATCCTGCTGTCCACAGAAAGGTCTACTACTTAATTTGGTTTTCTCAGAGAACAAGCAGAATAGAATGTTCTCACATATGGGACTTGGTTAGAGATTGGCTTTAACATAGAAAGGAGAAAGTGAAAAGACAGGTTGCCAATGGGCAGACAACTAACATTTTTATTGGCAACAGGCCTTTTCAGTTTGTTTGTTTGTTTTTTTGTTTCATGAAGGCAACATGGAAAACACAGTAATGGGTCTTGAGGGGATGGAGTTGGGTTCAGAGATTCCTTAGGATGGATTGAACAAACTTGCTGTTTTGTCAGGAATTTCTTTCCAAACAACCTTGCAGATCTCTACAGAAGCGAGTGGGCTATCACCACAGCCATGGCTCCAATATTGAAAACCTTGACATGACCCTCTAAAGTCAGAGCTGATTAGGCATAAACAAAAAAAAAAAAAAAGCAGCCAGCTAGTCAATTAGACAGAAGCTACTTGAGCCTCCATGAGATCTTAAAATTTGATGTAGTAGTAGTTTGCTGTTTAGCAACGTAAGGTCCATGGTGACATTTTACTTATCAGATAGTATCTTTTCCTGGAATCCTGCTAGACCAGTGCATACAAGTGGGTTATGTCCTCCTGCCAGCAGAGGTGGAGCAGAATAAACTAGAAACGTCTAGTAACATCATCATTGCTATTAGGACTGGTGCAGCTGGGGGCATATTCAGTATTTGTACCCAAGCACTGAGGTTGTGTGATGTCAAGAACCTGACCTCACAGAACCTCATTGAGGGCAACAGAGACAGAACAGAGATAACTATGTTCAAAATGTATGCACAGAATGACCTGACATGAAGGTTAAGCATACAAAGCTAAACCACAAGGACAGCAGAACACCATGGGGCGGATCCTGGACTGGTCTAGCAGGACTTCAAGAAAGGACTATCATCTGGTAAGTAAAATGTTACCTTCCAATCTGTCCAGTTCAGAGAAGTGGAAAGTGTCAAAGCTTCAAAATCAATGTCCGAAAGCTGCATCCAGTGGTAATGCCGGACAAAGGTAGAGAGGGATGACCAAATTGCAGCCTTACAGATATCAACTAAGGCAAAGGGCTGAGCTCCGCCCAGGATGAGGCCAGAGCCCAAATGGGGCGTGCCCGTAATCCTCCAGAACAGCACAGTTATGCAAGAGAGACAGAGGACAATGCCTCCTTTATTCAACAGGCCAAGGTAACCTTAGAAGCTGTTTCAACCTTACACAGACCGTCAAAGAGCACAATCTGACTTTTGAAAAAATTAGTGACCTTCAGATAACTGAGAAGTACCCTGCGAACGTCCACTAAGTGATCATCCTTGTCAGTCCCTTTACACTGCTCTGCTAAAAAGAATGGAAAATAAACCACCTGATTAATTAGAAAAGCGGAAACTACCTTAGGCAAAAAGTGAGGAGGCTGGAGAGACACGGTCTCGTCTGAGGACAGATAAGGGTCTCTACACGAGAGAGCCTGAAACTCTGAAATGCAATGCGCTGAGCAAATAGCAGCCAAGACAGTCGTAAGAGACAGATCTTTATTTGTATTCTGTTTCCATGGTTCAAAAGGAGCAGATAACTAATTCCAGAGTTTGATAAGAGAAAATATTTTTTCACTCAAAACGTTATTAATCTTAAATGGTTACACTGTAGCTTCTACTTTTTGATGGCATAAACAATCGATCTATGTTTACTTGTTCCACTCCATTCATTAATTTATAGACCTCTATCATAGCTCCCCTCAGCCGTCTGCTTTCCAGGTTGAAGAGCCCTAATATTTTTAGCCTTTCTTCATAGGATATCCTTCCATCCCCTTTACCATTTTGGTGGCTGTTCTCTGTACCTTTTCTAATAACGCTATATTCTTTTTAAGATACGGCGATCAGAACTGCACACAATATTCAAGGTGCGGTCGCACCATGGAACGATACAGAGGCATCATAATATCTTTTGTTTTATTCTTCATTCCTTTCCTTATGATACCTAGCATTCCGTTTGCTCTCTTGGCCGCCACTGCACACTGGGCGGAGGGTTTTAACATGCTATCCACAATGACGCCTAAATCTTTTTCCTGGGTGGTGGTTTCTAATGTGGAACCTTGCATTGAGTAACCATAGTTTGGGTTGCTCTTTCCTAGGTGCATAACTTTGCACTTGTCCACATTAAATTTCATCTGCCATTTGGATGCCCAGTCTTACAATTTATCAAGATCCTCTTGCAATTTTCCACAATCCTCATGGGTTTTAACAACTTTAAATAGTTTTGTGTCATCTGCAAATTTGATAACCTCACTCATTATTCCCATTTCCAGGTCATTTATGAATATGTTAAAAAGTAGCGGACCTAGCACAAGCCCTGGGGTACTCCACTATTCACCTTTCTCCATTGGGAAAATTGGCCATTCAGCCCTACCCTCTGCTTTCTATCTTTTAACCAGTTCCTGATGCAAAATAGTATATTGCCTCCTATCCCATGAATTTTTAGTTTTGCCAAAAGTCTCTGATGAGGGACCTTGTCAAAGGCTTTCTGAAAGTCCAGATACACTATATCAACCGACTCACCTTTGTCTACCTGTTTATTCACACCTTCAAAAAAACATAACAGATTAGTAAGACAAGATCTTCCTTGTCTAAAGCCCTGTTGGCCATCTCCTATTAAGCCATGACTCTGTACATGTTCAGTAATTTTGTTCTTTATGATGGTTTCTACAATTTTGCCTGTTACTGATGTCAGGCTCATCGGTCTATAGTACATTCTTTTTTACCTGCAGGGAGAGTGGGCACATAAATACAAAGCAAAGTTCAATATTTGCATAAATATGATATCCACTTATGCACTTTTACAGGACAGTTGTGTGAGGGGTGGTGTTTCGATGATCATGATTGTTGATCTCGGGGGAGTGGGGGGTTGGCAAAAGGCTGAAGGTACGCCCTACAGTGCCGAATACATCTGCACCAGCCCTGATAGATGGTAAAAATGTCTTCGCTCTACCAGGTGCTCTGGATAAGAGGATCCTTAATCAAATGACCACAATCTTTATTTTGTCATTGCTGCCTATAAATCCAGAGGAGAGATGTAAACATACACACAGTAGACTAAACAATGGTTAAATAGCAGCCACCAGTCACTCTCCCACTTAAACATACCATGTAAGTCTGTGGGAAAATTCTATGAGTGAAGCCAAGGAACTCAACTAAAGTTTTCTGAAAATAACCAAAAGCTGACAAGTAAGTAGGGGGGTCTGGATGGTTTCAAGACACAGTTTTTAACCAACTGTTTTTCTAAGTAAGATTTACACATCATCCTTGGCTAAATAACTTAGAAATTAATCAAATTAATTACTCCAAGTGAATAGGCAGGACAAGACGCTACAGATGTCAGCCGATAGTCTGTGTTGCTTTAAACAAATGCAACAGATGTGGTCTGAAAATAACTGTTGTGAAATATATTAAGACTTCAATATTTAGAGAATCATTTTTTCTCCTCTAATTCACTTCTGAAATTTTTATTGTGATGTTCTGAGATTTTAAATTAAGAACAGTCAACACTTATTTTTGTAAATAATGCAATAAACCATCAATATTGATGTTACAATCTTTTAAATTCGCCTGCCTACATATTCTGAATCTTTACTGATCAAGTGCAATTTGTCAGTCCTAATTCCATGACAGGGGGACAAAATTATTGCAGAACAAATTCTATTTCAGATGTAACAGAATAAAATTTGTTCAGAAAAACATGTGAATTGGGATTTTAGAAGGGACATCTAGAAATTCTGGGTCACCAAAGCACAGCATCCAAAAATCTGGGTGAGCGACGGCAGTGAAGGGAGACACGTATAAGTGCTTTCTGAAATCACTTCATTTCCACCCTGAAATATGTATGTCCCAGTAAACGGGTTCTCGCGATAGGCCTGTGCAGACAGCAAGGTCGGGTACATGCACGGGTAAAGGCAGGGATGGCCCCAAGGGTTTCTGCTGCCCTAGGCAGAAATCCAGGCCGCGTTGCCCCCCCCCCCCATTGGCGGCTGCTGCTGCCCACCCCCAGCAGCCATGGACCATTCAGTCTTGGGGGTGGGGAGGGGCATCGGCAGCAGCAGTATTTCAAAAGGTGGCATTTTGTCGCCGCTTTCTTCCCCGCAGTGGCAAAAAGCCACACTTTTTGAAATATTGCTACTGCTGCCTCCCACCCCATGATGGAATCAGCATCAACTGGGGGGGCAGTGGTGCAGCTGGTCATGTATGCCAACACCGCCCCTGGTACAGGCCATTTCACAACTGTGTACAACCCAGAATTGCACAGCCGCAGAACCCAGTACTTGGAAGTGCCGGCAGGGGTGTTTTAGAAGCGGGGCGATTACGTTATGAGACTTACACATTCCTGATAATCAGATGTGCTGTAGCAGGCCGCTTATGTGGCCATCAGATTTACGATGATATTCTCTGGCTGTGACGTCATCACGTTATGCCATGTTACCCCCATGAGTCCAACTATCGGCACCTTCAAAATTTTAATTGGCGTTCCTTTTTCTAGTTCTTAATGTTTTTATTGTAAACCGCTCTGACACAATGTAGAAGGGCGGTATATCAAGTTTTAAATAAACCATAATATTTTTGAAGTATGTATTTACATGCAGGTTTCTTTGGCCAGGCAATATTAGCTGTAGCAATCATTTTGCTCTTCCGTCTGAAAGCATTGCAGACATGAAATGAGCACTTTTTGGCACCTTATTCATGGTCAGAAGCAGGTATAGAAGCATGGATGCCTCAACAACCAGTCAGACATGCTTGTGCCATTCTGAAATCGTACTGCAACGTACATCTCCGCTGCTCCGCAAAGGCCACGCCTCCACAAAGCATAGCTACTCACCTGTAACAGGTGTTCTCTGGGGACAGCAGGAAACATTCCTCACATATGGGTGACATCGGCGCCGACGGAGCCCTCGTGCGGAGCAAATCCCCAGCTTTCAGAAAAAGCCTTTTGGAGTTGCCATCACGCATGCGTGGTCCCCTTCCCGCCCAAGGGTGTCATCTTGCTCAGTCAAATGACATAGCTAAAAAGACAGCAAAAAGAACAAAATATAATAATAATAGGACTGCAACTCCAAGGGGAGGAGGGAGGGTCGTGAGGACTGATTCCTGCTGTCCCCGGAGAACACCTGTTACAGGTGAGTAACTACGCTTTCTCCAGGAACAAGAAGGAAGTTAGTTCTCACATATGGACTCCCCAGCTATAGGCTACCGAGAATCCATAGCTGAAAAAAAAGGCTCTCTCTACGAGAGCCGCAAGCAGCTGCAATAGAAATCCAAACTAAGGGAATAGCACTCCGGTAGCCTGAACACAGAAGGGTCGGAGGGCAGGAGTTGCTTAGACCTCGAAAAGGTTACGGAGCACAGCCTGGCCGAAGGTACTGTCCCGTCGAGACTCCCTATCCAGGCAATAATGGGTTGTGAATGTCTGACCCGAAGACCAGGTGGCAGCCCGGCAGATGTCTGCCAGAGGAAAAGAGCGCAAATGAGCCACTGATGCTGCGATGGCCCTGACCCTATGGGCCGTAAAACGACCCTCCATCGGAGGCTCGGCTGCCTTGTATGCCCAGGCAATGCAGTCTGCTACCCAGGTGGACAGCGTACGTTTTGATATCGCTACCCCCCAGCTTACTGGGGTCATAGGATACGAAAAGCTGAGAAACCTTCCGATGCGCTTGCGTACGCTGGATATAGAAGGCCAACGCCCTCTTACAGCCCAGGTGTATGTAGGACCGTCTCTACCCGACTGGCATGCGGCCTGGGAAAAAAGGTAAGCAGAACCACCTCCTGGTTGAGATGGAATGAGGAGACCACTTTTGGAAGGAACTTGGGGTGTGTGTGAAGCACCACCCGGTTCCTACAGAACCTGGTGTAAGGCCTTTCTGAAACTAGGGCCTGGAGCTCACTCACTCTCTGGGCTGACGTGAATGCCACCAAGAAAACCACTTTCCAAGAGAGATAGCGTAGATGGCAGGTAGCCATCGGTTCAAAGGGCGGCCTAATAAGCTGCCCTTACACCACATTCAGATCCCACTCGGTCACCAGGGGGGGGGGGGGCGGACCGGGGGTTTCAAGAGAAGTAAACCTCTCAGAAACCAAGAGACCAAGGGGTGGGCAGAGAGAGACTTCTCATTCACCGGAAAGTGGTTCGCCGCAAGGGCACTGAGGTGCACCCTGACAGAGTTGGACTTGAGGCCCAAATCAGAGAGGTGGAGAAGGTATTGCAAAACCACCCCCACCGGGCAAGAGAAAGGATCCACCTCCTGCTCCTCGCTCCACGATGAAAATTTGTGCCACTTCAAGGCGTAAGCCCATCTAGTCGACGGCCTTCGCGAGGCCAGCAAGACCTCTTCAATATTCCTTGGAAGGAGAAGCGGAGCGAGAATTACCGTTTCAGCAGCCATGCCATCAAGTTGAGGGAGTTGAGGTTGGCATGCAGGAGAGAGCCCCTCTCCTGAGATAGGAGGTGTGGGGAGGACCCCAAGGGAATGGGAACCTCCACCGCTAGCTGCAGTAGAAGCGGAAACCAGGGTTGCCTGGGCCACTGTGGGGCAATAAGGATGACTGAGGCTCTGTCCTGGAGAATCTTGAACAGAGTCTTGGCCACCAGAGGCGTCGGCGGAAACGCATACAGAAGGCCCACAGACCATATCATCAGAAAAGCATTGACGGCCACCCTGTGCGGGTAGGCTGTCTGGAGCAGAAACAGGGCAACTGGTGATTGTCCAGACTCGCAAATAGGTCCATCACTGGCCGTTGTGATGAAGAAGCCCCAATTTCCACTGTTAAAATACAAAACATGCAGCATGTCAGTGCAAAAGCTGACAGGAGAACAGATCAGGTGGATAGCTGTTGTCAGTGGCAATGACAACAAAGGCAGCCACGAGGTCTGGAGAAACGTGTAGTAAGAAGAAACGCCCTAATTCCCAATAGCACACACCTGGTAGGGAAGAGTATGCACAGCCCTTATAAGGATAGTGCAGGGAACACAAGGGGGAAGCATTACAAGGACGACACCTCCAAAGAGTTGTCAGGAGGAGAGGAATTGTCAGAGAGCTCAGATTTGGAACAAACCCTGAGAGGGAGAAACCTGGGACAAGGTGAGCACTGTAGGAAGAGAAGACAGCCTGTCTTACCTACAACAGTTACCAGAGAGGAACCAGGAAGAGTCTCTCACTTCAGTATAGGAAGTGACTCAGAGTCTGAACCAGGAAGCGTTCAACCTCAGAGATACCCAGAATCCACTAGGAGGAAGCAGCTTGCTAGAGCCGAAGCCAGCTGGGCAGCTCCTGCTGATTGCAGAGACACGGCAGCATGGAACCTACGTCCTAACCAGAGGAACTGCAAGCCAGTAGCTAAAAAGTATGTAACAAGAAGCTGGGACTTGGGGAATGAATGTGAGCCATTGAAAGTTAAAAGGAATAAAAGTGTTTGTAGAGTGAATGCAGAGCAACCTTACACAGGAAGCCAGAGGTGGGGGCAGGGCAGCTACTCCCAACCTAACTACCTGAATAGAGAGCATTCACAGCCGTCAGAAAAGCTTAGAGACTGGCCAGAAGACGTGTATATGTCAGAAGAGGAGCTGGCAGTAAGCTTTAAACCCCAAAAGAAACCTTACAAGCTAAAGTCTGTTGGCAAGAGGGGACAGAGAGTTCCTCTATCCCAAACAGAAGATAGCAACAGAGAAACTTACCGTGAGGGCTTGCCAAGGGGAAATGTCCAGACATATTTCAACCAAGAGGGTTTGGAACGTGAGGAGGAACCCATGTTAGTGGACTCTCTCAGTGAATCCTCATCTATATCTGACCTAATGGACTGTACATTAGTCTCATCTGAAAGAATATCTCTGCGCTAGACAGAGCCAAAGCATGTATGCTACAGTTAAGTTCCTACCTTGAAGCAAGAAGTTATTGCTGTATGTCCTTTTGTGTTTTTGCCAAAAGCTTGGAATACTTTTGTTTCTGCTTGTGTTCTGTTCACTTGTTTATTAATCCACCCCGGGAGGGGAATAAATCCACATTTTGCTTTACCATTCGGGTCTGCACAACTATTTCTTCACCATCAGCGGCACACTGCCCCCTGGTGGTGACACCGTCCCCAGGTCTGGAAAAGCCAATTGGCTACCCCACGGTCCAGCTGCCATTCGTGGGGCTGGAGAATCCTGCTGAGCCTGTCGGCAAGCCAGTTGTACTGGCCTGGCAGATAGACTGCTTGGAGACGAATGCCATGCTAGGCTGCGAACGAGCACAGGTCCAGGGTTTCCTGACATAGGGGACGGGACCTCATACCACCCTGTTTGTTCACATAGAACATGGCCACCTGGTTGTCTGCACCAAGACAGGTTTGTAGTCCAGGAGCTGCCTGAAAACCTCTAGGGCTAGGCGGATGGCAAGGAGTTCCAAGAAATTGATTTGTTGGGTCCTCTCGCTCGGGGACCAGACTCCCTGAGTACGGAAATCCTGGCAATGGGCCCCACAGCCCAGCAGGGATGCATCTGTGGTAAGGATCCTCGTGTGTAGAGGAGCCTGGAAAGGCATTCCCGTCTCCAAGTGATGCGGTTGGAGCCACCAGGTCAGGGACCGTACCAGACGCCAGGATACTTTGACCCTGTCCCAGAAGCACCCTGTGGCCTGAGACCACTTTTCTCTGAGACACCATTGAGCGGTCTACATGTGGAGGCGGGCATCTGGGGTCACATGGACTGTGGAAGCCATGTGCACAAGGAAGCGCAGGAATTGTCTTGCTGACACTACAGACCTGCGACTCACTTGTCCTGCCAGAGCCATAAGCCTGCTTGCCCTGTCCGCAGGCAGATAGGCCTTCACCTGAAGGGTGTTGATTCTGGCCCCAATGAACTCCAGCTGTTGAGTCGGAGTGAGGCTGGACTTGGGGTAGTTGATTACGAACCCTAGGTGTTGCAGCACCTGGATGGTGCGAGTTGTGGCCTGGTGGACCTCGATGGCTGAAGTGCCTCTGATGAGCCAGTCGTCGAGATAGGGGGAAGACAAAGACCCCTTGGAGCCTGAAAAAGGTGGCAACCACTGCCAAGCACTTTGTGAACACCCTGGGGGCCGAGGCCAGGTCAAAGGGGAGTACCCTGTACTGGTAGTGATTGCCCCCCATTACAAAGCGCAGATACTGCCTGTGGCTTGGGTGTATTAGGATCTGCATATATGCATCTTTTAGATCTAAGGAGCATAGCCAGTCTCCCTGGCAGAGGTAAGGCAGCAATATTCCAAGGGAGAGCATCTTGAACTTCTCCCTCTCCAGGAATTTGTTGAGGTTGTGCAGGTCGAGGATGGGTCTGAGGCCTCCTGTCCTCTTTGGCACCCGAAAGTACCTGGAGTAAAAGCCACTGCCCTGCAGGTGGTGGGACACCGTTCTACCACCTGATCCTCGAGAATGCCTGCTAACTCCTTCAGAAGATGATCCCGGTGAAGGGGAGACCTGAGGGGCTCTCCTGGGAAATAATGAGGAAGCACCTGGGCTAGGTGAAGAAGATAGCCCTCCTGGACCACCTGTAAGGCCCAGGCATTGATGGTAATGGCTGCCCACCTGTGGGCATACAAAGCAAGCCGGCTTCCTGTAGTCTGCCTGGCTCCTGTTGGAAGAGGGGCTATGCTGCAGGAAACAAAAGCTACTGCCAGGCTGGGCTGGAGCCGATGCCTGGGGTCTTTCTGCTTACGCAGGCCATGCCCGTCCCTTGGCCTGCTGCCCCTGTTGGGGAGCCGGGGAGGCCTGATAATGGGGGTAACTTCGGTAAGCAGTACCCTTCCTCGGATAAAAGGACTTTTTACCCGAGCCCTTCTTGCGAGAAGGGGCAGAGGTCTTCTTGTAGAGCCATGTCCTCGTCATGTACTTGGTCTCCAGCTCTGCGGCCTTGTCGGTCATGGGTTTGCAAAGAGATTCTCCCCTTGGCATGGGACATTGACCAACTTGTCCTGAACCCACTGTTTGAGGTCAGACGACTGCAGCCAAGCCTGGCGGTGTGCACCGATGTCAGCCGCGGCTACCTGGGCCGCTGACTCGAACCTGTCATAGGCCGCCCGAGACAAACTTCAAGCACTCACGAACGGCTTTGGACAGGCTCCTGAAGTGCTGCAAAGGCTCCTCGGAGAGACCAGCCAAGAACCCGGCAGGTCTCTCAGGTACATGCCCATGTACAGCTGGTATGCCTGGATCAGATAATTCAGCATTGCACCCTGGAAGCACTTCCTGCCGAGGGCATCCAAGTTGCAGGCCTCCCTCCCGGGAGGCACCGAGGACTGCATCTTCTGGCTCTTGAGCCTGCGCATGGCCGATTCCACAACCATGGAGTTGTGCGGCAGTTGCGACTTTTGAAACCCAGGGCTCCGGCGGACTCGATGCATCGAGTCAAACCGTTTGTTGATCACCAGCACCAACGTCGGTGTCTCCCACATGTGGAGCATCAGTTGTTCCAGGATCAGAGGCATGGGTACAGTAAGGGCCTCCCAAGGGGGTGCCATACTGGAGGATCTAAAGTTGGTCTGCTCGAGGATCTTCCTTGGACTCCGTGGGGAATGCAAAAGCCTTGGAATGTCCCGCACGAAGACCAAGAACCTCATGTCCTCCGGAGGGGACATTCTCCGAAGCTCAGATACTGGGGAATCGGAAGGGACAACCCTATGTCGGCAGGTATCCGGGGACTCCTAGTCTTCGGTATCGCACAGCGATGCCTCCAAGGAAGAATCAAGGGGTTCATCAGGCAGAGAGGGCCTGGGCGCCAACCGCCCCGATGCCAGCAGGCTCGGCGGCGACGACCTCGGTCCCGAATGGGAGACTGAGTGAGACCTCGGCCGAGGATCGACTCGAGCCCGAAAAACATTGAGGATCAGCTCAGCCTCCGGGGTCGACTTCAATGTCGAGGGCCCAGTGGTCGAGGCAGAGGAACCAGACAGGCTGGCTATCAGCTCCCGCTGCTGCTCCATGAAGGCAGTGAAACTGTGCTCTAAGGCCACCATTCTGGACTCAAGTCCGGAAGGCTCTGCAGCTGCCGGCTTACACCTCAACGAGGACAGTCAGTACTTGCCTGGGCTGACCCGTCTCCCAACGAGGAACCTTTGCCAGGCGCTCCTTCTCCAAAGATCCCAGTCAGTGCTCAGGGCCCCGCAATAGGCCCAGGGAGGAGCCGTGATGCTCGGAGCCATCTAGAGACGCCGCCTTCGAGGATTTCTTTTTCCTCTTGTGTTCCTTCAAAGGGGACCCCCCTTTCCAAAGAACCTCAATGCTGCTCGGGCTCGGAATGTTCCCCCCGAGACGTGGAGGCCTCGGACAAGGTCCGGCTTCTCGGAAGCAGGGGGAACTCAGAAAAAAGCCTATCATGCTGCTGCTGGCGGCTCTTCAGGGTCTTAAATGACATTTTCCTACACGGGCCAGAGACAGTTGGGTCGTGGTCAGGCCCGAGGTACCGGAGGCAGCAGTCATGCGTATCAGTGAGGGACATAAGATTCACGCACCGATCGCATTTCTTAAACCCACTGGTAGCCATCGGGTGAAAAAGGGCCCCTGCAAGGTCGAAGACCCAGGCTGCTAGGGAAAAGAAAAAAGGTGCGAACGCCACAAGTCAAAACTGACAAAAACCAAAAAGAAAGACGGACTCGATACCGGTACCAAGCCGAAGGCGGGAAGAGGTACCGGTGTCGATCGGTCGAAAAAACAAGAGAAAAATCAACTTTTTTCAGGGACACTGTGGACTACGACCGAAGGGCTCCGCGGAAAAAAGGAGACTGAGCAAGATGGCACCCTTGGGTGGGAAGGGGACCGTGCATGCGCGATGGCAACTCCCAAAGGTTTTCTCTGAAAGCTGGGGATTGGCTCCACACGAGGGATCTGTCAGCACCGACATCACCCATATATGAGGGCTGACTTCCTACTTGCTTCCGGAGAATGCCTCTATGCTACATTGACATGGTCATGCCGGGGACGTCTATAAAATGGGTCCAGGGATAGCTGAATGCCCTTTTTCAGATATTCAAATCATGAATACAGCTTCTAAAATTATCCCCATAGTCTTTCTTAGGCAAAATGGTGTAGCAGAAAATTTGAACCAATCTCCAAACTTCAATAGTCAAACTTAAATATTAGTCTAATTTATTAATGAAAAAGTGTAGTTACTCACCTGTAACAGGTGTTCTCCGGGTACAGCAGGAATCAGTCCTCACATATGGGGTGATGTTGGCACCGATGGAGGCCTCGCGGAAGCATCCCTCCAGCTTTCAAAGAAAGCCTTTGGGAGATGCTACCACGCATGCATGGTCCCCTTCCCGCCCAAGGTTACCATCTTGCTCAATCAGATGACATAGCTAAAAGACGGCAAAAATAAAAGATAGTAAAAGGAGCAACTCCAAGGGGAGGAGGGAGGGTTGTGAGGACTGATTCCTCCTGTCCCCAGAGAACACCTGTTACAGGTGAGTAACTATGCTTTCTCCAAGAACAAGCAGGAAGTCAGTCCTTACATAGGGGACTCCCCAGCGACAGGCTACCGAAAGCCCATAGCAAAAATAGGGGATCCCTCATGGGGAGCCGCAAGCAGCAGCAATTTAGTCCATGTCCACAGACCACAGTAGGACCCCTGTGTCTGATGAAACCAGCACTCCGGAAACCTGAACACAGAATGGTTGGAGGGTAGAAGTTGCCTAAACCCCAAAAGGTTTACAGAGCACAGCCTGGCCGAAGGCACTGTCCCATCGGGACTCTCTTTCCAGGCAGTAATGGGCTGCGAAGGTATGGACTGAAGACCAGGTGGCGGCCCGGCAGATGTCCACCATCGGGACAGAGCACAAGTTTGCCACAGAGGCTGCCATGGCCATGATATGGTACACCATAATGCGGCCTTCCAGCGGGAGCCTCGCCTGCTCTTAAGCGAGGTTGACACAGTCCGCCCCCCATGTGGACAATGTACGCTTGGGTAACTGCCTCCCCTAGTCTACTGGGGTCATAGGAGATGAAAACCTGAGTGCGATGAATATAGAAGGAGAAAGCCCTCTTATAGTCCAAGGTGTAAAGGACTGCCTCCGTCTGACTGGAGTGAGGTATTGGAAAGAAGATAGGAAGTATCACTTCCTGGCTGAGATGGAAGGGCTGTACTACCTTTGGAAGGAATTTGGGGTGCATGCTTAGCACCATTCTGTTCTTGTAGAAACTGGTATAAGGTGCCTCCACCACAAGGGCCTGAAGCTTGCTCACTCTGTGAGGGGAGGTGAGCACAACCAGGAAAGCCAACTTCCAAAAAAGGTAGCGAAAGTGGCAGGTAGCCAGAGGCTCGAAGGGTGGGCGAGTGAGCTGCTCCAACACTACATTGAGGTCCCATTTGGTTGCCAGAGGGCAAACCATGGCTTTGATAAGAGCAGGCCCCGAAGAAAACAGGTCACCAAAGGTTGCACCGAGAGGGGCTTACCATCCACCGGATGGTGATGCACCGCCAGGGCACTGAGGTGCATTTGGACGGAATTAGACAAGCCCGGATTGAAAGAGGTGAAGAAGGTACTGTAACACCAGTGCCACCGGGCAGGAGAAAGGTCAGTCTCATGCTGGGTGCACCAAGCAGAGAACCTGTGCTATTTGAGGGCATACGCCTTCCTAACAGAGATCAGCAGAATGTCTTCCACCTCAACTGAAAGGTTGAAAGGGGCCAGTCACCCTCTCAGCAGCCATGCTGTCAGTGACAGGGACCCCATGATGGGGTGCAGAAGAGAGCCCCCTTCCTGAGACAGGAGTCCCGGGGCAGTTCCCATGAGAATGGGGGTCTCCACCGTCAACTGGAGGAGCAGCGGGAACCACGGTTGCCTGGGCCACCAAGGAGCTATCATGATGAGCGAGGCCCTGTCGCGGAGGGTCCTGAACAAGGTCTTGGCAATGAGAGGCGCGGGAGGGAAGGCGTTCATGAGGCCCTCTGACCATGAAACAAGGAAGGCATCTGCTGCCACCTTGGAGGGGTGGACCTGCCGGGAACAGAAGCGGCACAACTAGAATTGTCCAGGCTGGCAAACAGGTCTGTCACGGGTTTCCCCCAGAGCTGGAAAAGTCAACTGGCTACCCTGGGGTCCAGCTGCCACTCATGCAGCTGGAGAACTCTGCTTAGCCAGTCGGCCAACAGGTTGTCCTGACTTGGCAGGTACGCTGCCTGCTGGAGGATACCCTGTTGGATTGCGAATGAGAAGAGGACCAGTGCCTCCTGACAAAGGGTACGAGACCCCGTGCCCCTGTGTTTGTTCACCTAGAACATCGCCACTTGGTTGTCTATCTGGACCAGCACCGGCTGGTGATGCAGGTGGTGACAAAAGACTCTCAGGGCTAGGTATATGGCTCAGAGCTCCAGGAGGTTGATCTGCTGGGTGCTCATCTGGTGACCAATTGCCCTGAGTGCAGAGATCCCCGCAGTGGGCTCCTGAGCAGGGAGGCATCCGTGGTGAGGACTCTTGAGAGGCTTGTGGCCTGAAAAGGCATGCCCGCCTTGAGATGCTGGGGAGACTGACACCAGACCAGGGAGTCCGCCAATTGGCGGATCACAGAAACTCTGTCTCGGAGGCGGCCCTTGGCCTGAGACCACCGGTCCCTGAGACACCACTGTGCTGTCCTCATGTGGAGACAAGCATCAGGGGTGACATGGACTGTGCAGGCCGTGTGCCCAGGGAGGCACATAAGAAGCCAAGTGGGCACCAAGGGTGCGCTCCTTGTGGCGGCTCCTGCAGGGCGCTTTTACTTGCCCTTTTAGCGACCTGCTTGTTCCTAATTCTGGACCTCTCCGGCCCCTTCCAATCATCGTTGATCCCCCCGCGCAGTTCGCTCATACTCCGGTAGGTCTGTTGCTCCTTTTTGACGTCATACTCTCACCAATTGTTGTTCACGATCTTCCCCCCTCTATGTCTCCCATTCCTGTACTCTGGGGGAACTGTCCTGTCCCCTTCCCCCAGCAGCGTCATTGTCATAGCTCTTCCTTCTGCTCCCCTGCGAATCTCCTCCCTTGCTTGTCCCACTTATCTTCTGCCAGCTCTCACCTTACTCCCCCTTCCCCCTCTCTATCCCCCGTTTCCCTCCACTTTGGTCTCCTCAATTGCCGCTCCCTCCGTTCCAAAACACTTCTTATTTCAGACCTTGCCTCCCACAACTCCCTCGACGTCCTTTTATTAACTGAAACCTGGCTAAGAGAAGGTGAAGACGCGCTCCTAGCTCGCTGCCTACCACCTGACTTCAATGGTGTTTCTGTCCCCCGTATTAGCCGCCCTCCTCCGCTCCGCTATCTCCTTTACGTCCATCGCTTCTCCCTTATTGCGCTACCCGGAAGCCCTGCTCTTAAAACTCCACTGTACCCCCCCTTGCATTTGCTTCTTATCTATGCTCCTCCAGCTTTGCATCCTGATCTATGGGATTTACTTCTCTCCTCTATCACCGATCTTTCCCTGACTTACCCTCAATTGCTCATCGCTGGTGACTTCAATCTGCACCTTGATCCTCCCGTCTCTGTCATAGACTATTCTTTCACTACCCTTCTTCATGATCTGTCTCTTCTCCAGCATATTTCCTTCCCAACCCATTCTGCTGGGTACACTCTTGACCTCCTTCTTTCTCCTTCAACTTCCTTCTATCTCTTACAGTCCCTTCCATGCTTTTTCCCTTCCCTGGACCGATCACTTCTGTATTACATTTCAATGCCTTCTCACCCCCTCCATCTCATCAACCAGCTCCCCCTCACTCCGTGCCTCTCTCCCGCTCTCCACTACAGTTTCCTACACCCGCCATATCTCCTCTGAGACCCCTCAACAATTCCCCCCCGCATCCGATCTGCTCCCAGCCGATTTCCCCCTCCTCTCCCCCTCCTCTCAGGCTTCCACCTGGTTTTCCTCCCTCTCCTCTGCTCTGGATCATGTCGCACCCCTTCGCCCCCGGTCTTCTACTTCCCGCCCCTCCCAGCCCTGGTTCCACCCTGGTCTCCTGCTTCTTCGGGCTCAGCTTCGCCGTGCTGAGCGCCGGTGGCGTAAGACTCCTTCTCTTACTCTCTCATTTTCGCTCTGAGCACTCCCACTATAGGACCCAAGTGCACAAAGCCAAACAGGCCTATTTCTCTGCCGCGATCTCCTCCGCACCGAACCAGACACGTCATCTCTATTCTGTTCTTCACTCGCTCACTTCCCTCCAGTCTCATACTTCTCCTCTCCCCCCTACTCTTTTGCCCTCCTTCTCTCAACTCGTAACCTACTTTAGTACCAAAATAACTGATCTCAGGCGGTCTCTCCCTCACTGCCCTCCTCCCATTCCCAGTCCTCCTCCCTGTTCACCTCCCCCCTCTCCCAACTGTCTCATGCCTGGCATTCTTTCCGCCCACTCACTTCCTCTGAGCTCTTTGCAGTTATATCTTCCCCTAAGAAAACATCTTGTGTTCTTGATCCTATCCCATTTTCCTGGCTACTCATTCCCTCCTTGGCCCTCCTTCCTTCAGCTCTTACCTTGATCAATACTAGCCTCTCCTCCGGTGTTTTTCCAAAGCCATGGAAGCATGCTCTGGTTCGCCCTATCTTGAAAAAGCCCTCACTTGATCCTCTAGTCCCTGCACATTATCGCCCTGTCTCTAATCTTCCTTTTCTATCGAAAATTCTTGAGAAAGTTGTTTTCTCCCAGCTGTCCTCCTATCTTGATTCTACCCACTTTCTTCATCCCCGTCAATCTGGCTTCCGACCTGGTCACAGCGTTGAAACTGTTCTGCTGGGCTTTCTGAATGAAATTCACACTGCTCACGACCGTGGTGATCTCTCGGTGGCAGTTTCCCTTGACCTTTCGGCTGCCTTCGATCTCGTTGACCACTCCCTCCTCCTAGCTCGTCTGCGTGAAGCTGGTCTTTGTAGCACGGTCCTTCACTGGTTTCACTCCTTTCTCTACTCCAGGTCTTTCTCTATCCATCCTACCCACACCTCCTCCTCCTCCGCTGCCTCCGAACCTACTCCCCTTTTCTGTGGGGTCCCCCAAGGCTCGGTCTTGGCACCTCTTCTATTCAATATCTTCCTCACACCTCTTGCCCTCCTAGTCCAGCAAAACGGGATATCTGCCTTCTACTGTGCTCCTTCTCTACCACACCTCCCCCCTTTCTCTCGATCTCTCTCCTCTAAACACTTGCCTTACTGTTGTCGCCAATTGGCTCACTACTCATTGCTTGCACCTTAATCTTACCAAAACCCTTGCCATGTGGTTCACTCGTGATGCCTCCCCGCCCACACTCTCCCCTTCTTTCTCTGGTTTGCCAGTTCCCATGGTCTCTTCCCTTCGTTACCTTGGTGTCCTCTTTGATCCTGTCTGATTTTCCGCGACCACGTTGCACATGTTTCAAAACTTTCTTTCTTTTATCTGTGCCAAATCCGTGCCATCAGGCCTTTCCTTTCCGCACAGGCCCTCACCACCCTCCTCCTTTCGCTCGTTATGTCCCGTCTTGACTTTTGCAATTCAGTTCTAGCCGGTCTCCCCACTGTCCAACTCCGTCGTCTCCAACTTATACAAAACACCGCTGCCCGACTTATCTCTCACTCCTCCATCCGTGATCACGTCACACCTCTTCTTATCCATCTGCACTGGCTACCTATCAAATTCCGTATTCACTATAAAATTCTGGTACTTCTTCACCGGGTTCTTCACACTCATACACCTCAGTACTTGGCTAATCTTGTTCATCTGCACGCTCCTACCCGCTCCCTCCGATCCTTCCACCTTAACCGCCTCTGCCTTCCCTCACCCTCCTCTACTCGTCTTCAATCCATCCGCTCGTCCGCTTTTTTCTTCCTGGCTCCCGCTTTGTGGAATTCCTTACCTTCCTCCATCCGGCTCGAGTCCGAACACCCTACTTTCAAGAACAACCTCAAGACTCACCTCTTTGCCCGTGCCTTTGACCTACCAGATCCTTTTGTGTGACCTTACTCTACCCTGTCCCCCCTCTCTCTCCCCGTCTCTGTCCTGTTGTATGACTCTTATTTTGCTTTCCTATGCCATACTGTAACTTCCTTTCCTTTCAAAACCTACATGAGGTTTTGTTTTTCCTCCTTCCTCAATTTATATTATGTAAACCGCTGCAATGTTTTTCTCAGCGGTATATCAAATCCAATAAACATAAACATACTGTATGTCCCGAGCCAGAGTACTGAGACGGTCGGCCCAGTCTCTGTGCAAGAATGCCTTTGACTGGAGAGTGTCTATCTTTGCCCCGATGAGCTCCAGACACTGTCGGGAGGAGGTGAGACTTGGGGTAGTTTATGACACACCCCAAGTGTTGCAGAACCTGGATGGTGCGTGTGGTGGCCTGCTGCACCTCTGAGGCCATGCCTCCCTTTATGAACCAGTCATCCAGGTAGGGAAAGATGAAGACCCTCTGGAGCCGGAGAAAGATGGCCATGATTGCCAGGCATTTTGTGAAAACTCTTGGGGCAGAGGCGAGACCGAAGGGGAGCACCCAGTACTGAAAATGCCTAGCCCCCACTACGAACCGCAAGTACTGCCTGTGGTTGGGGTGAATGAGGATGAGGGTATAAGCATCCTTGAGGTCTAAGGAGCATAGCCAAATCTCCCTGCTGGAGGTAGGACAGCAATGTTCCAAGGGACAGCATCTTGAACTTCTCCCTCACCAGGAATTTGTTGAGGTTGTGCAGGTCGAGGACAGGCCTTAGGCCCCCTGTCCCTTTGAGCAAGAAGTAGTACCTGGAGAACCCCTTGCCCTTGAGATGGTGGGGCCTTGTCCTCGAGTAGAGCTGTCAACACCTTCAGAAGGTGGTCCTGGTAGAAGGGAGACCCGAGGGGCTGTCCCGGGAAAAAAGGGGGAGGTGTCTGAGTCAGGTGGAGGAGGTAACCATCCCTGACTACCTAAAGCGCCCAGGAGTCGGTGGTGATGGTCATCCATCTCTGGACATAGGAGGCCAGATGTCCCCCCCTGTGGGCTGCTGATCTCCTTGGGGTAGAAAGTCTATGCTGAAGGAGTCAAAAACTGCCCCCTGGCTGGGCCGGGGCCGGAGCCAGTGCCTGGGGTTTTGGGGCTTTCTGCTTACGAGGGCCGTGACCATGTCCCTTGACCTGCTGACTCTGCTGGGGAAGCCTGAACAGGTGGGTAGTTTCCATAAGCAGCTCCCTTCCTCGGGTAGAAGGACTTTTTACCTGAACCCTTCCATCAGGGAGGGGCAGCAGTCTTTTTGCAGTCTCTCATCCTTGTCATGAACTCAGACTCCAGCTCAGCAGCCTTATCGGTCATGGGTTTGCCAAAGAGGTTCTCTCCTTGGCAGGGGACATCGACCAATTTGTCCTGAACCCACTGCTCCAGGTCGGATGACTGTAGCCAAGCTTGGTGGCATGCACCAATGCCAGCCGCCGTTACTCAAGCTGCTGACACAAATCTGCTCGAGACATGAATTTGGAGCACTCACGGACTACCTTGGCCAGGTTCTTGAACCACTGCAAGGGTTCCTCGGAGAGACCATCTAAGAACCTCCAGGTCTCTCAGGTACATGCCCGTGTTCAGCTGGTAGGCCTGGATGTGGCCGATGAGCATTGAGCCCTGGTAGCACTTTCTGCTGAGGGCGTCCAGGGTGTGGGCCTCCCTGCCAGAGGGCACCGAGAAGTGCTTCTGGCTTTACAGCCAATGCATGGCCGACTCCACCACCATTGAGTTATGCGGCAGCTGTGACTTTTGGAAGCCCGGGCTCCGGCGAACTCGATACATCGAGTCGAGCAGTCTGCTCACCACCGGAACCAAAGCTGGTGTCTTCCACATTCAAAGCATCAACCGTTCCAGGATGGAAGGGATGGACACTGTGAGCAATTCCCAACTCATCCACCCGAGGGTCCTCCTCTGACTTGGTTGGGAACGCCAGGGCCCTAGACATGTCCTTGAAAAAATCATGGAAGCCCATATCCTCGGGCGGGGACTGCCATCGAGGCTCCGAGATGGGAGAATCAGATGGGACATCGTGGTGGTGACGAGTATTGGCAGACTCCTCGTCCTCCTTCTCCCACTTGGAGTAGTCTGTCGAGGACTCGTAGGAAGGCTGTTCCGCGGGCCTCGGGGCCCCCGAAGCCCTCTGGCATACTTGCTGGGGATGACCGCAGTCCCGATGAGTGGAATTCAGATTGTGACCTCGGTTTGAGGATCGACTCGAGACCAAAGGACCTCGAGAATCAACTTGGCCTCCGGGGATGTCTTGGATGTCGAGGACCCAGTGGTCGGGGCAGATAAATTGGTCGTGCCGGACAACAGCGCCCACAGCTGGTCCATGAAGGCTGACAAACTGTGCTCCAGGGCCACCATTCTGGACTCCAAACCAGAAGGCTCCGCTGCCTTCGGCGTGGGCGCCGAAGGGCTTGGGCCCGATGCTGGCTCCCCCGAAGGGGAATCCTCAACTAGGATGGTGTCTGGGGAACGAGGCTGGTCCGTGGTCGGATCCTTTCGGGGGAACTTCGCAGGCCGCTCCTTCTCCGATGCCTCGGATGAACATTTTGGACTGTGGGACCAGGGCTGGGAAGCACCCAGGAGGTTGGAACCATCCAAGGACGCCGCCTTCGAGGGTTTCTTCTTCTTGCTGGATTCCCTTGAGAAAGACCCCCTTTCTGAGGATCCACGACGAGGTTCAGCTTCGGAAGGTTCCGCCCGAGATGTCGGTGCCTCAGATGAGGCCCTGGCCTTCGGAGGCACCAGGGACTTGGGGAAAATCTTATCGTGCTGCTGCTGGAGGCTCTTGATGGCCTTACTGGACATCCTTTTGCAGAGACCGCAGCCTGCCAGGTCGTGTTCTGGCCCAAGGCAGCCAAGATAGCAGTCATGTGTGTCGATTAAAGACAATTTTAAAGCACCAATCACACTTTTTAAAGTCACTGGTAGCCATGGGGGAAAAAGAACCCCTGCGAGGTCGAAGACTCTCCGGGCTGCCAGTGGGAGAAAAAAGGGCGCAAAGAGGCCAGGAGAAGAAAAGAATGAAAACTACAAAAATAGACCGATCTCAACACCGAGGTAACAAGGTCAGTAGGTGGGAAGAGTACTGGTTCTACACCGGGAGTATGAAACTCTGAGAGAAAAAAAAAATCAACTTTTTCCAGGGACAAGCCAGACAAACGTCTGAAGGGCTCCGCAGAAAGGAGACTGAGCAAGATGGCACCCTTGGGCAGGAAGGGGACCACGCATGCGTGGTGGCATCTCCCAAAGGCTTTCTTTGAAAGCTGGGGGGATTCTTCCGCAAGAGCTCCGTATGTGCCGATGTCATTCCATATGTGAGGACTGACTTCCTGCTTGTTCCCGGAGAACATGCTTATATTTTTGGTTTGTCTTTGTCAAAGACTAATGATGTTGTGGGGGGATACTAGCAGAGCAGTTATGGAGAGTGCACATTGATACGGACAGCTCTATATCTTTCTCACCACCAATGATCGAACTAACATGGGGTGAAGAGAATAGCAGTGCATCACGCCACATTCTCTTTCTGTGTTGCCTGGAGACCTTATTGGCATTTTGAGCCATGCCAAAATATAGTGTCTTCTGTGGTTCGAGGCACCAGTTAGAACCTATGTGGCAGAGGATGATGATGTGGTCCTTGGTAGTACCATTCTCTTCCTGCTTACCCAATCAGCAGTAGGGAGAGGAAAACAAAAGGAGGGGGAATAAGGTAGGAGTGTGGGTCAGACAGAGAAGGGGTCAGCAGGGAAAGAGGAAGAGTAAATACAGGCATTTTCTTTGGAGTTGATTGGAGAAAGGGGAGATTACCTCCTTCCCCCAATCCATATCCTTCTCTCGCTTAAACCAAGATTCTGTCCCACCTCCAACAAAAATTCCAGAACCTCATCCCCAACCCTCAGAGATCTCAGACCTTCTGTTTTTAACTCCATATCTACAACCCAAGTATACAAGCATACAATACAAGCATTGTGGAACCTGTGTCTTTTGGGAAAACTGCTAGGGATTTGTGACCTAGATTGGCCACTGTCGGAAACAGGATACTGGGCTTGATGGACCTTGGTCTGACCCAGTATGGCATATATGATAATTACACTTACCTGGTAATTGTAGTTCCTTGAGTGACGACAGTTCAGTCCTCTACCTCTGGGTTGTCAATCTCCTCCTGCAGCTTGGAGACTGGTATGTCAGAATCATGACATCACTGGATATAGCCTGCCAGACACTCCCATCAGACCCAGTGTAAACTATTTAACAAAGCAGACTCAAAGGAGCAACAAATAAGTAGCCACAATACTCATAAAGACACTCTTCCCCGCTAAGCTTTGAAACAGTGGAAGGAAATAGTGCAACGAAAACCAATGTTTAATAAAACTTACCAGTAAGTCCTGTGATTGCGCCACCGACCTGTTAACAGTCCAATACACCCGGGTGGGAACGAGGACTGAACTGCCGTCACTCAAGGAACTACAATTACCAGGTAAGTGTAATTATTATTTCCTTATCGTTCCTCCAGTTCAGTCCTCTACCTCTGGGATGTACCAGAGCAGTAATCAGTGGGAGGGACCCTTCAAGCCAGCACGCAATACCGCCGAACCGAAATGGGCATCACTCGCTGCCGCCATGTCCAGACAGTAATGCTTACTGAAGGTATGCAAGGACGACCATGTCGCCGCTCTACAAATGTCTTCCGGTGGAACCAAGCCGTGCTCCGCCCAAGAAGACGCTTGCGCTCTAGTAGAATGAGCTCGTAACCCCACCGGCACCGCTCGACCTTGAAGGAGATAGGCGGAAGCAATCGCTTCCTGAATCCATCTTGCAAAAGAAGCCTTCGCCGCCGCTTCCCCTTTGCGCACTCCTCCGAACAAGACAAACAACCGATCTGACTTGCGGAAAACCTCCGTCACCTGCAAATACCGCTTCTATGTCTTTCTCACATCCAACCGGCGCAAACTGTGATCCGGGATGTCCCCTTCCCGCGCACGTAACACCGGTAAGGAGACCATCTGATTGACATTTTATTTATTTTTATTTAACTGCATTTATATACCGCTTTTCACCGGTTCAAAGCAACATGAAAGGACGAAACTACTTTAGGGAGAAATGAGGGAACCAGCCGCAGTACCATCTTTTCTCTGGAAAACAACAAAAATGGCTCCCGGCACGACAATGCCTGCAGTTCGGAGATGCGCCTGGCCGAACAGATGGCCACCAGAAATACGGTCTTCAACGTCAAGTCCTTCACCGAAGCCCGGTGCAGCGGCTCAAAGGGAGGTTTGGATAACGCCGTCAACACCAAATTGAGATCCCAAGGCGGAACCAACAGTCTACATGATGGACGCAACTTAGCTACTACTTTGAGAAATCGCAACACATCCGCATGCGCACCTAGAGCAACACCCTGAATCTTGCCACGATAAAAGGAGAGAGCTGCCAGCTGCACTCGCAAGGTACTGGCAGCCAGGCCTTTATCAAAACCCTCCAGTAAAAAACTCAAAATCGACGGGAGGGCCACCGTCGACGCCCGAAGTTGACGGCGCGAACACCAATCCTCAAATATATGCCAGGTCCGAACATACGCCAGGGAGGTGGACGGTTTCCTAGCTCTAAGCAACGCAGCTATGACTGCCGGCAAATAACCTCTCTTCATCAACCTAGCCCTTTCAAGGGCCATACCGTAAGCGAGAAGTGATCCACTTGCGGCATGAAGAGCGGCCCCTGCATCAATAGATCTGGCCTGGTCGGTAACTGCCAAGGCTCTCCGTCTGGCAACCGCCAAGGCTCCCCGTCCAGGAGCCGCACTAGGTCTGCGTACCACGGGCGCCTCAGCAAATCAGGTGCCACCAGTAGCACTCTCCCGGAGTGAGCCTCGATCCGCTGAATCACCCGAACGATTAACGCCCAAGGAGGAAAGACATACAGAAGGCCTGGGGACGGCCACTGATGCAACAGCACGTCTATGCCTTCCGACATCCTTTCGCGCCTTCTGCTGAAGAAACGGCTGGCCTTTGTTGACTGGAAGGTCGCCATTAAATCCATTATGGGACTTCTCCAACGGCCCACTATTTGAGCAAAGACGTCCGGATGCAGTTCCCACTCTGCCGCATCCACTTGTACTCTGCTGAGAAAATCGGCGATCACATTGTCCTTTCTGGCGATGTGTGCTGCCGAAATCGCCGACAGTCGACTCTCTACCCAGGCAAACAACAAGTCTGCCTCTTCCTCCATGGCTGCACTCCCCGTGCCGCCCTGGCGATTGATGTAGGCGACTGCCACTGAGTTGTCGGATAACACTCGGACTGCCCGACCTGACACTAACGTCTCGAACGCTTGCAGAGCCCTGAAAATCGCTCGGAGCTCCAGCCGATTGATCGACCAAGAGCTCTCCAACGGAGACCAAACCCCCTGCGCAAACCTGCTCTCGCAGTGGGCTCCCCAGCCCCCGAGACTGGCGTCCGTCAACAATGGAAGCCACTCTGGCTGCTCCAACGGCATCCCTGCCGCCAATGACATGGGAAGCAACCATCACCGAAGGGACTGTCTGACCTTGATGGGACACGGCAGCCGCTTGCCCAAAGAATCCTTCTGGTGTGACCACCGCCGAAGAAGAGACCTCTGCAACGGCCGCATATGGACTTTGGCCCATGGTACCGCCTCCAGCGTCGCTGCCATTGTTCCCAGCACACGTAGGTAATCCCATGCCGAGGGCACTGGGGTGGCCTGGAACTCCAGGTTCTGAGACGGTTCTAACCTGCTCTTGACTGGGTTGACCACCCAACCAAGACTTTGGAGAAACTGCACCACCCTGTTTGTCACCTGCATACTCTCCTCCTCGGACTTCGTCCGAATTAACCAATCGTCGAGATACGGATGTACCAAGATTCCTTCTCTGCGCAACAACGCCACCACCACCACCATGATTTTGGTGAAAGTTTGTGGCGCGGTTGCCAATCCGAAGCGCAATGCTTGAAACTGGTAGTGTCTCCAAGGAAAAGCGAATCTCAGAAACCTTTGATGAGTTGACCGAATGGGAATATGCAAGTACGCTTCGGTGAGGTCTAGCGACATCAAGTACTCCCCCCCTGTTGCACTGCCACAATGACGGACCGCAACGTCTCCATCCAAAAATGCGGCACTCTTAGGCAGAGATTTACGCCCTTCAGATCCAAAATGGGCCGCAGCGCACTGCCCTTCTTTGGCACCAAGAAATAAATGGAGTACCGACCCAGGCCGCTCTCGTCCTCCGGCAGTTCTACGACCGCCCCTAAATGCATGAGGCGCCGCAAAGTCGTGCAAATCGCCAAAGCCTTCTTTGGGCTCCTGCAAGGAGACATGACGAACGAATCCCGCACGGGCCGCACCAACTCTAGTGCGTATCCCTGACGAACTATCTCCAAGACCCAACTGGTCGGATGTGATTTGGGTCCAAGCAGGCAGAAACTCACGAAGCCTCCCGCCAATTGCCGTTTCGTCCACCTGGACCCGCCTCACTTCATTGTGGCTTTCGCGACGCTGGCGCAGAACCAGCTGCGAAACCCCTATTCGCTCCTCGAAAGCCCCGAAAGCCTTGGCCCCGCGAGGAAGTCCGCCCTCTCTGGAAACCTCCGAACCGCGATGCGCGAAACCTGCGGAAATCCCGAAACTGCCCCCGAAAGCTCAGCCCAGACTTCCCCAGCTTCGGCTTATCCTCAGGTAGCCTGCCTTTTGATCTCCCCGAGATCTTTCACTAATTTATTCAGGTCTTCTCCAAAGAGCAATCGCCCCTTAAAGGGCAACTTACCCAGGCGGGATTTGGAAGAACTATCCGCAGCCAAGTTTCGCAACCACACCGATCTGCGGCTGCCACCACAGGCGCCGTGCTATTAGCAAGGGCTCTGATCAAATCGTAATGGACATCCGCTAAATACGCCACTCCGGACTCCAGGCGGCCGAGCTCGCTGAGCTCCTCCTGGTCCAGGTGAGACGAAAGCCTGTGCTACCCAAACACCACAAATGGACGCTTTCAAGGATAACGCATCCGCCTCAATAACCTGTTTCAGCAAACTCTCAACCTTATGATCCTGTGCATCCTTCAATGCCGCACTGCCTTCCACCGGGATAGTGGTCTTTTTCGTCACTGCTGCCACTGCCGCATCCACCTGGGGCAACCTAAACCTGTCCTTATCTTTGTCGGCCAGAGGATAAAGCCTATCCATCATACACATTCCTCTGAGCCCTGCCTCCGGCTTGTCCCATTCGTCTTGGATCATTCGGTCGACCACTCTGTGCACCGGAAACACCACCTGCATCTGCTTCACCACCTGAATAACCGGATCCTCTACATCCTCTTCACTAATGGACGGAGTTGCTAGATTCAACATTTGCAAGGACTCTGTGATTAACGCGGTGAGCTCCTCTCTCCGGAAGACTCGTATGATCTTAGCCTGATCTTCGGGTTCAGGAATCTCTCCTTCCTCCAGATCTTCCGACTCCTCTTCATGCTCCCAGTCGGGAACAACCACTACCGTCCAATCATCCTCTGCGGCCGACGGGGCTTGCGTCCGAGTTCGCTTAGGCGCCAAAGGCCCCCCGCCCCTCTATCCTCAGTAACTTCCGCCTGTTGAGAAAGTGCAGGCAGCAGCCACGGACCTGGCATCTTGCCCTGCCGCTGCAAGCAAAAAGCCTGGTGCATTAGTAAGATGAAATCCGGGCAAAACTCCCCGAGATCCGAGGTCCCCGTGGCCGACAGAAATCCAGAAGGCCCCGCTGTCTATACCAACACGGACCCCTGCCAGGCACCCTGCGCCAACTCAGGTGCTGGCCCCCCCGACGCCCCTTGTGCCTCAGGGGCCCCTTTGGTATCCATTTGTTGTTCTATGGAGGAAGAAAGAGTTGCACAACTGCGGCAAATCCCGGACTCTGCCACCGTGCCCCTCCGGGTGCTGCACACCACACACTGTGGTCGTGCTGCCATCAGACTCAACTAGAGATAGCCCCCGTGAATTTTCAAATAGTTCTGAAGCTTGGATAAGCAATCAGCCCAAAACCCCTGAAGAACTATAATATTCTCTCTCTCTTTTTTTTTTTTTAAATATTTGACAGTCAAAAATAGTCAAAGCATGCTCAGCAAAATTAAAGGCTTACAGCCCTTAATTCGGAGCCCCTATTCATGAAAAATGAACCTTCTGAGGGCACGGAGGAGACTTCCCTCCTCCCTCGGGAAGACACTCACCGTCGTCAATTGAAATGAACCAAATAAAACAAAGGAAATAAAACAAACTCTTAAATGAAATCGCTTTAAGGAAAGAACTCTGAGCGCATCAAAATCAACAAAAATAATCTTCTCCGTTTGCTGTCTGTACTCAAGCATCCCCGCTGCCCGGCAGCCATGCGGTTCCCTCATACCGCTGCAAAATGGCCGCCGGCAGTCTGGAGGGTAAAAAGGCGCCAAAACGTGTCAGCGCGAAACGGCAGTGCTCGGCCTTGCTGCCCCCCCACAGAAAGACTGTACCGGCTCACTCCCTCGGTCAGATCTGTGCTTCCCGAAGCTGTCTCCCGCACCGCACGGCTCTCCGTATAGCCCCAAGAGTGCCGTCGGCAAATTACTCACAGGTCTGCCGGTCCTCAGCGATCTGCAGCTGGTTCACCGCAGCAGCGTGTCTGCTTGCTGTGCGGTCCTGGCGGAGTAAAGGGACCCGAAGGGGAGCTCTCCCCCGACAAGTCAGGGGGGAGAGGAATCCCGGAGACAGAGGGGTAGTATGGCGTGAGAAAACAAAAACTGCTAAGCAAGGAGCAGTGAAGAAAGAAAGGTATATCCTTTTTCTTTCTTTCTTTTTTTTTTTTTTTTTTTTAAAGGTGCAGTGCTTCCAAAATCAAAATAAGATAAACTGCCCAGAAAACAAACACTAAATACCCAAAGCTAATCTACTCTCTATACTACTTATTCGTTCCTCTAGTGAGCCAGACTAGGCTCACGATGTCCTCCTGCTGCCTGGAGACTGGTCACACTGGGTCTGATGGGAGTGTGCGGCAGGCTATATCCAGTGATGTCATGATTCTGACATACCAGTCTCCAAGCTGCAGGAGGAGATTGACAACCCAGAGGTAGAGGATGGAACTGGAGGAACGACAAGGAACTTAAGTTCTTAACCCTCTCTTCTCCTCCACCTTTAAAATGAACACTCATAAAATGGGCCCTTAGGAACATAAGGTCCATCAAGCCCAGTATCTTGTTTCCAACAGTGGCCAATCCAGGTCACAAGTACCTGGCAGTTTCCCAAAAAGACACACAAGTTTCTACAATTCTTGTATTGGAGCAAGCAGTGGATTTATTGGGTCCTCTTTAATAATTTATTGACCTTTCCTCCAGAAATTTGTCCAAACCTTTTTTAAACCCAGCTACTTTAACAGCTTTTACTACATCATCCGGTAACGAATTCCAGAGTTTCATGACACATTGAGTGAAAAAATATTTTCTCTTATTAGTCTTAAACAGGTTACACTGTAGCTTCATTGCATGACCCCTAGTCTTTTCACTTTTTGATGGCGTAAACAATTGACCTATGTTTACCGGTTCCATTCCATTCATTAATTTATAGACCCTCTATCATATCTCCCCTCAGCCATCTCTTTTCCAGGTTCAACAGCCCTAACCTTTTAAGCCTACCACCCCCTTTACCATTGTGGTGGCTCTTCTCTGTACCTTTTCTAATTCCGCTATATCCTTTTAAGATATGACGACCAGAATTGCATACAATATTCAAGGTGTGGCAATCATGCAATTCTAGATTTATTATTGTGAGAGGAGTTTACCCTAACAGTTCACTATTAATTACCTGATAAAAACAAAGGTTTGTGGCTACCATTATGTGCTGAATTATCCATTAAGTGCAGTCGTGGGGGAGCTCTGGTTGGAGTCTTCTGAATATCTGCTGAACTGAAATGGGCAATTCCTCTCTCCAAGTAGAACCTTATTTAAAAGCACCTTCCATCCTGTGTGGTAGTCTACGGATAGACTGGTCCTTTTAAAAGCATAGGGGCAAGCTGGTGTCAATTCTATTTTACAGTGTGCCAAATGATGCCATCCTGGCAAGGGTGCAGATCATTTGGGAAGCTAACATTCAGGAAAAGTAGCATTTGTAAAAAAACTGCTGTTGAGATGAAGTAGATGTTCCTTTCAACATGGTGCCCCTTAGGCAGCTGCCTCTCTGTCTGTTTATCCTATAGTTATCCAAAGTACTATAACAGAATGTAAGATTTGATGCCTATTGCCAGAGCATACGGATGTTAACTGTTTTGCTTAATGAAGGAGTATTAACAAACAGATTACATGGGTCCTGTTTATCAGGGTTTTAGCATGTAAAAGGTGACATGCTTGGACTCTAGGAAGGAGGGAAGGTGACTGTCAGTACATGCAAGGTCACTGCTGGCAAAACAGCAGCACTAAGGGGTAAAGGACTTGGAAGAGACCTCCCCTCTAGTTTTCATTCAAAGAAACGCATTGCATATGATCAACTGTCTAGGAAGAGAGTTATAATCTGGAAGAAAGAGAAGGTAACAAATATTTAAAGATTACCAAACCTTAAATTAGCACTGTTGCAAGGAATGAGCAAATACGATGACTGTTCTAGGTACCAAACCTGATTGTAAGGGAGAGGGCAAGGGGCCCAATACTGCCCTTGTGTGTCAGTCTTAACTCTGCAAATGGGTAAGACTGAAAAGGAAGGGGACGCCAAAAGCATCCTTTGGTTAGCTTAAAAGGTGGCCACAGCTCCATCAGATCCAATCTACTGACAGCCTAACAGCTTGTGCTATATGGTAAATCCAGTGGAAATCAGAACATAATGCACATCTGTAATCAATTCTGCAGCAATTAAAAACTTCCCAACCCAAATAGGGTAATCGACTCTGAGCTACTAGATTAGCACTTTTCCTTAGCATATAAACTACAACTTACAATTACGTTTCTTCAGCTACAAGACTGTCTAATTCACTTCTGAATTGATTTAGTGCTGTAGCCATAACTGCAGCAGCAAAATGTTCCATGATTTCACCAACAGTTAAAAATCTCTCTCTTTGAAGACCGAGTTCACTAATTACATCTTGTTCTTGAAGCATGGCCTCTGTTATTTATTGCTGCTTTAGTAAAAATCACCTGTGAAATCCTTGCAAGGTCCTTGATGTGGATATATAATGCAATCATAGTGCCTCTTAAAATTTCTGTATGCCAAGAGGCATACCCTCACCCCCACATTGCATACATGCACAGGCAGACAACCCACCCCCATACCGCATACATGCACAGGAACACACACCACCTTACACTCGCACGCCACATACATGTGCAAGCACCCTCTCCTCATCACACCATACACCATTTGCATGAACACACAGATACTCACTACCCCCCATACCAAACACCCCAGAACTATAGATATGGGGAAATGAAGGGCAGGGATGAGAGTACAGGGGAAGGGAGAAAAGGAGAGAAGCTGGGAAGGGGGATATTGAGGGAGGGAAAGGGGAGAGCACAGGGAAAAATGCATGTGTGGGGGGGGGGATCAGAATATCTATATGCCAAAAGGCATATCCCCACCCTTGCACCAGAGACAGACACATACACCACACCACATACATAGTAACATAGTAAGTGACGGCAGATAAAGACCAGCATGGTCCATCTAGTCTGCCCAGCAAGATGGCAAGAGTAGGTGCACCTGTCGCTCTGTGCAGGCCACCCCTCCCCATGTCTTTGTTTAGAGGTGAACCCACCACTCCATGTAGGACACCCCTATTTGTTGAGACGTTAGATGGTTCAGAAGTTAGATGGTACCGTTTATTTTGTTTTTATCCTGTTGCTGTAAAGGGATCCACTGTGTTTGTCCCATGCCGTTTTGAATTCCATCACCATGTTTGCCCCCACCACTTCCATCGGGAGGGCATTCCAAGCATCCACCACCCTTTCAGTGAAGAAATATTTCCTGACATTGCCTTTCAATTTACCACCTTGCAGCTTCATGTTATGCCCTCTAGTTTTACAGCTTCCCCGTCTTTGGAAGAGGTTTGTTTGTTCATCATTTCTCTAAGTATTTAAAGGTCTGAATCATATCTCCCCTGTCCCTCCTCTCCTCCAAAGTGTACATATTTAGGTCTTCAAGTCTCTTCTCATAAGGCTTCTGACGCAGGCTCCAAATCATTTTGGTCGCCTTTCTCTGAACAGTTTCCAATCTTTTTACATCTTTTGCAAGATATGGTCTCCAAAACTGAACACAGTATTCCAAGTGAGGCCTCACCAGTGACTTGTACAGTGGCATTAGTACCTCTTCCTTTCTGCTGGTAATCCCTCTTTGTATGCAACCCAACATCCTCCTGGCTTTTGCCACCGCCTTGTCGCACTGTTTTGCCACCTTGAGATCATCAGAGATAATCACACCAAGGTCTTTCTCCTGAACCGTGCATACCAACCTCTCACCCCCTATCGTGTACATTTCCCTTGGATTTCTGCTACCCAAGTGCATGACACTGCACTTTTTCACATTAAATCGTAGTTGCCAAGCATTAGACCAGTCTTCCAGCTTTTGTAGATCTTTCCTCATGTTAACCACTACCTCGGGGGAGTCCACTCTGTTGCAAATTTTTGTGTCATCTGCAAAAAGACAGACTTTTCCATTCAGTCCTTCAGCAATATCACTCACAAATATATTGAACAGTGCCGGGCCCAGGACCGAACCCTGGGGCACCCCGCTAATCACCTTCCTCTCATCTGAGTGAGCTCCATGTACCATCACCTTCTGTTGTCTGTCAGTCAACCAATTTCTAATCCAGTTTAGTATCTTGGGACCCATCCCCAAGCTACTGAGTTTATTGACAAGCCTCCTATGAGGAACAGTATCAAAGGCTTTCCTGAAATCCAGATAGATGACATCCATTGCATGCCCCAAATCTAGTTCCTTGGTCATCCAGTCAAAGAACTCAATCAGATTTGTTTGGCAAGACCGTCCTTCGGTAAAACCATGTTGCCTCGGATCTTGCAACCTGTTGGTTTTGAGAAAGTTCACTATTCGCTCTTTCAGGAGCGCCTCCATTACTTTTCCCGCCACCAAGATAAGGCTCACGGGCGTGTAAGTTTGACACTTCTTCCCTGTCACCACTTTTGTGTAGAGGTACAACATTAGCCATTCTCCAGTCCTGAGGAACTGTTTCCAACGATCTGTTGAAGACATCCTTTAGTGGTCCTGCAAGAACCTCTCTGAGCTCTTTCAGTATCCTGGGATGTATCCCATCCGGTCCCATGACTTTGTCCACTTTCAGTTTAGCAAGTTGTTCTAACACCTCATCTTCTGTGAATGGTGTGGTATCTACTTCATTCCTATTTTTATATTTGGGAGTCACAGCTGGTCCATCTCCAGGATCTTCTTTAGTAAAAACAGAGCAGAAGTATTTGTTTAGCAATTTCGCTTTTTAAGTGTCACTTTCCACGAGTCCTTTCCCAGCACTTCTGAGTCCTGCAATTCCAACTTTGATCTTCTTCCTTTCCCGAATATACCTGAAGAAAGTTTTGTCGCCACCCTTAACATCTTTAGCCATCTTTTCCTCTGCCTTTGATTTTGCTATCCTTATTTCTCTTTTAAACTCTTTGAGCTTGATCCTGTATTCATTTCTGTGTTCTGTTTGCAAGCTTCTGAATTTTGAGAAAGCTGTGTTTTTTGCCTTTATTTGAGCAGCCACCTCTTTGGAAAACCAAATAGGTTTCCTTCTCCTCTTGTTTTTATTTACTTTTCTTACATATTTCATACATGCACTGTATCCCGTTTCCACACCACACACTCCCAGACCACAAACACACACAGACAGACCTGGACATATATCACCTCTGCAGCACAAATAACATAGTTACTCACCTGTAACAGGTGTCCTCCGGGAAAAGCAGGAATCATATGGGTGACGTCGATGCTGACGGAGCACACGCAGAGCATTTCCCCAGCTTTTAAAGAAAGCCTTTAGGAAAGGTACCATGCATGCATGGTCCCCTTCCCACCCAAGGATGCCATCTTGCTCACTCTGTGACATAGCTAAGACGGTAGTAAAAAAATTAAGCAAGATAGAGAAGACAACTCCTAGGGGAGGAGGGAGGATTGTGAGGACTGATTCCTGCTGTTCCCGGAGAACACCTGTTACAGGTGAGTAACTATGCTTTCTCCAGGAACAAGCAGGAAGTCAGTCCTCACATATGGGACTCCCTAGCTCCAGGCTGTCGAAGACTGAACCACGACAGCACCAATGGCAGCCAATCAGGTAACCATGACTTGCAGAAGGAGAGTCCCCACTGAGAGACTCTGCAAGACCCTAGCATCCAACGGCACTATCACTCCAGTAGCCTGAACACAGAAGGGTCAGAGGGCGGGAGTTGCCTACACCCCAAAGATATTACGGAGTACTGCCTGGCCAAAGGCACTGTCCCTGCGGGACTCACTTTCCAGGCAGTAGTGAGCTGCAAATGTGTGAATTGAAGACCATATGGTGGCTCTACAGATCTCAGTCACTGTCACCGATCAGAGGTTGGCTACCGACGTGGCCATCGTCTTCATGCAATGCGCTACGATCTGATGTCCCAGGGAAAGGCCTGCTCATCACCCAAGTGCACAAAGTACGCTTTGTCATGGGTAGCCTCAGTCTGCTGGGGCCATAGGACATGAAAAGATGAGGTGCTTTATGGTGGCCCCGGGCCCTCTGTAAATAGAAGGTCAGAGCGTTTTTGCAGTCCAGTGTAAGGATTATGAGCTCCTCTTTGCCGGCATGAGGCCGTGGAAAGAAGGTGGGAAGTACAACCTCTTGGTTAAGGTGGAACAGGAATACCACCTTCGGGAGGAACTTGGGGTGAGTGCAGACCACGACCCTGTTCTTGAAGAACCTGGTGTACGGAGGATCCACCACCAGGGCTTAGAGTTCGCTCACAATGCAAGCTGAGGTTAAGGCCACTAAGAAGGCCACCTTTCAGGACAGGTATCACAAGTGGCACGTGGTCAGGGGCTCGTACGGTGGTCTGGTAAGCTGGGAGAGCACCACATTGAGGTCCAACTCGACTGCTGGGGGGCAGAGAGGGGGTTTCGACAGAACCGTGAGACTAGGAGCTGGCTTGAGAGGTTTGCCCTCGATTGGGTGGTGATGAGCGGCTATAGCGCTCAAGTGCACTCTGATAGAGCTAGAATTCAGCCCAGCGTGGGACAGGTGCACCAGGTACTGCAGTACCAGCTGTACAGGGCAGGAGAAGGGATTCGTCTTCCTGTCTGCACACCAGAGGGCAAACCTGTGCCACTTAAAGGCATAGGGCCTCCTGGTAGAGGGCCTTCTGGAGGCCAGCAGGATTTCTTCAATCTCTGCCGGCAGGTTTGGAGGGGCCAGAGCTACCCTCTCAGCAGCTAGGCCATTAGTGTCAGCAATCCCACATTGGGGAGCAAGGGAGAGCCCTCCTCCTGGTGCAGGTGGTCTGGGGCTCAACCCAGGGGGACTGGAAGTGCCGCCAACAACGAGAGCAGCAGAGGGAATCAGGGTTGCCTGGGTCACCTGGGGGCAATCAGTATCACTGATGCCCTCTCGCTCTGGATTTTGAACAGAGTCCTGGCAACGCATAGAGAAGTCCCTCTGACCATAAGATCAGGAAGGCATCTGCCAGTATCCTCTCTGGGTGTGGCTGACGGGAGCAGAAGTGAGCCAGCTGCATGTTGGCTGGAGAGGCAAACAGGTCTATTTCGGGCCAGCCCCAGAGGCAGAAGAGCCCCTCCGCCACTGTGGGGTTGAGACGCCACTCGTGCGGATGCAGAACTCTCCTGAGTCTGTCTGATTGGCAGTTGTCCTGGCCCAGGAGGTAGACTGCCCGCAGGAGCACGCCATTGAGTATTGCGAAGGAGAGGAGGGCTACCACCTCCTGGAAGAGGGAGAATGAACCCGTGTCCCCCTGCTTGTTTATGTAGAACATTACAACCTGGTTGTCCGTCTGGATCAGCACAGGTCTGTCTCGCAAGTAGCTACAGAATGCTTGTAGGGCTAGGAATACTGCCCGTAGCTCCAGAAAGTTGATCTGTAACAGGGACTCCTCCTGGGACCAACAGCCCTGCTGTGAGCTTCCTACCCCCCAGTGGAGGGAGGTGTCCATGGTATGGGTCCTCTGCGGTGAGGCCATCCGGAAGGGAACTCCAGCCTGGAAGTGGCATAGGTTCTGCCACCAGTAGAGGGACCTCGCCAACTGGCAAGTGATCCTGACCCTGTCCCGAAGCCTGCACGTGTCCTGGGTCCACTGAGAACACAGGTACCACTGGGCTATCTGCATGTGTAAGCGGGCTAGGGGTGTGACATGGACCGTGGCGGCCATGTGGCTCAGCGGGCGAAGGAGGCCATCTTGTGGCGTTGGACCTTCCCTGCCAACTCTCTGAGGCATTCTGCCCTATCCTGAAGGAGGGAGGCCCTGGCCCACACCGTGTCCTGCTAAGCACCTATGAATTCCAGGTTTTGGGATGGAGAGAGATGTGATTTGGGGTAAATGATGACAAAACCCAGGTGCTGCAGGAGGAGAATGGTACACTCTGCGGCCTGGCTGGCCTCTGTGGCTATACTGCCTCTGATGAGCCAGTCATCCAAGTAGAGAAAGATGAACACTCCTTGTAGGAGCAAATGGGTGGCTACTACTACTAGGCACTTTGTGAAGACTCTTGGCAAGTAGGCCAGACCGAAGGGAGGTACCCTGTACTGGTAGTGGCCCCCTCCGATCACAAATCTGAGGAATTGTCTATGAGAGGGGTGGATCAGGATGTGAGTGTATGCATCCTTTAGGTCTAAAGAGCACAGTCAGTCTCCCTGGTGGAGGTAGGGCAACAGTGTTCCAAGGGTGAGCATCTTGAACGTCTTCCTCACCAGAAACTCATTCAGGGTTCAGAGGTCCAGAATGGGCCTGAGGTCCCCAGTTCTTTTGGAAACAAGGAAATATCTGGAGTAGAAGCTCTTTCCCCAAAGCTGTTGGGGTATGGGCTCTACTGCCTTGCCCCTGAGTAGACCTACTAGCTCTGAGAGCAAGAGGGTCTGGTGAAGGAGAGGTTGCACTGGCTCTCCTGGAAAATACCCTGGTGGGGTCTGCTGGAAACAGAGGTGGTAACCGTCCTTTACCACCTACAGCACCCACTGGTCGGATGTGACCTCAACCCACTTGTGGGCGAAGAGTGCCAGGCGGCCCCCTGTGGGTTGGTGAGGGTCTCTCAGGGGGAGGGAGGCCCTGCCCTGAGAATCAAAAGCTCCCTTCAGGCTGAGCTGGGGCTTGTGGTTTCGGGGCTTTTGGCTTCCTGGACCCGTGTCCCTAGTCTTTAGGCTGGGGTTCCTGCTGCTGTTTATTTATTTTATTTATTTACATTCTCTTATATACCGCGCTATTCTGCATCAGTGTGGTTTACATTGAACAAACTGAAATTACATTGAACAGGGCATTATAACTTGGAGATAACTATTTTACAGGGAACATGGGCCATGGAGGGTTAAGTGGCTTGCCCAAGACCACAAGGAGCACCTGTGGGACTAGAAACCCCAGTCCTGGCTTGAGAAGGCTCGATAGTGGTGACTCAGGTGAAAAGGCCCCTTTTTTTGTCAAGAAAATTGGCCGTTTCCCCATTGATTTCATTCAGGGGAGGGCAGAGGTTTTCTTTGAGAGCCTCTGCTGGGTCACCACCTCAGCCTCTATCTTGGCTGCCTTATCAGACATAGGTTTTTCAAACAGATTCTCCCTGGTACAGGGGACATTCAGCAGCTTTTCCTGGACCCATTGCTCGAGGTCTGAGGTCTGTAGCCAGGCCTAGCACCGAGCACCAATGCCTGTGGCCGCGGTTCAGGCTACAGCCTCAAAACCATTGCAGGCGACCTGGGACTTGGATCAGTCCCAGATGGGGGCAAACAGGGTTTGGAACCGCTGAAGGGGTTCCCCGGCGAGCCCTGCTGAGAATCCAGCGAGTTCCTGGATGAGGTCCTCTAGATACATGCATATGTAGAGCTTATAGGTCTGTATCCGGCAACTCAGCATGGATCCCTGGAAGCACTTGCATCCCAGGACCTCGAGGGCTCTGGCCTCTCTGCCCAAGGGAGACAGAAGAGTAATTTTGTATTGAGGACTCCACCACCATGGAGTTGTATTGTAGCTGGGATTTCTGGCAGCCTGGCCTCTTCTTGACACGATAGATGGCGTTGAGGCATCGGTTGACCACCAGCACCAAGACTGGAGTTTCCCACATTCTCAGGAGAAGCCGCTTGAGGATGGGTTGCCCCGGCACTGACAGAGCCTCCTTTGGCAGGGACATACTGGAGGATCTCCAGTTTTTTGGTGCGCGGATCCTCCTCCAACTCAGTCGGGACCAAGAGGGCCCGGGCCATGTCCCGGATGAAGTCGTGGAAGACCTGGGTAGGGAATGGCACCGGGTTTCAGGGGAAATGGCTCCGAAGGGACGTCTTGGTGCCGGGAGGTCTCAGGCGAGGCCTCAACATTGGTCTTCTAGTCTGAGCTGGAGGGTGTCAAAAAGTCCAAGGCGCAGGCTGTCGGTGTCTCGAGACCCGCCCCAAGGAACCAAGATCCCCTGGGTGGGTCTTGGGTCAGACTCCCAGAAACTAGCTGGGGAGGACCGGATCCCCGAGGATCGGGACCAGGACCTCGATCTGTGTCAAGGATTCACCCGAGGCCGGTGACTGGCATGGGGCCAGTCAGGGCAGATGATGTGGATGAATCTGACATCGCCTGCTGCATGGCCAGACTGGCAGAGATATTCTGCTCCAGGGCCGCCATTCTGGCCTCGATGCCAGAAGGCTCCATAGTTTTCGGTGTGGGCACTGAGGGTCTCGGGCCCAACGCCGGCACTCTTGCGAGTGCATCCTCAATGAGGACCATGGTTGAGGATTCCTGCTTAGAGACCTTAGGAGGGTGCTGCTCAGAGATGCCCGAGTCCCACCATGGGACCTTGCCGGGTTTCACCGGTGAAACCTCGACTGGCTTAGAGGATTTTTTTCTTTTTCTTGCCAGTGTCTGTGGTCTTAACGGAGGAGCCGCTGCCGCAGGACTCCAAAAGATGCCAAGGCCTCATGGGAGGTGTTCGGCTTGGGGCTCAATGTTGGGGAAGCCGGGGATGAGCTGGACCGCGGGAACATCTTCTCCAGCAACTCTGACCTTCTTTTATTGGTTCTCGGAGTCATGGCCTGACACAGGTCGCAGGTGGTACTTTCATGGTCCGGACCAAGGCAGTGCAAGCAGCAGTCATGGGTGTCTGTAACAGACGTGAGTCACATTTTTTGAGCCCACTGGGAGACATGGTGGGAGACCCCCAGGTGAAAAAGGGCGCGAACGCCGGTTGAGGTAAGCTTCAAAGAAAAAGAAGGGAAAGTCGAGGATGGCATCTGGTACGGTGCTGGCTCAAGGCAGGTAGAGGAACCAGTAAGCAAACGGGGGGGGGGGGGGGGAACAAAAACAAAACAACTTTTAGGTTAATTTTTAGAGGATTTTTCCAGGAAAACAGGACAAGTGTCTGTTGGGCTCCGTGGAAAAAAGGAGACTTAGGAAGATGGGACCCTTGGGTGGGAAGGGGACCACACATGCATGGTAGCATTCCTAAAGGCTTTCTTTGAAAGGTGGGGAAATGCTCCATGCAGGTCCCGTCGGCGTCACCCATATGTGAGGACTGATTTCCTGCTTGTTCCTGGAGAAACATGCATATAAACTCTCAAGAGAGACACAAATATATACAGAATATGTTTCATATAGCCCCAGATCCAGTGTTACATTAATGAGATACACATAACATGTGTTTTCACACAGAACACCCCCGCCCCACCCCACCCCACCGAATTTCACTAATATTTGATTGCACAACCCTTGGCAATGATGACATCCTCCAAACATTTCTTGTAGCCATCTAAAAATTTCTTACATCTGTCTGCTGGTAGTTTATCCCACTCTTCAACTGTGATTTGTTCCAGTTTATGAATGTTTCCAGGATTCCTTTTACCAATGGCAGATTTTAGCTCTTTCCAGAGGTTCTTGATTGGACTGAGATCAGGATTCATTGCTGGCTAGTTTAAAACAGTCCATTTGTTCCTTTTAACCATTTTTTTGTACTTTGGATGTACGTTTTGGGTCATTGACCTGCTGGAAAACCAATGACCTTCGACCCAGACTTAGCTTTCTGATACTAGGTAGCACATTTCGCTCCAAAATACCTTGGTAGTCCTCTGACTTCATGATTCCTTTAATATGGTTCCAGGCCTCCAGTTCCTGAGGCAGCAAAACAGCTCCATAACATTATGGAGCCTCCACCATATTTAACTGTGGGAAAGGTGTTTTTTTTCCTTATAAGCATCATTTTGTCACCTGTAAATGTATTATCGCTGGTCTGCATTGACAAACAGCTCAAGTTTGGTTTCATCTGTCCACAGAACATTTTCCCAGGACCGTGGTTTCTCAAGGTGGGTTTGAGCAAAGATCAGGAATGTGTCTGAACAGTGGGGTCCTCCTTGGCCTTCGCCCATGAAGTCCTTCTTTGTTTAGTGCGCAGCATATGGTGCAGATTAAAACCACCACTGCAGATTGCTCCAGGTCAGCCTTAAGCTCTTTGGATGTTGTACGTGGTGTTTTTCCCAGTGGTTCGTACTAACCTTCAGAGACTAGTTGGATTAATTTTCTTCTTCCCACCAAGTCCTGGGAGGTTCTTGACAGTTCCATGAGCAGAAAACCTCTTGAATAACACTGCAAACTGTTGACAAGGGAATCTCAAGTTCTTTAGAGATGGCCTTGTACCCCTTTGAAATTTGATGTTTTGTGATAATGGCTTTTCTGACGGTTTCAGGCAGCTCTCCTCTCTTCACCATTGTGAAAATGGAACAGGGAGTGAATATGGCCATTTTAAACATTAGAGCCATCATTCATTGGTTGATTCAAATCATGTGAGCACTGACAATTGATCACAGGTGTGTCTAATTTTACTGCAATGGGAATGTGGCTCTTCTGTTCAAACTGATTTGAATTGTTTATATGGATGCCAATACCATGTCCTAGCAATGGCCCAGTTTTTATACTATTTCCTTTATTAATTGATCTTGTTTTATTTGCATCTTTTGTGTGTCAAAAATGTGTGCATATATAGTCCAAAACCATTTCAATGGCCATTTTGTTTTGGAGATATTGGACATTAAGGGGTTGAACTGCAAGGGTATTTGTTATAAAATTTTATTTTCTTGCCGTCTCTATTCTCCTCACTTTCACGGTGTATTACAGTAGTTAAAAGGGAAGGGCCACAAAATAAGGGGGATGAAGACACTTCTGTATGCTGCAAGATTTTCTAATTTAAATAACTCAATTTAGACAAAGGACATTCTGGGCCCCCCCCTCCTCTCTTTCAGTATCTCTCTCACTTCCTCTGTTCCCACCTTCCAGATTCTCTCCTTTTGACTCTTTCCTCTTGCACTCTCACCCCTGCCCTTCATTTTCCTCTCCCCAGGTTCATTCCCTCCTTTTTTTTAAGCTCATCCCCCTTTGCCATGTCTCAGTCCCTCTGCCCATCTCCATTCCCCCCTCACACACTCATCTGTTCTCTTCCCTCTCTAACCTTTGGTGCTTCAGAGGCTTTGCTCCCTCCTTCTGTCAGAAAGAGATGTGCACCCCAAGAACAGGCAGCACTACCTCTGTTAGCAGGGAATGGGGTCCCTGCTGGCATGCGACTTATCTTTGCCATGATTGCAGCCTGTAGCACTTCTTCTGCTGGCAGGGGATGGGGCTCCCGCTGGCACTTAAACTTAGTGCTGCCTGCATTCTTTTGGAATGTGTAGGTTTGGCTGTGCAAGTGCAAACAAATGTATGCGTATGGACAGACAAAACAGACATATGGCTGGAGGCTCCACAACAGGCACTATCACTAGGACGAAATGTGCCTTAAATAGCCCATTGCAAATTAAGAATAAAAGAGGGCTTTGCTAACAACTGACACATTAGATTATACTCTTGCAAGTCACAAAACTGACTGCACTAGGTCACCTCTGAGTAATGGAAATCTCTGCTTGAATATTTTTGGCAATGGGTAATAAGCATTAGATCTCATTTCCAAGACTTACCAGCTGGATTTTGTCATTAACATTTATTAACAATCTTAGATATGGCTTTCAACATCTAATCCTCACTAAGCAAATGTTTTGTATGGTCCTCCAGAGGGCTCTGCTGTGACAAATTGCTGGCATACATTACATCCCCATGGCTATGCATCAGAGGCACTATAAAATTAACATGGTACTAATCCAATTTAAATAAACTCCATAAACAATGATCAGAGCTGAAGCAGATCTATAGTAAGTATCTCTTAGGAAGGAAAGAGACATTATGATGGAAGAATATCATGCTCTTAAAACACAATTTAGGACAATTGTTTTATTATACATTTTAAAATTGTTAATTTTCAGTCCTATGAAGTTCTTTTGAAAAGTATGAGAGAATTCAAATGACCATCATACTTCACAGCAAATTTATATGGATGGAAGCGATCTATATTTTGTATAGGACTAAAAACAACAAAAAAAAACCTTATGGTACATTTGCTCTATAGTTATGTACCTGCTTTAATCTTGCAAGTTCTTTCAAAGCTCGACCCCACTGTTGCTTATAGTGCAGCTTTGACTTTGTAGAGGATTCCAATTTTCTTTCAAGTTCGACCTAATAGGAATTGAGATCATATCAGCTGAAACACTATACCAATAGAAATATAACCACTGTAAGATGATATATACAAACGTCTGGCTTAAGAAAAGAGTTTATGCAGTGTAACACACATCATCATCTAAAGCTGTTATGTAATTTAGTATAAATATTATGGCAGATGAACATTTTCTTGTTTAAAATATAGCCTACGTTTTAATACCTAACAACCTGGCCAAAATGCACCAGATTAGTCAAAGACCCTTGGACAGCTAATATAAATCCTTCTTCTAAATTCTTCAAGTACTAAGAACATATTCATCTTTTACAACAGGGTCCATCTAGCTGTTAGTGTTCCAATGAAACTATCTGTCTACACACTGACTGAATTCAAACATTTTAAATTAGTTGCAAGTCAAGACCATTTGCTGAGAAAGTCTGTCAACCTGATTATTTACAAAAAAAATATGAATTGGACAAAGTCCCCACACACTAACGTTTGGATTGGATCCACAGATCTAATCTTAAAAAAAAAATTCTGCCAGACTACTCCTGAAAATGACACTGCAAAGTTCATAACACAGGCATATTCCAAATAGGCACCCTTTGTGCGGGGTGATTTTATAACAAATTGCCTAGGTGGGAAGACCAAGTAGGCACCTATTTTGGGACTAAGCAACATAGACGCCTAGGTGTCTTTATAACAGTTTCACAAAACCTGCAACCATCAAACATAAATACAGCCACGAGCTGCTCAGAAAGCATAGTTACTCACTTGTAACAGGTGATCTCTGGGAACAGCAGGAATTTAGTCTTCACATATGGGTATCGTCTGAGCCTGCGCAGGAACCCTCCCTAGCGTCCAATTAGGAAGCTTTTGGGAGCATCCCACAGTGCCTGCGTGCTGCCTTCCCGCCTTTCCCAACTGCCTCTCTCCAGATGAGTTTAAAGCTGAGATAAAGAGAGAGAGAGAGGGAAAGAGAAAGAGATAGATAGAGAGATACAACTCCTAGGGGAGGTGGGTGGGTTGTGAAGACTAAATTCCTGCTGTTCCCGGAGATCACCTGTTACAGGTGAGTAACTATGCTATCTCCAGGAACAAGCAGGAATGTAGTCTTCACATATGGGGACTCCCTAGCTTTAGATGCCAGGGAGAGACCCCAGAAGTTGTGTGTCCCTGGGACAGGGCTCCACTTCCCCCCATGGATCTCTGGCATCCAACATGGGATGGTGGGTAGGAGTTGATTAGGTATGGAACAGGTGTTGGAGTACAGCCTGACCAAACAAGGCATCCCAGCAGGAGTCCTTGTCCAAGCAGTAATGGGCTGTGAAGGTATGAACCGAGGCCCAAGTGGCTGCTCGACAGATGTCGTCTATAGACACAGAGTGCAGATGAGCCATTGAAACTGCCATGGCTCTCACATTGTGAGCTATGACATGGCCCTCCAGAGGAAGGTTCTTACTCTGATAGGCAAAGGAAATACACAGTCTCTTGGAGACTGAAAGTCCCAAATGAGAAGGATCAAAAGCAACAGAGAGTTGAGAGGACTTTCTATGTTGCTGTGTTCTTTGCAAGTAAAAGGCTAAAGCTCTTTTACAGTCCAAAGTATGAAGATTCCTTTCTGCATTTGACGCATGAGGTCTTGGAAAGAACACAGGCAGGTAGACCGCTTGGTTAAGATGAAAAGGCGAGACCACCTTTGGCATAAAGTGTGGATGAGTCCTAAGGACTACCTTGTCATGATGAAACCTTGTATAAGGTGGATCAGCCACTAGTGCTTGCAACTCACTGATGCGACATGCTGATGTGATTGCAATGAGAAAGATAACTTTCCAAGAAAGGAATTTCAATGAGGTAGTAGCTAAAGGTTCGAAAGGTGGCTTCATGAGCTGACCAAGAACCAGGTTTAAGTCCCATGCCACCGGTGGTGGCCTAATGGGAGGCTTAATTAGAAGGCCTCTCATAAATCTTGTTATAAGAGGATGGGAGGAAATAGGTTGTCCATTTAGAGCAGGGGTGTCCAAACCTGTCCTGGAGGGCCGGAATCCTGGCAGGTTTTTGGGATAGCCCTAATGAATATGCATGAGATATATATGCATTAGAGATATCCTGCCAACCTGACTGGTTTGTGGCCCTCCAGGGCTGGATTTGGAGACCCCTGCCTTACACCTCTGTCATTTAAGATCGTGAGTGGGCAAGGTACAGATGTCCTAGACATCGAAAGGGTATATAGAATGTGTCACATTCCTCCTCGATTCTCACCACCACCAAAAAGGTGGCTAATAGACAATTTTTAGGTGGTGGTGAGAAGTGAGGAGGACTGTGACAAATTCTATCTAACCTTTTTGATGTCTTGGACATCTGCACCTTGTCCACTCACGATCTTAAATGACAGAGGTGTAAGGCAGGGGTCTCCAAATCCAGCCCTGGAGGGCCACAAACCAGTCAGGTTGGCAGGATATCTCTAATGCATATATATCTCATGCATATTCATTAGGGCTATCCCAAAAACCTGCCAGGATTCCGGCCCTCCAGGACAGGTTTGGACACCCCTGATTTAGAGGCTTGAAAGAAGCCGCAATAGCACTCAAATGGACTCTTACTGAGTTAGTCTTAAGTCCAGCATTGGATAAATGAAGGAGATACTCAAGTAATGATTCCAGAGGTATCGCCAGGGGGTTAAGACCCTTCTGCGAACACCATATGGTAAACCTCTTCCACTTAAAAGCATAAGAGCGTCTAGTGGAAGGTTTCCTGGAAGCCTCAAGGACATCCTTTACTTGCTGAGGGAGGTTGAGATCATGGAGATCTAGGCCTTCAGCAACCAAGCTCTGAGATGCAGAGACTGGGGATTGGGATGCCATAACATTCCGTCCTCCTGTGACAGGAGATCTGGAGCAGACCCTAACTCCAGGGAGGGGGCTTGAGAGAGATGTAGAAGCAGAGGGTACCACACTTGCCGTGGCCAATGTGGAGCTATGAGAATCATATGGCCTCTGTCTCTCTGAAGCTTAAACAGGGTTTTGGGAATTAGGGGAATGGGTGGAAAGGCATAAAGGAAGTCTTAACCCCAGTGAAGGAGGAAGGCATCCCTGGCCTAAGAGCCCTGAGCCGGAATTCTGGAACAGAACCGGGGAAGTTTGGCATTCAACAGACTTGCAAAGATGTCTATGTCCGGGGTTCCCCAAATCTGAAAAATCTTGGCCACCTGGTCTGCATGTAGAGACCATTTGTGTGGAAGAAGAACTCGACTGAGTCTGTCTGCCCAAGAGTTTTGTATGCCTGGAAGATAGACTGCCAGGAGATGAATCTGATGCTCTCTGGCGAGGACCCATAGTCGCAAAGCTTCGTTGTAAAGCGACAGAGAGCCTGTTCCTCCCTGCTTGTTCACGTAGAACACGGCTACTTGATTGTCTGTGTGAATGAGAACTGTCTTGTAGCTGAGCAGGGTGTGGAGAACACTCGAAGAGCAAGGAAGATTGCTCTGAATTCTAAAAGATTGATATGTAGATGAGTCTCCTGTGGAGACCAAGTGCCCTGGGTGGAGAGGTTTTGCAGATGAGCTCCCCAACGAACTGGTGAGGCATCTGTTGTGAGAGTTGCCTGGGGTAAAGGCTGTTGAAACGGAGACCCCAGCAACAGGTTCTGAGGGGACTGCCACCATTGGAGAGACAAAATAAGACGATTTGTGTTTGCTATTTTGTCTGACAGGCATCCTGATGCCTGGGTCCATTGAGTGGATAAGGTCCACTGGGCTGCTCTCATATGGAGGCGAGCATAAGGGACCACATGTACTGTAGATGCCATGTGGCCTAGTAGTTGTAGCATTTCTCGGGCAGTGAGCTGAGGTTTTAGCACTGCTTGAGAAGCTAACTGCACCATGCGGAGGCAACGGGCCTGAAGAAGATAGGCTCTCGCTTTTCTGGTATCCAGGAAAGCTCCTATGAACTCTAGAGACTGAGTGGGAGTTAGACTGGATTTTGGGATGTTTATGACCAGACCCAAATACTGAAGGATCCACATTGTGCAAGATAAGGAAGTCCTGGCCTCTGACTCTGATGGGGCTCAAATGAGCCAGTCGTCTAAGTAGGGGAAGACGAATATCCCTAGAGTACGAAGAAATGCTGCTACCACAGCCATGCATTTCATAAACAACCTTGGTGCTGAGGCCAGGCCAAAAGGAAGCACCCTGTATTGGTAGTGCCTTCCTTGAAAAAGGAACCGAAGGAACTTTGTGGGTTCGATGGATGAGAACATGAGTGTACGCATCCTTGAGATCTAGAGAACAAAGCCAATCCTGACTCTGAAGGTATGGCAGCAGAGTTCCCAGAGAAATCATCTTGAATTTCTCTTTGAACAGGAATTTGTTCAATTCTCTGAGGTCTAAGATAGGTCTGTATCCCCCTGTTTTCTTTGGGATAAGGAAATAAGGGGAGTAAAACCCTGTACCTTGTTGATGAACGGGTACTTCTTCTATTGCCCCTTGGGCAAGAAGCATAGTGACCTCTTGATCTAACAGGTTGATAAGAGAGGTCTGAGAATTGAACTGCCTTACCACTGTGTGAAGGGGCATGCACAGAAAGTAAAGCTTGTACCCCTCCTTTATAATGGAAAGTGTCCAATGCTCTGCTGATATCTGCCCCCATCTGGGTTGCAAAGTGACACAACCTTCCTGGAATGGTGGAAGGCTCTGGACCACTGAGGGCCAGGAAGGCTAAGTTCTCTAGTTGAAAGTCAAAGGCCTTGTGGAGGCTGAGACTGCTGAGATGGTTGAGGCTTGGCAGTCATTGCTTTTCTCTGTTTAGGTGGTTGCTCACCCTTTCGGACAAGCTGATCTGCAGAACGTCCCTGCTGGGAATAAGAGGGATAAAACCTCTTCTTTTTCGAGAAGAAAGGCTTCTTGAAAGATTTCTTTCTGGTAGGATCAGCTGTGCCTTTGGATAACCTATCCAAAGTAGAGTTGTCAGCATCCATCTCATTGGCTTTTTCTTGCCAATTCTTGCCGAATAGGTTTTCACCTGTACAAGGGATATTTCCCAGTTTGTCCTGCACCCAGAGCTCCAAATCGGATGCCTGGAGCCAGGCAATTCTACGTGCACCTATGGCAATGGCAGAGGTTCTGCTTATGCACTCAAAACAGTCAAAGGCTGCACGATTGACAAACTTCGAAACATCCTGGGCATGCTTAACCAGTGTGAGATAATCCTGCCTTTTGTCCTCAGGAAGAAGAGGGCTCAAAACCTCTAAATCTCCTGTGACCTCTTTAAGGAACATTCCCATATATAAAATAGGAACTGATCCTGGCAGAAAGCATGGAAGCCTGGAAAGTACGACGTCCAAAGGCATCCAAGATTCTACACTCACGTCCTGGAGGATTAGAGGCATGCCTCTTTGCACTCCTGATCCTTCTCATAGCTGACTCCACAACAATGGAGTGGTGGGGAAGCTGAGTTTTCTGGAAGCCAGGACAAGGAGGGACTCGATACACAGTATCCAGTCTGCGAGAGTGAGGAGAGGTGGTAAGAGGTGTCTCCCACATTCTCAACATGAGATCATATAAAATCTCATGGATAGGCAAGGTAGCTGCTTCCTTAGGAGCCTTGGGATTTTGTAAAATCTCCAACTCCTTAGCTCTGGGCTCTGTTTCAGGAGTCACAGTAATGGACAACCTACGAGCCACCTCCCTGATGAAATCCTGATAGGAGATATCTTCTGGAGGAGACATCCTACGCTTAGGTGAGGAAGGCTCCTCCGGGAGAAGTATCCCGGTACCGGCAGAGCTGTCAGAATCCTCGGAGTCCTCCGAGGATTCGAAGTACCGTCTGTCCAGATGCTTTTGAAGAGCCCGATACCCGTACCAACCAAAGTCGGTACCGGGGGTAATCGGTACCGGAAGGCATCGCATGACTGTGACCGGCAAAGCTGATACCGATGTCGATGCTATCGGTACTAGTACAGATACCAGTACTGGCATCGGTGCTGGTACCGATTGAACCGTCTGACGCAGTTCCGAGGGCATTGATGCCGCAAGGAGAGCCGCCTGACTGCGTTCAATAGCCAGGAACCTCTGGTCTATTGATGCTGCCGATGCCTGGGTCTCGGTACCGGACGCAACCGGTACCCCAGAGCATGGCGCCAGTAGTTCTGCCGAGGTTGAGGCCTCGAGAACATCCTGGAGCCCCGATAATGCTTTGGAAGCCAAAGCCTCCTGCCGGGGCAATTTTGCTGGTAAGGAACCCTCAAGGGCAACGCCAGAGGCATCTCGATGCTTGGAAGGAGATCTATCCTTTGAGGACCGGCTAGATTTATGTTTAGTTACCTGAGATCCATGGGAGGAAGACGAAGCCCTGGAATACGCCGATGCCACCAAGGCTGCATCGGAAGGAAAAAGGGCGCTGAGCTTAGCAGCTCGGTTCTGTCGACCCCTTTTGGACATCATGGCACAAGCCATGCACTCGGAGATGGAGTGGTCAGGACCTAAACATTTAAGACTCCACTCGTGGGTGTCGGTGACAGAGATGGTACCGCCACACTTGGTGCATTTTTTAAAACCCGAAGCGGGTTTCTCCATAGTGGAGGAAATTTTGGGCCTAAGGCCCAAAATGGCGCGCACTTGGGAAGAAAAGCTTGGAAAAAGAAAATTATTATTATTATCTTTTGAAAAGAAAGAAAGAAAAAACCGGCGGTACCAGTATAGCGTCGGGGAAGGCAGACGCGACCACAAAAAAATAAAGAATAAGGAAACAAGTTTCTGCGGTGACAGGAATACGACCTGCTGGCTCCACGGGAAAACGAAGAACTGGAGAAAGGCAGTTGGGAAAGGCAGGAAAGCAGCACACAGGCGCTGTGGGATGCTCCCAAAAGCTTCCTAAATGGACGCTGGGGAGCGTTCCTGCGCAGGCTCCGTCGGTACCGACGATACCCATATGTGAAGACTACATTCCTGCTTGTTCCTGGCGATATTAGTATAAATGTACAGGCCTAGAGTATATACGCACATCGAGATTCTGCCGGTGTTCTGCCCAAATTCCTCCCAAAACACGCCTACTCTCAAGTTGCATATAAGCAAGCATGAACATTCTCCATGCCTACTACTTTATAGATGAGTAATTCCTGGGGTAATTTAGAAAAATCCTTTTCAGCAATTAAAACAGGGTTCATCTGCGGGAAAAAAGGCTTATAGAATTAGCTCCATAATTTTCAAGAAAACTCTGGAAAGAATGCACTTAAAAGTCCACGTGCTTTGGGAAAAAGGGAATTCGGGGAGTATTCTTATGCAAACCTAAACAGATAGCATATGTGTTCAGTACATACAATTCAGGAATAATTTGCAAAAAGAAAAAAACAAAAGGAAGCAAAATGTATATGAATGTTCACTGTTCTTAATTAAGGCAATAAAAAGATATGAGCATTTTACTCATTATAAGCCATAAAAATCTACTAATCTTATTACTACACATTAACCTTTTCCTCTCTCCTTCTCTCCACTCTTACTATGATTCACTGTTTATTCTGTTTTGGCTCAAGGGACTGTAGTTCCCAAAAATTAGTCAAGAATTTATTACATTAGTCCAATAAAAAGGTAACTTTGTTTTGTTTGTTAACATTTATTTCTAAACAAAGTAGAAATGAAAGATAAATCATACATGTCTAAAGATAAATAAGGCAAAGAATGACATAGAAAAGGACTTTAAAACCTTTTAATGTAACATATGTTAAAAGAAACATTCATTGATAAGACTAGGAGAGGGTACTTCAATAGTTTAACAAAGGCCAAAGTCATGCCAAAAAGAAATTTGAGAGGTCTATTGTTGCTGTAAATCGAAGTTAAACCCAACTTCTTAAGCATCACAGCAACAAAAAAAAAAAATGCGCGGGCTGATATTTTAATTCCACGGTTAACAGTTTTTTTAAACACTGTCATTTTAAAGTGAAATTGGATATTCAACACTAGAATCTGGATATTCTTTGGCACTATATATCTGTTTTCTGCACTGACCAGGGCTTAATTTGTGCCAGAATGGGGTAGAATGGCATTCCAGCAGTTATTGAGCACAGGAAGTAAATCGTGCAGCCACAGCAGTATTTTCATTTGCTCCCACAGCTATGCTGTGCTAAAGCAGCTGATCCACAACATTTTTAGTAAAGCTTTAATAAAAAATACTGGGCTGATACATTATAGAACAGTTGTGGGACAAATGAAAATGCTCCTGCGGCTGTGTTAAGCACTAATACAGTCAAGGCTGCATGAATCATTTCTCAGCTCAGGAGGTGCCAGAATGCCATGGCTGTATTACTGTTTAAAACAGCTGCAGAAACATTTTTGTTTGCTCCTGTGGCTGTGCTGCACTGAAACAGCCTGGTTTGCAACATTTCTATTAAAGCAAAAATAAACACTTCCTATCTTGACAGGAAGTGCTTTAATAAAAATGCCATTGGTCGGGCTGCTTCAGTGGAGCACAGCTGCAGGAGCAAACAAAAAATGCTCCCGTGGTGGCTGCAGGAAGAAGAGAAGAGATAGCTGAATGGGAGTGATGTGGGAGTAGGTGGTCAGATGGAAAGCTGATGGAGGGGAGGGCTGGCACTAGGGGGCTGATAGATGGTGAGAGAGGGGCTGAGGGAGATTGGGGGCTAGAAACGGGCTGATACTGGGGCTGGGGGGGGGGGGAGACTGGAATTGGAAATGGGATTATGCTGGAGGTGGGACTAGGGCTAGGAGGGGGCTAATTTTAGTGCTGTGGGACCTAGTACTGAAAGGAGGCTAAAGTCGGCAAAGAAGTTGATGCTGGGGGAGTGAGAAGGAAGGAGGAGGATAGGTATTGTGAGGACTGGGGAAGAAACAAAGTCATAACAAGGGGAAAGTTGAGAGGGAGGGATCAAATCCTGAGGAGGAAAGGAAGGGTTAATGTGTATTGGAGAATGAGATGGGTGGGCACTGGGAAAATGGGGATGTAGGAGAACAGGGACTTGGGCTTAGGTGGAGAATTTAAGGTGAGAAAGCAGAAGAAAGACTCAACACGGGCTGGGTAATGTGCATGTAAGTAGAGACTCAGGGCTTGGCTGGGATGTGAGGACTCAGGGACTGGGAAGGGTGGAAGAGTGGGGACTTGGGGTTAACTGGAGGGATATTTGGGAGTCTGGTGACTAAGGAATTGAATAGAGATTAGGAGGGCAGTGGGGAAAAAGTGATTAGTTGAGGGGTATTGGTAGGGCTGCAAGTCCAAGTGCAGAAATATGGGGATGGGTGAAGGTTTGAAGGGCCTTGGAGATTTGGGGAGGGATTGGGGATGTTTGAAAAGGACAGACGGCTATGAAGTAGGTGGGAGCCACAGGAAGGGACAGATCTTCCTTGAAGGTGGTAAGAGAGAGTAGAAATGGGGAAGGTGAAAGTGGAAATGGAAACCTGGATTGGGGGGAAGATTAAGAAAGAGCCTGAAGATGGAGAGAGGATGTGTGCTAGGGAATAAGCTGGGGCTGATTAGGGGAAGAGGGTCAAAGGTGGTAGGATAAGGCTGGGGAAGAGGTACATACAGAAGGAGGAAATGGGGACTAGAAAGTGGGTAAAAGTTGGAGATATAGGAGGCTGGCGAAAGAAGGAGACAGGTGGGGCATGGAAGGACTAGGAAAATAAGATTGATAAATGGGAAGCTGGTAGAAGGTGAAAGATGAACAGAGGAAGGATTTAAGGAGGGCGAGGGAGGAATAGAATGAATCTATAGTTATATAAAAATTAGATGAGTGAAACAGAAAAAAAAGTTAAAACAGAAGGATCAGTGTTGGAAAGAGATATAAGGAAGTAAAGGACGAAGACAGGGAGTGTGAAGAAACAGAAAATGGAAATGAGATCCTGGAAAAGGACTTAAAAGAAAACAAACAAGAGGAAGTGGGAAAGACCAAAACCAAATCAACTAGAAAATAAAATGATCAGACAACAAAAGTACAAGAGAGTTGCCGTTTTTAAGAGAATGAAATGTCAGTTTTGTAAAACTGCATTTCTTACAGTTCGGTAGAGGAGGATATATATTTTTGTTTCTTTCTTCAGTGTTCCACAGCTCAGTGTCTCTTTTGGGGGTTTTCCATTTCAATTTTTGTCTGTATTTTTTTTTCTAATTTGTAGTTTTATTCTTTACTAGGTGATGGTCTGTTTTCCATGTGCAGCAGAGGTGAGGGATTCTGTTGACATGTTGGCTCTATGTAGGAATTTATAGTAGTTCAGCCTGTTCTCTTTTTTCCAACTAGATGTTACTGGTGTTCTGGAATATTTGTGGTGCTAATTTTTCATAGGTAGGGTTGGTGCAGGTTGAGTTCTTTGACTTGGTTCTGGTGTTGAGTATCCATTTGCAAGGTTTTGTGTTTTGAAGCACAATGTTTGGCAGTGGAAGGAGCTGATGGTGTTGTAATTGATGTTAGACCAGAATTTGAATGTAATCTTTTTTGTATGTTGAGTTGTAAAGTGAAAACCTTACCTCTGGCTCTGCATCTGATGGGCAAGTTTTATTAGTGAACCTGGGAGTGTCCCATATGAATGAATAATTATGCCCTATCAGACAAATGAATTATGTCTTATTGAAAGGCATCTCTATGCATTCGCTGGCAAACACATATTTAGGCTAAGTGTGTATTTTTTTAAAAATATACAGATAATATTGGGCTGTTTAAATTGCTAAATGCCAAGGGAAGGAGTGGAGAGACACCTCGGCCACCCACAAAGGTCCACTGTTAACACATATTATTGAAGACCCGACTTGTCCAAGTTTCGGCAACTATGCCTGCATCAGGGGTTAACATATAGTTCAGTTGTTGTAATATAAAGCAATAAAACATTAAAATGAAAAACTGGGAACAAACAAGTATGCAAAAACATCTGGTCCTGGTCCTGGCCCCACCCCCACAGCTCACTTATGGCCCTGGCTCCGCTCATAGTTCCACTTCTTTGTTTATTATCTATAAATTAAGTCCTGGTGGTAATACTCAGCTGTTATCTGGATAGCTAATTACAAAAAGTAGGCTACTCTTTTTTGTGGCTTAACTTTAAATGGTTTGTTATATCTGTTGGTGGACTGAAAAACGCCACTAAGCAGATGACACTGGGGACCATCCTCACCCTGCTCACAGACCATCATAGTATTATCCAGACAATGTCATGGCTGTCAGAGGAAACTTTGGTGGCATTATCTGAATAGTGTCACTCAATATCCCTCTCACCAGCACTTTTCCAGTTAGTAGTACAAAGACTAGAGACATGCAATAAAGTTGCAAAGTAGTACCATTTAAAGACAAATTGGAGAAAATATATATTTTTAAAACACCACATAATTAAGCTCTGGAATTCATTGCTGGAGGATGTGGTAAAAGCAGTTAGTGTAAACGGGTTGAAAAATTTTTTGGACAAGTTTCTAAAAGAAAAGTCCATAAACCATTATTAAGACAGGCTTGGAAAAATCCATTGCTTATCCCTGGGATAAGCAGCATAGAATATGTCTACCTTCTGAGATCCTGCCAGGTACTTGTGACCTTGATTGCCCACTGTTAGAAACAGAATATGGATCTTGAACCATCTTTATTTTCCATATTCTTTGAGTGCCACTTGTTAATGCTGACTAGAAATTGGGGGCCTGATATTAAGAACATATTTGCCATACTGGGCCAGACCAAACTAGTTACCACCGTCCAAGTTCTGAAGCATAGCATATACTGCCATCAATGGCCTAACTGCTTCTGAGTACAGTCTGCAAGCTAAGGGTTTTCATGCTTTCCTGAAAATGGGTGTGCGCACACCTGGGAAGCCTGTTCCTTAGCATTCAATCCAGACTCCTCATGTGTAGCAGGAAAGATGCAAACCATGGCCTAGATTTCACATATTCAATTTCTCAGTAACACTATATACCTTTAGTGTCTAACCGGTTATATTATTCTGACAAGTTAAATATCTAATTGGTATAATTTTAGTTTATTCCGGTTACAGATTATTTACTTAACTGGTTTTATATACCACCTTATCTCGGAATCAAGGCAGTTTACAAGTAACAGGTTGAACAAAACTTAACATTAAAGCTTAACATTAGGGTTTACATGGAACACCACCACATAGGAACATAATAAATCTTAACTTAGCAAAACCATGTGAAGAACAGTTCAGAGGCAGAGATGAGGTGTACCAACATTCAGCAGACCTTGAGGTAGTGTACAGTTTCAAGTAGATCCAAAACTATGATATAATAGGACTCCAATGTTATTTGTGGCAATGGCGGTGTAAATCCTTTGAGAAAGCTGTTTCAGACAGCAAAACCAGCAGCCGGGGTCAGGTTCTATCGAGACACCAAGGAAGCCATTATGAAGTCCCAGTTAAATGGTTTTAGTGTGCTTGTGACAAGTATTGCCTCAGGGCAATATGTGCATTTATAGCTAAGTATTGTTATCTAAGTCTATCATGAGCATATTTTTGTGCATATAGTAATATTGATATATGGAACAATGATGAGATTGCAAGATGGTAAGGCATGAGATATAAAGGTGCCCATAAATCCACCATTTGAGTTCCGTATAATACTTTAGGCATTTGATGCTTCTTTAAACAATGAATTATTTAAGAGAGGTTTTGTTTAGTATTTTTGATTAAATTGCCATTTTTTATTTTGTGAATTATATTTTGTGAGTCCCATTGTTTTTGTTTTGGTCCTCCTTCCCAGCCACATCATATGCTGCAGTGGCAATTGCATTTAGGCATTGGTTTGGAGGATTTGAAAGAGAATAGTACTTGTTAAGTGTTGTTGAGTCTGTGTTAACTTCTGGCGATTCTCTGGATAGTTGACCTAAACTGTGTTCAGTCTTCAGGCAGGCGGCTCATTATTGATAGAGTGGCACCCATCACTGCTATTATTGTATCAATCCATCTCATTGCTGTCCTTCCTCTTTTGTGTTGATCTTCTACCTTGCCAGGCATGATGTCTTTCTCTAACGATCTCTCTCTTCACATGATGTGTCCAAAGCATGAAAGTCAAAGTTTTGTCATATGAGCTTCTAAACAAAGCTTGGGTCTGATCTCCTCTAGTACTGACTGGTTGGTTCTTCAGGCAGTCCATGGTATACACATTATTCATTGCCAGCAACATAATTCAAAGGCATCGATTTTCTTCCTATCTTTTTCACTGTCTAACTTTTGCATCCATATGAAGTTATTAAAAATACCAATCACTTGGACAAGTCGAATCTTTGTATGCAGAGAGAAATCTCTGCTCTTGAGAATCTTGTCTAGGTCCTTCATAGCCATTCTGCCAAGAGCAATGCATTGTTGGATTTCTTGACTGCTTGTCATTTCTTTATTGATTGTTGATCCAAGTAGATTAAAGTTGTCAACTATTTCAATTTCTTCTCCATCAATGATGAACTTATTGATTTTGCCAGTTGTCAAATCTTTGTTTTCTTTATGTCAAGGTACAGGCCTATTTTAAGACTATGTCCCTTGATCTTGAGAAGCAAATGTTTCAATTGTCTTTTTATTTTTATTTTTTAACCATTTTTTATATCGCTTTATCATTTCAATCAAAGCGGTTTACATTGGAACTTAAACTTGGTAATGTACATTAAAAAGGGACATTGATAACTTGATTTTTTATTTTTCTGATGCAATGGAGGATTAAGTGACTTGCCCTAACCGACTTGAGCCAGGGGAACCAGCTCTATGGCTAAGTCGGCTAGCAGGGCAGAGACCACAGTCTGCAGAAGGCTCCAGTGCGCAGAGGTCCATGGGGTACTCCCCAGGGGCGTATGAAGGTGGCAGCTGGGTGAAGTGCAGCTGATATCCACTTTGGACGATCTGCAGCTCCCAGGTGTCCGAGGTGGCGAGGAGCCACCGGTGGGCAAAGTGGATGAGCCACCTATTACCTGTGGGGGTACCTCGATGGACAATGTTCAGCTGGCTATGCTCCTGAAGAACCCATCAAAACCCCGTACCCAGCTCCAGCTAGGGGGGCAGACAGCAACTTCGGGGTCTTCTTCCTTTACTGTTGGAGGGGAGTCTGCACTTTAGTCTGTGCCTCTGGCTGGGATGGATAATACCGGCACAGGCAGGAGGCCTTTTTATCCTGGCGTTTCTTCCATGTGGGAACCGTGGTCTTCCTGGAGAGTCTCAAGCTCCTCTGCCTTCTCCTCTACTGGTTTCCCGAAGAGGTTCTCACCTCAGCAAGTGTCAATCTTGTCCTGGACCCACTGCTCCAGGTCTGAAGACTGCAGCCACAGCATCCGGTGGGTGGCAATGCCTATGGCTTCCACTCTGCCCGTGGACTCAAAGACATCATAGGAGTCTTGCATCATGAATTTTGAATAATCTTTGCCATGAGCCACCAGGCCCTGAAATGTCTTGCGACAGTCCTCGGGGACAAGGGCAGCAAAGCCCTCCAGGTCCAACATGGCATCTTTGAACATGCTTATATAGATCTGGCAGGCCAGTACTCTGGCAACCAGCATGAAACCCTGAAAGAATTTCCTCCTGAAGGAGTCCAGGGTGAGAGCCTCATGGCATGGTGGCACTGAAGAGTGAGTCTTGGCACTCTTAGCATGCTTCAAGGCTGATTCAACCATAATGGAATTTTGGGGTAACTGAGGCTTTTCAAACCTCTGGGCCTTCTGGATCCAATACAGGGAATTGAGCCTGCGGCCAATGACAGGAACCATAAGCGGTGTCTATTACAGCCAAAGCAGCTGCAAGACATGGTGCAAGGGAACAGTCACTGCTTCCCTGGGGACAAGGGATACTGGAGAAGTTACAGTTCTTCTGCCCTCAGTTCCTCCTCTGATTCCAGGGAAAAGGGAATGGCCTTGACCATGTCCTTAACGAAGTTCTAGAAGGATATGTCCTCCAGGGACGACTTGCACCGCTCGGGTGAAGGCGACAGGACAGACGGGAGGTCCGCTGACCGAAGAGCCGACTCTATTTCTCTTCGATTTCCCATTCCGATAATGCAGAGTCTCCCGCTCCCAATGGTTTCACATTTTGGGAGAGGGTGGACACCGATGACCCCCCCTGTTGACTGGTACATCGACAGCAATGTCTCTGGGCCTCAGACTCCAACAAGCTGGAGAAGAAGATTGCTCCGAGAACCGGAGTTGATTCCAATCTCCCATCTGATGTTCCCACCTCAACAGGTAGGGCATAGGTGTAAAGGCTCGATGGAGTGTGGTGGTGATAAATTCCATGCCATGAAGCCAGTGTTCAACAAGGCTTCCATCGCTGTCAAGTGAGCTTTGAGGGCTCGAATGTATTCCTCCAGAGCCACCACCTGCGAAGGGGGGGAGATGTCACAGTTGCACACACCAGCAAGTTCTGCTACAAGGGGACATGGGATGAGGGTGAAGGGAGAGAGATTCAGGAGTGATATGCGGAAATATTTCTTTATGGAAAGAGTAGTGGATCCGTGGAATAGTCTCCCAGTGGAGGTGGTAGAGATGAGGACAGTAACTGAATTCAAAAAAGCATGGGACAAACACAGAGGATCTCTAAAGGTAAAAAGGGGACTGTTGTAGTTGTTATGGAAGGACAGACTAGATAGGCCATGTGGTCTTTTTCTGTCGTCATATTTCTATGTTTCTATGTAACTCCTCTTTTTCCCGATCCTTCAGACCTTGGCCTGTCATCTGCAAGCAGAGCTTGCATGATGTCAGCTAGTGATGGGGGTCCAAGGAATTGCAAGCACCAGCTGTGGCAGTTGGTAGCAGAGATGGTCTTGCCACAATTGGTGCATTTTTTAAAGCCACCTAGATTGGCCACTGCTGGAAACAGGATACTGGGCTTGATGGACCTTGGTCTGACCCAGTATGGCATATCATATGTTGTTATGTTCTTAGACATGCCGAAAAATACTGCCTCAGCAAAATTAAACAGGAGAGTTGCCATGGGTGGCAAAACAACATCGAAAGAGTAAAACACGCTAAAAATGAGAAAAAGAAAGAAAAAAACTAAATCTGTAAAACTGATTAACTGGTGACAGGTGGAAAGGAAAATACAGGAAAAAAATGGTCCACGAGCGCCAGAGAGAAGAACCTTTTTCTGGACATACAGGAACACTTCCTAGGGGTTCTGCGGAAAAAAGAAGACTGGATAAGATGGCACTGCAGCAAGAGGGAAGGCAGGCACACATGTGCGGTGTACCTCCCAAATGCTTCTTTTGGAAGCTGGGGAGTTTTCCTTGCTGATGACATCACCCATAAGTGAGAACTTATTTCCTGCTGTTCATGGAGAACAGTCACAAACATATGCTCATGTAACAAGGATATATATTTTCTACTAAATCAATACCTTCAGGGACAGGGAAATACCTGTTGTATCCAACTGTAACATACCTTGAATTACTAGAAAGGCATGACCTAAATATTAAATAAAGAATCATCTTTACAAGATTTCTACTTCAGTTTCAAAAAGGCAAAAAGGTCATTCAACGTAGCTGACATTAACTATCATTAAAAGAACTACTTTGTAAAGCCAGAATGAGAGAACTATTTTCTTCCTAGTACTCCTTCCAGGAAAAGTCCTATCAAAACTTAGGGCTTCTTTACTAAAGGGTTTAATGTGCATTTATAAGTGAATGTACGCTAATTGCCCACGGTCCTTTTATTTCTTCGGGAGCAATGACAAGTAACGCATGTCAACCTTTAGTTAAAAGGCCACATTATTTATTCCTAGACTTGTTTCCAGTGTACTGTAGGATAAACTGTAGACATACAGATCAACAATCAAGTTGTAAGTTATGTCTATTGGACAAGCTTAACCTCTTTCCAGAAGGATAACACAGTAACCTGATGAAGATAATATATTTGTGCCATGTTTGAGATTATTGTAAGGCTTCTGTGGGCAATGGCTTTATTTTTATATGTTTGGCAGTTTCAAATAGAATTTTTAGAGCATATATACTGTATCTTTGTATATGTATTTCTAATGTATACGGCTTAACCACTTTAGAGTCTAATAACATTTTTGAAATCTTTCCACTGTTGTCCATTTATTTTCTGATAACATCCCGGTTACATGTTATCATATTTAGACTAAAAATAGTGCATTCTGCCAGTACTGTTGGCAGTAAAAAAAAAAAGATTGTGAAAATTATAAGTGCGTCAGGTACTTAAAGGCATGGTTACTTGGGGTAAACATGAAAGGGATTAATCAAACTAGGGGACACTGGTATGACAGAAATTACAATTTATGTCATTTCATTATATTTCACACTTGACTATATATTTTTATATTTGACACAAGTGTTTAGCTAATCATTACAAATATCTTCCAATTACCCATGACTTCCCCCTTCTTTGTTACTGTGTTCCTGTCCTGCAATTCCTACACTCCTTAGCTTGTATTATGTTACAATTTTTATCTCTTCATTTTCTATTTGCATGTCATTAATTTACTGTGCTATATGCGTTATCTTTTTTATGGTTTAAGTTACAAAAACAATTGTTTTTAATTTGGACACCTGGTGAAGGTGTGGCAGACAAAAGAATGTAAAAAATGGCATATATGGGCAGGAAGACTTTCACAAAACACAAAATATACGGCACACACCAACATAGCATGTCGCCCTAAAAATACCATTTCTATTGTGAAGCATGGTGGTGACAGCAGCATCATGCTATAGGGATATTTCTTGAATTCAGAGAATGCAAATGTTTAAGCACCCCTGGTCAAATTGTATGTTTCAGTGAATCCCTAAAGTTAACAGAAGTGGACACAGTCTCTGCATGCTAAAAAAAAAATTGTCCTCAGAAACTTTTCTTTGACTTGACTCTTTTGTTAAAGGCATAAGTTTCCATGTTAGTTACTGAAGAACAAGACAGGGTTTTCTTATATCCAAAGCATCTATGTGTTCCTTCTTTTTATACATCATTAAAAGACCTTCCAAGAAAGGGAAAGCGTCTGAGCCATAGGATTAATTTTTGAGCCATTTTCTAAATTTGTGGATTTTTTTTTAAAGATTCTGCTCATTTCTTGAGCATAAGAACATAAGATATGCGATACTGAAAAGTGTTTTAACATCACAGAATAAGATACAAGCCATCAATCAGCTGGCAATTCCTATATTCTCATACAGCTTTGGGATTGTGGACTGGCCTCAAAGATCTTGAAAAAGTGGATGTCGAACAAGAAAACTCCTCCATGTCCATGAAGTAATTTACAAGAATCAGTGTTATGCTAAGACTATATATTCCTAGAGCTGAAATAGGGCTAGGCCTCAGAGATTGAGTACATTTATACAGCCACTATCATAGGCCTCTAGGCCTACTTGACAGTAGGGTTGCCAACTGGCCGGTTTTCAGCCGGCCTGGCTGGTTTTTCCATGGCCAGGCCAGCTGCCGGCGCAGAGGCAAAACCGGCCCTTGAAAAGCCGTTTTTTTGCTCTGGCCGCAAGATCGGGAGCAGCCAGAGCAAAAAACCTGGCTTTTCTCCCAACCCGGAGGGCTTCAGAGGGAGCCGGGGAAGCCCGCGCGAGGCCCCGGCTCCCTCTGTACAGCCGCCAGCGTGAAGAGCCTTTTTCTTCACGCTGGTGGCTGTTCCTGTGAAGCCGCGATTGGTGGGAAAGGTTAAAGGCAATGCCCTTTAACCTTTCCCAGCATTCGCGCCTTAACAGGAACTGCCGCCAGCGTGAAGGAAAAGACTCTTCACGCTGGCGGCTGTACAGAGGGAGCCGGGGCCTCGCGCGGGCTTCCCCGGCTCCCTCTGAAGCCTCAGACAGCCGCAGTTTTGTGGGGGGGAGGACAAGAACTGCCTGGGCTGTGATGGGGGGGAGGGGACCTGGACTGGAAAAGGGCTAGGAGGGGGGAATTGGACTGGAAATGGGTTGTGATGGGGGGGGGGGAATTGGACTGGAAAGAAATTGGCTGTTATGGGGGGGGGACCTGGACTGTAAAAGGGCTATGGGGGGGAGGGGACATGGACTGGAAATAGGTTTTGATGGGGAGGGGGACCTGGACTGGAAAAGGGCTGGGGGGGGGGGGACATGGACTGGAAATGGGTTGTGATGGGGAGGGGGACTTGGACTGGAAAAGGGCTGGGGGGGGGAACTTGGACTGGAAATAGGCTATGGTGGAGGGAGGGGGAACTTGGACTGGAAATAGGCTGTGATTAGGGGGACTTGGACTGGAAATGGGTTGTGAAGGGGGGGGGGGACCTGGACTGGAAAAGGGCTATGGGGGGCATTGGACTGGAAAGAAATGGGCTGTGATGGGGAGGGGGACCTGGACTGGAAAAGGGCTATGGGGGGGCGGGGGACATGGACTGGAAATGGGTTGTGATGGGGAGGGGGACCTGGACTGGAAATGTGCTATGGGGGAGGGAGGAGGAACTTGGACTGGAAATAGGCTGTGATTAGGGGGGCTAGGACTGCAAATGGACTGTGATGGTGGGGGGGGGGGAGGACTGCAAATGGGCTGTGATGGTGCGGGGGGACTCGGACTGCAAATAGGATGTGATGGGGGGGGCCTAGGACTGGAAATAGGCTGTGATGTGGGACTTAGACTGGAAATGGGCTGTGATGGGGGGGGGGCTAGGACTGGAAATGGGATGTGATGGTGGGGGGGCCTAGGACTGGAAATAGGCTGTGATGGGGGACTTGGACTGGAAATGGGCTGTGATGGGGGGGGCTAGGACTGGAAATGGTCTGTGATGTGAGGGCTAGCACTGGAAATGGGCTGATGAAGAGCTGGAATAGGACTGGAAATGGGCTGATGTGGGGCATGGGAGAATGGGATTAGAAGGGAGTGGATGCTGGGTGGGTCTAGAACTATAAGGGAACTTATTTTGGGGGAGGACTAGAATAGATGGGGAATGAGAATGGAGAGGGGAAAAAATATTTTGTGTGGAAGAAAAGTCTATGATGGGTTGGGTATTGGGAGAGTAAGAGGGGCTTGAGAATGGAAAGGTGAAATTTAAATGGATGATAAAGGAATAAGGAAAGAATTGGGGGAAAGAGCAAAAGGGAAACAATCAGTATGTTAAAGCAGAAATAGAGAGAGAATGGAAAACATCTAAAAGAGAAGAAAGGACAAATGGATAGCTCGCAGAAGACACGAAGAAACCAGAAGAAAGTGACTGGAACAATTGCAACTGAAAAATAAAACGCCCAAACAGAAGGTAGAAAAATACTTTTTATTTTGAATTTATTAGCTGGAATATGTCTGGTCTGGGAAGTGTGTATTGATAACATCTTTGCGTTTTGTTTAGTGCAAGAGGAAATTACTTTATAGTTTTATTTCTCCAGTGTTGTACATTTCATGTTTGGATTTTGGGGTTCCCAGTTTAATTATCTGACCAAGGAAGTTAGCCTACACGTATCCTCGGTAATTTTTGTGGGTGGGGCTGGGGGCGGGGCAGGGGTGGAACTAGGGGCAGGGCAGGGGTGGAGCATGGCGAGCCACAGGTGTCGGGTTTTTCTCAGTGAAAAAGTTGGTAACCCTACTTGACAGAATCATCAGATTAAAATATGCAAAAAGTGATGAAATATGAAAGTAAACATCCAGAATCTGTCTCAATCAGCAAACTTGGCAAGCATTCCGACGACTAGAAGGAATGAGTGAGAATCCACAAGCACACACAGGAAAGGAAGCAACAGAATTTGCAAAACAAGAGAAAAAAATCTTCAGAGAATTAGACCAGTAAAAACAAGTGGCAAACGCACAAATACAGTGGGAAATACAAAGTGTTACTCCAGGAACCCTTTTGTCATAGAAATACAGAAACCACAAAGCTTTTCAGTCAATTACTGAACGCATTTCAAAGTAGCAAAGTTCCAAATGCGTTCAATTGAAACATATAGGCAAAGTAGAGCTTTCAATCTAACAAGCAGCGGCACTGTCTATTTTGCTCAGTACGCGAAATAAGGTCTCAGACTTATAATGCACTTAATCTAGACTTGCGTCTGTTCACATAGTGCTATAGTTGCATCAATGACCTTCTGATTTAATAAACTTTCGCTACTGTGCAAACTGCTCAAACTTGTACTGGATAGACAAGGACTTAGCTTTGTCGCTCCACCGAATCTTCACCAGCCCACAAAGCGGGCCCACAGAAACATGACAGCAGAAAAAGACCATATGGCCTTATCTAGTCTGCCCTTCCATATCAACTACAATAGTCCTCTCTAGAGAGTCTGTGTTTATCCCATGCTTTTTTGAATTCAGATACTGTCCCTGCCTCTACTACCTCTACTGGGAGACTATTCCATGCATCTACCACTCTTTCCGTAAAGAAATATTTCCACATTTTACTCCTGAATCTATCCCCTTTCACCTTCATCCTTTGTCCCCAAGTAACAGAGCTTGCTTTTCAATCGAAAGAGACTCTCCTCTACAGTTATGCCATGTAGGTATTTAAATATCTCTATCATATCTCCTCTATCCTGCCTTTCCAATAAAGCGTAGTTACTCACCTCTATCAGGTGTTGTCCGGGGACAGTAGGAATCAGTCCTCACATATGAGTGACGTTGGCGCCGATGGAGCTCATTTGGTAACCTCTCCCCAGCTTTCAAAGAAAGCCTTTGGGAGATGCACAATGCATGTGTGGTCCGCCCTTTCCACCTAAGGGTGCCATCTTGCCTCAGTATGATGACACAAAAAGTCCCCTTTTGCAATACAGCAAAAAAAGAATTAGCTATTAAAAATGAAAAACAAATGAAAAACAAAACCCCTTTAAGCCCTTAATTGGGCAAAACGTAAAGTAGCCTGCCATCCGCTGTCTGGCGAGTTTAGACATGTTACCTGGGGAGTGAAGAGTTATTGCCCTGCAGCGATCACCGATCAAGCCTGTCCCCCAATCTCTGCCAGCATCAGCAATCACTTGGGGCAGTCTGACAGACACCACCCCAGGCCCAGAAAACAGCAGCAGCCCTCCCGCCAAAACCCTAGCAGCTCAGCTGTGTCTGTGTGTGGCTGAGCTGCTACTGTTCTGGCAGGAAAGTACACCACTGTGGGGACCCACCCAAAACATACAAGAACCAAAGGCGAAGGGATAGTGAATAGCACAATAATTTTTTTCACAGGACAGAAAACAGAAATACAGGGACACATTCTGAAGAAAACATCTGAGAACAGATGTGGGATCCAGCACGACATGAACAACTTCCTGACCAACTTGATGTTCGCAGATGACAGTGCCATATTTGCTGACACAGATGCAGAGGCCACAGACATCCTTTACCACATCGCACTCATCGCCCAATCTTATGGCCTAAGAATCAATGAAGACAAGACCAAAGTTATGGCCACGGATGGATCACAGGCCAATGTTCACATCGATGGAATCCAAATCGAGCAGATCCCAGAATTCAAGTACCTAGGATCGCTGGTGCAGGAGAAGGTGGCATCCACTACTGAAGTCCACAGCAGGATTGGCCAGGCAACAGTAGCGCTTGCCTTGCTCAAATGGTGCCTCTGGAAAAAGGCCAATATCTCCATCAAGACCAAAATTTGCCTCTTCCGAACACTGATCCTGCCAATTCCCCTGCACAGATCAGAAACATATACTCTGCTCAAACCTGACATGAACAAGCTCGAGGTCTTTCAAATGCAATGCTGAGATAGATTTTGGAAGTCTCTCTTCATGATTACCATCAAACGAGACAATTCGGACAAGATGTGACCATCAACCTTCAGTCGAAGAACAAATCCAAAAATGCAGACTGTGATGGTTTGGCCATGTTTGCAAAATGAACACCAGTCGGCAGCCATACAAATTCCTCTGGCGAGAGAGACCTGTCCACTGGAGGGTTCAACGAGCAGCACTGAAGAAAACATGGCTCAAACACATCAAGGAAGACCTAAGGAAGCAATGACTGACCATCGATGAGGCCAGAAATATCGCCACTGATAGCCAAGGTTGAAAGCGTATTGTGAACACCACACGGAATCCAGCAGCACCTACAGCAGCATATAGGTTGAAAGGACGACCTGCTCCCAAAACGCCAGCTAAGGATTAAAGACGACGACGACTGGGGGACATGCAGTAATCAGAAGGCGAGTTAACTCTGCTTTCCCATTGCTAAATAGCAAAGGGAAGATGAGTTAACTTGTCTTCCCCAGTTGAGAGGTTAAGAGCTTGCAGGCAGAGAGCTTGTATTCAACAGCCACACAGTATTACCTTGCAATGGAGAACCTTTTAGGAATGACCAGACAGAAATTGTTAAGGCAAGGCAAACATTTGCGCATACTAAGGCTGTGTAGGCACAAAGATGCCTGCTAATAGAGCGCTTACATGAGCATGCAATTTGAGCGCTTGGACAGAAATGCTCATTGAAGCTGCTCAGGTAGAATGCGAACTGGGACCGCTTGGGCGCAAGGCACAGAAAGGCAGAAAACATTAACACAGGCTGGAAAATGGCAGGACAAGCTGCCGCCAAGCCAACAGTCACCCACAGTCCATCCAGACTTACGCCCCAAAATGGACGAGTGCGGGAGCCCCCAACAAGGACAATGGTGATGTTAAGCCTTGGTACTCACCCCCTGGGAACCTCAGGCAGGGCAAACCATGCCAGGCTCAGTGCTACTCCCCAGCCGCTGTTTCTTTATTTCTTATGTTTTCTTAACAAGCTTACAGCCACATACCTCTGAGGGGTCTTCAGTCTTCGGGGAGAGTGGGGGGGGGGGGGGCAGCAGCCTTGAGGTTGTGTGAGGCTGCTGATCGATTCCAAATCTTCCAATTTTCTGGCTGCTAAACAGGCCTTTATCATAAGAGCGTGAAGCTGAACCAATTTTCCCTCCTCCTTTGACTACCAAAAAGACCTAGGTCTAGTGGAGCCTCCCACATAGTGCTTGAGAAAGTCACTCTCAAAGTGGTCGTTCACGAACAAAAAAAATCTTTTTCCTTGCAATTGTTCAGATTTTCTTCAGAGAAAATCCAACCACCATCTGCTGGAGACAAAGGAATTCTGAGATGTCCTCTAATGGCTCAGGCTGATAGAGGCATGGAAGAGATGTCATTGAAACACTGGCATTTCATTGGCTGTCTCTACGAACCTACTGGTAGGGGAACACAACCCACTTGTCTAGAATGATCTAGTAGGACGATATGAAATATTTTTTAAGCAATTCTGCTTTCTCATCAGCCTCTACATATTCCTTCCCTTCACCTCTGAATCTTACAATACCACCTTTGTACTTCCAATTTTCTCTTCCATTAACAGCTTTGCTTTCTCAACTATTTTACAAGCTTCCCTTAGTTTCTCCAGATAGTTTTGTTTGTCGTCTTCTTTCTTCAGTCTTATGGTTTACAAAGGCTAGCATATCAATCAAGTTTTTAGGCCTTAACTTAAAAACGTAGTAGTAATGAATTAACTATAAGGGTGTCCAAACTTTTGTATATGTCATATTTAATCTGTTAAAATCAAGAGATAACTAGTAAGTCTAAAGAAAGACGTCACATTACTTTGGACCACGTAGAAGTTGTTCACTTGGGGGGGGGGGGGGGTCATTGAAAAGATATAATTTGATTAGGTATGCCTAAACCTTTGAAGACATCTGTATGCATTATCTCCAAATAAATCATTCTTCCTCTGAAAGCTGTTGAGTATAGTGCATTGATGAGTGGATAAACCTCAAATAAATTTATGCAGATTCGACACACTGATAACAAAACATAAAAAGTATTCAAGGGGGTCTGGATTTTCTATAGCCACTGTAAGTGAATGAGTTATAATGTAGAGGCGTTGAAAAGTCAGTTATCCCAATCCTCATCCTGAACAGAAATACACTAAGCTTTCTTGACTAAAAAATATGAAATTTTCAATACAAAGAAACATAGCAAACATTACTTTGCCAAAAGTTGTATTTCAATCTGAAAGCAATATTGAAACACATAGAACATTAATAATTTAGTCAAACATTTCTGAAAATCAAATTAGCATTTGAATTCTGCCATTCACTTTAATCAGCATGAGTATTTCTTTTAAAAACAGATTGACGCACCTTTTCTAATGTGAGAAGATTTATTTCAGACTGCAGTCTGATTTCTGGTCTGCTGCTTTGCTGTTCCTTGTGCTGCTGGAATTCCTTTTCCAAAAGCTTAAACTTGTGTTCTGCATCATGTAGCTAGCAAGAAAGAAAGAAACAAGCAACCAAACATATCGTACAGCCAATTATTATACCAGTTTAAAAAACATTATTCTATAATGACCTATAATAATATACATGCTAATAAAGACAACATTGGTTCTAAAGTTAATTTGAAGGGTTTTCCCAAACTTCTACAAGTCAACTCACAAAACACAGATACTAAACAAACTTTCCCTTTACAAACAATCCACTAAGTAAGAACAGAGAACAAACAGAAAAGGATTTTTAAAGAGGTTTGGTTTAAAAAATATGTAATGATTGTATTTCTTGATGAAAAAGATAAAAAAGGCAGAAATACAGCTCTTTACAAAACTTCTATTAATATGACAACTGATGTTTTAGAAATTTCCATGTAGTCCCTATGCTATCAAGTTAGTACATGTATTTATTATTTATTTGCACAATTTTTTTTTATATACCGCTGCTTCCAAGGATCAGCAGCGGTTTACATGGCATGGTTCTGGAAAAAGCTACAGTGTATCTATAAAGAATTCATTATAGATTCAACTTTTCAAATAGTACTTGTTCAGGAATGTCTAGAAGAGGAAATGAATAATGCTTTGTACAGCCAAAAAATGATTTAAAAGGTTGAAGCAGAAGGATTTCTTTGACTAATGGCTTAATGCTGTACACCTCTGGCCTTACTGTATTGCTTGATAAGTTGCAGGGAAAATAAAAGCATAAAACGGGGAGATTATGAACATGTAACAAACTTAGAATTTGGGAACAATTTCCAGACAATCATAAATGAGCATTTTTTAAAAGATTTTGTTCCACTGATATATGATTGTTTACTACACTGCACAAATCACCCCAGTCCTTCCTGCTGATCCCTTCAGAAATGTTAAAAGGCAAATTCAAGAAGAAACTATGAACTTTAAACATTTCATTGAGTGTAGGAGTACGCGGAATGCTTACTTTTTGTACTTTTAATTAGTTAGCCAACCATATGCAATGCTCATCACGGAAATGGAAGGATATTTATTTTACTATTGGGTCTTTTTCAATTTGCTTTTAGGTGTAAAATGTATGTATGTGTCCCCTTTCCCCCAATTTTCTTGATAGGTGGATTAAAAGTTGACATACATTAGAGACCTCATTTACTAAGCCGTGCTAAGATTTTGTGGTTACCATGAGGTAACTGCCAAAATTAATACATGGTAACAACAAAAGCTCCACATAACTACCGAGTGTTCGCTGCAATTTGACATACAGTTAGAGATAATTTCGCTAATGCATGTTAAGTGCATGGCAGACAATATACAGTGCAGCTAGCTACAGGTTTTGAAATGGCATTAACTGCTCAATATATATCTCACCATTAACAGCTAATATGTGGCAACAACTTCCAATTTACTGTAGGTGCATTCCCTACCCATTACATGCTCTTTCCATGTTAGCTGGCTAACACAGTAATCACCGCACATTATTAAGGTGCAATGTTAATTTTAAGAGGGTCCACGCTATTAGTGTATGGCCATTCCCATATTAACCAGCTAATGCAGCCTAGTCAAATAGTCCCCTTAATATGCTATTGTTTAATATTTATATATCTAATTTTTTTCTTCTTTTTAACTACTTGGCATGTATAGCATTTGAATGAAAAGATGTAAACCTCCCCCCCTGCAAAGGCCATTTTATTTAAATATAAACTCACTCGTAATGAAAAATGTGGATGCATCCAATTGCTGAATGATTTAGAGGGTTATTTTACATGCCTTATTTCTGATTTATACTTGTAAATGGCATCCACGTACAAAAGCTTTAGAAAGAGCTGAATTTACATGTGCATGTCCTTACTATGTGTACATTAAGCTGCAAAGTAGCATGTTCAGGTGTAATTAGGATGTGGCCAGGGCAGGTAAAAAATCTACAGGTGTATTTCTCATTTCGTATGCGAAATACCAGTGTACGACCAAAAATGTCCACATTGGGATTTACACCTATTCTCTGGCACTTTTAGTTTTTTTTAAAATGTGCTCATTTTGGCCAGACTTTTGCAAGGGAGATTAAGGGGGCTATCTTCCTTAATCCTCCATTGTTTATTTCCCTCTCCATATAGAAATCAGAGAAAGACAGCAACATTTGCAGTTAACTGGTGGCATTTACACGTGAGACTTGTGGGTTTTACATGTATTTTGCAAAATACTGGGTTCTACATGTGTGTGCTGGCACTTATGCATTATGTAGCCATGTTTCCCCCATTGTTTTTTCCCCAAGTGTAGGTTTGTGAAATGGCTCCTCCCATTGTATGCAGATATATATCCACATGTACTCCTAAATGTCCTTTAATTTATTTTAGAAATAGCACCATATTTAGCAAAACGCTTTCTAAAATACTGCCAAAATGATAAATGTCATGGTCTTGATATCTAAATTCTGATCTCCGTGACTTTTCTAAAATGTGCCTTTAAATGGATAACAAGGGATAACAAGGGATTTTCCACAGCACCATTCAGTGCAAGCTGGGAATTTGGAGTTCGGTGTGGTTGGAGTCCCTGCCTTCTCTCGCCAAAGAACTCCCAAGTCCCCATTAAATTCCAATTTTTAGCCTGGAATGTGCATTTGCTGAATATCCCTTTCTTAGACTTTTTTTTTAAAAAATTTGATTGTAGAGAAGTATACATCCACATAAACAAGAAAAAAAGGTGCCAATACACAAAAGCAAGCAAATTGTATACAAGCAATCATAACATGACATCATAAAACTTAGCCCCCCATTATGAAGACTGCGCCAAAAAGATCATAGTTGTAAATTTATATAAGAAAATCCAGCAAAGCTACCTCAAGAGGATAAACATTATATACCCTAAACGACCCCACTAGCAAGGCTTGTCTTCCAAAAACTTCTCCAAGTGAGATGGATCAAGAAAAACAAACCTGCTCTTGGAGAGTAATCACACATTTACAAGGAAACCGCAGAAAGTAATTTGCTCCAAGAGCAACAACTCGCAGCTTCAAAGTTCAAAATAGCTTACGGCGAGCCTGTGTAGAATGGGTCACATCAGGAAAAACATTCAATTTTTGTCCACAAAAAGGAATATCTTAAAAACAACTTAAGTATTTTAAGTTTCATTGCTTCAGCAGGAAATGTTACCAATAAAGTGTTCCATTTTATAACATTATCTGTAGAATCTTCCAAAAATTGGGTCAGATTCGGACTATCAGGAGAGCAGAGGGTGTCAAACCTCCCCTTCTCCTCTGCAGAAATCCAAACCTTGGAAGGTACATAATACATATGAGCTATATCTACAGGATCAGGTAACTAAGACCTCAGAGAAATACTTAGCAAGCAAAATCTCCGGGTGAAAGCAACCGCATCACAGGAAAATTCAAAAAACGCAGGTTCCGTGCCCGAGAGGCATTTTCTAATGCCTCCAATTGGGTCTGAACCAACAAAGAGTCCTTAATGGAAGTCACCTGAACAGTATTAAGGGACTGCAGCTGAACTTCCATCTTGGACAGAGAATTATACAATGAAACAAAGCTAGAATCCAGTTCTGTACCTTTGTCTACCATGGCTGAGCTATATTCACATAATGAAACCACAGCAGTGGATAATTTAGTATCAATAACTGAAATCGCCGTCCATAAATCTTTAAGAGTAATATCATCCACAGGAGAAGACACAGCTAAATTCGAAGACTCCAGTAGGGCTACAGGCTTGGGAAAAGGTACCTGGTTACCAACCCTAGCTTCACTGGGTGGAGTCCCAGATACCATGAAAGACAACATAGGCACAGGGTGTGGAAGAGCTAAACGAAACTCCATCCGGGGAAGGCGTCGCAGTCTGCCGAGGAACCAAATGCTTATCAAGGGGGCCAGAAACCCTGCCCAGAACTGCAGAGTCAGATGGTATCTTTGGACCCCCCTTAATCTTATGCTTCCCCATTCCTGCTAAAAGCAAACTCCTCAACACCTCAGGAACGCCGAAGGGGTGCCAAAGGAGCATGTCCCGCCCCTTTGGTCACAACCCTTCGGCTCACGACCAGCAGGCTGTGACCCGCGGCCGAGAGCTGACTGGTAATTTGTAGAACAAGCAAGCAAAACCTCTGAGGGAAGCAGCCGTCTAAAGTATCCCAGCAAAAAAAAGTTTCAAACAGCAGGAGCAGGTAGGAGAGCCAATAACAGAGCAGATCACATGCCCCAAATTCTCCACACGTCACCAGTCCAGCTCAGTCCCACACTCCTCACTTACTGCCAGTAATTTGTAAAGCAGGCAGGCAAAACCTCTGAGGGAAGCAGCTGTCCAAAGTATGCCAGCAAGAAAAAGTTTCAAACAGCAGGAGCAGGTAGGAGAGCAGATAGCAGAGCAGATCACATGCCCCAAATCCTCCACACGTCACCAATCTAGCTCAATTCCCTTTCTCAAACATTTTTAAAATACATTAATAAAAACAAATCTGCTTGTGTCTAAAGTCCTTGCTTGGACTATAAATACAAGACAGAATGGAATCCTTACTGGGAGAACAAATTTCACCTCAATAATTACTGCCAATTAAACTTTACATCACATGGAGAGACTATTTGTCTACTACCACAAAGGTATAAGGACAATGATGTGATTTAGCGATACTTGGTGTTGTAAGTTGTAAGGAAGTTTGAGCATGAAGTACAGTAGTCAGTGGACCTGCCAGAGGAGCAGGGATATATAGTATGGCAAGAGAAACAGACTTTGTGAGAAGCTTATGCTTGTTGTCTCAATAGGGTTTCCTTACATTCAATCCATGGGAAAGACATACTTTATTTTATTTTTGTTTGCATAAAGCAAAGTTAAATAAGAAGTTAAGATATACCATACTGCATCAGACCAAAAAGTCCATCAAGCCCAACATCCGGTCTCAGACAGCAGGCAATCCAAATCACAAGTGCCTGGCAGCAGGGCCATACCGAAGGAAGATTGCGCCCTGTGTGTCTTGCACATCGGGCACGCCCCCCCTCTACCCGTGTCGGGAGAGAAGAGCTGCACCCAATGTGCAAGTCGCCGGCATGCTAAGCAGATCAGCATGCCGGCGAGAACGCTTAAGGGGCACATTTTAATTGTCTTCTGTTGCCTGCCGCCGCTGAAAGAAGAAAAAGTGGCGGCAGTAGGCAACGGAAGACAGCTAAAATGCGCCCCTTAAGCCTTTGGCCCTGTGCAGCCGCACCGCTCGCACAGGGCTAGGTACGGGCCTGCCTGGCAGAATCCCAAGGAACAGTTTCATTTCCTATTGCACATGCCTAGAGATAAGCAGTAATTTTTCAAAGTCTACATGCCTAACGGTTTATGGACCCTTCCAATGTAAAGTTGTCCAGACTTTTAAACCTAGCTCTGTTAGCCATCTTAATTACATCTTCTAACAATTAATTCCACAACTTAATTGTATACCGAGTAGAACTAATTTTCTCCAATTTCTCTTAAATATGCCACCTATTTGTTGCATATACAAAATAAGCACAAAATGTTTTTTAGGACCATCAGAATGGGAGTTGTCATGAGCAGTGCTATGTTGCTTAATATATATCTCATGATAGTTCCTCATTGGTCCAATTATTTTTTTACTATTTTTCTACTGCTGAAGTTCTGTAAAACCATTCAAACGTACTTATCTCAGTATGACATATCTAGCAGTTCTCGCGACATGAATCCATGTTTCGAAAAAGACCCAAAAGTCAGCTCTCTGCATCAAGGATCTTGAACAGGAAGGCACATATAAGTATCCCAGAGTAGAGGAAGGAACACCACTCAAGCAAACATTACTGAGAGAAAAGATCAGTAAAGAATACTACAGGAGATTAAAATCATTATTGAAAAGTGCTTTAACATCACGGAATAAGACAAGTCATTAATCAGCTGGCAATTCCTGCACTCTCATACAACTTTGGAATTGCAGACTGGCCTCTCAAAGATCTTGAGAAACTGGATGTGCAAACAACAAAACTTCTCCGTGCCCATGAATTAATTTACAAGAATCAGGGTATGCAAAGACTGTACATCCCTAGAGCTGAAGGAGGACTAGGCCTCTTAGAGATTGATTACATATAGAGAGCTACTATCATAGGCCTCCAGGCCTACCTGACGACACCATTGGATTCAAATGCACAAAAAGTGCTGAAATATGAAAGTAAACATCGAGAATCTGTCTTCATCAAACCTGGACAAGTGTTCCGATGACTAGAAGGAATGAGTGAGAATTCACAGACATACACAGGGAAGAAAGTAAGAGAATTTGCAAATAAAAATTCTTCAAAGAATTAGATCAGACAAGGAAAAACGACTAGCAAATGCACAAATGTAGTGGGATTGTTACTCCAGGAACTCTTTGTTGATCAAGAATGGACACATGGATGGTTGAGGAGAGATGAATTGAAACAAAAGTTGATAGTTGCAGCCAAGGACAGCGAATTATGGACGAGATGGTTTACTACGAGCACTGAAAAAAAACACTAGCAACACAGACTGGGAACGGATTCGTGGAAAGTGACATTAAAAAGCGAAAATGCTCAACAAATACTTCTGTTCTGTTTTTACTAAAGAAAATCCTGTAGAAGGACCACCTGTGATTGACAAATATATAAATGGGAATGGAGTTGATGCCACGCCATTCACAAAAGATGATGTGTTAGAACAGCTTGCAAAACTGAAAGTGGACAAAGCTATGGGACCAGATGGGATACATCCCAGGATACTGAAAGAGCTCAGAGAGGTTCTTGCAGGGACGTTAAAGAATGTTTTTAATAGATCCTTGGAGATAGGAGAAGTTCCACAGGACTGGAGAAAGGCTGATGTAGTACCTTCTTCACAAAAGTAGTAGTTGGGCAGAAGTGACAAACTACAGGCCAGTAAGCCTTACCTTAGTGACAGGAAAAATAATGGAGGTGCTCCTGAAAGAGTGAATAATAGACTTCTTTGAAACCAACAAGTTGCATGATCTGAGGCAACATGGTTTTACCAAAGGACCATCTTGCCAAACAAATCTGATTGAGTTCTTTGACTGGGTGACCAGAGAACTAGATCAAGGGGCATGCGATGGATGTGATCTACCTAGATTTCAGCAAAGCCTTTGATACTGTTCCTCATAGGAGGCTTATCAATAAACTCAACAGCTTGGGGATGGGTCCCAAAGAGGTCAACTGGATCAGAAATTGGTTGACTGACAGGCGACAGAAGGTGATGGTAAACGGAACTCACTCAGATGAAAGGAAGATGATTAGCAGTGTGTCCCAGGGTTCGGTCATGAGACCAGTACTATTCAATATATTTGTGAGTGATATTGCTGAAGAACTGAATGGAAAAGTGTCTTTTTGCAGATGACACAAAAGTGTAGTTTCTCACCTGTAACAGGTGTTCTCTCCAGGGACATCAGGAATCAGTCCTCACATATGGGTGACATCGGCACCGACAGAGCCCGTGCGGAGCATTTCCCCAGCTTTCAAAGAAAGCCTTTAGGAATGCCACCACGCATGCATGTTCCCCCTCCCGCCACGCCCAAGGATGCCATCTTGATCAGTCAGATGACATAGCTCAGGCAAGAGACAAAAAATACCAAGAACATTGGGCAGCTCCAAGGGGAGGCAGGTGGGTTGTGAGGACAGATTCCTGCTGTCCCTGGAATACACCTGTTACAGGTGAGTAACAATGCTTTCTCCAGGAACAAGCAGGAAGACAGTCCTCACATATGGGAATCCCCAGCTACAGGCTACTGAAGACCCGTAGTAAAATGCCACAATGAGCCGTGAGCAGAAATTGGTAACTGAAGACAGCCCGAGGACCCCAGGAGACCACACTCCCAGTAGCCAAAGAAGAAGGGTCGGAGAGCCGGAGCTGCCTAAACCCCAAACAGGTTATGGAGTATGACCTGGCTGAAGGCGCTGTCCCGACGGGACTTCCTCTCCAGGCAGTAATGTGTCACGAAGGTGTTAGCAGAGGAAAAGGTTGTAGCTTGACAGATGTCCACCAGGGGCACAGAGCGTAGATGTGCCACCGACGCTGCCCTCGCATGGACACCTTGCGCCGTGACTCGGTGGTCCAGTGGTAGCCCAGCCTGAGCCTGGGCGAATGCGATGCAATCCGCCACCCAGAGGGAAAGGGTCCGCTTGGTGACCACAAGTTCCAAACGGGCAGGGTCATAGGAGACAAAGAGCAGCTCGGACCAGTGGTGGGCCTGCGTGCACTGCAGGTAGAAGGAGAGAGCCCTCCTATAGTCGAGGGTGTGGAGGACCGCCGACAGCCGGTCGGAGTGAAGCTTCGGAAAGAAGGTCAGCAGCTCTATCTCCTGGTTGAAGTGAAAATCTGAGACCACCTTCGGAAGAAACTTGGGGTGCATTCGGAGAACCACCTGGTTCATGCAGAACCTCGTGTAGGGAGCGTTGGCCATCAGGGCCTGGAGATCACTGATCCCCCGGGCCGAGGTGAGGGCTACCAGATAAAACACCTTCCAAGAAAGGTGCTGAAGTGAGCAGGACGCCATTTGCTCAAAAGGCGACTGTGTTAGTCGAGCGAGGACGACATTGATATCCCACACTCTGCCGAAGGCAGTCGGGTGGGAGGCCTGGAAAAGAGCAGCCCGTGCATGAAGTAGGAAACCAATGGCTGGCCCGAGAGGGGTTTGCCCTCGACTGGGTGGTGGTTGACAGAGATCGCTCTCAGGTTAACCCTGACCGAGTTGGACTTCAGCCCCACCTGTGAGAGATTGAGCAGGTACTGCAGGACCAGGTGGGTGAAGCAATAGAATGGGCCGACCTGTACCCCCCGAGCACCACACCGAGATCTAACACCACTTAAAGACGTAGGCCCTCCTAGTCAAATCCTTGCGCGAGGCCAGCAATATGTCCATGATCTCCACCGGAAGATGAAGAGGTGCTAGCAAGACCCGCTCAGCTGCCAAGACATGAGGGATAGGTACCTCAGGTTCGGGTGAAGCAGGAGACCCTCCTCCTGTGTCAGCAAGCCCGGAGTGCTGCCAAGGGGAACCAGAGGTTCCGACGAGAGGCGAAGCAGCAGCGGGAACCAGGGTTGCCGAGGCCAACGCGGGGCCATGAGATCACCGAGGTCCCGTCCCACTGAATCTTGAGAAGGGCCTGCGCTATGAGCAGGGTGGGAGGGAACATGTACAGGAGGCCGTGCGTCCACGACAGCAGGAAGGCATCAAAGGCTTTCCTGCTCGGGTGGGGAACTGGGCCACAGAATGCGGGACCTGCAAATTCGTGGGGCTAGCAAACAGGTCCAGGACTGGAGTTCCCCAGTGCCAGAACAGCCACTGCACTGTCTGTGGGCAGAGATGCCACTCGTGTAGCTGGAGGATCTGACTCAATCTGTCCGCCAGAACGTTGTCCTGACCGAGGAGATAAGTAGCCCACAGGACTATGCCTTGGCAGATCGCAAAAGACCATAAGGCTACTGCCTCTAGGCAGAGGCTGTAAGAGCCGGTGCTCCCCCTGCTTGTTCATATAAAACATTGCCACCCGGTTGTCCATCTGGACAAACACCGTCCGATGCTGAACGCGGTGCCTGAATGCCTGGAGGCCAAGGAGGACTGCTCAGAGTTCGAGGAAATTGATCGGCACCCGGGACTCCCTGAGGGACCATGTCCCTTGCATGCAGAGCTCGCCGCAGTGTGCTCCCCAACCCGCTAGAAAGGTGTCCGTGGTCAAGACCACATTGTGCTGTGGAGCCTGGAACAGCATGCTTCAGAACAGGTTCCAGGTGTCCCGCAACCAGTCAAGGGACTCGGACAGCTGGGGAGTGACCAAGACGGCATCCCAGAGACAGACTGTCACATCAGCCTACTGAGTGCGAAGGCACCACTGCGCCACTTGTACGTGCAGATGGGCATTGGGAGCAATGTGGACCATTGAGGCCATATGGCCGAGAAGATGGAGTATCGCTCGAGCCGAAACTCATCACGGCGCTGAACGCAGAGGCCAGAGCGATGAGGCAGTCTGCCCTGTCCTGGGCAAGGAAGGCCGTCACTCGCTGAATGTCAAGGCATGCGCCCATGAACTCCAAGGATTGGACCGGAGTGAGGTGAGATTGAATAATTCACCACAAAGACAAAGTGCTTGAGGAGATGGACAGTGCGGGCCGTGGCCCGCCGTGCTTCGTCGGTCATCTCCCCCATAATGAGCCACTCGCCTAGGTAAGTTTAGATGAAGGTGCCCTGTAACTGAAGGTGGGCTGCAGCTACAGCGAGGCATTTGGTGAACACTCGCAGAGCAGACGCGAAGCCAAAGGGAAGCACTCGGTATTGGTAGGGGTTCCCTGTACTCTGAAGCGCAAGTATTTTCTGTGCTTCGGGTTGACCAGGATGTGAGTGTACGCATCCCGAAGGTCCAAGGAGCACAGCCAGTTGCCCTGCTGGAGGAAGGTCAGCAAGGTGCCAAGGGAGAGCATTTTGAACCTCTCCCGCACAAGGTACTTTTTGAGATTTCTTACATCGAGGATAGGCCGGAAGCTGCCCGCCCGCTTTGGCACAAGGAAGTAGCAGGAGTAGAAGCCGTGACCCCTGAGGTGCGGTGGGACTACTTCCACTGCCCGTTCCTTGAGGAAGACTGGCAAGCTCCCGCGCCAAGAAGACCTGGTGCACGGGGAGCCGAGGGGACTCCGTGGGGCAGAAGGGTGGAGGAAGCCGGTCCAGGTGAAGGAGGCAACACTCCTGAATGACCTGGAGAACCCAGGTGTAAGAGGTGACAGACTCCCATTGGGGAGCAAAGTGGACCAGGCGCCCTCCCACTGGTAGCCAAATCGCTGAAGGGCAAGCGGCTATGCATCTGGGGTCAAAAACCCGGGGCTGACTGGGCCGGCAACGGGGTCTGGCTTTTGGGACCCTTTGTCTTACGCGGGCCTTGGAGGCCGCTCTTGCCTTGCCTGCCTTGAGGCGGAGCCGGCACCAGAGGGTAAAGGTGGGTAGCCCCGATAGGGGAGACCCTTCCTCTGGAAGAAAGGTTTTTTGCCCTCCTGTTTCTTCCATGGGAGGGAAGAGGTCTTCTGGGAGAGTCAGGTGCGGGCTACGTACTCAGTCTCAATCTACGCTGCTTTGTCCTCCATCGGTTTGCTGAACAACTGTTCGCCAAGGCATGGTACCATCAAGCAGCTTTTCCTGGACCCAATGACCCGAGGACTAGAGCCAGGCCTGACACCTGGCTCCAATAGCTGCAGCCGCTACCCGAGCAGAGGATTCGAAGCTGTTGCATGCAGCGCGAGACAGGTACTTCGTACAGTCCCCCACTGATTTCAGGAGGGACTGAAAGCGGCGGAGGCAATCACCATCGAGGCCCGCCTGGAAGCCCCTGAGTTCCTTCGTGAGGTCACAAAGAAATATACCTATATATAGCTGGTAAGCCTGGATGCAGCAAGCCAGCATGGAGCCTTGATAGGCCTTTCGCCCGAGAGCATAGAAGTCACAAGACTTCCTACCCAGCGGGACCGAGGAGTGGGTTTTTGGGCTCTTCTGCTACCATATGGCAGATTCCACTACTACTGAGGTATGGGGGAGCTGGACTTTCCAGAAGCCGGGTCTCAGCTGGACCCTGAACATGGTGTCCAGGGGCTTGCTGACAATGGAGATAGATGCAGGCGTCTCCCACATGCAGAGGAGCAGCAGGGTCAGAAAGGGTGGAACCAGAACCATGACGGATTCCCTCGGTGGGGCCTTGTATTGTAATATATTGAGTTCCTCTGCACAAGGATCCTCCTTGGATTGCGTAGAGAGTGCTAGGGCTCAAGCCATGTCCCGCACAAACTCCAGAAAGGAGGTATCCTCAGGAGGCGACTGCCGCTTCTGAGCGGGCGGGGAGGGATCCGAGGGGATGACCCAATGAGCCCAGGATTCAGGGGAAGTATCCCCATTGGCCTCCCAGCCCAAAATCTCTGAGGGGGACTCAAAACTAGGCTGCTCGAGCAGAGCCCATGAACACGCTGGACTCTCGCAGGCAAAGCCCCTCTGGAGCACGAGGCACTGGCTTGGAAAGATCTTGCACCCAAGGACCGGGATGGAGATGGAGATCTCTGCTGGGATCCCTCACAAGGCCCCTGGCTCTCAGGGGTTGTCGCAGCAGTCTGGGGAGCCAATACAGGCATCGTCCACGAGGTCTCAAAGCGCATGCCAGGGGGGGCCTGGCACCAGCGTCTGCTGGGCAGTAATGAAGGCAGAAATGCTGCATTCCATTGCCAGCATTCGGGCCTCCCACTCAGGAGTGGGGTCCTGTGATGCCAACACCGGGGTAACCGGGTCGAGTGTCGAAGAGGAGAGGGGTTCCTTGCCAGGATGACCCTCAGGAGACCGGGCGCCATCGCCAAGGTCTCCATACAGGATACCTTTCAGGGCTGCTCCTTCTCCGACTCCAAGGAATGTCGAGGAGGGCTAAAGGACCTAGTGCGATAACGCTCACATTTGTCCGGAGCCCCCGAAAGAGTCCTCAAGGTCTTCTTCTACCACTCCCTTTTGGGGGACCCTTGCTCGGAGTGGTGCCGGGATTGCGGAGCGGCTGTGGGGGACCCCAGAGCGGAGGGTCGGTGGATTGGGAAGCTTCTGCTTACGGCTCTGGATGGCCTTGGAGGACATCTTTTTACAAAGGGAGCAGAGCTCCGGGTTATGGTCCGCTCCCAGATACCAGAGACAAGAGTCATGGGTGTCTGTGAAAGACATGTTTTTGGAGCATCTGTCACACTTTTTGAAACCGGAGGCCATGGGAGCAAAAAGGATCCTTGCAAAGTTGAAGACTTTCTGTGCAGCCAGTAGTTGAAAAGGGGGCAAAAACACACCAGATACAAACTCTTGAAGAAAAGAAGATAAAAAGGGAAAAAGTCCTGGGGTCTGCTGCCGAAGCAGGGGCACTGGGACGGCGGGAAGAGGACCGGGAAACTAGAATAGAAGAAATATTACAAAAACATTTTCTGAGGTACAGGGACGTGTTTCCTTAGGGCTCCATGGAAAAAGGGAGACTGATCAAGATGGTACCCTTGGATGGGAAAGGGGCCACGCATGCGTGGCGGCATTCCCAAAACCTTTCTTTGAAAGCTGGGAAAAAGATCTGCTGGGCTCAGTCGGTGCCGACATCACCCATATGTGAGGACTAACTTCCTGGAGAAAATTTGCAACAGAGTGGACTCCCCTGAGGGAGTGGAGAACATGAGGAAAGATTTACAAAAGCTGAAAGAATGGTCTAATGCTTGGTAGTTAAGATTTAATGTGAAGAAGTGCAGTGTCATGCACTTGGGAAGCAGAAATCCAAGGAAATTGTATGCGATAGGGGGTGAGAGTTTGATGTGCATGGACCAGAAGGACCTCTGAGTGATTGTTTCTGAGGATCTCAAGGTGGCGAAACAGTATGACAAGGCGGTGGCAAAAGCCAGAAGATAGCTGGGTTGCATACAGAGAGGAATTACCAGCAGAAAGGAAGAGGTAACTAATGCCACTGTACAAGTTGTTGGTGAAGCCTCAATTGGAATATTCTGTTCAGTTTTGGAGACCATATCTCAAAGAGGATATAAAAAGGCTGGAAGTAGTTCAGAGGAAGGCGACCAAAATGATTTGGAGCCTGCGTCAAAAGACTTATGAGAAGAGACTTGAAGACCTAAATATGTACACTCTGGAGGACAGGAGGGACAGGGGAGATATGACTCAGACTTTTAAATACTTAAAGAGTATTAATGGACAAACAAACCTCTTCCAAAGACCGGGAAGCTGTAAAACTAGAGAGCATAATATGAAGCTGCAAGGGAGTAAAATGAAAGGCAATGTCAGGAAATTCCTCTTTACAGAAAGAGTAGTGGATGCTTGGAATGTCCTCCCGATGGAAGTGGTGGGGGCAAACAGTGACAGAATTCAAAATGGGATGGGACAGACAGTGGATCCCTTTATAGCAACAGGATACAATCAAAATAAAGATAACTATCTCTTATATCTGAACAAATAGGGGTGACCTACACGGAGCAGTGGGTACACCTCTAAACAAAGGCACGGGGAGGGGTGACCTGCAAGGAGCGGCAGGTGCACCTACTCTTGCCACCTTGCTGGGCAGACTAGATGAACTATATTGGTCTTTATCTGCCGTCATACACTAAGTTACTATTATGGCATAACCAGTCGCTAATACTTTTACACTCATATACGCTATTATAAGGGCATGAGTAAGTGCTTTATGAAGCTACAATACTGCACATGCCAATGATGATATATAATAGACGCAATTCTGAGATACTACAGTGTAAGGAAGCACACAAGTCAGGAAGATTGCTCTCTCTGTCTATACTCCAAACGCCATTCACGATGGACATATTTGACTCTTTGATAAGCATGCATAATTACTTGCTTTGGGTAACCCCTCTAAGTAAGTGAAGCATCAAGTTCTTTGCTGCTGACTAAAAAGCTATTGTCAGACCATAATCTTCACAGTCTAAAAATTATCCTACAGAAGACTGTTCTTGAGTCTAAAGGGCTAAAAACTGCAATAGAATAATAATGTATTATGCTCCATCTATTTCCAAAAAGAGGGCAATCTCTAAATGAGTACCATATTTATATATCTTAGTATCTAAGAATGCAATACTAGAAATACTGTAATGCATGGCAAAATGAAGATTTTCATCCTGAGAATTCAGCCAAACCAAAAATAGAAACACAGAAACTTGACAGCAGAAAAAGACTACATGGCCCATCTAGTCTGTCCTTCCATATCAACCACTATAACAGTCCCCTTTTTTCCTTTAGAGATCCTCTGTGTTTGTCCCATGCTTTTTTGAATTCGGATACAGTCCTCATCTTTATCACCTCCACTGGGAGACTATTCCACATATCTACCACTCTTTCCGAAAGTAAATTTTTCCACATATTACTCCTGAGTTTATCCTCTTTCACCCTCATCCTATATCCCCTCGTAGCAGAGCTTGCCTTCAATCGAAGGAGGCTCTCCCTCCTGTGCATTTATACCACGGAAGTATTTAAACGTCTCAATCATATCACCTCTATCCCGCCTGTCCTCTAAAGTATACATATTAAGATCCTTAAGTCCGTCCTCATATGCTTTATAATGAAGACCACTAACCATTTTAGTAGCCACCCTCTGTACAGACTCCAACCTGTTTATATTCTTTTGAAGGTGCAGTCTCCACTATTGTATACAATACTCCAAATGAGGTTATACCAGACTTATAAATCCTTCCACTTCCACGGTAGATCCATTCCAGATAAAGCGTAGTTACTCACCAGTAACAGGTGTTCTCCAGGAACAAAGCATAGTTACTCACCTGTAACAGGTGATCTCCGGGAACAGCAGGAATTTAGTCTTCACATATGGGTATCGTCGGTACCGACGGAGCCTGCGCAGGAACGCTTCTCAGCGCCCAATTAGAAAGCTTTTGGGAGCATCCCACAGTGCCTGCGTGCTGCCTTCCCGCCTTTCCCAACTGCCTCTTTCCAGTTGAGTTTTAAAGCTGAGACAGAGAGAGAGAGGGAAAGAGATAGAGAGATACAACTCCTAGGGGAGGTGGGTTGGTTGTGAAGATTAAATTCCTGCTGTTCCCGGAGATCACCTGTTACAGGTGAGTAACTATGCTATCTCCAGGAACAAGCAGGAATGTAGTCTTCACATATGGGGACTCCCTAGCTTTAGATGCCAGGGAGAGACCCAAGAAGTTGTATGTCCCTGTGTAAGGACTCCACTTCCCCCCATGGATCTCTGGCATCCAACCAGGGATGGTGGGTAAGAGTTGATTAGGTATGGAACAGGTGTTGGAGAACAGCCTGACCAAACAAGGCATCCCAGCGGGAGTCCTTGTCCAAGCAGTAATGGGCTGTGAAGATATGAACCGAGGCCCAAGTGGCTGCTCGACAGATGTCATCGATAGACACAGAGTGCAGATTAGACATTGAAGTTGCCATGGCTCTCACATTGTGAGCTGTGACATGGCCCTCCAGAGGAAGGTTCTTACTCTGATAGGCGAAGGAAATACACTGTGCAATCCAGCTGGACAGTGTTCTCTTGGAGACTGGAAGTCCCAAATGAGAAGGATCAAAAGCAACAAAAAGTTGAGGACTTTCTATGTTGCTATGTTCTTTGCAAGTAAAAGGCTAAAGCTCTTTTACAGATTCCTTTCTGCATTTGATGCATGAGGCCTTGGAAAAAACACAGGCAGGTAGACCGCCTGGTTAAGATGAAAAGGCGAGACCACCTTTGGCATAAAGTGTGGATAAGTCTTAAGGACTACCTTGTCATGATGGAACCTTGTATAAGGTGGATCAGCTACTAGTGCCTGCAACTCACTGATGCGACATGCTGATGTGATTGCAATGAGAAAGATAACTTTCCAAGAAAGGAATTTCAGGGAGGTAGTAGCCAAGGGTTCGAAGGGTGGCTTCATGAGCTGGCCAAGAACCAAATTTAAGTCCCATGCCACCGGTGGTGGCTTAATGGGAGGCTTAGTTACTAAAAGGCTTCTCATAAATCTTGCTATAAGAGGACGAGAGGAAATAGGTTGTCCATTTAAAGGCTTGAAAGAAGCCGCAATAGCACTTAAATGGACTCTTACTGAGTTAATTTTGAGTCCTGCATTGGATAAATGAAGGAGATACTCCAGTAATGATTCAAGTGGTATCGCAGGGGGGTTAAGACCCTTCTGCGAGCACCATATGGTAAACCGTTTCCACTTAAAAGCATAAGAGCGTCTTGTGGAAGGTTTCCTAGAAGCATACAGGATATCCTTTACCTGCTGGGGAAGGTTAAGGTCCTGAAGATCTAGGCCTTCAGCAATCAAGCCCTGAGATGCAGTGATTGGAGATTGGGATGCCATAACATTCCCTCCTCTTGAGATAGGAGATCTGGAGCAGATCCTAACTCCAGAGAGGGAGCTTGAGAGATATGTAGAAGCAGAGGGTACCACACTTGCCATGGCCAATGTGGAGCTATGAGGATCATACGACCTCTGTCTCTCTGAAGCTTGAACAAGGTTCTGGGGATCAGGGGAATGGGTGGAAAGGCATAAAGTAAGTCTTGACCCCAATGAAGGAGGAAAGCATCCTTGGCCTGAGAGCCCTGAGCAGGGATTCTGGAACAGAATCGGGAAGCTTGGCATTCAACGGACTTGCAAAGAGGTCTATGTCCGGGGTTCCCCAAATTTGAAAAATCTTGGCTACCTGGTCTGCATGTAGAGACCATTCGTGTGGAAGCAGAACTCGACTGAGTGTCTGCCCAAGAGTTTTGGATACCTGGAAGATACACAGCTAAGAGATGAATCTGATGCTCTCTGGCGAGGGCCCATAGTTGCAAAGCAACAGAGAGCCTGTTCCTCCCTGTTTGTTCACATAGAACATGGCTACCTGATTGTCCATATGAATGAGGACTGTCTTGTAGCTGAGCAGGGTGTGGAAAACTCGCAGAGCAAGGAAGATTGCTCTGAGCTCCAGAAGATTGATGTGTAGATGAGTCTCCCGTGGAGTCCAGGTGCCTTGGGTGGATAGGTCTTGCAGATGAGCTCCCCAACCCATTGGTGAAGCATCTGTTGTGAGAGTTGCCGGGGGTAAAGACTGCTGAAATGGGGACCCCAGCAACAGGATTTGAGTGGACTGCCACCAACGGAGGGACAAAATAAGACGATTTATGTTTGCTATTTTGTCGGACAGGCATCCTGATGCCTGGGTCCATTGTGTGGATAAAGTCCACTGGGCTGCTCTCATATGGAGATGAGCATAAGGAACCACATGCACAGTGGATGCCATGTGGCCTAGCAGTTGTAGCATTTCTCGAGCAGTAAGGTGAGGCTTTAGCAGTGCTTGAGAGGCTAACTGCACTATGCGAAGGCAACAAGCCTGGGGAAGTTAGGCCCTTGCTTTCCTGGTATCCAACAAAGCTCCTATGAACTCTAGAGATTGAGTGGGAGTTAGGTTGGATTTTGGGATGTTTATAACCAGACCCAAATACTGCAGGATATGCATTGTGCAGGATAGAGAAGTCCTGGCCTCTGACTCTGATGGGGCTCGAATGAGCCAATCGTCTAAGTAAGGGAAGACAAATATCCCTAGAGTACGAAGAAATGCTGCCACTACTGCCATGCATTTCGTGAACACCCTGGGTGCTGAGGCCAGGCCAAAAGGAAGCACTCTGTATTGGTAGTGCTTTCCCTGAAAAAGAAACCGAAGGAACTTTCTGTAAGTTGGATGGATGAGAACATGAGTGTACACATCCCTGAGATCTAGAGAACAAAGCCAGTCCTGGCTCTGAAGGTATGGCAGCAGAGTTCCTAGAGAAATCATTTTGAATTTCTCCTTGAACAGGAATTTGTTCAATTCTCTGAGATCCAAAATGGGTCTGTGTCCTCCTGTTTTCTTTGGTATAAGGAAATAGGGGGAGTAAAACCCTGTACCCTGTTGAAGAATGGGTACTTCTTCTATTGCCCCTTGGGCAAGAAGCATGGTGAACTCTTGATCTAACAGGCTGACAAGAGGTCTGAGAATTGAACTGTCTTACCATTGTAGGTGGGGGCAAGCAGAGGAAGTGAAGCTTGTACCCCTCTCTTATAATGGAAAGAGTCCAATGTTCTGCTGTTATTTGCCCCCATCTGGGGGCAAAGTGGCATAACCTTCCTGGAATGGTGGAAGGTTCTGGTCCACTGAGAGCCAGGAAGGCTAAGTTCCTTAGATGGAAGTCAAAGGCCTTGAGGAGGCTGAGACTGCTGAGAAGGTTGAGGCTTAGCAGTCTTTACTTTCCTCTGTTTGGGTGGTTGCTGAGTTTTCCGGACAGGCTGACCTGCAGAACGTCCCTGCTGATAAGAGGGATAAAACCGCTTCTTTTTGGAGAAGAATGGTTTTTTGAAAGATTTCTTTCTTGCAGGGTCAGATGTGGCTTTGGATAACCTATCCAAAGTGGAGTTATCAGCATCCAATTCATTGGCCTTTCCTTGCCAATTTTTGCCAGATTCTCACCTGTACAAGGGATATTGCCCAGTTTGTCCTGGACCCAGAGCTCCAAATAGGATGCCTGGAGCCAGGCAATTCTACGTGCACCTATAGCAATAGCAGAGATTCTGCTTATGCATTCAAAACAGTCAAAGGCTGCACGACTGACAAATTTAGACACATCCTGGGCATGTTTAACCAGTGTGAGGAGGTCTTGCCTCTTATCCTCAGGAAGAAGAGGGCCCAAGACTTCTAAATCCCCCGTGACTTCCTTAAGGAACATTCCCATATAGAAAATATAGGAACTGATCCTGGCAGAGAGCATGGAAGCCTGGAAGGTACGACGTCCAAAGGCATCCAAAGTCCTACACTCATGCCCTGGAGGGTTAGAAGCGCGCCTCTTTGCACTCCTGATCCTTCTCATTGCTAACTCCACTACAATAGAGTGGTGAGGCAGTTGAGTCTTCTGGAAACCAGGACAAGGGGGGATCCTGTATATGGTATCCAGTCGACGGGAGTGAGGAGAGGTGGTTAGAGGGGTTTCCCACATTCTCAACATGAGATCATGTAAGATCTCATGGACAGGCAGGGTAGCTGCCTCTTTAGGAACTTTGGGATATTGTAAAATCTCCAATTCCTTTGCTCTGGGCTCTGTTTCAGGAGCCACAGTAATGGACAGACCTCTAGCCACCTCCCTGATGAAATCCTGGAAGGAGATATCTTCTGGAGGAGACATCCTCCGCTTAGGAGAGGATGGCTCTTCAGGGAGAAGAATCCAGGTACCGACAGAACTGTCAGAATCCTCAGAGTCCTCCGAGGATTCGAAGTACCTTCTGTCCAGATGCTCTTGTAGAGCACGATACACGTACCGACCAAAGTCGGTACCGGTGTATCGGTACCGGAGGGCATGGCTTGACTGGGTGCCGGCAGTGCAGACACCGATGTCGATGCTACCGGTGCCGGTACTGGTTGAACCGTTTGACGCGGTTCCAAGGGCATCGATGCCGCAAGGAGAGCCGCCAGACTGCGTTCAATAGCCAGGAACCTCTGGTCTATCGACGCTGCCGATGCCTGTGTATCGGTACCGGAGAAGACCGCCGGTACCCCAGAGCATGGCAACAGTAGTTCTGCCAAGGTCGAGGCCTCAAGAACATCCTGGAGCCCTGATAGTGCTTTGGAAGCTGAAGCCTCCCGCTGGGGCAATTTTGCCAGTGCAGAACCCTCAAGGGCAACGCCAGAGGCATCTCGATGCTTGGAAGGAGATCTACCTTTTGAGGACTGGCTGGACTTATGTTTAGTTACCAGAGATCCATGGGAGGAAGACGAAGCCCTGGAAGATGTCGATGCCACAGAGGCTGCATCAGAGGGAAAGAGGGTGCTTAGTTTAGCAGCCCGGTTTTGTCGACCCCTTTTGGACATCATGGCACAAGCCATACATTCCGAGATGGAGTGCTCAGGACCTAAACATTTCAGACACCACTCATGAGTGTCGGTGATGGACATGGTACTGCCACACTTGGTGCACTTAAAACCTGAGGCGGGTTTTTCCATGATGGAAAAAGTTTGGGCCTAAGGCCCAAAATGGCGCGTGCACCTAAAAGTGAAAAAATGGAAAAAAGAAACAAATATATATTTTTTTTTTTTTAAAAGAAAGAAAGAACCGGTGGTACCGGTGTAGCGTCGAGGAAGGCAGACGCGACCACAAAAAAGAAGGAGGAATAATTTTCTGCGGTGTCAGGAACAACGACCTGCTGGCTCCGCGGAAAATGAAGAACTGGAGAGAGGCAGTTGGGAAATGCGGGAAGGCAGCATGCAGGCGCTGTGGGATGCTGCCAAAAGCTTTCTAATTGGACGCTGAGGAGCGTTCCCACGCAGGCTCCGTTGGTACAGACGATACCCATATGTGAAGACTACATTCCTGCTTGCTCCTGAGATCAGGAATCAGTCTTCACATATGGGTGACGTCGGCACCAACGGAGCCCTCATGGAAGCATCCCCCCAGCTTTCAAAACATGGATTCATGTCAGGAGAACTGCTGGGATTACTGCTAGATATGTACATTTGAATGGTTTTAAAGACCTCATGCAATATTAAAATGGTAAAAAATTGGACCAATGCATAACAATTTTGAGATATATATTGAGCAATATAGAAGCAATGCTCTTAATGACTCCCATTTTGATGGTCCTAAATCAGGTTTTGCAGATGTGCCTATTTTGTGTATGATTAGTGAATTGCTGGCATAGTGAGTAAGAGAATAAGAGGTCCATTGATTGGACCAATTTATTTCATGGCAAGTCCCTCCTCTTAGAACTATTTGAAAGGATAAACAACCATTCCCTATTCACATCAGTTATCAGCCATCTAATCTCCAAACTCAATGAACCTATCCCTGTTTCCCCTTTCTTCATATGGAAGCCAGGGCATCCCCTTGATTATTTAGGTTGCACTTCTCCATTTCTTTAACAGATGTTCTCTGAAAACTGCACCTCATTCATAACTGGGGCATCTGACCATACCTGACAACAAGCAGAACAAATTTTCTAGAGCTGCACAACTGCCATTAATTCTTGTTTAGACAAACTCATAAAAAGGAGAGAAATCCATCCAAAGAGTATTTCATTAACTATGACCTGTAGATAAAATGTAAAGAGTAGTTACTCACCTGTAACAGGTGTTCTCCAGGAGCAGCAGGAATCAGTCCTCACATATGGGTAACGTCGGCGTCGACGGAGCCCCCATGCGGAGCATTTCCCCAGCTTTCAAAGAAAGCCTTTGGGAATGCAGGCATGTATGCGCGGTCCCCTTCCCGCCCAAAGGTGCCATCTTGCTCAGTCTGATGACATAGCTAAAAGACAGCACAAAAAGAAAATGAACTATATACAACTGCAACTCCAAGGGGAGGAGGAGGGAGGGTTGTGAGGACTGATTCCTGCTGCTCCTGGAGAAAGCACTGTTACTTACCTGTAACAGGTGATCTCTGGGAACAGCAGGAATAAGTCTTCACATATGGGTACGTCGGTACCGGAGTCTGCGCGGGAACGCTTCCCAGCGTCCAATCAAAGAGCTTTTGGAAGCATCCCACCATGCCTGCGTGCTGCCTTCCTGCCTTTCCCAACTGCCTCTCCTCAGTTAAGTTTTAAAGCTGAGACAAAGAGAGGAAAGGAAAGATAGATAGAGATACAACTCCTGGGGAGGTGGGTGTGTTGTGAAGACTTATTCCTGCTGTTCCCAGAGATCACCTGTTACAGGTAAGTAACTGTGCTATCTCCAGGAACAAGCAGGAATGAGTCTTCACATATGGGGACTCCCAAGCTGAGATGCCTGGAGTCCCAGCATGTTATAGGTTGGAACATGCTATCCTGCACAACACCAGGCATCCTGAGGATGGAGGGTAGGAGTTGAAGAAAGAAAGGTGCTGTGGAACAGCTAACTTAGCTTAGGACTGCAGAAAGGAGTCCATGTGTGGATGATAAATGTCATCAATGATATTGCAAAGAAATAAAATGCAATAGGGACCTCCCCTAACAGGACTTTAGAGAAGTATGGAGGTTCATGGGATCTACTGGGGAACCCAGTAGAGGAACCTCAAGAAGGACCTCACTATAGTGGAGGTAGGGAACCTCTAGGAAAAATAATGGAGGTCAGAATCCTGAAAGGGAACAGGGAACCCCAGTAGGAAAACCTGGGGTAGTACAAAAAATGGTGGGCCTTCAGCAGAAGGCTTTATGATAAAAACCGAACTCTTTTGGCAAAAGAGTGGCTGTCTCTTAGGAACAAAAGAGAAAAGCTAACCGATTTGGACAAACAGGCTCAGTCGTTGTGGGGGGGAAAAGGTATGGGAACCCCCTGTATCCCAAAGGGAAGGACAACGCCGGAGGTGTTAGCCTGTGAGTAGCTGAAGATCCGCAATATCTCTCCTAACTGAAGTCAGCTGGGAGAGATATTGGACATGGAGAGCTTCAGAGGTACCTAAACCTTAGGGTTATGGTAGGTGTTAACTATCACCAGTGGTTGTGAGTGTAGGATCCCAAAACATGCTGGATAGCATAGTATAGGTAAAAACCCTTCTGTCAGAATCATATGGCTATATGAGCCTCGACAGTCAGGTAGATAAGCAGAATACATATCTACCAATAGTAGAATATCTCGATATATACATATAGATATAGATATATATAGATAGATAGATATAGATATATATATATACACAACATATAGATATATGGGAATATATCTATAGTGAGATACGAAGGGTAAATACTCACACATGATAAACAGACATCTGTAAGATGTGTGCTATAGGTATGAATATATATAAATATAAACCTGTATATGGAAGTCTGCAGGAAGCAGACAGAATATGTCCACAAGGCATTCACATAGGAAAAATGTGGAGAGGAAAGAGTCATCTAAGAACAAGAAGGTGGAACCTACTTGAGAAGACATGTAGAGAATCAACTCCAACTGGTTATGGCTACAAGGATGCTAGGTAGTAGGATAACCAGGATGGTTACGTGAAAAGCAGAAGATGATATCAGTCAGTAGCCTGCAAGTCCTGAGTATTTTAGAACTCTAGCATGGTAAGTGAACAGAAGACGCATAGGAATGAGATACCATAGTGACCTGGTTAAGGGCAAAAAGGTATCATGCGTTCTTACCATGAGGACGAGCTGGAAGGAGGAAACATATTCCCTATTGGAAATACTATGGACCAAAGGAGGGAATTAGCAACTCCTTAAGCTTTCACGTAAGAGTAGGGCTATGTGCGTTATAGTAAAAAAGGAGAACTTTTCTAGTCATGGCAGATAGGACTGAAAAAAGCCTTTTTCAACCATCTAGTATAGCTGTTGGAGAAAAAAAACCCATGCTCTCTAGCAAGGGCCCATAGTGGAAAGCTCCTCTGTAAATTGCAGAGAGCATTATGCAGGAGAATGAGGAGATAGAACTGGCTACAGAGAAGCCAGTAGCTATGTCAACTATGCTGCCAAACCCATGGGAATGGAGATGGTAGAAAAGACGACAATCCAACAAGTTTGTAGTGAAAATTTTCCAAGACAGATGACAGCACTGACTTGGAGGCACTACTAATACTAGATAGAATATTATTGGAGGACAAATCTGGTTACTGGTGGACAAGAACCAGTGGTCAAAACATAAAGGCTCCTGCATTGGTAGCTGCTTGCCAGACAGCAGAAGAATGGTACTGTTGAAAAACAGAAAGGACAGACAAAACAAGAGTAGAAACTCTGGAGGTGTCTGATGAACTGCTGCAAAGCAAGATTGAAAAAGAGGAGTGACTCAGGAAAGAGAACTCCGCACTAGAAAAGAAAGAAATTAGAGAGGCTGAAGAAAAGCCCTCCAGTGAGCAATACCACTCCTACAGAGGAAAAACCCTGGTAAGAGGGTAAAGAAAATGGAGCTGAAGAAAACTTACAATATAGTAAGTTAATAGAAAGGAAAGGAGACATGCTGGCACAGGAAACTATCATTTGATAGTGGATGGACCTCTTTCCCTAGAAGGAAAAGAGGAGAACCCTGTGACCTAGGAGCATGAATATCCTGACAGCTCATAGAGAAAAGATGGATGTCTTTCAGGAAGAGATCCATGTTTAAGATTTAGAATGACAGCAGTGGATTGTCTCTATGGAGAAGAAACAACTGCAGATTGTAAATCCCCAGTCACAAGCATCTGATGGGTTGATTAGAAACCCTGTGGTTGCTGGGTTTGCTTAGCCTGGTGAAAGGTTGAAACCTGCAGACCAGGACGATGCTTCCCCTGTTTGGGAACATCTGTAGGATGGGCAGAGGATGCATAAAACCTTCTTCTGTTATGGGAAGAAGGTTTGGCAGGACATTTCTTACCTACTGGGACAGAAGAAGGTGCAGATGAGCCCCTAGGAACAGGTAAGTCAGTGGAAAACTGAGTAACCTGACAAAGACTCCTTGTTGAAAAGATTATCTCCAGTGCAAGGAGTATGTCCCAGTCTGTGTTGTGCCCATTTATCCAAGCCTGAAGCTTGGAGCCAGGCTCTACGTCGTGCCCCTATAGATATAGCAGAAGTCCTGCTAACAGACTCAAAAGAGTCTAGGGAAGCACGAGTAAGAAACCAAGAAATATTCTGGAGATGCTTGAGCAGTGAAGAGTAGTCTGCACTCCTGGACTCTGGAAGGGAAGGAGTCAAAAGATGTAATTGCTTTGTGACCTCCTCAAGAGATAGACTCATATAGAAAATATATGAGAGAATTCTTGCAGAAAGCATAGATGTCTGGAAGGCTTGACGTCCAAAGTCATCAAGCATCCTAGATTCACGACCTGGCGGATAAGAAGAGTGCTTTTTCTTGCTCTTTACCCCGCCTCAATGCTGATTCCACAACTATGGAATGATGAGGAAGTTGAGTCTTTTGAAACCCTGGAGAGGGGGGCACCTGATATAAGAGATCAGTTGCTCTGGAAGGTGGGGGTACCCCTTAAAGGTGTTTCCCACATTCCTAGAAGGAGATCCTGCAAGGAATGATGCAAAGGAAGCATTATGTTGTCCTTTGCTTTGGTAGAAAGAGAGGCCTGTGCAGGATCATGTCCTGGGATAGGAATGGCAAGAGATCATGTGGAGTGGAGGAGTGGCCTAGTGGTTGGGGCAAGGTACTTCAGGCCGGAAGGTCGGGGGTTCAAATCCCACTAGAGGACAGCAACCTTGGGCCGGAAGGACTGGGGTTTCTAGTCCCACAGGTGCTCCTTGTGGTCTTGGGCAAGCCACTTAACCCTCCATAGCCCATGTTCCCTGTAAAATAGTTATCTCCGAGTTATAATGCCCTGTTCAATGTAATTTCAGTTTGTTCAATGTAAACCGCACTGATGCAGAATAGCGCGGTATATAAGAGAATGCAAATAAATAAAATAAATAAATCATGCTATATCCCGGAGGAAACTCTGAAAAGAGGGTTCCCAAATAGGAATGTCCTTTGGACAGGTTAGATCCGAAGAACTAGCCTGAGCACCTACAGAGCTATCCAGATATATAGGAATAGAAGATCCTGCACAGTGCAATGTGAAATGCTTAAAGGATGGACGCCGGTATTGACTGTCAGGAGCAGCGACTGATATTACCACATTGTCCAGATGTGGTAATATCAGCGATCCTGTTGAAAAAAGCATGGCAGGAGTTGGCCACGATGGTACTGTGGATACTGGTACCGATGTCGATACCGGTACCGATGTCAGAGTCAAGCCCGACAAAGACATCGGAGCAGTCATTGGAGACCGTTCAATCGGTACCGAGGCAACCGAAAACATCCCGGTGCTATCCTCGGTACCGAGCCACCGGTATCGGTCGGTGTCAAATGATATTGGTACCGAGTCTTCCAGACTAGAGAGCGATGCTAAACTGGGCATCGAAGACACTGACCATAAGGGTAATGAGGACATCGTCACCGACTTCGGTACTGTGCCTGATACTGGTGAATGAAGGTCAACCAGTGGCAACTCAGTGGGCCTCGAGGGAACCGAGAGTTGTGGATCCGAATCGTCGGAACCGAGCCTTCTGTACCAGACTGGAGATCGATTCCAGACTAGGCATCGAGGGAAGCGAGGCTATCGATGCACGTCTGGAGGGTACAGACATCGGTGGTACCCATAATGGAAGGTCAGTCTGGAGCATATCCACCGGTCCCGAAGGCACAGAGGACGCCAGATGACCATCCCTGGTGAGGAGTGTTTCATCCAACACCAGCGCCGATGTTGGGGCATCGGTACCGCTCGAAGCAGATGCCACCACCAGACACGGCTCAGGTATGTTCTGTGAGGGGTGAACCCCAGGAACAACCTGAAACCCCTCAAACGCTTTGGAGACCGAAGGCTCCCGCTGGGGTTTTGAAGCCAGAGGGCCCTCGAGGGCAAGGCCAGAACCGTCTACATGCTGTGCATGAGACCTACCACTCGAGGGCTGGCTAGTCTTAACAGACTGTTTGTGGGTTACCTGATGCTGTGTAGAAGACGACAGGGACGGTGGCCCGAAGCTGGAGGGAAACCGTGTATCGAGGGAACCTTGATATTGAAAACTTCTTCTCACCAAACTGTTGTCAAGACTCAAACAGGTTAGACACCAATTTCGAGGGTCTAAAAATAAAGTTGTACCGCCACAGTTTGAACATTTCTTGGAGAAAGTGGCTGGCGGTTCCATGAAGGAAAAGAAGAGGCCTAAAAGGCCTAAGATACCGTGAGACACTATGAAGAAAAAATATATTCCTTGAAGAAGGAAGATTTTACAAGAAAAGAAAAGAAAACACCGGCGGTACCGGTGGCGTTGGGAAGACAGCCGCGACCACAAGAAAAATAAAGAAATAAAAGAAGAATTTTCTGCGGTGACAGGAGGACGTCCTGCCGGCTCCGCAGAAAAACGAAAACTGAGGAGAGGCAGTTGGGAAAGGCGGGAAGGCAGCACGCAGGCATGGTGGGATGCTTCCAAAAGCTCTTTGATTGGACGCTGGGAAGCGTTCCAGCGCAGACTCAGTCGGTACCGACGTACCCATATGTGAAGACTCATTCCTGCTTGTTCCTGGAGATCACCTGTTACAGGTGAGTAACTACTCTTTCTCCAGGACCAAGCAGGAAGTCAGTCCTCACATATGGGTGACTCCCTAGCTCTGGGCTACCAGGAACCCAGGCTGAAAAATAGAGCTCCCTCTAGAGCCTCAGCAACAGTGAGAGAATCTTCTCTGAGATCACACCTGAACGGTAGCCCATCACTAGGGCCAGAGGGTAGGAGTTGCCTAAACCTCAAAGAGATTACGGAGTACTGCTTGCCCGAAAGCACTGTCCCTTCGGGACTCCCTCTCGAGGCAGTAGTGGTCCGCAAGTCTGGCTTGAAGACCAAGTAGCAGCCCTGCAGATGTCTGCCAACGGAACAGAACGGAAGTGAGCTACTGATGCGGCCTTCGCCCTGACCCGGTGGGCCGTGACTTGACCCTCCAGGGAGAGGCCGGCTGACATGTACGCCCAGGCGATACAGTCTGCCACCCAGATGGACAACGTACGCTTAAGTGACAGGCAACCCCAATTTATTAGGGTCAAAGGAAATGAAGAGCTGAGAATCCCTTCTATGCCCCTGCGTACGTTCAAGGTAAAAGGACAGAGCCCTTCTACAATCCAGGGTATGCAAGACAGTCTCTGCCCTACTGGCGTGCAGCCTGGGAAAGAACGTTGGAAGTACCACCTCCTGGTTGGAGGTGGAAGGAGGATACTACCTTGGGAAGGAACTTAGGATAAGTCCTCAAGACCACCCTGTTCTTATAGAACCTAGTATACGGCCTATCCGAGACCAGGGCCTGAAGCTCACTCACCCGCCTAGCCGAGGTGAGTGCCACAAGGAACACCACCTTCCAGGAGAGGAAACATAAATGGCAGGTTGCCTTCGGCTCAAAAGGTGGGCAGGTCAGTTGCTGCAAGACCACACTGAGATCCCACTCAGTGGCCGGTGGACGAATAGGAGGCTTAAGCAGAAGTAGGCCTCTGAGAAAACGAGACACCAGAGGGTGGCCTGAGAGAGATCGTCCATCCACCGGCGAGTGGTGAGCTGAGAGGGCACCGAGGTGAACCCGTACAGAGTTGGACTGAAGTCCTAGGTTGGAAAGGTGGAGCAGGTACTGTAGCACCACCTGAACTGAGCAGGAGAAGGGGTCCTCTTGCTGTTGAGAACACCAAATAGAGAACCTATGCCATTTCAGAGCATAGGCCTTCCTAGTGGAATGCTTACTGGAGGCCAACACTACCTCTTCAACCTCCTTTGGAAGGAGCAAGGGAGCAAGGACTACCCTTTCAGCAGCCAGGCCATCAAATTGAGGGATCTGAGGTTGGGATGCAAGAGGGACCCCTGATCCTGAGTCAGAAGGTCGGGTTGCAGCCCCAGAGGAAGTGGAGTATGCACTGCCAACTGCAGAAGAAGAGGGAACCACGGCTGCCTGGACCACCTGGGGGCTATCAGGATCACTGTGGCTCGGTCCTGATGGATTTTGAAGAGAGTCCGGGCCACCAGAGGTGTGGGAGGAAAAGCATACAGCAGGCCTTCTGACCAGGGGATCAGGAATGTATCTGCCGCCGTCCGCAGAGGGTGCGGTTGTCTGGAACAGAACTTGGGTAGTTGCCTGTTCAGCGGACTGGCAAAAAGATCCATGGTCAGAAGTCCCCACTTCAGAAAGATCTGCTGAACTACCAGAGGATCCAACTGCCACTCGTGAGGTTGCAGGAGTCTGCTGAGCCTGTCCGCCAGGTAGTTTTCCTGGCCTGGGAGGTAGACCGCCCTGAGGGTCATGCCCTGCTTGATAGCCTAGGAGCAGAGAGCTTGTGTTTCCAGGCACAGGAGTCTGGATCCTGTGCCTCCCTGCTTGTTGATGTAGAACATAGCCACCTGGTTGTCCGCCTGAACTAGGACAGACTGGTGAGACAGGATCTGAGAGAAAGTCCGTAAGGCTAGTCGAATGGCTCTCAATTCCAACAGGTTGATCTGCTGGGCGGCCTCCATAGGCCTTGGGTGCAGGCCCCCTGGCAGTGTGCCCCCCAGCCCTGCAGGGAAGCATCGGTTGTCAGTACCTGAGTGTGCGGGGGGGGGGGGGGGCCTGAAAAGGAACACCCCTGACCACATTTGGGAGATGCCCCCACCAGCGTAAGGAGCCCACCAAGAGTTTGGACACCTTTATTTTGTCGGACAATTTCCCTGCAGCCTGTAGCCACTGTGCCCTGAGGTACCACTGAGCCGGCCTCATGTGCAGACGGGCATTCGGGGTGACATGCACCGTGGAAGCCATGTGACCTAAGAGCCGGAGGAAGTGTCTGGCGGAGACCAGAGTGTTCGCCCGAAACTTGCTGGCCAACTTTATCAGCCTGTGAGCTCTGTCCACAGGCAAATAGGCCTTTGCATGGATGGTATCCAATCTTGCCCCTATGAACTCCATGTCCTGTGAGGGGACTAAAGTGGACTTGGGGAAGTTTATCACGAACCCCAGGTGCTGAAGCAGGGATATGGTTCTGAAGGTGGCCTGCCTGGCCTCTTGTGGAGACTGGCCCCTGATAAGCCAGTCGTTTAGGTAAGGGAACACAAAGACCCCCTGGTTCCTGAGGTAGGCCGCAACCACCACCAGGCATTTTGTAAAAATCCTGGGGGCGGAGGTGAGGCCAAAAGGAAGCACTCTGTACTGGAAGTGTTTTCCTCCCACCACAAATCTGAGGAATTGTCTGCGACTTGGATGGATGCGGATATGTATATGCATCCTTCAGGTCTAAGGAACATAGCCAATCTCCCTGCTGGAGGTAGGGCAGTAAGATTCCAAGGGTAAGCATCTTGAACTTTTCCCTCTCCAGAAACTTGTTCAGATTTCTCAGGCCCAGGAAGAGTCTGAGGCCTCCTGTTCTTTTTGGTACCAGGAAGTACCTCGAGTAGAAGCCTTGCCCTTCCAGGTGGTGAGGCACCGGTTCTACCGCCTGGTCCCTTAGCAGACCTTCCAACTCCTGAAGGATAATGTTTCTGTGCAGAGGGGGTCTTGGACGCTCCCCTGGAAAGTAGGAGGGGGGTATATGGGTGAAGTGGAGCAGATAGCCCCTTTCGATGATGCTTAACACCCAAGTATCCCCTGTGATGGCTGGCCACCTGTCTGCGTACAGGGTCAGCCGGCCTCCTGTGCCCTGGAGAGGAGGAAAGGCTATGCTGGCATAGTCAAAAACTCCCTCCCTGCTGAGCAGAAGCCAGAGTAGGAGGCTGGGGAGCCTTCTGCCTACGGGGCCCATGACCCTGCCCCTTGGCCTGCTGGCCCTGTTGGGGAGCTGCAGAGGCCTGGTAGTGAGAGTAGGTTTTGTAGGCAGCGGTCTTCCTTGGGTAAAAGGTCTTTTTCCCCGAGCCCTTCTTCTTCTGAGAAGGGGCAGAGGTTTTCCTGGACAGCCTTGTCTGGGTAAGGAGTCTCAGTCTTGAGTTTTGCAGCCTTTTTGGCCATGGGCTTGCCAAAGAGGTTTTCACCTCGGCAAGGGACATCGACCAACTTGTCCTGTACCCATGGCTCGAGGTCCGAGGATTGTAGCCAGGCCTGGCGGCGTGCACCGATGCCGGCCCCTGCTACCTGGGCCGAAGCCTCAAATCCATCGTAGGCTGCTTGAGAGATAAACTTCGAGCACTCTCGAATACCAGAAGACAAGGCCGTGAACCTCTGCAAAGGTTCCTCGGACAGACCAGCAGAGAACCTGGCAATCTCCTTTGCCAGGTCTCAAAGGTACATGCCCATGTACAGCTGGTAGGTCTGGACATGGCAAGCAAGCATAGTGCCCTGGAAGCACTTTCTACCGAGGGCATCCAGGTTCCGGGCTTCCCTGCCGGGAGGCACCGAGGAGTGCATCTTCTGGACTCTTCAGGCGATGCATGGCCGATTCCACAACCATGGAGTGGTGTGGTAGCTGTGCCTTTTGAAACCCGGGGCTCTTGCGGACTCGATAGATGGAATCGACCCGCTTGCTCAGAACCGGCATCGAGGCCGGCGCCTCCCACATGCAGAAGAGCAACTGCTCCAGCATCAGAGGAACTGGGACAGTAAAGGTCTCCTTGGGAGGAGAGTCATACTGCAGAGCCACGAGCTCCTCGGCTCAAGGCTCCTCCTTGGGGTCCACAGGGAATGCCAGTGCTTTGGCCATGTCCCTTACGAAATCCGAGAACCTGGTATCCGGAGGGTACCTCGTCCGAGACTCGGATCCCGGTGTGTCCGAAGGGACGCACCAAGTCCAGAAGGTGTCAGGGGACCCCTCCTCCTCCGTTTTTCCATGCCGGCTCCGAGTGGGCGGGCACCGATGCCATCCGCCCCGACACCGAGGGAACCGGCGTCGACGACCTCGGTCCCGAACGGGAGGCCGAGGGTGACCTCGGCCGAGGATCGACTCGAGTTCGCATGGTCTCGAGGATCGGCTCGGCCTCCAGGGTTGACTTGGACGTCGATGTCCCGGTGTTCAGGGCAGATGTGCCGGTGAGACCGGCGATCAGCACCCGCCGCTGCTCCATGAAGGCAGACAATCTGCTCTCCAAGGCCGTCAACCTGAGTCCAAGCTCAGGAGACCCAGCAGCCTCCGACTTGGGCTCCGACGGCGTCGGGCCCGACTTCAGCTCCCCCGGAGGAGAGTCCATGAGGACTAGAGTACTCACGTGACTTGGGGCCTCCGACTCCACACGAGGATGCTTTGCAGGCCTCTCCAACTCCGAAGACCTGGGACGGCGATTGGGGCTATGCGACCTGGCCCTCGAGGAGCCAAGAGCGTCCACCGATGCTGCCCTCGTGGGTTTCTTCTTCCTTCAATGCTCCCTCGAGGGGGACCCCCTTTCAGAGGAGCCCCGACGATGCTCGGGGTCAGACTCCCGAGAGGTCGAGGCCTCTGACGAAGTCCGGACCCGTCCAGAAGCAGATTCAGAGAAGATCCTCTCACGCTGGTGCTGACGGCTCCGTAATGCCTTGGAAGACATTTTGCCACAGGGACTACAGATCATAGAATCATGGTCTGGGCCCTAGGCACCGGAGGCAGCAGTCGTGTGTGTCGGTGAGAGACATCAGTTTCTTGCAGCAATCACACTTCTTAAAGCCACTGGCAGCCATCAGGGGAAAAAGGGCCCCTGCAAGATCAAAAAATTGGGCTGCCAGGGAAAAGAAAAAAGGCGCGAACGCAGTCTCAAAGGACAAAAACCGAAAAAAGAGATCCGAGCTCGGCACCGATGTACCGAGTCCAGGCAGGAAAGGAACCGACGTGGAACCGACGTCGAACCGAAGAAAAAACTCGTCCCAACGCAGAAAAATCAACTTTTTTCATGGGTGACAAGGACAGGCGTCCGTAGGGCTCTGCGGAAAAAAGAAGACTGAGCAAGATGGCACCTTTGGGCGAGAAGGGGACCGCGTATGCGTGCCTGCATTCCCAAAGGCTTTCTTTGAAAGCTGGGGAAATGCTCTGCATGGGGGCTCCGTCGATGCCGACGTCACCCATATGTGAGGACTGACTTCCTGCTTGGTCCTGGAGAACCAATTTCATTTTCTCTGGAGTCAAGGCTGTTTACCTGTCATACATTTGGATTCCTCAGCTAAGAGCTGTTTACAACAAAGTTTTCACTGGGGTGATCCCTGTGACTGAGCAACTGTCCAGAGCTAGCAGATGCCAACTGCAGGAAGAAGAGGTAAGGGAGACAAACTGTGCCACTTACCAGAGGCAGATATCTTGGGACTGCTACCCTTGACCCACTGGGGAACCAGTGCGTTGCCAGTAGCTTGCCAAAAAAGCAAGCCCAAGAAGATTTCTCCTTTGGGAGGGGCGAGGGAATAAGGTGACATTTTACTTACTGAATTAATGTCCTTTCCTTGGATCCTGCTAGGCTAGTCCAGACAAGTGGTTGTGTTCCCCTATCAGCAGAGGTGGAGACAGAGAAAAATCCAGAGTCTTCTGATTGCCTCATCCTATACTACTTCTGAAGCAGCTAGAAGGCATACTGATTGGAGCCATAGAGGAAGCCACTGCCGGAAGCGCATCGGGTCTGTGTACCATGACCTCTTTGGCCAATCTGGTGCCATCAGCACCAATGGACCTTATTGGCGCTTGACATGATGAAACACCATCCAATGAAAGGCCACAGAGGAAATACATAGAGCAGAATCTGCTTTGACCAAGATTAAACCAAGGGTCCATACACTGGGAGTCTGCCCTCCTTACAGTGGCTGAAGAACCTTCGCACCTTGGCATTGGATCATGTCACCATGAGATCCATCTCGGGGTGCCCCACCTGTTCAGGATCCTCTTGAACACCAACCAGCTCAACTCCCACACTCCGGGATCGAGAGAGTGGCGATTGAGATAGTCCACTTCCATGCTGTCTATTTCCATAATATGCTGGGCCAGAAGATTTCGCTCCATCCAGGCGAACAGGAGGGTTAGTTCCTGAGACATCCCGGATCTCTTCATGTCCCCTTTTCGACCGACATTGGACACCACCATGGTGTTGTCTGAGAAGATCTGCACCACTCTTCAACAGACTATACCCTGGAGATGCAGTAGAGCAAAGTGAATGATCCTCACCTCCAGCCGATGGTCGCTGAAATTGACCTGAGGAGCTGGAGATATTCCTAGCCTTGGGAGCCCACTGGCCTCAGCTTCTTCACAGGCAGGAAGACTTTCCCTGAGCCATTGTAAAACTGTGCGCCAAGGTACTCTGGTGACTGAGTAGGCTTCAGGAATCTCTTATCATAGTTGATCAGCGTGCCCAGACTCAATAGAAACTGTACCTCTAGGGCTCTCGCAGGGCTTCTGTATGTGATATGGCACAGATGAACCAGTTATCCAGATAAGGATGCACACAAATCCCTTCTCATTGCAGGGCAGCGGCTGCCACCATCATGACCTTGGTGAACATCCTCGGTGGCCAGGGTGACTGAAGGGCATGGTAGCAAACTAGAAATAGGAACAGAGAACAGAAAAGTGGAGGAAATGCTGTTGATCCTCGTGGATGGGAATATGGAAGTATGCTTCGGCCAAGTCCAATAATACAAGAAACTCTTCATGCTGGACCGCTCTTATAGCCGACTTCAATGTCTTCATGCAGAAATGAAAGACCCTCAGGTGAGCATGCATGCCCTTGAGATCCAAGATCAGGTGGAAGGAACTATGCTTTGACACCAAAAAATAAATGGAATATTGCCCCTTGCCCCTTTTGGCAGGTGGTACTGGCACTATAGCCTGGAGGCTGATGAGTCTCTCCAGAGTAGGTTGAATGGCACCCCTTCTTGGCCTCAGACCTGCATGGAGGTAACAAGGCGTCATCCAGGATGGGATTCCTTGCATTCCAGCGCATAGCTGAACTGTCATCGAGCAACTACCGGTCCGAGAACACAAGGGCCCATTCTTGGAAAGAGATAGTGCTGGCCCCTGACAGGAGGCATCTCAGAATGGGCCCCTAACCTGTCATTGCATCTGATGGGGGAATCCAGACTTGAAGACGACAATGCCTCACGGTGCCCGTGAGTACCTCGAAAGGACTGACTCCGGGACTGGGAGCCTAAGAGAGGAAACAAATTTCTCTCTGGGTGATATTTCTGGGACTTCCTGAACCCCAGAGACAACTGGTGGCGTGAACAAGGAGAGTGCAAAGCAGAGGATGAGGAGGGGCCATGCTTCCCAGAGCCCTTGTCAAAATGGAAGACGACAAGATTTGGAAGCTTCTTGACCAACTTTTCCAAGTCGGTACATCAGGCTCCATCTGTGGCCCTGTTCAAATCCAGGCTAAAAACTCACTTCTTTGAGATTGCTTTTGGATCTTGATTCCCCCCCTAGTCTCCTGTTTGCCTCCTATGTGTTTCCTTACCATTCCGCTAGATATATCCTAGTCCCCACTTGTTCTATTGTCTGTCTCGACTGTTGTGCTGTACATCTTGACTAGACTGTAAGCTCCTATAAGCAGGGACTGCCCCTTACATGTGTCTGTACAGCGCTGTGTGCACCTTGCAGCTGATATAAACAAATGTGATATGTTATTTTTACAATACAATATAATTCTTGTATTCCATTCATTCACCACTCTGTAATATAATTTTGTACGCAATGACTTTCTGACTCCCTTTGTTGTATGCGTGCATCCTGGAAAGAGAGACTACATGGCTAGTAATACATAGCCTGCCACAGGTGCGGAAGTGCAAAGAAGTGGAGTGAGAAAGTATTAACCAATGAGTTATGGACATGCTGGAAGAGGGGGAGGACATAGTGTACTATGTGAAACAGAGGATAGGTGTGTCTGCATCAGTCAGGCACCCTTCTTGCAAGAATGAAATTAAAGTAACCCTTTGCTTCACTGAGGAATCTGTTATTGTGTAAAAGGTTATGTTTTATTACACAGCGCTATACAGCTAAGTAGTAGTGGTATATTAGTAGTAGTAAATCATACATGGCGTCTACCAAAAATGCTGCTGACAGGAGCAACATGTGTCATCTTGTGGGAGTGACTAGATCCAATGGAGCAGGGCACAAGCCATAAGACTCCCACAAACAATTGCTTGCAGAATAAGGGAGGCAGTCGAAAAACACTCCTCAGAAAGGCCTCCATCTTGCAATTCACCTGATTCTTTAGGGTTGCACCATCCTCCACAGAAATGGTGATGCACTTAGTAATGACCCCCACCTGCACATTCGCCTGGGGCAATCGCTTTCAGGCAGCCAGGTCCTCCCGAGGAAGATAATAGCGGCTACCCAGTACTCTGTTATCCTTTCAAAGGGACAGCATAGTCCTATCCGTGTATATCATGCTCTTCAGAACCTCCAGGAAGATAAAAGCCCTTGAGGGTTTTCTGAGCCCTTGCAGGAGGGGATGCATCCGAGGCTCCTACTCTGCTGACCCAGCCTCAGAGTCGCAGTGCAGAAGAAACTCGATCAATCAAGGCTGCCAGCTCCTTTTTCCAAAACAAATGATGAGAGAATCATCCTGGTCATCTGGTGCCTAAGGCTCAGTCTCTTCACAAGTGGAGCCACTATTCCAATCCCCTGGAATTCAAAGCAGGATCCTGAGCACAGAAAAAGTGATCCAAGTTCCCCGACTCCATCGTTTTCTGGAGGCACTTCTGTGGAGAGACCCCTCCTGAGCTCTATCCACCCTGCATCAATGGGCTGCCCTCCGATCAAGAGGGGAAGGAGCTAGGAGGCTGAAGGGTCAGAATTGCCATGCCAGAAGGACCATGCCTGTTGAAGAGAGGAGAAGAATTACGGAGATGATAAGCCAGAGGCTTGGGACACGTCCACCTTGGCCATGCCTTTAGCAGTAGGCAGACCTGACAAGGCAATTCTGCTGGGTAAGCTCTGGCAGGCTAAGCTCCGAAGATCTAGTGGAGGGATCATGAGCTGGGGTGGTCTCATATTGCAACCAACCCCAATACCGCCTGTAAAGATGAAAAAGCAGAAGAGAAATCCATGTCCACCAGCACAAACGACCCCTTAAGGGGTGAGCCAAGAAAGCAGAGGGAAAGCAGAAGGGCAGCAGCAATTCATTGGAGAGCAGCAATCTGCAGCTTCCTTTTGTTTCATTAAGGTATGCGGGAGCGAGATGTGCTTCAAGTTCGTACATCATGAGGGCAGTTACTATATGTTGCGATGAGGGTGCTCAGACAGCGTAGTTACTCACCTGTAACAGGTGTTCTTTGGATGACATCAGTGCCAATGGAGCCCTCGTAGAAGCATCCCCCCAGCTTTCAAAGAAAGCCTTTGGGAGATGCCACCTTGCATGCATGGTCCCTTTCCTGCCCAATGGTGCCATCTTGCTCAGTTAGATGACATAGCTTAAAAACAGCAAAAATAAAAGATGGTAAAGGAGCAACTCCAAGGAGAGGAGGGAGGGTTATGAGGACTGATTCCAGCTGTCCATGGAGAACACCTGTTACAGGTGAGTAACAATGCTTTCTCTGGGAACAAGCAGGAAGTCAGTCCTCACATATGAGACTCCACAGCTACAGGCTACCAAAAGCCCATAGCAAAAACACGGACTCCCTCACGGGGAGCTGCAAGCAGCAGCAATTGAGTCTGTGTCCACAGACCACAGTAGGACTCCTATGTCCAATGAAACCAGCACTCCGGTAGCCTGAACACAGAAAGGTCAGAGGGTAAGAGTTGCCTAAACCCCGAAAAGGTTACGGAGCACAGCCTGGTCGAAGGCACTGCCCCGTCGGAACTCTCTATCGAGGCAGTAATGGACTGCGAAGGTATGAACTAAAGACCAGGTGGCGGGCTGGAAGATGTCCACCATCGAGACAGAGCACAAGTTTGCCACCGAGGCCGCCATGGCCCTGACATGGTGTGCTGTGATGCAGCCTTCCAGCAGGAGCCCCGCCTGCTCAAAGGCGAGGGTGATACAGTCCACCACACAGGTGGACAGTGTACGCTTGGTCACCGACTCCCCCAGCCTACTGGGGTCATAGGAGATGAAAAACTGAGAAGCCTTGCGGTGGCCCTGAGTGCATTGGATATAGAAGGACAAAGCCCTCTTACAGTTCAATGTGTGAAGGACAGTCTCCACCCGAATGGAATGAGGTCTTGGAAAGAAGGAAGGGAGCACTACTTCCTGGTTGAGATGGAAGGGTGATTCTACCTTCGGAAGGAATTTGGGGTGCGTGCGAAGCACCACTCTGTTCTTGCAGAACCTGGAATAAGGTGCCTCATCCACTAGGGCCTTAAGCTTACTAACTCTGCGAGCGGAGGTGAGCGCAAACCAGGAAAGACACCTTCCAAGAGAGGTAGCGAAGGTGGCAGGTAGCCAGATGTTCGAAGGGTGGGCGAGTGAGCTACCCCAACACTACGTTGAGGTCCCATTCAGTTCCTGGAGGGAAAACCAGGGACTTAGATAGGAGCACACCCCGATGAAAACGAGACACCAAAGGCTGGACCGAGAGGGGCTTGCCATCCACCGGGTGATAGTGCGCCGCCAGGGCACTAAGATGCACCCGGACAGAGTTAGACTTGAGCCCGGATTGTGAGAAGTGGAGAAGGTACTGTAACACCAGTCCCACCAGACAGAACAGGTCAACCCCATGCTCGGTGCACCAAATGCTCGGTGCACCAAGCCGAAAACCTGTGCCCTTTGAGGGCATACGCCTTCCTAGTAGAGGCCTTGCGAGAGACCAGCAGAATCTCGTCCTCCTCAACCAAAAGGGTGAAAGGGGCCAGAGTCAGCAGCCATGCTGTCAACGACAGGGATCCCAGGTTGGGGTGCAGAAGAGGGCCCCCCTCCTGAGACAGGTCCCCAAGGCGATAGGGATCTCCGCTGTCAACCGGAGGAGCAGCAGGAACCATGGCTGCCTGGGCCACTGAGGGGCTATCAGGTTGAGTGAGGCCTTGTTGCGGAGGGACCTGAACAAGGTTTTGACGATCAACGGCGTGGGATGGAAGGCATACATGAGGCCTTCCGACCATGAGACAAGGAATGTGTCCACTGCCACTCTAGAGGGGTGGGCCTGCCGGGAACAGAAGTGGGGCAACTGGAAGTTGTCCAGGCTGGCGAACAGGTCCATAACGGGTTCCTCCCAGATCTGGAAAAGCTGATTGGCTACCCTGGGGTCCAGCTGCCACTCATGCGGCTGGAGGACTCTGCTCAGCCTGTCGGCCAGAAGGTTGTCCTAGCCTGGTAGGTACACTGCCCGCAGGAAGATACCCTGTTGGATTGCATACGAGCAGAGGATCACTGCCTCCCGACAGAGGGCACGAGACCCAGTGCCCCCCGTTAGTTCACATAGAACATCGCCACCTGGTTGTCCATCTGGACCAGCACCGGCTGGTGATGCAGGTGGTGGCAAAAGACTCGCAGGGCTAAGTATATGGTCTGCAGCTCCAGGAGGTTGATCTGCTGGGTGCTCTCATCTGGAGACCAATTGCCCTGGGTACGGAGCTCCACACAGTGGGTTTCCCAGCCAAGCAGGGAGACATCTGTGGTGAGGACCGTTGAGGGGCTCAAGGCCTGAAAAGGCATGCCCGCTTTGAGATGTTGCAGAGACTGCCACCAGACCAGGGAGTCTGCCAGTTCACGGGTTACGAAGACACTGTCTCGGAAGCGCCCCATGACCTGAGACCACTGGTCCTGGAGACACCTCCGCGCCACCCTCATGTGGAGGCGAGCATCTGGGGTGACGTGGACCGTGGAGACCATGTGCCTGAGAAGTAGCAGAAGCAGCTGGGTGGGCACCGAGGGACGGTACTGTATGTCCCATACCAGAGTCCGGAGACGGTCGGCTCAGTCACTGGGTAAGCAAGGCCTTCGACTGGAGAGTGTCGAACTTTGCCCCGATGAACTCAAGACACTGTGCTAGGAGGTGAGACCTGGGGTAGTTTATGACAAAACCCAAGTGCTGCAGAACCTGGATAGTGCATGCGGTGGCCTGCTGCACCTCTGAGGCCATACACCTCTGAGGCCGTACCTCCCTTTATGAGCCAGTCATCCACATAGGGGAAGACAAAGAACCCCTGGAGATGGAGGAAGGCGGCCACGACTGCCAGGCATTTTATAAAGACTCTTAGGGCAGAGGCCAAGCCGAAAGGGAGTACCCTGTACTGTGAAGATGCCTGCCCCCCCACTAGGACCGCAGGTAAAGCCTGCCCCCACTATGAACCACAGGTAATGCCTGTGGTTGGGGTGCATGAGGATGTGGGTATAGGCATCCTTGAATCTAAGGAGCATAGTCAATCTTCATGCTGGAGGTATGGCAGCAATGTTCCAAGGAAGAGAATCTTGAACTTCTCCCTCACTAGGAATTTGTTGAGGTTGCGCAGGTCAAGGATGGTCCTTAGGCCCCCTGTTCTTTTTGGCATGAGGAAGTACCTGGAGTAGAACCCTTTGCCCTTGAGATGGTGTGGCACCAGTTCCACCGCTTTGTCCTAGAGAAGACCTGCCAACTCCTTCAGTAGAATTTCCCAGTGAAGGAGAGATCTGAGAAGTTCTCCCAGGAAATAAGGGAGAGGTGTCTGAGTCAGGTGGAGGATGGTAACCCTCTCTGACTATCCGAAGTGCCCAGGAGTTGGTAGTGATGGTCAACCACCTCTGGGCATAGTGGGCCAGACGTCCCCTGTGGGCTGCTGATCTTATTGGGGTAGAGAGGCTATGCTCAAGGAGTCAAAATCTCCCCCCTGGCTGAGTCGGAGCCAGTGCCTGTGGTTTTGGAGCCTTCTGCTTATGAGGGCCATGTCCATGTCCCTTGGCCTGCTGACCCTGTTGGGGAGCTGGAGAGGCCTGAAAAGGTGGGTAGTTTCTGTAAGCAGCCCCTTTCCTCAGGTAGAAGGACTTTTTACCCGAGCCCTTCCGTCGGGGAGGGGCAGCGGTCATTTTTGAGAGCCTGGTCCTCGTCATGACCTCGGTGTCCAGCTCAGCAGCCTTGTTGGTCATGGGTTTGCCAAAGAGGTTCTCTCCTTGGCATGTGATATCGACGAATTTGTCCTGAACCCACGTCTCGAGTTCGGACAACTGTAGCCAAGCTTGGCACCGTGCACTGATACCACACCGCTGCTACTCGAGCTGCCGTCTCAAACCCATCATAGGCCGCTCGAGACATGAATTTGGAGCACTCATGGACTGCCTTGGCCAGTTTCTTGAACTGCTGCAAGGGTTTCTCAGAGAGACTAGCTGAGAAAACCGGTGAGTTCCTTTGCCAGGTCTCTTAGGTACATGCCCATGTAAAGCTGGTAGACCTGGATGCAGCCGATGGGCATTGAGCCCTGGTGACACTTTCTGCAGAGGGCATCCAGGGTGCGGACCTCCCTGCCGGGGGGCACTGAGAAGTGCATCTTCTGGCTTTTCAGCAGATGCATGGCCAACTCCACCTCCATGGAGTTATGAGGCAGCAGGGACTTTTGGAAGCCTGGACTCCGGTGGACTCATCGAGTCGAGCCGTTTGCTCACCCCCCGGTACAGACGACAGTGTCTCCCATATCTGGAGCATCAGCCGTTCGAGGATTGGAGGAATGGGCACCGTGAGCAATTCCTGCGGAGGAGCCTCGTACTGGAAGATTTCCAAGTCATCCACCCGAAGGTCGTCCTCCGACTCGGTAGGGAATGCCAGGGCCTTTGACATATCCTTGACAAAATCAAGGAAGCCCATATCCTCTGGCGGGGACCTCCGTCAAGGCTCCAAGATGGGAGAGTAGGATGGGATGTTGCGGTGGCAATGGGTGTCAGAGGACTCCTCATCCTCTGTCTCCCACTCGGAGTAGTCCATCAAGGACTCGTAGGAGGGCATCAAGGGACTCGGGCATGATGCCGGCTCCCCCAAAGGGGAATCCTCGATGAGGATGCTGTCTGGTGACCAAGGCCAGTCCGAGGTCGAGTCCCTTCAGTGGACCTTTGCAGGCTGCTCCTTCTCCGAAGCTTCGGACGAACATCTCGGAGTGAGCGACTAGGCCCGGGGGACACCCGGCCAGTTGGAACCATCCAAAGATGCCACCTTCAAGGGTTTCTAATTCTTCCTGGGTTCCCTCAAGGGCGATCTCCTTTCTGAGGACAGAAAACTGAGCTCAAGCTCGGAAAGTTCCGCCTGAGGCATCAAAGCCTCAGATGAGGCCCTGGCCTTCGGAGGCACCGGGTCTCAGGGAAAAACTATTCCTGCTGCTGCTGGTGGCTCTTGAGGGTCTTGCTGGACATCCTTTTGCAGAGATCGCAGGCTGCTGGGTCGTGGTTTGGCCCGAGGCAGCGGAGACATCAGTTGTGTGTATCGGTCAAAGACATAATTTTAGGGCATAGATCACACTTCTTAAAGCCACTGGTAGCCATGGGGGAAAAATGTACCCCTGCGAGGTTGAAGACTCTCCGGGCTGCCAGTTGGAAAAAAGGCACGAAGACGCCAGAAAAAGAAAGAATGAAAATGACAAAAATAGACCCAAACTCGATGCCGAGGCAACAAGATCGGGTGATGAGAAGAGTACCGGTGCGATACTAAAGGAGAGCATGAAAACTCAGAGAAAAATCAATTTTTTTCCGGGGAAAAGCCAGACAAATGTTTGAGGGGTTCTGCAGAAAAAAGAAGACTGAGCAAGATGGCACCTTTGGGTGGGAAGGGGACCACGCATGCGAGGTGGCATCTCCCAAAGGCTTTCTTTGAAAGCTGAGGGGATGCTTCCGCAAGGGCTCTGTCGGTGCAGACATCACCCATATGTGAGGGCAGACTTCCTGCTTGTTCCCAGAGAAAACATACAACTACTGCACAGCTAATCATCATTGCCGCTTCCTTTAGCTGAACATGCTTCTGAGAAAACCACAACCCCCGTCTCTTTTCTAGAATTCAATTTTAAATTTTTTTCTGAAGCCAATCTGCATTAATATTCAGACAACTATTTCACTTGTTTTATCACTGAGCCTTGATCGTTTAAAACTCTACTTGAGTATCTTTCTCAGCCCTTTGAAGCTACTGACACCTCATCAGGTGTTAGTTCCCTCTCTATCCCCCCCCCCAACTCCCACCCACACCTGGTGAGCAGTCTTACTTTATAGGGCACCTCCCCAATTAACTACACACAGGGACTTGGAACAGCACTTTTGAACATGCATAAAAGATTTAACTGTTTTTTTTCTGAAATGACAGCTGGAAAACTGGCAGGTACTTTGGTAGGTCTCCCTCTTTTGCTTCAACAGATACCTAAGCTCCATCAACTGAACAATGGCTGGGGAAAATCATATCGCCAAAGCTGTTGCCCCTGTTACAACTTCTGCCTATGTCCAGACAGAGGTCCCCATGCCAGTTTAAGGACCGGTTCCATGTGCAAGATGCCTGCATGCTGAAGCTCTCAGGAAACAAGTGGAGGAACTCAAAGAGGAGGTGGCGAGGGTGAGGAGCATTCAAAACAATGAGAAGTACATGTCTGAAATGCTTCTTGCAACATCCAAGCTCTCCAGCAGAGAAGAAGATGGGAGCCTACAGAGTGACGAAGTTTGGACAGACGTCACCAGGGCCTGCAGAATCACCAATCCAATTTCTCCAGCCCTTGAATTGAAGAACCATTATGCAGTCCTGGAAGTGGAGGAGGTGAAAGCATCCCTGGAAAGGGAAGAACCAGAGCTCGAGCACCCCAAAGTTGCAGAATCAGTGACCACAAGGAAACGAAGGATAGTGGTGGTTGGGGACTCTCTTCTGAGGGGTATTGAGACATCCATCTGCCGACCAGACTTGATGTCAAGAGAAGTATGCTGTCTGTCAGGTGCCAAAATCAGAGTTACAGAGAGTTTGCCAAGACTCAAAAAGCCCACTGACAATTATCCAATGTTGCAAATCCATGTCGGCACAATGATACTGCCAGGTATCCCTCTACACATATCAAAAGTGACCTCATGGTTCTGGGACAGAGGGTGAAGCAGATAGGAGTTCAGGTGGTGTTCTCTTTAATCCTCCCTGTTAAGGGTAATGGCCAAGACAGAGAAGCTCGCATCCTGGAGATGAATGCATGGCTGTGTGGATGGAGTGATCGAGAGCATTTTGGTTTCCTGGACTATGGGATGCCGTTCCAAGGGTTGCAGAGCAGAGATGGCATCCATCTGTCCAAGCAAAGTCGGCGTGTCTTCAGTAGCAGACTGGCTAATCTACTGAAGGCGGCTTTAAACTAGATTCGTTGGGAATGGGTGAAGAAAGTCCCCAAGTATGTGAAACATTAAATACCTTTATGGAAATGGGTAAAAGGGGCAACATATGGAAAGCGGTGTGTATAAATGCCCGTAGCATGGGAAATAAGATCCCAGATGTTGAAGCTTTAATGGGATAACTATTCAGGCAGCTGGTAAAAGAACCCATACGTGAAGGGGCCATACTGGACTTGGTGCTTACCAATGGTGAAAGTGTTTCTGATGTTATAGTGAGAGATCATTTTGCATCTAGTGATCACCAGATGGTGTGGTTCAGTATTTGGACTAGGGCTGTTAAAATTCATTCAAAAGCGAGGGTCTTAGACTTTAGGAAAACTAACTTTGACAAGATGGGCCAATACCTCAGGGAGTAGTTAGCGGGATGGGAACATCTGGGGAATTTAGAAAAACAGTGGGCAAAACTGAAAGGGGATATTTTAAGGGTGACCAACCTTTTTGTTAAAATGGTAAATAAAGGTAAAAGGAAAAGGTGACCACTATGGTTTCCAAAAGTAGCTGCTGATGGAGGCCTTCATGAAATACAAGAGATCACAGAGAGAGGAAGACAGGCATCTATATTTGGAAAAGCTTAGAGAAGCTAGCAAAGTAGTTAAGAAAACAAAGATACAAAAAGAAGAAGAAATAGCCAATGCAATAAAAAGGGGGGATAAGACATTTTTCAGATATGTTAGTGAGAAGAGGAAGGGCAAAAGAGGTATTGTCAGACTCAAGGGTGAAGGGGAGGAATATGTATAAGCTGATGAGGATAAAGCGCAATTGCTTAACAAATATTTCTGTTCTGTGTTCACAGATAAAGAAAAAGGAGCTGGACCTCAGAAAACACCCACAAACAGAAACAGAAGAGAGGGGCATCTTGAACAATTTTCAGAAGACTGTGCTCGTGAGAAACTAGCTAAACTTAAAGTAGACAAAACAATGGGACTGGATGGGATACACCCTAGAATACTGAAGGAACTTGGGGACGTTCTAGTAGCTCCACTGACTGACCTTTTCAATGCCTTGAGTCGGGAGTAGTGCCAAAGGACTAGGGAGAGTCACATGTGGTCCCTTTACACAAAAGCAGAAGTAAGGATGTGGTTGAAAACTACAGGCCGGTTAGTTTAACTTTGGTGGTGAATAAATTATTGGAAGCGCTGCTGAAAGAGAAAATACTGCGGTTTCTGGAGTCCAGCCGATTACAGGATCTAAGGCAGCATGGATTCACCAGAGGCAGGTCTTGTCAGACTGATCTGTTTGATTTCTTTGACTGGGTGACCAGGGAGTTGGAGCAAGGGAGAGCCCTAGATATGGTGTATTTAGATTTCAGTAAAGCCTTTGACACCATTCCTCACAGGCGACTTATAAACAAACTGAGCACCCTAGGGATGGACCCTAAACTTACTGCTTGGGTTAGAAATTGTTTGAGTGAGAGGCGACAAAGGGTACAGGTAAATGGAGCTCATTCTGAGGAGAAGGAGGTTAGCAGTGGTGTACCCCAGGAATCTGTCCTTGGTCCAATTCTTTTTAACATCTTTGTTAGTGATATAGCAGAAGAGCTGTCGGATAAGATTTGCCTCTTTGCAGATGATACCAAAATGTGCAATAGAGCAGACACCCAGGAAGGAATAGATAACATGAGTAGGGATCTAACTAAGCTTGAAGAATGGTCTAGAATTTGACAGCTGAGGTTTAATGTTAAAAAATGCAAGGTCATGCATTTAGGCTGCAGCAAACCAAGGGAGCATTATAATATAGGGGCTGAAGTACTTTTGCCCACTAAAGAATGGGACCTGGGCATGATTGTGTCTGATGATCTCAAAGCAGCTAAACAGGTAGAAAAGGCGACAGAAAAAGCTAGAAGGATGCTTGGGTGCATAGGGAGAGAAATGGCCAGCAAAAGAAAAGAGGTGATAGTGCCTCTGTATAAGTCTTTGGTGTGAACTTATTTGGAGTATTGTGTGCAATTCTGGAGACCACACCTTCAAAAAGATATAAACAGGCTGGAGTCTGTACAGAGGGTGGCTACTAAAATGGTTAGTGGTCTTCATTATAAAGCATATGAAGACAGACTTAAGGATCTTAATATGTACACCTTAAAGGAAAGGCAGGATAGAGGTGATATGATTGAGACGTTTAAATACCTCCGTGGCATAAATGCACAGGAGAGCCTCTTTCGATTGAAAGCAAGCTCTGCTATGAGGGGACATGGGATGAGGGTAAAAGAGGATAGGATTCAGGAGTGATATGCGGAAATATTTCTTTACGGAAAGAGTGGTGGATCCGTGGAATAGTCTCCCAGTGGAGGTGGTAGAGATGAGGACGGTATCGGACTTCAAAGCAGCATGGGACAAACAGAGGATCTCTAAAGGAAAAAAGGGGACTGTTGTAGTGGTTGATATGGAAGGGCAGACTAAATAGGCCATGTGGTCTTCAAGCCCAAATGTTTATCTCTCTGCAGCTAGGGGTACAGCTGGGCAAGAGGGTAGCCATGCCTCCTCAGTGCCCCCCCCCCCCCCTCCTCACCCTCCTTTCTTCACCACCACCAAATGCTCCTTTCAATTTCTAATCAGGAATTAGTTTATTGGAATTTCTTGGCAGCAGCCTACCATACATTACATAAGCATAAAATATCAACATCCAATTAAAACATAATATGTACAACCAGTGTCACTTTACAATGCCAACTTAGAACTATCAACTTATCGATCCTAGTAACCAGATTCATGAGGGGCACACAGCCTTTTGAAGCCCGCCCTTTTTCATTCTATCAGCCTTGGCCATCACTTAAGCCATGATACCAGGGGCAAGGCAGGATGTCAAACTGCACCTTACCCTCATCGCAGCAGGGTTGTATACCTCCTAGCTTCGATCCAGACCCATCCAAGGTCGGTCCAGAGCCATTTGCTCCTGTGGCAGATATGTGCCCCCCCCAACCCCCCCCCCCCCCGCGTCATGCAAGCACGGGGGATGTGAGGGTGATGCTATCCCTGCTGTCCCTGTTGCCTTGCATAGCGGAGGACAATTCTCTCTGGGCCACTCCCCCTTTTGTTCCCTGGCACGGCTGTGTACCCCATCTCATGGTCCTAATTACTGCCACGCCATGACAAGTGTCCCCCTTTTTTTGGGGGCGGATGGGCAGGAAGCCATTGAGCTGGCTTCACCTGGAGATGCAAGAGGTTGACCCCAGTCCTGTGGGTCACTAAATAGGCCTCCCTAGGGCCTGTCCTCCATCCTCCCGCCGCCTTAACCCTATCCTACCTGGCACCATCTACCCCCCTGCCTCTCACGGCCGCTATTTGCAGCCGAAGGGATTTCAGCCAGGCAAGAGGGTAGTCATACCTCCTCAGTGCACCCCCTTCCCCTTCCTCCCCCCTCCTCCTTTCTTCTATAACACCGAGGCTTCTTTCGATATCTAATCATGGATTAGTTTATTTGCATTTCTTGGCCACAGCATAGCATACATTAGATAAGCATAAAATATCAACATCCAACTCAAATATAATACATACAACCAGTGCAACTCTACAATTCCAATTTAGAACTATAAACTTATCCATCCTAGTAACCAGGTTCACGAGGGACACACAGCCTTGATGCTGGGCTATTTGAAGCACACACTTTTTCTATTAGCCTTGACCATCACTTAAGTCATGGTATCAGGGCAAGGCAGACCGTCAAAGCGCGCCTTATCCTTGTCGCAACAGGGGTTGTACCTCCCGGCTCTGAGCCTGACCTGTCCAAGGTCGGTCCAGAGCCACTCGCTCCTGTGGCGGAGATGTGCCCCTCCACCCCCACTCCCCTGTGCTGTGCAAGCACAGGGGATGTGGGGGTGGTGCTATCCCTGCTGTGGCCCGTTGCCCTGCATGGAGAAGGATGATTCTCTCTGGGCCACAACCCCTTTTCTTCCCTTGCATGGCTGTGCAACCAGTCTCATGACTCTTAATCATGCCACCACCCACTGACGGCGACGCCTCGCTTGCCGGTGGGCACCCGGCCATCTTTAGCTGCGGCCAAGCCTCGCCCTCTCCCATAACATTTCCAGAGTCTTGCATCGCACAGAGGAAAACATCCATGCCTGTGTCCGATAGGTGCATCCCATCCGAGCAAGCGATGTAAGTCAGGGAATTTCTCTTCAATAAGATCATATCTGATGTAGTACACCCTGATGGATTCTGTAAATCGCTTTATCCATCGGTTGACCATGCGGTGGATTTTCTCCCTGGCCCGATGTGACCATTCACCCTTCCATACCCTGCACGGGATGATGCAGGACCAGACCAGCTGAGTGCCAGGAAAGACGTCCATCAGTGCTAGGTCCCCCTGCATTTTTTTGGAGAGATCCACGCTACGAGTCTCTGCCAGTTTGTTCCCCCCAAATGTACTATCAAGGTCCAGGGGGCTCCCTGCGCTCTCCACTTATGCAGAAGAGTGGATACAAGCTGGTCCCACAACATACCATGCAGGCTCATCCAGACAATGGATACCTCCGCCACGTTCATCCCCAAGTTAATTTCTTGAAGATGGTCCCCGGTCCTCCTCTGCACCCATTGTATGGAGTGGCCGCAGATCCAGACCTCTCTCACTTTGTGGAGTATCTGCACCTAGGAAAAAACCAATCAAGAAATATGCATTAAGGCAAGATCATCACTGAAAACCGCCACAGCTCTGGCACGGGAGCAGTCATGACTTATCTTCCGGTTGAACGTATAACCTGTAATGCTCCGTTCACCACCTGTCTATTGCCATGATCTGCTCCCAAATCATGTTGAGCCCTGCCATGTTCGTAGCTGCCTCTATCCAGAAGGAGTGTGTGCCATATTCCTCCTCCACCAACCCCAGGCTACCAATACACTTTTTCAGGACTCTTGAAACTGAAAACGCAAGAGCGGGATTCTCTCTCTATGCATTAGAATCTGCCCCCCTCCTTGTTGCCAGATCAGATTGTACTCCCAGAAGTTCCACACCGGGTACATACTGTCCCCCGGCAAGAGTACCAAGGACACTCACACCTCTACCTGTCGGGTTGGTTTTGGATCTGCGGATGTGGAGTTCTAACCCGCCAGATCCAATTTTAACGTCCTCCAACTCCCGGTGCATGCCTCGAGGAAGCCATCATTTCACCCACTCTCAGTGTGCCAAAAAATGCTAGTACAAAGGCACACTGGAAAAGCCGTGCCTCAAACGCATCGTGGCAGACTATCTGTAGCCCTCACCATCCCTCTCAACAGCTCATGTGTAATTGGGTGTCAGTGATCTGGCAGGTGGTCATGCCCAGTTGATCATCCCCTCACCACCCTAGCACTGACGAAGTCAGCCAATGGACTCCGTTTCCCCATCGCTGGGGCAAAGAAGGTGATGGCCACCAGGCGCGTCTGGACCGCTGACTTGCTTAGCCCTTCATCCTTGCATGTGATTAGCCATTGGACAATAATGCCAGTCCAAAATCGGTCACCGTTCTAAATCCCCTTCTTTCGGCAGTACTCCTGATACTGGTCCCATATCCTCTGGTATCTGAGTCTGGTCAGACTGGCAATGGAGCCCATCAGGAGGCTCCATACTTCAGCAGGCCAAAGGCCCAAACTGCCGCTGGGATGAGGGTCTTGGCTGCATCTGCACCTGGGGTGCTGCTCCAGAAGGACATCTTAAAATGAGATAGGGCATCAGCCATGCCTTTATGAGAGCTCGAGACACGCACTGCTCCAATGGTGATGTTGTGTAACAGGCATAACAGGACGATTTGGCACAACAAAGCCACCACCCCTCGTGTTCTGGAATACATTCCATTAACAGCCTGGACCACAGCCATAATGTCCATGCGGAATATGATTGCCTTGTTCGCCAACTGTGGGGCCCATAAAATAGGGCCACCACAATTGGAAACAATTCCAGAAATGTGATATCCCTCGTATCACCGCAGACGTGCCAATCAGATGGCCATGGTTCAGAGCACTATGCTCCACAAAAATATATCCCAAATCCTAATCCGCCGGAGGCATCGGTGCAGAGTTCCAGGTCCGAACTGAAAACAGGCAGGTCCTGCCAGAAGGCCATGCCATTGAAAGACTGCAGAAACCCCTCCCAAATGCCCAAATGATCCCTTATGTCCTTAGTCACCCTAATGTGATGCAATTTGCTCACAGCTTTCGTTGCCAGGGCCAGCTTCCGGCAAAAGACCCATGGCAATAACTCTAGTCGCAAAGCATAGCAGGCCCATCAGTGATTGGAAATGTTCCAGCATTGTTTTCCATGCGCCCCTCACCTGACAGCTACTCTCAATCTGTCAATCTTATCCTACCACAGGCGCGAAACCTGTGCCCAGGCATCCAGTTCAATACCCAAAAAGGCGATTGCTGTTACCGGGCACACAGTTTTGTCTGCCGCCAGGGGTATCCTGAAGCTCTGGACAATCTGTTGGAAAGATGTCATCACCTGCTTGCACGGCTCGGGTTACGAGCCTACAAACAGGAAATCATCCAAATAGTGAACCATCTTTTCCAGCCCCAAGATTTCTTCGATCACCCAATGTACAAAGGAGCTAAACAGCTTTAAGTAAGCGCATGAGATAAAAAAATCCCATGGGCATGCATTTGTCAAAAATAAAAAACCCCTTCAAAGCAGAAACAGAGCAAATTAAATGAGTCTGGGTGCATGGGCAGCAGGCAAAAAGCGGACTCTATGTCTGCCTTTGCTAGATATGCCTTAGCACCCACTCCCCGCATCAGGAGTATGGCCTGGTCAACGGATACGAATTGCAACGAACACAAGAGCGGGTCAATGTGATCGTTAACCGAGTCACTGTCCAGGTAAGACAGATTGTGTATTAACCGCAATTTACCAAGATCCTTCTTTGGAACTATTCCTAGCGGGGATATAATTAAGTCGTCAAATGAGGACTCGCCAAAGGAGCCAACTATTCTCCCCAAAGCAATCTCCTTGGCGAGCTTGTCCCTCACTACCCGTTATGTTCCGGAGAATGGATGGAGAATCTTGTGGCGGGGGCGAAGGGGTATTCTTGGGCTTAACCGAGGGGATGCAAAAAGTCTGTGCAAACCACTCCATAATGCTGCAGGCCTTCCCCTGCATAGGGTAAAGCCCATAACCATGGGTGCATGTTTTCAAGGTTGCTGGGCGATGGGGCCACTGCTCTCACACCCTTGGAGGTTAGCCTGCGCTCTGTGCAGCTTTCCATCCTTGTTAAATCTGCAGATTGTGACTGGATGCCTGGCCGACTTACTGGAGGGAGCCATCCGCGTACGACTGCTTTGTGCACTGGCCTGCCCACTAGGCACGCTGTACTCGCCGCTGTTGGACCATCTCGGGGCCGAGCTGGCTGACTTGTTCTCGGAAGACCCACATCAGCTACTCCATTTCGTTGCTCGTGGTGCACTTTTTGGCTACTGTCTTTTTTGTTGCTGCCTGCTTACTGTGCCGTATGAGTGTTGCAGTTGTATCTTCTGTTCTTTTCCTTTTGGCCGCAACAGAGGCCACCTTAGTGGTGCTTGATGCCAGGGTCTGCTTTGCAAATCCTTCTCTATGCTCCGCAATTCGCCATCTGTGTGTCCCGCGCTGTCCGCCGCTGTTCTTCCTAGGCATGTCTATGTGACAACAAAGGCTAGGAAGAGGCAAGAGGGAAGATTGTCACCAGCTGCTCACTATCACCAGTCAACCCGTTCTCCAAAGCCCTATCCTGTCTGTCTGGGCCAATACTGAGTATGGGGCCCCTGCTCCCTCCACACTTTTTTTTTTTTTAATTCCTTTATTAAGTTGGGTTTTTTTTGGCATTTAAACACCAATCCCTGCAATTCCATAAAACGCCACTAGATGTCTCCCTTAACACATGAACACATGAATCCGTTTCACAACATATGGTGTTCCAGCTCAGAGATTCCCCAGTTCCTTTCGTTGCAATATTGCCTCACAGGTGAACTGCAGCACCACCAACTCACTGCACGTACAAACCGCATGCTAACCCCCCCCTCCTCCTCCCTAGTTGATGACCAGCTGAGCCGAGCTGGCATAACCAGCAAACTCGCAGACCCGCTTCTCTCTCTCTTTTTTTTTGCATGTATCCCTGCAACCCGCAAGGCATGCCTGGGTCACAAAGGTGGCCTGGATGCAACTGGCACCTTGCTCAGGGCCTTGCTACCATATCCCTCCTGCTATCCCCACAGCCATGCTCTTTCTTTCTTAGGCCGGAAGATAACTGCGTACCCACAACAGACCCTGGAGTCGCCAGGGATCTCCCCCCCCCCCCAATGGCTTGAAGCCTGTAACGGCTCGCCATAATAGAGGCTACAGGCACGCCCCGACGATTCTCCACCTCTTCCACCCCCGGTCTGTGGCTGGTTCTGACAGCCGCAGCAATGTTTCTTTTTCCTTTTTTTTGGGGGGGGGGGGGTATTATGAAGTTTGAGCTGTTCGCCACAGGAACAGCCACCTGCAATGGATCTGCCTCCTACCACCGAAAGGAATTACTGCTCTGCCCTCCAGCCACAGGACCACCAGCGCTAGACCATCACACAAACATTGACCCTGGAAGCTGCGGTAAGCAGCACAACCCTGGAAGACTAAAGTAAGCAGTGTAAGTCCGCACCATTTGGTAGCCGTTGAACTAGCTTTGTCTGAAGGGACAAGAAGGCGACTCCGGTCCTGTGGGCCACTAAATAGGCCTTCCCAGGGCCCGTCCTCCTGCCCCTCCATCCCCCCCCCACCACCTTAACCCTATCCTGCCTTGCACCCTCTAAGCTGCGGGGGTCTATCAATGCAAGTTAAAAAGAATCAAGGCCAAAAGAAATCCCTGCAGAAACCCCAAGAGCCACCAAAATGGTAAAGGGGATGGAAGGATACCCCTATGAAGAGAGGCTAAAAAGGTTAGGACTCTTCAACATGGAAAAGAGACGGCTGAGGGGAGATATGATAGAGGTCTATAAATTAATGAATGGAGTGGAACGGGTAAACATAGATCGATTGTTTACGTTATCAGAATATAGAAAGACTAGTGGACATGCAATGAAGCTACAGGATAAACGATTTAAGACTAATAAGAGAAAATAATTTTTTCACTCAACGTGTAATCAAACTCTGAAATTTGTTACCAGAAGATGTAGTAAAAGCTGTTAGTGTAGCTGGGTTTAAAAAAAAGGTTTGGACAAGTTCCTGGAGGAAAGGTCCATAAAACATTATTAAAAGGGACCCAGGATATCACTGCTTGACCCAATACAAGCATTGTGGAACCTGTGTCTTTTGGGGAAACTGCTAGGTACTTATGACCTAGAGTGGCCACTGTTGGAAACAGGATACTGGGCTTGATGGACCTTGATCTGACCCAGTATGGCATTATCTTATGTTCTTATGTTCTAATATACTACTCTGAAAACTACCCCACCCACAAACACATTGCTGTTTTCCAGCCAGATAACCCCTCAACCATCTTAAAGACATCAAAAAATGCTCAAATCCTGCAATTGTTGGTAAAGCAGGTCACTATTCATGGTGAAGCAGCCTTCAGATCTAGCTGCAATCCTAAGGCATCAAAATCCCTAATCTGCTTCTAATTTGATCCTGTCTGGTATAACAACGAATATCATTTCTGTGTTATAACCCCAGGCTTGAATAGTTTCCAAGTAATCTTTTAGCTGAAGAAAAACTACTTTTTCCAAAATATTTGCCAAAAATGGGGATGTTTGTCCCTCATAACCTTTAAAGATAGGGCTGACAACTGCCCTCTTCAGACTTTGAAGAACTCAATCCTCCTGCAGTGACTTACTTATCAAGACAGATAGCAGAGCCATCTCTCCAGAAAATTGCTTAACCGACCTGACTGGAATACAATCCCTACAACTAGATGATAGATGCATGGATTGCAAAATCTTACAAATCTCTAGTGTTACAGTCAAATGAAAAGGTCACCATGCTGGTCTAATATCCCCTTACCTCTTGCTCCCTCTGGAGCAACTTACCCTCGACTACCACAGACACCCCCTTATGAACAAATGTCAGCACTATCAGATAGAAATGAGGAGCAGATACCCTAAACCTTATCTTCAAAATCTGCACTAGTCAAACCTTCCCTTTCCGAGCCACTTCCCTCAACAACTGCCCAACCAACTTGTATAATTTTTGTGACTGTTCCCTATCTGGGGAATCTTCCTCAAAAAAGTATTTTAGCTGATAAAACTTCTTATGACCCCTTACATTTCTGTTTTAGGATTATGATTCTTCCTCCATACTCTCTCCTGGTGATGTGCCTAGGATTTAAAAGCAGACTAGCATAAAGCCAGTCTTGGGGAAGAACGGTCATCTGACCACAGCAGTAATATGAGGGATGCAGATAGTTTTCCACAACCATCATCCCAAACTTGAAACCCTTCATCTATTGTTAAGTGTGGCAGAGATGGCCTGCTTCAGTCTCCAGAGAGGAGGAAAGCCCCCCAGCCCCCAGAGCATACCAGAGTCGGGGACATGTATGCAGACAGGAAGTGGAGCCAAGAGTAAGCCAGAGGAGAAAGAGATGGGCGAGATCCAAGCCTGGTTTTAGAAATCTCCCTGCACAGTGAAACTGGGATCTAGATCAAAAGGGCAGAGCAGGAGACTGGGTGGTTTCCCAGGGACCTGGGGAAAAGGGTGTGACCATAGCAGGATGAAAAATATATGAGGCTGCTCCCAAACAAAGGAGCTCCTGACTGGGAGTCAGCTCACATATGAGCTTCTCATAATAATGAAGCACCTAAACTCATGGAAATGGGATAAACAGAACCCTTGGACTGCATATCTGATTACAGTCAAACCTCGGTTTTCATGATTAATCCGTTCAAAAAAGTCTGACTAAAACCGAAACGGACTAAAACCGAAGCAAGATTTCCCATAAGAAATAATGTAAATTCAATTAATCCGTTCCAGACACCATAAAATATTGACAAAAAATACATTTTATAGAGAATAACTATATTTTTACATACAGAAAACAATGAGAAATACATATAAATGGCTAATGAAATGGATAAATGAACATTTAACATCACATTTAACTTTATTGAAGACTCTTGTTGAGGGGAGAGGGAGGAGGAGAGGTTATTGTTTGGAAGGGGAATCCCCCTCCATAAGGACCTCAGGTATCAAGGCCCTATCCGGGGTTACTTCCCTTCTTTGTCTTTTACTGGCACTAGGACCAGCTTGAGAGTCACTGGACCCCTGTCGCACAAAAAATCTGTCCAGAGAGGTCTGTTTCTGGCGTCTCTTTAAGATTTGCCTAAAATGGAACAAGGCATTGTCATTGAACATGTTGCAGACACGGCTTGCAACAGCTTTGTTAGGGTGAAATTTCTCCACAAAACTTTGCAATTCACTCCACTTTGCACACATGTCCTTAATCACTGAAGAAGGCACCTTCTCTTCTCTCTCTTCTTCCTCCTCCTCTGAAGCAATTTCCTCAGCTACCATCTGTTGCTGTTCCACTTGAAGGTCTTGCAGCTCTTCAGTGGTTAGCTCTTCCCTGTGGTCCTCCACCAACTCTTCCACATACTGGCCACTCACATCCAACCCCATGGACTGCGCCAAAGACACAATAGATTGCACAACAGGCGTAGGGTCATCAGGGTGAGCCTCAAACCCTTCTTCAAAATTCTTCTCGAGGACACATTCTGGCCACAATTTTCTCCAAGCAGAGTTCAACGTCCTGCAAGTTACCCCCTGCCAAGCCTTATCTATAAGGCTTATGCAATTGAGGATATTGAAGTGATACCTCCAGAACTCTCTTAGGGTCAATTCAGTGTCCGAGGTCACTTCAAAGCACCTTTGAAACAGTGCTTTGGTGTAGAGTTTTTTGAAGTTTGAAATGACCTGCTGATCCATGGGCTGGATGAGAGGAGTGGTATGAGGGGGCAGGAACTTCACTGTGATGAAACTAAACTCCTCCAAACAATTGGTCTTCCAAGCCTGGAGGATGAGCAGGAGCATTGTCCATTAGCAGGAGGCACTTGAGTGGCAATTGATTTTCCAGGAGGTATTTCTTCACACTCGGGCCAAACACTTCATTGACCCACTCAATGAAAATTAGCCTCGTGACCCATGCCTTACTGTTAGCCCTCCACATGACACACAATTTACTCTTGATAACATTGTTTCTCTTGAACACTCGGGGATTTTCAGAGTGATACACCAGTAAAGGCTTCACTTTGAAATCCCCACTAGCATTACCACACAACAAAAGAGTTAGCCTATCCTTCATAGGCTTGTGTCCTGGCAGTGTCTTTTCCTCCTGCATGATGTAGGTCCTCTTTGGCATTTTCTTCCAAAAGAGGCCTGTTTCATCACAATTGAAGACTTGTTGGGGGAGGAATCCTTCAGCCTCTACGTACTCCTTGAATTCATCAACAAATTCTGCGGCCCCAAGTTTGTCCGAACTTGCAGCCTCGCCATGCCTTACCACACTGTGTATGCCAGTTCGCTTCTTAAATTTCTCAAACCAGCCTCTGCTGGCCATAAATTCAGTAACATCAGCACTCGTTCCAGGCATTTTCTTTGCAAGATCTGCATGCAACAGCCTTGCCTTTTCACAAATTATCGCCTCTGAAACACTATCTCCCGCTAACTGTTTTTCGTTGATCCACACCAACAACAACTTCTCAACATCTTCGATTGTTTGCGATCTCTGTTTCGTTAGCGCATTCACTCCTTTCGCAACATCAGCTTCCTTAATTTCGTTTTTCTTCAGCAGGATGGAACTGATCGTTGATGCAGACTTCCTGTACATCCTGGCGAGATCGGCCACGCGTACGCCACTTTCATACTTTGCTATGATTTCTTTCTTGAATTCTATCGTGTTTCTCACCTTCTTTATCATCAAAGGGTTGGCATTCGGAACTTTCTTTGGCCCCATGGTGGCTTATTTAGCAGTCACACTCAATGAATGCGGGGTGATGCTCACTCAACGAGAAACAAAGGCAGACTGAATCACAAACGCACTTTGTATGGGCGCTCGATTCCGGGAAATGAGTGGCCGAGTCACGCGAGCAGGCGGACGAGTTTGATACAGACCATTTTGAGATCACTGCTCCCCTCAAAGTCTGTGTCAAGGCACAATGAGAACTTTTAGCAATTTGCAATCAGGAAGAGAGTCAATCCCACTTCTGGCCACAAGATGGTGCTCCAGAGGTATTTTTGGCAGACAAATTGTTTAAACTGCTGAGAAGGGAGAAAGATTAACAGCACAGTCAAGATGCAAATCTTCAGCAAAAAAACATCCAGAAATTTTTAAAGAAAACAGAAAAAAAAAAGAAGGATCCACAAAAAAAAAAGGCACCAGCCACAGCCACAGCCACCGGAAACACCACTCTCCCGCTCAGCATGCTTCCAGAGCCATGTGGCAATGGCTGCAGCAGCACGAGCTCCCGAAGTCTCAGCCAGCAGTAGAACAGCTCCTGTCACTTCTCTCAGCTGCCCGATCGTCCACAGCACAGCAAACACACAGATACCTAGGACACTAATCTGATCGCTGACTCCGTCTCAACAGCGTACCCGCAAGAGAAAGAACTGCCTGCCACATTCATTTAACATCTCCTGCTTACCCATTCAATATCTCCTGCTACCCTGCTACCTCCGAGCCTGAGGGGGCGCTCCAGAGAACAGGCAGGCGGTGGAGAGATCGGGGCCTTCCTCTCTGCAATCCTTGCATCTCTGACTCTGGCTCGAGGATGTTGCTCACCTGACTTTCGCATTTCAACACGCGATCGGTGAGTCGGGGGGGGGGGTAGTGCTGCCGGGACTGGGCAGGCAGTGTATGCAGACCAGCGGAAGGTGTATGTACACTATTGCAGTACTGTACTGTTGCTTTTCAGATCTGGCACGCGATCGGTGAGTCCGGGGGGGGGGGGGGGGGTAGTGCTGCCGGGACTGGGCAGGCAAGCGTGTACGAAAACCGAGGCGGAGACGAAAACCGAGACAAGATCGCAGTCTGAAAAGACGTCGAAAACCGAAACCGACGAAAACCGAGGTTTGACTGTACCTAGGCTTCAGTGGCCAGCTCTTACATTCCAAAAAAATGTGGCTAATTTTCGGCTAGTGTCACTATGCTCATGTCATCCCTCTTCTTAGATCACGTCATTGGCTCCCTATCCCTTTCTGCATCCAGTTCAAAACTTCTACTACTAAACTAAAAGTGCCTTCATTCGGCTGCTCCTCACTACTTTCCTCTTATCTCTCTCTGCACCCCTTGTTAGAACTCCATTCTTCTGGCAGATCAATACTATCTGTGCCCTTCTCTTTTCACTGCTAACTCCAGACTTTGATCTTTCCAGCTTCCTGCTCCTTATGCCTGGAACAAACCACCTGAGTCAGTACGTCAAGCTCCATTTGTGGCCTGTTCAAATCCAGGCAAAGAACTCACTTCTTTGAGACTGCTTTTGGATCCTGATCCCCTTAGTTTTCTAAGTGCCTCCTATGTTTCCTTACCATTCCCCTAGATATATCCTAGTCCCTAGTTGTCGTATTGTCTGTCTTGACTAGACTGTAAGCTCTTATGCACAGGGGCTGTGTCTTACACGTCTGTGTACAGCACTATGTATGTCTTGTATTGCTATACAAATGATAAGTAGTAGTAGTGTAAAGGTCTGTGCCCTGAAGTCATATCTTTAAAAAAAAAAAAAAAAAAAAAAGAGATGCGGCTGAAACCAGAGACTGGTACCAACACATTTAAAAAAAATTAAATGTCCAGACAACAAAGGTAGAAAATGTATAGTTACTCACCTGTAACAGGTGTTCTCCGGGGACAGCATAAATCATTCCTCACATATGGGTGACATCAGCACCGATGGAGCCCACATTGTAACCTCTCCCCAGCTTTCAAAGAAAGCCTTTAGGAGATGTACCATGCATGCATGGTCCCCTTCCCACCCAAGGGTGCCAATTTGCTTCAGTATTTATTTATTTATTTTATTTATTTAGTATACATTTGTATACCGCTACTTCCAGCGATCAGCAGCGGTTTTGATTACAGATTGGAAATTGTCAAATCATGACAGGAATTTTTTGAGGTATAAACACATTGATTAGACAGGAAAGCACAGCACACAGAGAACTATTTTACAGGGAACATGGGCTATGGAGGGTTAAGTGGCTTGCCCAAGACCACAAGGAGCACCTGTGGGACTAGAAACCCCAGTCCTTCCGGCCCAAGGTTGCTGTCCTCTAGTGGGATTTGAACCCCCGACCTTCCGGCCCGAAGTACCTTGCCCCAACCACTAGGCCACTCCTCCACTCCAGTATGATATTATAGCACAAGACAGCAAAAAAGAAAAAGCAATTCCACCAGGAAGAGGGAGAGTTGTGAGGACTGATTTCTGCTGTTCCCAGAGAACACCTGCAACAGGTGAGTAACACTGCTTTCTCTGGAAACAAGCAGGAAATCAGTCCTCACATATGGGATTCCCTAGCTATCGGCTACCGAAAACCCTGTAAAAAGCTCACGGATGACCAGAAAAAGGGGGAACCATGAGCAGCAGCAGCAGCAATGAGTTGAGATAATAAACTCCTAAGCGGTCCAAGTGCCCAGCAAGGAGCCAGTGCTCTGGTAGCCTGAACACACCAAGGGCCGGAGGGCAGTAGTTGCCTATAACCCAAACAAATGACAGAGTACTGCCTGGCTGAAGGCGCTGTCCTGCAGGACTCTCTCTCCAGGCAGTAGTGAGCTGCGAAAGTGTGGACTGAAGACCAGGTGGAGGCCCGGCAGATTTCCAACACGGGAACGGAGCGCAAGTTAGCTACAGAGGCCGGCATGCGGCACCATGACATGGTGCTCCAGTGAGAGACCAGCTGCTTATACGCAAAGGCAATACAGTCAGCGACCCAGTAGGACAGGGTCCGCTTAGAGACCACAGCTTCCAACTGACTCGGGTCATAGGAAACAAAGAGCTGAGAAGCTCGGCAGTGCTCCTGGATGCGCCTGAGATAGAAGGTGAGCGCCCACTTACAGTTCAGTGTGTGGAGAACTGCCTCTGCCTTGCTGGCGTGAGGCCGCAGGAAGAAGGTGGGGAGCACTACCTCCTGATTGAGATGGAACAAAGATACTACCTTGGGTAGAAACTTGGGGTGCGTGTGGAGCACAACTCTGTTCTTGTAGAACCTAGTGTATGGGGATTCTGCCACCAGCACCTGAAGCTCACTGCCCTTGTGGGCAGAGGTGAGCGCCATGAGGAACACCATCTTCCAGGAGAGATACCTGAGGTGCAGAAGCTGAGAGGCTCAAAGGGTGGTGAGGAGAGCTTGGAGAGCACAACGTTAAGGCCCCACTCTGCCGCCAGCGGGCGGACAGGCGGCTTCGACAGGAGCAGCCCACTCAGGAAGAGAACCACGAGGGGTGAGCAAAGAGGGGTTTATCCTCAATGAGATGGTAGTGCGCCGCGAGAGTGCTGAAGTGCACTCTTACAGAGTTAGACTTCAGCCCTGCCTGGGACAGGTGAAATAGGTACTGCAGCGCAAGCTGGAAGGAGCAGGAGAAGGGGTTGACCCGATGCTCCACGCACAGACCGAGAACCTCCGCCACTTGAAGGCACATGCCCAATAGGTGGAGGTTTTTCAGGAAGCGAGAAACAACTCCTCCACTTCAATAGAGAGATTGAAAGGGGCCAGGGCTACCCTTTAAGCAGCCAGGCTGTGAACATCAGAGATCCCAGGTTGGGGTGCAGGAGAGGGCCCTCCTCCTGCATCAATAGGCCTGGATTGCATCCCGAGGAACTGGGGCTGATGTGGCCAAGCGGAGGAGCAGGGAAAACCACGGCCCATCATGGGGCAACCAGGAACACTGTGGCCCTGTCGTCGCATTGGACCTTGAACAGGGTCTTAGCAATCAATGGTGAAGGCGGGAAAGTGTAAAGGAGGCCCTCCACACAAAAGATCAGAAATGAATCCACCGGCACCTGGGAGAGGTGTGGCCGCCGGGAACAGAAGCGAGGCAGTTGTGCATTGGCCAGACTGTCAAAGAAGTCCACTCTGAGGAGCTCCCAGCGCTAGAAGAGCTGGCCGGTCACCTTGAGATCCAGCCTCCACTTGTGCGGCTGGAAGACCCGGCGGAGCTGGTCCGCCAGGGTTTTGTCCTGGCCCGAGAGGTAAACTTCCCACAGAAGAATCCTGTTGCTGCTGGCATATGAGCAGAGGCTCACTGCTTCCTGGCAGAGCAGGGCCGAACTTGTGTCCCCACTGCTTGCTTATGTAGAACATCGCCATCTGGTTGTCGGTCTGAACCAGCATCGCAAGGTGCTTCAGGTGGCAGTGAAAAGCCCAGAGGGCTAAGGCTATGGCTTGGAGCTCCAGGAGGTTGATTTGCTGGAGACCCTCTGTCGGTGACCAGCTACTCTGAGTGCAGAGGTCATTGCAATGTGTTCCCCATCCCAGTTTGGAAGCATCTGTAGTGGGATCCTTTGGGGTGAGGGAGGCTGGAAGGGCATCCTGGCTAATAGACACTGGAGGTTTTGCCACCAGTCGAGAAAGCCAGGGGACAGGTGATTAACATCTTGTCCTGCAAGCATCCCGTGGAATGGGACCACTGAGCGGAGGGCCCAGTGGGCAAGAGTCTGGAATAACATAGTAACATAGTATATGATGGCAGATAAAGACCAGTATGCTCCATCTAGTCTGCCCAGAAAGGTGGCAAGAGTACGTGCACTTGCCGCTCCGTGCAGGTCACCCCTACCCATGCCTTAGTTTAGGGGTGTACTCACCGCTCCATGTAGGTCACCCCTATTTGTTCAGATATAAGAGATAGTTAAGCTTATTTTGATTTTATCCTGTTGCTAAAAAGGGATCCACTGTGTCTGTCCCATGCCATTTTGAATTCTGTCACTGTGTTTGCCCCCACCACTTCCATCAGGAGGGCATTCCAAGCATCCACCACCCTTTCAGTGAAAAAGTATTTCCTGATATTGCCTTTCAGTTTACCTCCTTGCAGCTTCATGTTATGCCCTCTAGTTTTACAGCTTCCCCGTCTATTAATACTCTGAGCATTTAAAGGTCTGAATCATATCTCCCCTGTCCCTCCTCTCCTCCAGAGTGCACATATTTAGTTCTTCAAGTCTCTTCTCATAAGTCTTCTGATGCAGGTTCCAAATCATTTTGGTCATCTTCCTCTGAACCGCTTCCAGCCTTTTTATATCCAATGCGAGATACGGTTTCCAAAACTGAACACAATATTGCAAGTAAGGCTTCACCAGTGACTTGTACAGTGGCATTAGTACTTCTTTTCTGCTGGTAATTCCTCTACCTCCTAGGATGATATAGCACAGTTACTTACCTGTAACAGGTGATCTCAGGGAACAGCAGGAATAAGTCTTCACATATGGGTACGTCGGTACCGACGGAGCCTGCGCGGGAACGCTCCCCAGCTTCCCAAAAAAGGAAAGCTTTTGGGAGCATCCCACAGCGCCTGCGCACTGCCTTCCCGCCTTTCCTAACCGCCTCTCTCCAGTTCGAGTTTTAAAGCTGAGACAAAGAGAGAGAGGAAAGGAAAGATAGATAGAGAGATACAACTCCTAGGGGAGGTGGGTGGGTTGTGAAGACTTATTCCTGCTGTTCCCAGAGATCACCTGTTACAGGTAAGTAAATGTGCTATCTCCAGGAACAAGCAGGAATGAGTCTTCACATACGGGGACTCCCCAGCTAGAGATGTCAGGGAGATTCCCAAGGTTGTGAGACCCTGAGAAGGGCTCTATCTCCTCCCATGGATCTCAGGCATCCAACCAGGGATGGAGGGTAGGAGTTGATTAAGTATGGAACAGGTGTTTGAGAACAGCCTGACCAAACAAGGCATCCCGGCGGGAGTCCTTGTCCAAACAGTAATGGGCTGTGAAGGTATGAACCGAGGCCCAGGTGGCTGCTCGACAGATCTGGTCGATAGAGACAGAATTTAGATGAGCCATAGAGGTGGCCATGGCCCTCACATTATGAGCTGTGACATGGCCCTCCAGAGAAAGGTTCTTACTCTGGTAGGCGAAAGAAATACACTGAGCAATCCAATTGGACAGTGTCCTCTTAGAGACTGGAAGTCCCAAATGAGAGGGATCAAAAGCAACAAAGAGTTGAGAAGACTTTCTATGTTGCTGTGTCCTTTGTAAGTAAAAAGCAAGAGCTCTCTTACAATCCAGGGTATGAAGATTCCTCTCTGCACTTGATGCATGAGGACCTGGAAAAAAGACAGGTAAATACACCTCTTGATTAAGATGAAAAGGTGAGACCACTTTAGGCATAAAGTGTGGATTGGTCCTAAGGACTACCTTATCATGATGGAACCTTGTATAAGGTGGATTAGCCACTAAGGCCTGCAGTTCACTAATGCGGCGAGCTGAGGTGACTGCAATAAGATAGATAACCTTCCAGGAAAGAAATTTCAAGGAGGTAGTGGCTAAGGGTTCAAAGAGTGGCTTCATGAGCTGACCAAGAACCAGATTCAAGTCCCATGCCACTGGAGGTGGTCTAATGGGAGGTTTAGTTAAAAGAAGGCCTCTCATGAATCTTGCAATAAGCGGATGAGAGGAGACAGGTTGTCCATTGAGAGGTTTGAGGAATGCTGCAATAGCACTCAAATGGACCCTTACTGAATTCGTCTTGAGGCCTGCATGGGAAAGAAGCAGGAGATACCTCCAGTAAAGAATTCAAAGGTATTGCTAGAGGGTTAATACCCTTCTCAGCACACCAAATGGTAAACCTTTTCCATTTAAAAGCATAGGAACATCTAGTAGAAGGCTTTCTAGAAGCATGAAGGATATCCCTTACTTGCTGAGAAAGATGCCAATCTTGAAGGTCTAAGCCTTCAGCAACCAAGCCCTGAGATGGAGAGATTGGGGGTTTGGGTGCCACAACGTCCTGAGACAGGAGATCTGGAGCAGACCCCAAGTCCAGGGAGGGAGCTTGAGAGAGATGCAGAATTAGAGGGCACCACACTTGGCGTGGCCAACGTGGAGCTATGAGAATCATAGACCCTTGATCTCTCTGAAGCTTGAACAGGGTCTTGGGAATTAGGGGAATGGGTGGAAAGGCGTACAGGAAGTCTTGACCCTAATGAAGGAGGAAGGCATCCCTGGCCTGAACTCCCTGACACGGAATTCTGGAACAGAAGTTTGGCATTCCACAGACTTGCAAAGAGGTCTATGTCCGGGGTTCCCCAAATTCGAAAGATTCTGACTATCTGGTCCATATGAAGGGACCATTCGTGTGGAAGCAGAACTCGACTGAGTCTGTCTGCCCAAGAGTTTTGAACTCCTGGAAGGTATACTGCCAGAAGATGAATTTGATGCTCTCTGGCGAAGGCCCACAATCTCAGAGCTTCGTTGCAAAGCGACAGAGAGCCAGTTCCTCCCTGCTTGTTCACATAGAACATGGCTACTTGGTTGTCCGTGTGAATGAGGACTGTCTTGTAGCTGAGCAGGGTATGGAAGACTCTGAGAGCCAAGAAGATTGCTCTGAGCTCTAAGAAGTTGATATGTAGGGAGGTCTCCTGTGGAGACCAAATGCCCTGGGTGGAGAGGTCTTGAAGATGAGCTCCCCAACCCTTTGGAGAGGCATCTGTTGTAAGGATTGCTTGGGGTAACAATTGTTGGAAGGTGGACCCCAGCAACAGATTTTGAGTGGACTTCCACCACTGGAGAGACCAAAAGAGGCGCCTGGAGGTTGCTATTTTGTCTGACAGACTTCCAGATGCCTGGGTCCACTGGGTGGACAAAGTCCATTGAGCTGCCCTCATGTGAAGGTGAGCATAAGGGACGACATGCACCGTGGATGCCATGTGGCCTAGCAGTTGTAACATCTCTCGAGCAGTTAGGTGGGTTTTTAACTGGATCTGAGAGACTAACTGCACTAAGCGTAGGCAATGGGCCTGGGGAAGATAGGCCCTTGCAGTTGTGGTATCCAGCAAGGCCCCTATGAACTCTAGAGACTGAGTCGGGGTGAGTTGGGACTTTGGAATGTTTATAACCAGTTCCAGATACTGCAACACACGCATTGTGCAGGCTAGGAAAGTCTGGGCCTCTGACTGGGATGGAGCTCGGATGAGCCAGTCGTCCAGATATGGGAATACGAATATCCCCAGAGTGCGTAGAAATGCAGCTATTACTGCCATGCATTTTGTGAACACTCTTGGGGCAGAGGCCAGACCAAAAGGAAGCACCCTGTATTGATAGTGCTTTCCCTGATAAAGGAACCGAAGGAACCTTCTGTGTGCTGGATGGATGAGTATATGGGTATACGCATCCTTGAGATCTAGAGAACAAAGCCAATCCTGACTCTGAAGGAACGGAAGGAGAGTACCCAGAGAAATCATCTTGAATTTCTCCTTGCATAGGAATTTGTTCAATTCTCTGAGATCTAATATGGGTCTGTAACCCCCAGTTTTCTTTGGAATTACAAAGTAGGGGGAGTAGAACCCTGAGCCCTGTTGAAGAAGAGGTACTTCTTCTATTGCCCCTTGGACAAGAAGGGTGGAAATCTCTTGACCCAGAAGGTCGAGGAGAGATGTTGGAGAATTGAACTGTCTCACCATGGTGTGGGGAGGAAGGTTTAAGAAATGAAGTTTGCACCCCTCCCTTATGATGGAAAGGGTCTACTGCTCTGCTGTGATTTGCTCCCATCTGGGAGCAAAGTGAGCTAACCTTCCTGGAATGGTGAGAGGCTCTGGTTCTTTTAGAGCCAGAAAGGCTAAGTTCTCTAGGTGCAAGTCAAAGGCCCTGAGGAGGCTGAGGCTGTTGGGCTACAGTAGGCCTTGCAGCCTTAGACTTGGCCTGTTTAGGTTGTTGACGCTTTGCAGCAAAACGACCTGCAGAAGATGTCTGCTGACCATAAGCAGGATATCATCTTCCCTTCTTGGGAAAATATGTCTTTTTGAACAACTTCTTCTGGACAGGATTAGAGGTAGACTTTGAAAGCCTATCCAAAGCAGAATTTTCTGCATCCATCTGAGTGGCCTTTGCTTGCCAATCTTTGCCAAACAGGTTCTCACCTGTACAAGGAAGATTTCCTAATCCATCTTGGACCCAGGGTTCCAAATCAGAAGCTTGTAACCAAGCAATTCTGCGTGCACCTATGGCAATGGCCGAGGCTCTGCTGGCCCCCTCAAAAGAGTCAAAGGCTGCACGGTTCGAAAATTTGGAAACATCCTGGGCATGCTTAAGCCAGGTAAGAAAGTCTTCCCTTTTATCTTCTGGAAGAAAAGGGAGGAAAGTTTGCAGATGATCTGTAACTTCCTTCAGAAACATCCCCATATAGAGACTATAGGAGTTGATTCTGGCAACAAGCATACTGGCTTGAAAAATTTTCCTGCCAAAAACATCTAAGGTTCTACATTCTCTTCCTGGAGGAGCAGATGAGTGCCTCTTTGCACTCTAACTTTTTCATAGCAGACTCCACCACAATAGAATGGTGAGGAAGCTGAGTTTTATGAAATCCAGGACAAGGAGGGACACGATACATGGTATCCAACCTACGAGAATGAGAAGAGATGGTGAGAGGAGTCTCCCATATGCCTATCATGTGGTCATAAAGGATCTCATGAACTGGCAAAGTGGCTGCTTCTTTAGGAGCCTTGGGATATTGCAAAATATCCAATTTTTGGCTCTAGGCTCTGTCTCAGGGGCTACTGAGATAGAAAGTCCCTTGGCCACTTCCCTTATGAAGTCTTGAAAAGACAAGTCTTCTGGAGGGGGCATTCTTCTTTTTGGAGAAGAAGGCTCCTGAGGAAGAAGTACCGATGCTTCGACAGAGGCCTCCGATGCATCAGAGTCTTCGGAGGAAACGAAGATTCGCCTGTCTGGATGCTCTTGTAAAGCCCGATACGCATACCGGGTGGTATCGACATCGGGAGTCATCGGTACCGGATCGGTACCGATAGGCATCATCGGACAGGGATACCGCTGCAGTCGACACCGAAGCCGATGTTGATGCAACCGGTACCGGCACTGGAACTGATATCGGAGCCGGTACCGACAATGGAGCTTGTTGCAATACCAGCGGCGTCGCAGCTTGTATGAATGCCGTTATGGCACGCTGCATGGTCAGAACATTCTGATCCATCGACGCCATGAATGTATGGAGGTCGGTACCGGCGGATTCCACCGGTACCCCCAGAACATTGCAACAGGTGATCGGTCGAGGCCGTGCCATCGATGTCAACCTGTGACCCCATAGGAGGAGCTTTGGAAGCCGGAGCTTCCCGCCGGGGTACTTTTGCCGGTGCAGGATCCTCGAGGGCAAGCCCGGAGGCATCTCGATGCTTAGAGGGAGATCTACCCTTCGAGGACCGGCTGGACTTATGTTTGGTTACCTGAGATCCATAGGAGGAAGAAGCAGCCCTGGAAGACATCAATGCCACCGAAGCTGCATCAGAGGGAAACAGTGTACTGAGCTTGGCTGCTCGGTTCTGTAAACCTCTTTTAGACATCATGGAGCAGGATAGACAATCCGTGATGGAATGGTCAGGACCCAAACATTTAAGACACCAGTCATGGGTGTCGGTAAAGCACAGTTACTTACCTGTAACAGGTGATCTCTGGGAACAGCAGGAATTAGTCTTCACATATGGGTACGTCGGTACTGACGGAGCCTGCACGGGAATGCTGCCCAGCTTCCAATCAGAAAGCTTTTGGCAGCATCCCTCGCGCCTGCGCAGTGACTTCCCGCCTTCTCCACAGCCTCTCTTCAGTTGAGTTTCAGAGCTGAGACAAAGGCGAGGAGAGAAAAGGAAGAAGATATAAAAGATGCAACTCTTAGGGGAGGTGGGAGTGTTGTGAAGACTAATTCCTGCTGTTCCCAGAGATCACCTGTTACAGGTAAGTAACTGTGCTATCTCCAGGAACAAGCAGAAATGAGTCTTCACATATGGGGACTCCCTAGCTGGAGATGCCAGGGGGAGATCCCATAAAAATGCAAGTGCCTGGATCAGGGGTGCATTTTGACTCCAGGAATCCCTGGCATCCAATGTGGGATGGAGGGTAGGAGTTGACAATAAAGGAGCTGTGGGGAAAGAACAGCATAGCCAAGGACTAGAGCGTTGTACAAACTACAGGAGTCCTTGGTAGACATGATGAGTAGCATTAAAAGACATTTAATGTACACTTAAAATATGTAGCTTACCTACTGTATTGTAGGAAGTAGAAAGCATGATGGAGTCTACTGGATAAGCAGTAGCGGAATCTTCAAGGTGACCTCTCAGTAGTGAGGATGAAGGTCCAGACCTGGAGGTAGTAGATGATCCAGGTGTCAACTGGGTAGGATTTGACGTCAGGTCTTCAATGGAAAGCGTTATGGGAAAAGCTGAAAACTCCTTTAGGCATAAGGTCATTAACATTGAGGACTAAAGGAAGAAGACTGACGGAGTAGGACAAATAGCCCAGTCCTGGCGGGAAGAGGGGAACTGGAAAAAATCCCCTATTCCCACGGAAAACAGTTGTGTACTCAAGATAAAGAGGTACACTGTTTTTCCTAGCTGGCGAGAGATAGGAAAAATATTGAAGCTTGATGCTTCATGGAGATGTTAGCACCAAAGAGGGTATTGGTGCTTAACAGTTTCTGCATCGTAAGATGGCATGGGACGTAGGGCGACAGACTGTCTAAAACCTCCAGGAGGTAAAACATGTAGTATAGACAGTAAGGGTGATAGTGTGTAAGACAGAACAACCCTTAAGAGGCCCCCTATCAAACACATATATATATAGGGATATATACATGTGGCTGGAAAATATATGTATATATTTATATATATATAGACATATACATATACATATATACATATGTTCAGATATGTATATTAGGATATGGGTGGTGAAATATATCAAATATATATATAGATATATAGATATGATATACCTGAAGATATGTAAAGTTGTGGGGCTTGATTTAGCACCACCAGAGCAATGATATTTATTTAGCTGTATTTATATCCCGCTTTTCACTGGGTCAAAGCGGTCAATTGGGGGATACATTTAACACAAGGGGATATGAGACACATATGCTAATACTTACAGGGAACATGGGCAATGGAGGGTTAAGTGGCTTGCCCAAGACCACAAGGAATGTCTATAGGACTAGAAATCCCAGTCCCTCCGGCCTAAGACTGCTGTCCCCAGGTGGGACTTGAACCCCCGGCCCTCCGGCCTGAAGTACCTTGTTCTAACCACTAGACCACTCCTCCCTCTAGACCTATATGGAGATGCTACATACAAGACAACAGGTTGAAGATACATGTTTACCACCCAGCCCCATAATTGTACATGGGGAATATAAAAGAAAAAGATTCTGTGCTCTACAAGAGGGTGAACCCACTTGGGATATGAAGAGAGAGAGAATCTATTGTCATGAATTGAGGGATGCAGAAAGGCAATCTAACCAGATAACCGTGATGTTCGTGTGAGAACAGATGAACATATGAATCTGTAAAGAACAAGGCGGGAGTTCCACAGAACACTGACATGGTAGATGTGGAGAAACGCAGGGAAGATACCAGAGGGACCTATGGAAGGACCCAGAAGTAGCATGCGTAAACAGAAGCCTTGGATTTTCACGCAGAATAACTGATATCTCGTGTTAACACCCCAGGCTAGAGGGGGTGTGTAGAACCCTCACAGGCATAGGAAGGGTTTATAAGTTTTTCCCTACTAATAGAGAAACTTCAGAGACAAGGTCAATGCTCTATAGCAAAGCCCTCATAGTAGAAAGCTTCTCTGAAGACTGCAGAGAGCATTGTGCAGGAGAGTTATGAGATAAACTGACTGAAGTCAGGTGTGTTGCCATATCCTAGGAGAGGAGATGGTTAGAATAATATGAGAAAGCCTAAACGAGTAGGAGGATCCAAGATCGTTTGGAATCACTACTGAGGCTAGACAAAATTTTGAACAAGGGACTGGAACTTGGAAAAAGTCCCAGTAATACAATTACTGTAACTCCTGCAGGCAGAGCTGCTGACGGAAACAGCAGAGAGATTGTCCTGTGCTGAATAAAGAAAAACAGACAAGAAAAGAGAGGAGATATCTCTTCTCCCTGTCTGGGGAACGAGCTTGGCAGAGAAGCTGTTCAGTATGGTACCCCTCAAGTGATTGGAGGGTGACGTACCCATAGGGTAAGTCAAGTGAAGGAAAAAATGTTCAGTTGGGATAGAAACTATCAGAGGATAGTTGCAACTGCTCTTCTAGAGAGTAAGAAGAGGAGAAGTGTGTTGTCCCTGAACAAAAAATTTTTCCCCCGTCAGGTTAGTACACTGAAAAGAAAAACACAGTGAATAAACTTCTAATATGTAGAAGTGAAGTGAAAGTTACAATTCCCGGCCCCTATGGTTGCTGGGAATGCTGAGACTGGCCAGAACTGGAGGACTTCAGACTAGGCTGAGGCGTCCCCTGTTTAGGTACAGCCGAATGATGGGCAGGAGATGAATGAAACTTTCTTTTCTTAGGGAAAGAAGGTTTGGTAGGACATTTCCTACTCTTTGAAGGAGCTGGCTTAGAATGGTTTTTAGTGGAAGGAGAGTCAGTGGAGCATTGAGCAACCTGACGTAAAGCCTCCTTATTGAAGAGACCTTCTCCTGTACAAGGAGAATGAGCCAGTATAGTTTGTGCCCATCTGCTCAAGTCTGAAGCTTCAAGCCAGGCTCTGCGACGTGCTGCAATGGCAATAGCAGAGGATCTGCTAACAGACTCAAAAGAGTCTATAGAAGCACGAGACAAGAACCAAGATATATTCCGGCTGTGATTGATGAGCAAGGAATAATCAGTAGCCTTGGGCTATGGTAAAAAAGGGGTCAAAAGAGACAATTTCTCTGTGACTTCCTGGAGTGTTAGACTCATGTGAAAAATATATGAAAGAACTCTGGAGGCCAGCATAGAGTTTAGGAAGGCCTGACGACCAAAAGCATCGAGTGTTCTTGAAGAACGACCCGGCGGATAAGAAGAATGCTTCTTCTTGCTCTTAACTTTCCTCAGTGCCGATTCCACTACAAGGGAACGATGAGAAAGTTGAGGCTTTTGGAACCCTGGAGAGGGTGGCACCCGGTACCGAACCTCAATGTCTGTAGAGACTGAAGGAAGTCGTAAGGGCGATTTCCAGACCCTGAGAAGGAGATCCTGCAGAGCAGGATGTAAAGGAAACTTTATATTTTCTATTTGTGCCGGTGAGCCATGAGTAGGAGCACAACCAGGGATAGAAATATTAAGAAAGGTTGCCATATACCGGAGAAAAGCCTGAAAAGACTGATCTCCTATGGGAACCATCCCTGGTAAGGCTAAAGAAAGAGCCTGAGCACCAGAGGAGGTACAGGGTACTGCACCAATGCCAGGTAACGGTTCCAAACTAGGCATCGGTGCAAGAACAGGCATCGATACTGATACAGGACTAGCAGATGAAGTAGCCATCGGGAACTGCTGCAGTGGTACCGAGATCATGAGGGAGTTATGGCTATGATCTTCGGAACTGCCTATCTGGAAACGACAGGAGTCGGTTCCGGGACGCGTCGGTACGCAGTCCAAGAGACTAGATATCGGCTCAAGACTCGGCATCGAAGTAAGCGATACTATCGATGCATGTCACGAAGGTGCCGACGCCGATGGCAGTATTGGCGATGCCGATACCACTAAGGCAGACTGGGTTACATCGATCGATACCGACGGTACCGAGGATACCTGATGAGCACCTCTTGCAAAGGGTAAGGTGGTCCACCTCGATGCCGATGCCAGGGTATCGGAACCGATCGATGCCGGTACCGTCCCGGAGCATGGCTGAGATTGAGGGAAGTCAATGCGGTGCGTATCGATTGGTCCCGAAGGTACCGAGGATGCCCGATGACGATCCCTGGTGAAGAGTGGAATACTCGACACCGGTGCCGATGCCGGAGGCTCGGTACCGCTCAAAGCGGATACCACCCCCGCGCATGGCTCAGGTATGTTCTGTGAGGGGTGAGCCCCAGGAACATCCTGAAACCCCTTTAACGCTTTGGAGCCCGAAGACTCCCGCAGGGGTAATGCCAATGGATTCTTGAGGGTAAGCATTGACTAGTCTTAACAGACTGTTTTTGGGTTACCTGATCCTGTGAAGTAGAGAAACCGGGTACCCTCACTGCCGAGGAAAAAACGGTATCGAGGGAAACTCTAAATACTGAAGGTTTCCTCACAAAATTATCTCCTGACAAGTCAGGGGAAAAAGGGTCAGGACCCACACAGTTGAGACACCAACTATTGGTGTCTAAAAAGAAACAAGTGTTTCGACATCGAATGCACTTCTTAGGAAAAGAAGGCTCCATAATGAAAAAGGCCTAGTAGGCCCAAGAAGTTAAGGTAAAAAAAACTGAAGAAAGGTTTCTCAGAATTTAGCCAAAAATCCACCGGCGATACCGGTGGTAGCGGGAAATACAGCCGCGACCACAAGAAAACAAAAAACTAAAGTAATTAAAGCAATTAAAAAGAAAAGTTTCTGCGGTGACAGGAGGACGTCCTGCCGGCTCCGCGGAAAAACTAAAACTGAAGAGAGGCTGTGGAGAAGGCGGGAAGTCACTGCGCAGGCGCGAGGGATGCTGCCAAAAGCTTTCTGATTGGAAGCTGGGCAGCATTCCCGTGCAGGCTCCGTCGGTACCGACGTACCCATATGTGAAGACTCATTCCTGCTTGTTCCTGGAGATCAGAGATGGTACCGCTGCACTTAGTGCATTTTTTAAACCCGGAGGTGGGCTTTTCCATGAAGAATTTTCTGTTAGGCCTAAGGCCCAACTAAGAAAAAATATACTGAAGTGGAACGGAAGTATTCTTTTTTTTTTTTTTTGAAGAAAAAGAAAGAAAAGACCGGCGGTACCGGTCCGACGTCGAAGAAGGCAGACGCGCGACCAAAGAAATAAAATAAAATAAAGAACTTCTTCAGCGGTGACAGGAACACGACCTGCTGGCTCCGCGGAAAAGAAGAACTGGAGAGAGGCGGTTAGGAAAGGCGGGAAGGCAGCGCGCAGGCGCTGTGGGATGCTCCCAAAAGCTTTCCTTTTTTGGGAAGCTGGGGAGCGTTCCCGCACAGGCTCCGTAGGTACCAACGTACCCATATGTGAAGACTCATTCCTGCTTGTTCCTGGAGATGCAATGTATCCTTTTTTTAATCTTTTTTGATCTATTTCATATATAACATTATTTAATGTTTTTATCAGATGACACGACTTCGACTTTCATACTTTGGACACATCGTGCAAAGAGAGAGATCATTAGAGAAAGACATCATGCTTGGCAAGACAGAAGGTCAACGCTAAAGAGGAAGGCCAGCAATGAGATGGATCGATACATTAACAGCAGCTACGGGTACCAGTCTGTCAACAATGAGCCGCCTGACTGAAGACCAAACACAATTTAGGATAGCTATACAGAGGGTCGCCATGAGTCGACTCCGACTCGACGGCACTTAACAACAACAAATTGTTTTATCTTTCTTGTACTGGTTACATTGGTTTATATTTTAAAATGGATGTGAATGTTTTATGTTATAGAATGGGAAAGAGCTTTAGTAGCACTCCTGCCGTTCTCCTCAATATGGCCTCCTTCCAGTTGTTGGTAATATACCTGTATTTTTATGTTTTACCCGATGTTTTTATTAATTGATACTCTTCCTGGTTTATATTTATGTACTGTTTTATAATTTGCTTTTGGTTTTATCTGTGTTTTTAGACCCCTGAGGAAGTCCTAGTACCGAAACGTTTTAAAGTTGGGTCCTCAATGAAGGCTTTTTAAGTTTTCTCCCAGTGTGGCCTGGTCCTTGGACTGTACCCATCTGCGGAGAACGCACTCTCTTTCTCTCCTGTCATCTGCAAAAAGACACACTTTTCCATTCAGCCCTTCGGCAATATCACTCACGAATGTAATTGAATAATACCGGTCCCAAGACCGAACCCTGGGGCACACTGCTAATCACTTTTCTTTCATCCAAGTGAGTTCCATTTACTGTCACCTTCTGTCGCCTGTCAGTCAACCAATTTCTGATCCAATTCACCATCTTGGGAACAATCCCCAAGCTGTTGGGTTTATTGATATGCCTCCTATGAGGAACAGTATCAAAGGTTTTTCTGAAATCCAGGTAGATCACATCCATGGCATGCCGTTATTCTAGTTCTCTGGTCACCCAGTCAAAGAACTCAATCAGATTTGTTTGTCAAGATCGTCCTCTGGTAAAACCATGTTGCCTAGGATCATGCAACCTGTTGGTTTCGAGGAAGTCTACTATTCGCTCTTTCAGGAACGCCTCTATTACTTTTCCTGCCATCGAGGTAAGGCTTACTGACCAGTAGTTTGTCACTTCTTCCCTATTACCACTTTTGTGGAGAGGTACCACATCATCCGTTCTCCAGACCCTTGGAACTTCTCTTGTCTCCAAGGATCTATTAAAAACATCCTTAAAAGGCCCTGCAAGAACCTCTCTGAGCTCTTTCGGTATCATGGGGTATATCCCATCTGGTCCCCTAGACTTGTCCACTTTCAGTTTTGCAAGCTGTTCTAACACATCATCTTTTGTGAATGGTGTGATATCTACTCCATTCCCATTTGTATATTTGTCAATCACAGGTGGTCCTTCTCCAAGATTTTCTCTAGTGAAAACAGAGCATTTGTTTAGCATTGTCGCTTTTTCAATGTCACTTTCCACGAATCCGTTCCCAGCACTTTTGAATCCTGCAATTCCACCTCTGATTTTCCTCTTCTCCCGAATATACCTGAAAAAGTCTCGTCGCCACACTTCACATCTTTAGCCATCTTTTCCTCTGCCTTTGATTTTGCTATCCTTATTTCTCTTTTTGTCTCTTTTAGTTTGATCTTGTATTCCTTTCTGTGTTCCTCTGTTTGCGAGCTTCTGAATTTTGTGAAAGCTGTGTTTGCCTTTATTTGTGCAGCCACTTCTTTGGAGAACTAAATAGGTTTCCTTTTCTCTTTTTTTTATTTACTTTCCTTATGTATGTATGTATGTATGTATGTATGTATGTATCTGTTGCACCTTTTATTGCTTTCTTTAGTTTATCGCATTGCAGTTCCTACTTCCCTTAACCCCTCCCACCCTACCAACTCCTCCTTCAGGTACTTGGCCATTTTACTGAAGTCAGCATTTTTGAGGTCTACGACTGAGTTTTCTGTGATTCGATTCCACCTTGGCTTTTATCTCAAACTATATTGTGTGATGATCGCTGCTGCTCACATGGGCACGCATCTGGATATTTGACACGCTATCTCAGTTGGTGTGCACTAAATCCAGCACAGAGCTCTCCCTGGTCGGTTCCATCACCATTTGTTTAAGTAACACATCTTGGAAGGCATTCTCAATTTTTTTTTACTTCTTTCCAGATTTACAGAAGGAACACCCCAATCCACAACGGGTAGATTAAAATCACCCAATATGATCACTTCACCCTTCGTGGCTATCTTTTCAATATCACCAATCAATTCGCACTATTCCCCACCGCAGCTACTCTAGTTGCCAATTCAAAGCCATCATAGGCCGCTTGAATGATAAACTTGCAGAACTCCCTGACTGCCGAGGCCAGGGTCTGGAACTGCTGGAGGGGTTCCTCCAAGAGACCAGCAGAGAACCAGACGAGCTCAATCGCCAGGTTTTGAAGGTACATGTCCATGTACAACTGGTATGCCCAAGATCTGGCCAGCAAGTATCGAGCTCTGGAAGCATTTTCTGCCCATGGTATGGGCCTCCCTGCCCAGGAGCATTGAGGAGTGCATCTCCTGGCTCTTAAGCCTCCACATGGCCAACTCCACCACCATGGAGTTATGAGGCAGTTGGGCTTTTCGGAAGCTAGGACTCCGGTGGCTAAATATGGGCACTGATGCAGGGGTATCCCACATGCGGTGGAGCAGCCGTTTCAGAATGGAGGGGAACTGGCACCATGAGCGCCTCTTTTGGGGGACCTCATACTGGAGAATCTTGAGGTCCTCTGTGCGAGGGTCCTCCTCCAACTCTGTGGCGAAGGCAAGAGCCTCAGCCATGTCCCACACGAAGTCGAGGAAGGCCATGTCCTCGGGTGGGGACTGGCGCCTTGACTCCAGAGAGGACGTGTCCAAGGGCATGTCGCTGTGATGGTGGGTATCTGGGGACTCGTTGTCCTTTATCTCCCAATCTGAATCCAGCTTGGAAGAGGAGCCGGGCGTCCTCCAGGACTCAGAGTGCTGGCCTGACCCAGAGGACCTCAAGGCTACAGTGGCCCTCTGCTCAGAACAGAGGGTGTTGAGCAATAAGGACTGTGGCCAAGGTGTCTCTCCAGGCTAGTGGTGCTTGAGGATTGGCGCAACCTCCAGGGAGTCCCTGAGCATGGAGGGCCCGGTGGTTGGGAGTGATGACCCACAGGAACCAGGCATCAGAGCCCGCTGCTGGGCTAAGAAGGCAGACACACTGAGCTCCGCCACCATCCTGGCCTCAAGACCAGATGGCTCCGCAGCCTTCAGCGCAGGCACAGAGGACTTCGGGCCTGGTGACTGTTCTGTCAAGGGGGAGTCCTCGAACAGGATGGCCTCAGAGATCTGAGACAGGTCCTGGGGTGTGGATGGTTCCCAGCAAAGCAACTTGGACAGCCACTCTTTGCCATCGCTCTTGGCTCCCCGTCAAGGGCTGCGGGACCGGGCCCATGGGATTTCCCCACTTTCACTAATTCATCGCCCAACGGGGTTCTCGAGGTCTTCTGGCTCTTCTTGGCACAATCCTTGACGTGGGAGCCCTGGCCAGAGGTTCCGTGGTCCCGAGGCCACATGATCTCCGCAGGTGCTCGAGGTCCTGGAAAGGGTGAAAGCAGGCTCTCACGGAGACTCGGGGGCTGTCTGTCTAATGAAAAAAATCAACTTACGCTGCTGTTGACATTTCCTGAGGGCCTCAGGGGCATCTGCTTGCAGAGGACTGCAGGGCAAGGAGTTGTGGTCCAGCCCGAGGCAGCAGTCATGTAGGTCAGTGTGTGACATATTATGAGCGCAGCAGTCGCATGGCTTGAAGCCATTGGCTAAGGCCATGGTGGAGAACACGGCCCCCATGAGGTCAAATTCACCGGATCTGGCCAGGAAAAAGGCATGAACCCGCGCCAATTAATAAAATAAGAAAAAGAAAAGAAAAAAGAACCAGAGGACGAAAAGCTGAAGCAAGTGGGCTTGGGGGCGAGAAAAGGCACCGGTAAGCTACTGGAGAAAGCAAAAAAAGATGACAAAAGATCACCAACCTTTTCTGGGGGAACAGACATGTCAGATGGGCTCCACGGACAAAAGGAGACTAAGGCAAGATGGCACCCTTTGGCAGGAAGGGGACCACACATGCATGGTATGTCTCCCAAAGGTTTTCTTTGAAAGTTCGGGAGAGGTTACCATGCGGGCTCTGTCAGCGCTGACATCACCCATATGTGAGGACTGATTTCCTGCTTGTTCCTGGAGAAAGGTGGATATGTTGGCCAAATATAGGGCTGCCCTGACAATGCCTAGATTTGGTTGCCTAATTCTCAAGTTCTAGAAATCAGTGTTAGGTGAGTAACTACCTCCTCTTGACCTGGTCTTGCTCTTTTCCCTGCTTACCTTTTATACATCTAAATTTAAGCACCTAGCAAAAATAGGCAATTAAATTTAGAAACAAACTCAGCGAATTCTTAAAATCCCTAAAGCATAGTTACTCACCTGTAACAAGTGTTCTCTAAAGACAGCATGAATCAGTCCTCACATATGGATGATGGTGCCGAAGGAGCCTCGCGGAAGCATCTCCCCAGCTTTCAAAGAAACCTTTGGGAGATGTACCATGCATGCATGGTCCCCTTCCCACCCAAGGGTGTCAATCTTGCCTCAGTCTCGTTTTTTCTGCGGAGCCCATTGGACATATGTCTGTTCCCTCGGAAAAAGTTGGTGATTTTTTGTTTTCATTTTTGCTTTCTCAGATAGCATAATCGGTGCCATTTCCCGCCCCTGAGCCCACTTGCCTCGGCTTCACGTCCTCAGGTTCTTGTTTCTTTTCTGTTTCTTATTTTATCAATTGGCATGGGTTCTTGCCTTTTTCCTGGGCAGACCCGGTGAATTTGACCTTGAGGAGGCCATTTTCCCCGCCATGGCCTCGGCCACTGGCTTCAAGTCATGAGATCGCTGCATTCTGAAAAGACCGCGGTGTCCAGGGAGAACCATCACTCCAGTATCCTGAACAAGAATGGTCGGAGGATAGGAGTTGCGTAGACCCCGAAGAGATTACGGAGTACGGCTTAGCCAAAGGCGCTCCCCCATCGGGACTCCCTCTACAGGCATTAGTGAGCTGCGAAGTTTCGGACTGAGGACCAGGTGGCAGCCCAGCAGATGTCTGTCATAGGGACAAAGCGCAAGTTTGCAACGGAGGTTACCATAGCCCTGACACTGTGTGCTGTAACCCAGTGCTCCAGCGGGAGCCCTGCCTGCTTGTAGAAGAAAGCAATGCAGTCCGCCACCCAGGTGGATAGGGTCCACTTGGTTACCACCACTCCCAGCCGACTGGGTCACTGGAGATGAAAAGCCGAGAGGCTTTGCAGTGGCCCTGGGCAGGGCTGGCCCGTCCATTGAGCAAGAATGTTTTTTGCACAGGGCCCCGCGTTTCAGGGGGCCCTGCACAAAAAACATCTTGCATCAGCCCAACTAGGTTAAAAAAAACACAAACCAGCTGCTGCTGCCGCCGTGACAGTGGCAGAATCGAGCATCCCGCGGGGCCCCCCCTGCCCTGCAGAGTCCTCCATGCGGCCTCAGCGTCGGCTGTCAGAGCCACGCGAAGAGAGAGAGCTTCTCCTCTCGCGGCTCTGTTAATCCCGCTGCGGGGCTGATGGGATTTCCCATCAGCCCCGCGGCAGGATTAACAGAGCCGCGAGAAAGGGAAACTCTCCCTTCGCGCGGCTCTGAAAAGCCCGCGCTGAGGCCACATGGAAGACTCTGCAGGGCAGGGGGGCCCCCACGGGATGCTCGATTCTGCCGCTGCCACGGCGGCGGCGGCAGTAGCAGCCGGTTTGTGTTGTTTTTTTAACCTAGCTGGGCTGATGTGGGGGGTTGGGGGAGAGGGTTAGGACTGGAAATGGGCTGATGTGGGGGGTTAGGACTGGAAATGGGCTGATGTGGGGGGTTGGGACTGGAAATGGGCTATGGGGGGGTTGGGACTGGTAATGGGCTATGGGGGGCTAACACTGGAAGTGGGCTGATGGGGGTTACGACAGGTAATGGGCTGTGGGGGGGGGCTAAGACTACAAGTGGGCTGATGGGGGGCTTAGGACTGGTAATGGGCTATGGGGGGCTAGGACTGGAAGTGGGCAGATGGGGGGTTAGGACTGGTAATGGGCTATGGGGGCAGGGGGCTGACTGAAAATGGGCTGATGGGGCGTTAGGACTGGTAATGCGCTGATGGAGGGTTAGGACTGGTAATGGACTGTGGGGGGGGGGGAAGACTGAAAATGGGCTGATGGGGGGTTAGGACTGGTAATGGGCTATGGGAGGGCTAAGACTGGTAATGGGCTATGGGGGGGGCTAAGACTGGTAATGGGCTATGGGGGGGCTAGGACTGGAAATGGGCTGAGTGGAAGGGGGGCTTGAACTGCAAATAGCTGATGGGGACAGGGGCTTGGAATGAAAATGGGCTGTGAGGGGAGGGAGCTAGGACTGGAAATGGGCTGAGTGGGGGGGGGGAGCTAGGACAGGAAAAGGGCTGATGGAGGGGCTAGGATAGGTCTGGAAATGGGCTGTTGGGGGGTGCTAAGGTTGGAAATGGGCTGTGGTGGGGGCTTGAATTGAAATGGACTCATGGAGGGGCTAGAACTGGAAGTAGGCTCATAGGGGGTTTGGATTGGAAATGGGCTGAGTGGAGGGGAGCTAGGATTTGACATGGGCTGATGGTGGGGCTAGGAAAGGACTAGAAATGAACTGATGGAGGGACTCGGATAGGACTGGAAATGGATGGGGGAGCTAGGACTGGAAATGGGCTGATGGTGGGGCTAGGATAGGATTGGAAATGGGCTGATGGGGGGCTAGGACTGGAAATGGGCTGATGCAGGGACTAGAAGGGAGCAGATGCTGGGTGGGGCTGGAACTAGAAGGGAGCTGATGTTGGGGGAGGATTAGAATGGGATGGAGCTGGGAGAGTGAAATGGAGAGGGAAAAATATTTTGTGTGGGAGGGAAGACAAATCTACAATTGGCCGGATATTGGGAGAGTAAGTGGGGATTGCGGATGGAGGGGTAAAATTTGAGTGGATGAAATAGGAATGAAGAAAGAGCAAAAAGAGAAAGATTAGTATGTTAAAGCAGATATAGAGAGAAAATGGAAAAAAAAAAACTAGAAGAGAGAAGAAAGGACAAATGGACAGCAGATGGAGAGTTAGCAGAAGACACGAAGAAACTAGAAGAAAGTGGCTGGAACAATTGTAACTGAAAAAAATGCACAAAAGGTAGAAAAATCTCTTTATTTTGAATTTATTAACTGGAATATGTTAGCTCTGGGAAATGTGCATCATTAACGTCTGCGCTTTGTTTAGTACAAGAGGAAATTAATTTATAGTTTTATTTCTACAGTGTTGTACATTCCAAATTTGGCTTTTGGGGTTCCCAGTTTAATTATTGTCTTCCTATTTCTAAATTGTGATTCCTTGTTTGGTGATGGTCTATGTTCTGCATGTGTAACTGAGCTGAGGTATTTTGTTTATATAATTCCTATTTGACATTGCCACTTGTTCTCTTTCCCCAGGTAGGTCATGTATTGTTATTCTCTGAAATGTATTGGTTTAATATTTGCAGTGTTGCCTTTTGATAGTTAGGGTATGGTGCTTTGTGGGTCCTGGTAGTGCTGTTAGGATACGGCGGGTTTGCTATGGGTTCTAAATGGGCAGTGTTTGTAGTAGTTCCTAATGTGCCTGGCGGTTGGTACTGGATTATAGTAATATAGAAATCTTTTAGTCTTTCTTTATCCATATACTCATTAAGAGGCATGTTTACTAAAGGTTAGTGTATGGTAACATTATGCAAATATTTATGCAAATGAGACACCTTATGCAAATGAGGCCCCACACAGAGTCTCTGCACATGGCCCCGCACCCCCCTTGGGCCTCCCCTGGCCCTGGGTACTATAGAAGGACAGGGCCCTCTTACAATCCAAGGTATGGAGGACGGCCGCCACCCTGTCAGCATGAGACTATGGAAAGAAGGTGGGAAGAACCAACTCCTAATTGAGGTGGAATGAGGACACCACCTTCAGAAGGAATTTAGGGTGCATGTGAAGCATGACCCTGTTCTTATAGAATCTGGTGTAGGGTGGTTCTGCCACCAAGTCCTGAAGCTCGCTGACCCTGCAAGCGGATGTGAGTGCCACTAGGAAGACAATCTTACATGAGAGGTACCGTAAGTGGTAAGAAGCCAGGGGCTCAAAATGGCGGCTCAGTGAGCTGTGACAGTACCACATTAAGGTCCCATTCTGCTGGAGGTGGGTGGATGGGAAGATTAGAGAGCAGGAGGACCCATAACAATCAGGTAATGAGAGGCTGCGCTGAGAGGGGTTTGCCCTTGATAAGGTGGTGGTGTGCCGAAAGAGCACTCAGGTGTACCCTGACCGCGTAGTTACTCACCTGTAACAGGTGTTCTCCAGGGACAGCAGGAATCAGTCCTTACATATGGGTGACGTAGACGTTGCCGGAGCCCCCATGCGGAGAAAATCCCCAGCTTTCAAAGAAAGCCTTTGGGACTGCATCACGCATGTGCGGTCCCCTTCCCGCCCAAGGGTGCCATCTTGCTCAGTCAAATGACATAGCTAAAAAGACGGCAAAAGGAAAACAATTAATCAAAGGACTGCAACTCCAGGGGAGGAGGGAGGGTTGTGAGGACTGATTCCTGCTGTCCCTAGAGAACACCTGTTACAGGTGAGTAACTACGCTTTCTCCAGGAACAAGCAGGAAGTCAGTCCTCACATATGGGACTCCCTAGCTATAGACTACCGAGAACCCATAACTGAAAAATAGGCTCCCTCTAGAAGAGCCGCAGCAGCTATGATAGGAGTTCAACCGAGAATGTAACATTCCGGTAGCCTGACACCAAAGGGGCGGAGGGTAGGAGTTGCCTAAACCTCGAACAGATTATGGAGTACAGCCTGGCCGAAAGCACTGTCCCGTTGGGACTCCCTATCCAGGCAGTAATGGGCTGCAAACGTCTGGCTTGAAGATCGGGTTGTGGCCCAGCAGATGTCTGCCAGCAGAATAGAGCGGAAGTGAGCCACTGATGCGGCCTTAGCCCTGACCTGGTGGGCCGTGACTCGACCCTGCAACTGGAGATCGGCCGTCCTATATGCCCAGGCAATGCAATCCGCCACCCAGGTGGACAACGTATGCTTGGCGACAGGCATCCCCAGCTTACTGGGGTCATAAGAGACAAAGAGCTGAGGAGCTCTTCGATGTCCCCACGTACGCACCAAGTAGAAGGTCAACGCCCTCTTACAGTCCAGGGTATGCAGAACTGCTTCTGCCCGGCTGGCATGGGGCCTGGGAAAGAAGGTCGGAAGCACTACCTCCTGGTTGAGGTGGAAAGAGGAGACCACTTTCGGCAGGAACTTGGGGTGCGTGCGAAGTACCACCCTGTTCCTACAGAACTGTGTGAATGGTCTATCGGACACCAGAGCTTGCAGCTTTTAGATATGCCATACTGGGTCAGACCAAGGTCCATCAAGCCCAGTATCCTGTTTCCAACAGTGGCCAATCTAGGTCATACGTACCTAGCAGTTTCCCCAAAAGACACAAGTTCCGCAATGCTTGTACTGGGTCAAGCATTGATATCCTGGGTACCTTCTTAATAATGGTTTATGGACCTTTCCTCCAGGAACCTGTCCAAACCTTTTTTAAACCCAGCTACACTAACAGCCTTTACTACATCCTCCGGGTAACAAAATTCCAGAGTTTGATTACACGTTGAGTAAAGAAATATTTTCTTTTATTAGTTTTAAATAGTTTACCCTGTAGCTTCATTGCATGTCCCCTAGTCTTTCTATATTCTGATAACGTAAACAATCGATCTACGTTTACCCGTTCCACTCCGTTCATTAATTTATAGACTTCACTCACTCATCTAGCCGATGTGAGTGCCACCAAGAAAAGCATCTTCCAAGAAAGGAAGCAAAGATGGCAAGTGGCCATCGGCTCAAAGGGTGGGCGAGTAAGCTGCTGCAAGACCACATTCAGATCCCATTCGGTCGCCCGGGGGGGGGGGGGGGGGAGGCGAACTGGGGGTTTCAGCAGAAAAAGACCTCTCAGGAACCTGGACACCAAGGGGTATACAGAGAGAGGTTGCCGTTCCACTGGAGAGTGGTGTGCTGATAAAGCACTAAGGTGAACTCTGACCGAGTTTAACTTGAGGCCTAAATCGGAAAGGTGAAGCAGGTACTGCAGCACCACTGCCACCTGGCAGGAGAGTGGTTTCTCACTCTGCTGAGTACACCATACCTCAAACCTACGCCACTTAAATGCGTAGGTTTTCCTAGTCGATTGCCTTCTAGAGGCCAGCAGCACATCCTCTATCTTTTTTGGGAGGAGAAGTGGTACAAGGACTACCCTTTCAGCAGCCATGCCATCAGGTTGAGGGACCTGAGGTTGGGATGCAGAAGTGAGCCCCCATCCTGCGACAGGAGATTGGGCGGAAATCCCAGAGGAATTGGAGTCTCCTCCGCCAGTTGCAGGAGGAGTGGAAACCAAGGCTGTCTCGGCCACCTGGGGGCCACCAGGATGACCGAGGTCTTGTCCTGAAGTATCTTGAATAAGGTCCGAGCCACCAGTGGCATGGGAGGAAACGCATATAGGAGGCCCACCGACCAGGATATTAGGAAAGCATCTGCAGCTACCCTGTGTGGGTGCGCCTGTCTGGAACAGAAACGGGGCAACTGGTGATTTTGGAGGGCTCACAAACGAATCTACGGATGGTTGCCCCCAGCACTGGAAGAGGTGCTGGGCTACATTGAGATCCAGTAGCCACTCATACGGCTGGAGAATTCTGCTTAGCTTGTCTGCTAGGAAGTTCTCATGACTTGGTAAGTAAACCGCCTTGAGGAACATACCCTGGCTGACTGCAAAGGAGCATAGGTCCAGGGTTTCCTGACACAGGATGCGAGAGCCTGTGCCCCCTTGTTTGTTCACACAGAACATCGCTACTTGGTTGTCTGTCCGAATCAAGACAGATTGATGAGCCAGGGTTTGGCAGAAGGTCCGAAGAGCTAGGCGGATCGCGCAAAGCTCTAGGAGATTTTTTTGTTGTGTGCTCTCCCACGGAGACCACACACCTTGAGTGCAGACCTGTTGCAATGCACACCCCATCCCAGAAGGGATGCATCCGTAGTCAGCACCCTCGCGTGCATGGGAGGCTGAAAAGGCACCCCCCCTCCAGAAGGTTGTGAGGTTGAAGCCACCATTTCAAAGACTGTATCAGGCGATGGGACACTTCAATGTTGCCCCTGAGTCTGCCTGTGGCTTGTGTCCACTGGTCCCTGAGGCACCACTGAGCTGTTCTCATGTGAAGTCGAGCATTGGGTGTCACATGCACTGTGGAGGCCATGTGACTAAGAAGGCACAGAAAGTGTCTTGCTGAGATGCGGGATCTGCAACTCACTTGCTGCACTAGAGCTACCAGTCTTTGAGCCCTTTCCTCTGGTAGATAAGCCCTTGCTTGAAGGGTGTCTAACCTTGTCCCTATGAACTCCAGTCCTTGAGAAGGAACCAGAGTGGACTTTGTGTAGTTGATCACAAAGCCCAGGTGCTGAAGCAACTGGATAGTGCGGGACGTGGCCTGTTGGACTTCTAGAGCTGACTGGGCTCTGATGAGCCAGTCGTCTAAGCAGGGGAAGACAAACACCCCTTGAGTCCTTAGAAAGGCCGCCACCACTACAAAGCACTTTGTGAATACCCTGGGTGCCGAGGCTAGGCCAAAGGGAAGCACTTTGTACTGAACATGGTTTCCTCCCACTACAAATCTTAGATATTGTCTGTGGTCTGGATGAATCAAGATGTGTGTATATGCATCTTTGACATCTAAGGAGCATAGCCAGTCTCCCTCGTGGAGGTAAGGCAGCAATATTCCAAGGGAAAGCATCAAACTTTTCCATCACCAGGAACTTGTTTAGGCTTTGCAGGTCGAGGATAGGTCTTAGGCCTCAAGTTCTCTTTGGTATCAAGAAGTACCTGGAGTAGAAGCCCGTGCCCTGTAGGTGGTGAGGCACGGGTTCTACCGCCTGACCCTCAAGAAGACCTGTTAACTCCTGCAAGAGGAGGTCCCTTTGAAGAGGGGGCCGAGAGGCTCCCCTGGAAAGTAAGAGGGAGGCAACCTGGCTAAGATGTAACCGATAGCCCATTTGGACTATCTGGAGAACCCAGGTGTCTGTTGTAATAGCTGGCCACCTGTGGGCATACCGGGTCAGCCTTCCTCCCGTGCAGGGCCCTGTGTCCTTTGGGAGAGAGACTATGCTCTGGGAGTCAAAAGCCCCCTCCAGGCTGGGCTGGAGCCGGTGTCTGGGGCTTGGGGTCCTTTTGCTTACGTGGGCCTTTCCCCCGTCCCTTGGCCTGCTGCCCCCTGCTGGGGAGGCCTGATAAATGGGGCAGTTTCGGTAAGCTGATCCTTTCCTCGGGAAAAAGGGCTTCTTACCCGAGCCCTTCTTCTTAGAAGGAGCAGAAGTCTTCTTCTCGCGTCTTGTCCGGGTCAGGTACTCTGACTCGATCTAGGCAGCCTTCTCAGTCATGGGCTTGCCAAAGAGGTTTTCACCCCAGCAAGGGACATCGACCAACTTGTCCTGAACCCATGACTCCAGGTTTGACGACTGTAGCCATGCCTGGCGTCGTGCACCGATGCCGGTCCCTGCTACCCGGGCCGAAGCCGACATAGGCTTTTCGACTCAAACTTTGAGCACTCTTGGATCCCAGTGGACAAAACCTGGAAGCGCTGCAAAAGTCCCTCGGAGAGATCAGCAGAGAACCCGTCAATCTCCTTTGCCAGGTCTCGCAGGTACATGCCCATGTACAGCTGGTACGTCTGGATTCGGCATGACAGCATCGAACCCTGGTAGCACTTTCTGCCGAGAGCATCCATGTTGCGGGCCTCCCAGCCAGGAGGCACCGAGGAGTGCGTCTTCTGGTTCTTGAGCCGGTGCATGGCCGATTCCACAACCATGGAGTTGTGCGGCAGTTGTGCCTTTTGGAAGCCAAGGCTCTTGCAAACTCGATAGATGAAATTGATTTGCCTGCTGAGGACTGGCATCGAGGCTGGTGGCTCCCACATTCGGAGCATCAGCCGTTACAGAATGGGGGGCACTGGTACAGTAAGGGCTTCCTTTGGAGGAAAGTCATACTGGAGGACCTCGAACTCCTCAGCTCGAGGCTCTTCCTCGGCAACCGCCGGGAATGACAAAGCCTTTGCCATGTCGCAGACGAAGTCCAAGAACCGGGTGTCCTCCGGGGGTGACCGTCTCTGAGGTTCAGATCCCGGGGAATCTGGCGGGACGTACTTGGTATAGTGGGTGCCCGGGGACTCCTCGTACTCTGTCTCCCAACCGAACTCCGAGGAGTTGTCGATCGGCTCCGGCCTCGAGGGCTTCGGTCTCGACCACCCCGACGCCGAGGGAATCGGCGTCGATGACCTCGGTCCCGAATGGGAGGTCGACTCATCCTCATCCAAGGATCGACTCAAGACCTTATTGTCTAGAGGATCGGCTCGGCCTCCAGGGTCGACTTGGACATCAAAGTCCCAGTGGTTGGGGCGGACGGCCATCAGCACCTGCTGCTGGTCCATGAAGGCAGACACGCTGCACTCCAAGGCCGCCAACCTGAGACGGAGCTCAGGAGGCTCTGACACCGGCTCTCCTGGTAGAGTGTCAACAACGAGGACAGTGCTTACCTTCCTCGGCGTCTCCGAGTCCTTTTGAGGGAGTTTGGAAGGCCTCTCCAACTCTGAGGATCCAGGACAGTGAGCCGGGCTCCGCGACCGAGCCCACAAGGGACCAGGCCGTTCAGAGCTCTCAGAAAACAACCACCTCACGGATTTTTTCTTCCTATGTGTTCCCACGAGGGAGACCCCCTTTCAGAGGACACCTGACGCTGCTCGGGATCTGACAGCTCCCGAGAGGTCGAGGCCTCTGACGAGGTCCGGTCCTGGGCAGGTGCGGACTCAGGAAAAATCCTGTCATGTTGCTGCTGCCTGCTCCTCAATGCCTTGGAAGACATATTTTTGCATGAGCCACAGACCATGGGGTCATGGTTGGGCCCGAGGCAGCAGTCGTGTGTGTGTCGGTGAGAGACATTAGTTTCGTGCACCGAACACACTTTTTAAACCCTCTGGCAGCCATCGTGGGAAAAAGGGCCCCTGCAAGTTCAAAGGACTGGGCTGCCAGCTAAAATGAAAAAGAGCGCAAACGCTAGTCACTAAGGACAAAAAACAAAAAATAGACTGGACGATACCGGTGTACCGAGCCGAGGTGGGACGTGGAACCGGTGTCGAACTGGCAAGCAGAAACACACAATTTTTCAACTTTTAACACTTTTTCCACGGGGAAACTAGGACGACGTCCGTTGGGCTCCGTGGAAAAAAGGAGACTGAGCAAGATGGCATCCTTGGGCGGTAAGGGGACCGCGCATGCGTGATGCAGTCCCAAAGGCTTTCTTTGAAAGCTGGGAATTTGCTCTGCATGGGGGCTCCGTCGACGTTACCCATATGTGAGGACTGACTTCCTTCTTGTTCCTGGAAAATGAGATGGACTTGAGTCTAGCCTGAGAGAGTTGAAGCAGGTACTGCAACACCATCTGAAGCGAGCAGAACAGGTTAGCATGCTGGTCTGTGCACCACACTGAGAATCTGTGCCACTTCAAGGCGTAGGCCTGCCTCATGGAGGTCTTACGAGAAGCTAGGAGGACCTCCTCCACCTCCCTTGGGAGGTTGAAGGGAGCCAAGGCTACCCATTCATAAGCCATGCTGTGAGTGCCAGAGATCCCAGGTTGGGATGAAGAAAGGAGTCGTCCTCTGAGTCTGTAATTCCAGGGCATTCCCCAGAGAGACCGGGAGCTCCGTTGACAGGTGGAGCAGCAGCAGGAACCAAGGCTGCCTGCGCCATCATGGGGCCACCAGGATTAGCGATGTCTTGTTGCAGAGGACCTTGAAAAGTGTCTTGCCGACCAGTGGCATGGGCAGGAAGGTGTACAGGAGGCTCTCCAACCATGGGATGAAGGAAGGCATCTGCTGTCACCTGGGACGGGTGAGGCTGGCGAGAGCAGAAGCGGGGAAGCTTAGCATCAGCCTGGCTGGCAAAGATGAACATTTGTGGGGTGCCCCAGAGGCGGAAGAGCTGTTGGACTGCCCTGGGATCTAGCCACCATGTGTGCGGCTGTAGGATCTTGCTCAGTCTGTCCGCCAGGGCACTGTCCTAGCCCAGCAGATACACCACCCTCAGGAGCATTCCTTGACTGATCACATATGAGCAGAGGGCTATTGCCTCTTGGCAGAGGGTGTAACATCCTGTGCCTCCCTGCTTGTTCAGGTAGAACATTATGACCTGGTTGTCTGTCTGGACCAGCACTGCCTGGTGCTGTAAGCGGTGGCAGAAAGCTTTGAGCACCAGGAATATGGCCCTGAGCTCCAGCAGGTTGATTTGCTACTTGTTCTCCGCCCTGGACCAGTTGCCCTGTGTGCGGAGACCCCTTGCATTGGACCCCTACCCCAGCAAGGAAACATCCATGGTGAGGACCTGCTGGGATGCTGGGTTCTGGAAAGTCATGCCTGCCTGTAGGTGCTGTGTGGCTTTCCACCAGCTGAATGACTCCGCTAGCTGGCAGGTCACGCAGACCCTTTCCCAAAGCCAGCCCATGGCCTGTGTCCACTGGGAGCGAAGGCCCAACTGAGCTGTCCTCATATGAAGGCGGTCGTGGGGGACAACATGGACCATCAATGCTGTGTGGCTGAGTAGACTGAGCAGGGAGCGAGCCGAGAGAGTGTCAGTGCTTACCTCAATGGCCAAAGTTAAGAGGTGACTTCCTCTGTCTAGGGGAAGGAAGGCCTTGACCTGAAGAGTGTACAGTCGAGTCCCTATGAACTCCAGAATTTAACACTTCTCACTCCCACAACAGTCAGCCTGAGCAGCTAACCCACCATTCAGGCTGACCGCCTTACAATCCCATGTGTTGAACTCCACGTAAAAACTACCCTCATTGCTGTCCGAATAGCGTATTGTAAATAGTTCAACTGATGCCATATAATTGGATGGTATACCCAACAGCTCAATGTAAATAGATTTATACAATGGAATCAAGTATTTGTTCGTACGTTTATTGTAAACCCAACGGTTTAATGTAAATAGTTCCAACTGTTATAATGTAAGTGAATCGAGTATAGTTCCAACTGTTATAATGTAAGTGAATTGAGTACCTGTTGTACAATTTATATCATTGTTCCATAGAAACCGTGTTTGATACTTGGGAAAACACGGTATATAAATGTATATTAAATAAAAGAAATAAATGTAGGCGTCAAGTGGGACTTGGGGTGGTTTATCACGAATCTCAGGTGTTGCAGGACACAGATGGTGCAGGCCATGGCCTGCTGCACCTCTGCAGCTGTATCCCCCTTTATGATCCAGTCGTCCAGATAGGGAAGACAAAGGCGCCCTGGAGACGGAGGAAGGTCGTCACCACTACTAGGCATTTGGTGAAGACTGGGTGCAGAGGCTAAACCGAAGAGCTGCGCTCTACTGGCAGTGGTCGCCCCCGACCATGAATCTGAGGGTACTGCCTGTGGCTGGGATGAATGAGGATTTGGGTATATGCATCCTTTAGATCCAAGGAGCATAACCAGTCTCACAGCTGAAAGTATGGCAGCAATGTTATAAGGGAGAGCATCCTGATCTTCTCCTGCACCAGGAACTTCAGGTTTCGCAAGTCTAGGATGGGCCTTAGGCCTAGGAAGTACCGATGAGTAGAACCCCTTGCCTTTGAGGTGGTGGGGCACCGGTTCCACCACTCTGTCCACGAGAAGCCCTGCCAACTCCTTCAGAAGGTCCCGGTGGAGAGGAGACCTGAGAGCTCTCCTGGGAAGAAGGGGGGGGGGGTGTTTGACTCAGATGGAGGAGGTAACCCTCCCGGTCCACCCTTTGTGCCCAGGAGTCGGTGGTTATGGCCTCCCACCTGTGGGCATAAAGGGTGAGGCGACCCCCTGTGAGCTGCTGAACCCCGTGAGGGAGATGGATTATGCTGTAGGAGTTAAAAGCTTCCTCCTGGCTGAGCTGGAGCCTGAGGCTTATGAGGGTCGTGCCCCTGTCCCTTGGCCTGCTGCCCTTGCTGGGGAGGCCTGGTAAGGTGGGTAGTTTCAGTAAGCAGTAGATTTCCTCGGGTAAAAAGCCCCTCAGGGAAAAGTTTTTTTTACCCGAGCCCTTCCATCTGGGAGGGGGAGTGGTCTTCTTGGAGAGCCTAGTCCTAGTCGTGAACTCTGTCTCCAGCTCTGCGGCCGTGTCGGTCATGGGTTTGCTGAAGAGGTTCTCCCCCTGGCAAAGGACATTGACCAGTTTGTCCTGTACCCACTGCTCAAGGCCGGATGACTGGAGCCAAGCCTGGTGGCGTGCACCGATGCCCGCCGTGGCTACCCAGGCTGCCAACTCAAAACCAACATAGGCCGCACAAGACAAATTTGGAGCACTCATGGACGGCTTTGGACAGGCTCTTGAAGCGCTGCAAAGGCTCCTTGGAGAGGTCAGCTGAGTACCCAGCGAGTTCCTTCGCCAGGTCCCTCAGGTACATGCCCATGTACAGCTGGTAGGCCTGGATCTGGCAATTCAGCATCGAGCCCTGGTAGCACTTTCTGCCGAGGACATCCAAGGTGTGGGCCTCCCTGCCGGAGTTCACAGAGGAGTGCGTCTTCTGGCTCTTCAGCCGACGCATGGTCGACTCCACCACCATAGAGTTGTGCGGCAGTTGTGACTTTTGAAAGCCAGGGCTTCGGCGAACTCAATACATCGAGTTGAGCCACTTTCTGACCAATGGCAGCGATGCCGGTATCTCCCACATGCGAAACATGAGCCGCTCCAGGATGGAAGGAATGGGCACTGTGAGCGATTCCCGAGGGGGAGCCTCGTATTGGAGGATCTCGAGCTCGTCGGCCCGATGATCCTCGGACTCAGTGGGAAACGCCAAGGCTTTTGACATGTCCTTGAAGTCCAAGAAGCCAATGTCCTCTGGTGGGGACCTTCTCTGAGGTTCAGAGATCAGGGAATCCGAGGGGATATCTCTGTGCCGACGAGTGTCCGGGGACTCCTCCTGCTCGGTCTCCCAGTCGAAACATTCCGAGGAAGACTCAAGGGGGTTGTGTTCCTCGGGCCTCGAGGGAACCGGTGCCATATGACCCGACCCCGGAGGGCTTGTCGGGGACGACCTCGGCCCCATCGAGCAGGAGATCAAGCGTGACCCCGGCCGAGGATCTACTCTGGCCAGCATGGCCTCGAGGATCGGCTTGGCCTCTGAGGACGTCTTCGACATTGAACGCCCGGTGGTCGGGGCGGAGGAACCGGACATACCAGACATCAGCACCCGCTGTTGGTCCAAGAAGGCAGTTACATTGTGCTCCAAGACTGCCATACTGGACGAGCCCAGATGGCTCTGCAGCCTTTGGCGCGGGCACAGAGGAACTCGGGCCCAATGCCGGCTTGCCTGGAGGGGAATCCTCGACGAGGACAGTGTTTAAATGGCGAGGCCGGTCCGCAGCCGGATCCTTCCGGGGAACTTTGGCTGGCCGTTCCTTCTCCGATGGCTCAAGCAGGCACCTAGGGCTCCACAACCGGGCCCAAGAGGACCTCGGTCGATCAGAGCCATCCAGCCGTCTTTGGTTCCCTCGAGGGAGACCCCTGTTCCGAGGATTCACGACGATGCTCAGGCTCGGAGTGTTCCTCCCGAAGGGTCGAGGCCTCAGACGAGGTCCTGGCTCTCAGAGGCATCGGGGACTCTGGAGAAATTTTGTCATTCTGCTGCTGGCAGCTCCTCAAGGCCTTAGAAGACATCTTTTGGCAAAGGCCACAGACCGCCAGGTCATGGTCCGGGCCAAGGCACCGGAGGCAGCAGTCATGTGTGTCGGTCAAAGACATTATCTTAGTGCACCGATCACACTTTTTAAAGCCGCTGGTCGCCAGAGGGGGAAAAGAACTCCAGCAAGGTCAAAGACCCTTTGGGCTGCCAGCGGAGAAAAAGGGTGCGAAGACGCCAAAAAGAAAAAAATCAAACTTAAGTAGAAAAAGGAGTTGACCCCGATACCGAGGCAGCAAGGTTGGCAGGCGGGAAAGGTACCTGTGCAAAACCGGAGATGAGTAAAAAACCCAAGAAAAAAAAAAAACACTTCTTCTAGGGGAAAACAGACAATGTCTGGTAAGCTCCGCGGAAAAAGGAGACTGAGCAAGATGGCACCCTTGGGCGGGAAGAGGACCATGTATGTGTGGTAGCAATCCCAAAGGCTTTCTTTGAAAGCTGGGGACTTGATCCGTGCGGGCTCCGTCAGCGCCGACGTTATTCATATGTGAGGACCGAATTCCTGTTTGTTCCTGGAGAAATCCAAGTACTGGAATGGCTAGCAGTAAGGCTCAGTGAATTCCTCCTGATTACTGAGGTTGTTTTCTTTCTCAGTGCAACAGAAATAACATTGGAAAAACAGGTACTGACAGAAATATCATTCAAGGCACCAGCATTGATAAAATGTCTCCGGTCATCTCCAGTCTCAAGGACTAGTTTAATCTCTAGGTGCACCACTATCAATGAAGCTGATACACCAATGCTTTCAAGATACTTCAAAAGCCTTCTATCAAGTCACTTATTAAATACTGTTGATGCTAAAGGTGCATAGAGGAGGAGGAGGAAAGAAGAAAACTTCCTGTGTTACCAGAGGTGTACTGGTAGCTGTGACCTGGACCATCAAAGGAGGCATGAGAATGGTTAAGAGTCCATATGGCTATCACCATCATCTCATCATGCGCCCCACTGTGTACCAAGAGGGATCAATAATGTTTTTGGCCATTACTCAGTGCAAATAGTACTGAACAATATGGGACCTAAGTATAAACAGCGTGTGCTAACCGTTAGTCCGGTTTAGTAAACATGATCCTAAGTTCTTAAAGGGTTAAAAGCACATATAACAAGAAAGTTCTGAAAGCATAGTCGGAATGTCATCTTACTGACTCCATGGAAAAACACTTAGGAAGCACAGGCAAAAACGTAGTGCAGGAAGCAATGCACATATACACAGGACATTAAAAGCTTCTGGAAATTAGTTCTAAGCTACGAAATCTTTTCCAATAGCGAGTTCTGTTGAAAGACATCACTAATTCATGAGAACTAGCAATTTGACTTGTCTTCATAGAAAAGATAATTCACTACAAAGCCATAAAGCGTAGTTACTCACCTGTGACAGATGATCTCCAGGAATAGCAGGAATCAGTCTTCACATATGGGTGACGTCGGCACCGACTGAGCCTATGCGGGAATGCTCCCCAGCATCCAATAGGAAAGCCTTTTGGGCATTTCACCGCACTTGCGTGCCTGCCTTCCCACCTTTCCATCTCAGTTGAGTTTATAGCTGAGAGGTAGAGAAAAGATAAATGAACTCTACAACTCCTAGTGGAGGAGGGTGGGTTGTAAAGACTGATTCCTGCTGTTCCTGGAGATCACCTGTTACAGCTGAAAAACTGCGCGCTATCTCCAGGAGCAAGAAGGCATGCAGTCTTCACATATGGGACTTACTAGTTCCCAGGTACCAGACTGGTATGGAAGGGGGGGGGGGGAGAGCAGTGTGATCTCTGAGACTAAAGCATGTAGCCAAAGAGCCTGGAAGAGTTGTGGGCCATTGGATTCAATTCCAGGAGGCAATACTTCTCCAATGATAGCCTGGTTTCTTGTAGAAGTCTGGGACGGAGGGTAGTGGTTGAGTTTAAGTCCCAAAGAGGTACTGGAGTACAGCTTGGCCAAAGACAGCGCCCCGACGGGAGTCTCTGTCCAGACAATAGTGTGCAGCAAAAGTATGACTGGAGGCCAGGTAGCTGCCAGACAGATCTCCTCAATGGATACTGAATGGAGATAGACTATAGAGGTTGCCATAGCCTCACATTATGAGCAGTGACATGATCCTCTAAAGAGAGTCTTGCTTGTGTATAAGCAAAAGAAAGGAAATCTACTATCCATCTAGATAGAGCACATTTCTTCAATAGGATCAAAGTAAATTAATAACTGAGAGGATTCTTCTGTGATCTTTAGTTTTATCCAAGAAGTAACCCAGCGCTAGCTTGCAGTCTAAGGTGTGCAGCGTTGTCTCAGCCCAAAACACATGTGGTCCAGGGAAGAAAATCGGGAGGATTACAGACTCGTTTAGATAGGAGGAGACGACTACAATTGGAAGAGAATGCAAATGGCGCAGAACTACCTTGTCATGGTGGAACCGGGTATTGAGCGGATCACCACCAGAGCCTGCACTTCACTGATCCAGCAAGCTGACTTGAAGGCAATGAAGAAGATGACCTTTCAAGAAAGAAACTTCAGTGAAGTAGTGGCTAAAGGTTGAAAGATAACCACATTGGGATCCCAGGCCACCGGAGGCGGCTTAATGGGTGGCTTGGACAGCAGGAAAAACCGCATTAAGAGTGCTACTAAGGGGTATGAGGAGAGGCTGTCCATCCAGTGGTTTGGGAGAGGCTGCAATGGCACTAACGAACTCTTAATGAGTTAGTTTTAAGACCTGTTGTGGACTGTGTTGGAAAGAGGAGATGGCACTATCATCCATACTGGTGTAGACTACAGGCCTCAAAATGAAGAAATTGATAACGAATTGATGATTGATAATGCAAAGATAACCATGAAGGTGGACATGATCATATTAGGTGACTTTAATCTACCTGATGTGGATTGAAGTATTCTTTCTGCAAATCTGGAAAGAAGTAAAAAAAAAAAAATTGAGGATGCCTTCCAAGATGCATTACTTAGACAAATGGTGATGGAATCGACCAGGGAAATGCTCAATGCTGGATTTAGTACTCACCAATGGAAATAACGTGTTGAATATCCGGGTGGGTGCCCATGTGAGCAGCAGCGATCATCACACGGTGTGCTTTGAGATAAAAGCCAAGGCGGAGTCCAATCACAGATAGCTCAAAGTCCTAGACTTTAAAAACGTTGACTTCAGTAAAATGGCCAAGTGCCCGAAGGAGGATTAGGCAGTATGGGAGGGGAAAAGGGAAGTAGAATTGCAGTGGGCTAAACTAAAGAAGGCAATAAAAGGGGCAACAGATACATATGCAAGGAACGTAAATAAAAACAAGAGGAAAATGAAATCTATTTCGTTCTCCAAAGAAGTGGCTGCACAAATAAAGGCAAAAAACACAGCTTTTACAAAATTCAGAAGTTCGCAAACAGAGGAACATAGACAAAAAGAGAAATAAGGATAGCAAAATTAAAGGCAGAAGAAAATATGGCTAAAGATGTGAAGTGTGGTGACAAAACGTTTTTCCAGATATATTCGGGAAAGGAGGAAGATCAGAGGTGGAATTGCAGGAAAAGTGCTGAGAACGGATTTGTGGAAAGTGACATTGAAAAAGCAAAATTGCTAAACAAATACTTCTGTTCTGTTTTTACTAAAGAAAATCCTGCAGAAGGACTACTTGTGATTGACAGATGATGTGTTTGAACAGCTTGCAAAACTGAAAGTGGAAAGGCCATGGGACTGAATGGGATACATTCCAGGATACTGAAAGAGCTCAGAGAAGTTCTTCCAGGTCTGCTAAAGGATATTTTTAATAAATCCTTGGAGACAGAAGGTCCACAGGACTGGAGAAGGGCTGATGTGGTACCAAAGAAGAAATGACAAACTACTAGCCAGAATGCCTTACCTCAGAAGCGGGAAAAGTAATGGAGGCACTCCTGAAAGAGCGAATAGTGGACTTTCTCGAAACCAACAAGTTGCATGATCCGAGGCAACATAGTTTTACCAAAGGACGATCTTGCCAAACAAATCTGAGTTCTTGACTGGGTGACCGGAGAACTAGATCAAGGGCCTGAGATGGATGTGATCTACCTAGATTTCAGCAAAGCCTTTGATACTGTTCCTCATAGGAGGCTTATCAATAAACTAAACAGCTTGGGGATGGGTCCCAAGGTGGTAAACTGGATCAAAAATGAGTTGACTGACAGAAGACAGAAGATGATGGTAAATGGAACTCACGTGGATGAAAGGAAGGTGATTAGCAGTGTGCCCCAGGGTTCAGTCCTGGGACCAGTAATGTTCAATGCATTTGTGAGTGATATCGCTAAAGGACTGAATGGAACAGTCTGTTTTTTTGAAGATGACACGAAAATTTGCAAGAGGGAGTGGATAACATGAGGAAAGATCTGAAAAAAGCTGAAAGAATGGTCTAATGCTTGGCAGTTAAGATTTAATGTGAAGTGCAGTGTCAAGCACTTGGGAAGCAGAAAACCAAGGGAACTGTATGTGATAGGGGGCGAGAGGATGGTGTGCATGGACCAGGAGAGGGACCTCGGAGTGAGAGTGAATGTTTTTGAGGATCTCACAGTGGCAAAACAGAGTGACAAGGCAGTGGCAAAAGCCAGAAGGATGCTGGGTTGCATACGGAGAGGAATTACCAGCAGAAAGGAGGAGGTATTAATATCACTTGTGATAAGGAAGCTTATCATAGCTCAGGTAGGAGCTATAGAAAAGATGATGTGACTCTGAACAAGCAACCTGTCAGTTCTGGTAGAATTGAGAAAACAGTTTTCACATAAAAGACTACCAGTCCCAGAATGCACCAGCTTTCCAGCAGCCATGAGAGGGGCTGAAGTGAGAGAATGTGTGTGCAATCAAGAGAGCTATGAGGTAATCCCTAAGCACTCATCTCAAAGGGCAGGGCTTGATTCAACACAGCTGCGCTGTGTTAGGGAGCAGCACACATTAGGAAAGAATAAGAATAGAGATTATTCTTCAGGAAACAGTTTCAGCAACAGTTTGAGCTTCAGGGAAGGTTTCAAGAACAGCTTCAGCAACAGCTACAGAGGGAGGAAGAGATACAGAGACAGCAACGGCTACAAGCTCAAGCACCAGTATCACCTGGAGAAACAGAAGCCAAGCCAAGCAGATAGAGAGAGAAGGAAACTCTCTGGAAGGAAGAGAAGGAAGGCCATTGGAAGGTCTGGGAGATTCCAAGGCAGTACTCATACTGGGAGGTATTCCAAAAGCCAGCAGAGTCCATTGGACTGGATTCAGCCAGAGGAATGGAGTGGCAGAGATAGGAATCACCAGTGGCTACCTGGAAGAGAGAAGACTGCATGTGGAAGGGACTTTCAGACCAAGGCTAGAAGGTATGTGAGAGGAGATCCAGTGTCCAGGGATCAAGATTGGAAGGCTGGACATCAGAATTGGATTACATATTGGCCAGGCTATACAGAGAGGAATAATGATAGCAGGAGAGGCTCAGGTATGAACACTGATCCAGACCCTATCTATAATAGAGAATGGCAGCAAGGGAATGAGCATTCTCATGATAGTGCCTTAATGAAAGACTCGTCTGTGCCAATGTATGATAATGACCCTATGCTGATTGATACAGCAGATGAAAGTACAGTTTATATGGACTGTTCTCTATCTAAATGCTATTGCTAGCTTTCTCTGAGCAAACACATCAGCCATCACAAAGAAACCTAACTTTGTTCTTTATTTCCACTGCAAACAGCTCTTAAAGCAGGATTTGGGCTCACACAGTAGCAGCCAGCCAGCTAAAGGCTTTCAGCTGGTCCATTGATAGTAATTAGGGCTGCACCTGATTGTGTGGGTGAGCAAGGGAGAATCACTGCTGAGATCTGAGTGGAAAATAAGCAGAAGTTAACCTAACCAGCAAAGTTTATTCTTTTCTTTGTGCTTTTGTATTTGGTAATTATTTGCTAAGAAAACATTAGCTAATTGCCTGACAAGCTGAAGGTTGTTTTCTGGTTTATTTTGTGATTTTTGTTATCCATTTTAAACACTGCAAGCAAGTAACCTCATTTATAGTGCTATCAAGCATACATGTGCTGGGTAAATTAAACCCCATCAATAAAAGAAGTATTTTATTGATCTTACCACTTGGTTTCACAACTCAAATTATTGTCATCAGCTGTGTTTGGGAGTGAATGAACTACAATACCCACAATACCTTGCAAGAATCATATGAATATATGCATCGTCAAGATTGTGTAAGTTCTCACCCTAGGCAGCCGTCTGACACACTGTACAAGTCGCTGGTGAGGCCTCAATTGGAATATTGTGTTCAGTTTTGGAGACCGTATCTCACAAGGATATAAAAAGATTTGAAACGGTTCAGAGGAAGGCAACCAAAATGATTTGCAGTCTGCGTCAGAAGACGTATGAGAAGAGATTTGAAGACCTAAATATGTACATTCTGGAGGAGGGACAGGGGAGATGTGATTCAGACCTTTAAATACTTAAAGAGTATAAATGAACAAACATCTTCCAAAATGGGGAAGTTGTAAAACTAGAGGGCATAACATGAAGCTGCAAGGGGGTAAACCGAAAGGCAATGTCAGGAAATACTTTTTCACTGAAAGGGTGGTGGATGCTTGGAATGCCCTCCTAATAGAAGTGGTGGGGGCAAATACAGTGACAGAATTCAAAATTGCATGGGACAGACACAGTGGATCACTTTATAGCAAAAGGATAAAATAAAAATAAACAAAACTATTTTATATCTCAACAAATAGGGGTGACCTGCACAGTGCGGTGGGTACACCCCTAAACAAAGGCTTGGGGAGGAGTGACCTGCACAGAGCGGCAGGTGTACCCACTCTTGCTGCCTATCTGGACAGACTAGATGGACCACATTGGTCTTTATCTGCCATCATATACTATGTCACTATATTAATATAAGTGGAGGAGATATTATAGAAGGGACTGCACTGGGCAGGAAAAGGGGTCAATGTTCTTTAGGGAGTACCAGAAGGCAAACCTACGCCACTTGAAGGCATAAGATCGCATGATGGAATCTTTACATGATGCAAGGACATCTTTGACTGCCTGTAGCAGGTCAAGATTAGCGAGCACAATCCCTTCAGCAGCCATGGTGTCAAGCATAGGGTGTGAAAATTGGGATGGAGGAGCATCCCGTGGTCCTGAGAGAGAATTTGGGTACAAATCCCAGGCTGAGAGGTTGAGTCTGTGCAAGGCAAAGAAGCAAAGGAAACCACAGTTGATGGGGCCAAAAGGACTATGAGAATCAGCAAGTCCCTGTCAGCCTGTAGCTTGAAAATCGTCTTCGGTATCAAGAGCATGGGTGGAACTGCGTAGAGCAGTCCCTGTTCCCAATGGAGAAGGAAGGCACCCAGGGCCTGTCGGTGCTGCGAAGGAACCCTGGAGCAGAAAATAGAAGCTGTGTGTTTTGCAGACTGGCAAAAAGATCTATGAGTGGGGGTCCCCACGTTTAGAAGATCCAAGCAGTCATCTCCCGATGCAAGGTCCATTCGTGAGGACATAGCTTAGCTTGTCCGCAAAGACATTGAGTTCGCCTGGGAGGTACACCACTCTGAGGTGAATGCCGTGTGAGATGGCAAAGGGCTTCCTCACAGAGAGGACAGGACCCCAACCCCCCTGTTTGTTCATGTAGAACATATACGTTCACGTAGAACATGGCAACCATGTTGTCCATCCTGACTAGAATAGGTTGCCCCAAATGTTAGGAGTTGAAAAAACCCAAAGAGCATTCGCCAGTGCCCGTAGTTCTAGCAGGTTGACCTGCAGGGCAGATTCCTCTGGTGTCCACAATCCCTTTGTGGTTAGGTTGTTCAGATGTGCTCCCCGTGTTTGGAGGCATCCGTTGTCAGGGTGCGAGGTGGAGCCATCTGAAAAGGTGATCCGATGAGTAGATTCTGTGGAGAACATCACCAGTGAACGGACTTGATCAGTGAGGAGTGATGTGGATCTTGTCTTTGAGATACCCCTTTGCTTGCGTCCATTGAGAAGACAGAGTCCACTGCGCTTGTCTGTGATGAAGATGCTGCTAGTGAGCCTATGGAGATAGGAAAAACTAGTGAATGTACCTTTAAAGAATGTGACAGGTCTGCAATACACACACTGCAGAGTGCAGCTAGAGGGAGTAAGCACAGAGAGGCAGGCTGAAGTTAGATTGCCACACCCAAGGTATCCTGACGTAGTTACAAACTTAGGGGATGATCACGCACACCTGGGGGGAGTGAGAGAGACCCTGACAGAAAAGCAGCTTTATAAGCCTTGCTTAGAAGGAGAGAGGGGAGAAGAGGGAGAAGGTGACGAAGCCGCACCAAGCAAGGCAGCTAGAGTGGCTGTTGTTGCAGGATAAGAGAAAGTTCCAAAGAGGCCAGCAGTCCCAAGGTGGAGAGCTCCAAGGAGAAGCCGTCAGGAGAGGTACCAGGAAAGCACAGCTTAGAGAGGGAGAGCATAAAAGTCTTCCCACGTCTATGCCGGATTGGCAGTCTCAACGTGTTCAGAGGTGGGTGCCCAAGGCTCAAGCTAGGAGGCAGAAGGACCCAGCCTGGAACAGGGGGCCATCGATCAACACCAGAGAGGAACTTAAGCAAGGAGGCCAGGAACTGTTTAACTGCAGCTGTAGAGAGGTTTGTGAATCTAGCCAGAAAGTAATAGCTCAAACCCCAGATACTTGTCTTCCATACCAGGTACTAAATCTATATAACTGCTCATTCAACCAATTCGACAGAGTTGAAATATCTAAAGGAATTCTCCAGCTGATCTCAGATCAATACGTGCATCACTCTCACGTTTCGAAAGAAACTTCAATGGTGTGCCGATTTCACATCAAGGATCTGCTGAGTTTTCTAATTATATATCAAATTCATGTGCCAATGGTTCCAAATTAGCAATGTAGTTTCGAATTAACGATGCAACTGGGCTCCAAGCTCGAAGATTGTAAAGATAAAAGTATAAAAAGTACTTAGCTTAGTATTCAAAATGGGGCCCAGCATACTTCAGCTGGGCCCCATTTTGAACACTCAGCTAAGTACTTTTTATACTTTTATCTTTACAATCTTCGAGCTTGGAGCCCAGTTGCATCGTTAATTCGAAACTACATTGCTAATTTGGAACCATTGGCACATGAATTTGATATATAATTAGAAAACTCAGCAGATCCTTGATGTGAAATCGGCACACCATTGAAGTTTCTTTCGAAACGTGAGAGTGATGCACGTATTGATCTGAGATCAGCTGGAGAATTCCTTTAGATATTTCAACTCTGTCGAATTGGTTGAATGAGCAGTTATATAGATTTAGTTATTGGATATATTCATTCAGAAACATTGTAGACCCATTGTACGTTGTGTTATTCCATACCAGGTAGACCACTGCTGGAGGGAATTACAGAGATCCCCAGAGAAAGTGTATCCTGGGATACCCAGGGAAAGCTCAGAGCAAGTTGATGTTTCTTCAGAGCAAGAAGAAATGCAGATAGATCCTAGCGAACAGGATTCCTTGCTGCCTGAGTTTCCCATGGATTGCACATTATGTTTGGCTGGAAGCAGGAGTCCTTAACTGAGGAATAGCTTTCAGGATGTGCGCTTTTTGAGTAACAGAGTAAAGAAGTTTGACCTTGTTGAAGGTAAGAGCTTGTTTAATCAAAGGAATATTGCCTAGCACCTGTGCTTGGTGTTACAAAGGAATGAAAGGATAACAGAGAACATTTTAATAAGCTGAATGAAGAAGCTTGTGTTTTGTTTTATCTGCTATGTTTTGGATTAAAATGCCTGCACAGAAGTAATGACTGTGAATGCAACCTGAGTTTTGTAAATATCTTTGGAAATACTTACTGGAGAGAATATCCTGATGCTTTATGTTGAACCTTGTGACATTGGGGAAATAAACCTATATCATTTACCTTCATACTGGTTTGTCACGGCTAAACTTTAAAAGGGAAACTACAACTCCCAGCATGCCTAAGTGCTGAAGATAGTTTTTCAACCCGTTTATGAAGGACATGTCGTCCACCCTAGCTCTTTAGGCATGTGGCCGGGGGCTGGGGTGTGACATGTCGTATGTGTAATCGAGCATAGGGGACGATATGGATCATGGAGGCCATGTGTCCTAATAGCCATAGCATCTCTCGAGCTGTTACTCGGCTTTGCTTTTGCATCACCCTTTGCCAGCTTGATGAGGCGGGCACAGCAATCCTGTGGAAGGAAAGCTCGGGTCTGTTGAGTGTCTAAGAGAGCGCCCATGAACTCCAGTCATTGGAATGAAGTGAGGAGAGACTTTGGGAAGTTTATGACAAAGCCCAGATGTTGGAGCACCATGATGGTGCGATGAAGGGAGAGAGTCCTACCTTTTGAGGGGAGTCTCGCCTGAACAGCCAGTCATCTAAGTAAGAGAAGACGAATACCCTCAAGGTGCATAGGTAGGCAGTGATTTCTGCCATGCATTTTGTTTAGACTCTTGGGGACAGAGGCTATACTGAAGGACAGAACCCAGTATTTATAGTGGTTTCCTTGAAACATGAAGCGCAGATACTGTCTGTGTGAGGGATGGATCAGTACATGTGTGTACGCTTATTTTAGGTCATGAGAACATAGCCAATCATGTCTCTGGAGGTTTGGTAGAAGAGTTCCTAGGGAAATCATTTTGAATTTATTTTGGACCATGAATTTGTTTACGTCTCCGAGATCCAAGATGGGCCTGAATCCTCCTGTTTTCTTTGGAATGAGAAAATATGGAGAGTAGAAGCTCATCCCTTCTTGAGGAAGAGAAATTCTTTCTATGGCAACCTGGGAGAACAGGGTGGTCACCTCTTCTTCTAAGAGGGTGCTTTGAAGGGGTTGTGTGGGATAATCCCCTGTGAAGCTGGTGGGGGGGGGGGGGGCGGTAAGGTTTAAAAGTGAAGCTGATAACCCTTTTGGATAATCTGGAGTGTCCACTGATCTGATGTTATAAGGTGCCACTTGCAGGCATAGTGACAGAGTCTGCCAGCTATGTGGAGGGGCTGGGGACCCTCCAGGGGCAGATTGGCAATGGACTCTAGAAAGGAGTCAAAAAATCAGGCATACGTTGTGCCTGTGCAACTGGTTGAGGCTTAGGAGCCTTGGGCTTCTTTGGCTCGCGAGGACCCTGCTTTCTCTGCTGAGGCTGCTAGGCAGCAGAAGGCGGGTAAGGAGGATAATATCTCTGCTTTTTGGAATAGAAAGATTTCTTGGATAGAGCCTTCCTCTTGGATGGGTTAGCTGTTTTCTTAGAAAGCGTTTTAGGGTAAGACTGTCAGTCTCAATCTCTTCTGCTTTTTCTCTCCAATCTTTGCCAAAAGGTTTTTCTCCAGTACATGGGATATTGGCCAGTTTATCCTGAATCCATTGCTCGAGATCTGATGCCTGTAACCATACCATTCTATAAGCCTCAATATAGACAGCTGAAACTCTGCTTGCTGATTTGAAGGTATCGAAAGAGGCCCTGGTAAGAAACTTAGAAGTATTTTGGCCTTGCTTGATGGATGTCTGGAATGCACTCTGCTTATCCTCAAGCAGCATGGAGGTGAAAGTCTCCAGATCCCTAGTGAAATCCTTCAGAAACATGTCCATGTACAGCACGTAAGAGTTCATTCTAGAGGCCAACATGCATGCTTGGAAGAATCGATGCCCAAAGGCATCGAGTTAACTTGAGTCTCTGCCAGGTGGCATGGATGAATGTTCCTTAGAGCTCTTTATGCAGTGCATCACCGATTCTACCACCATTGTGTGGTTTTTGGAAGCCTGGGCACTCTGGTACTCGATACATGGTATCAAGCCTCTTGCTGACATGTGGAACCATGAGCGGGGCTTCCCACATGCAGAGCATAAGATCCTGTAGGATCCTATGCACCGGTAATGTAGCTGCCTCCTTGGGTGTGGAAGGGTACTGGAGTATCTCCAATTCCTCTGCCCTCTGTTCCTTTTCCGAGGATACTGTGATGGTGAGCCCTGCTGCCATGTTACATATAAAGTTCTGAAAGGACATAATTTCTGGTAGGGACAGACAGTTGCTGAAGCGGCAAAGCATCTGAAGGGATATCTGGAAGTTCTCAGGAATCAAGTGATCCCTTGTCAGATTCTGAAGAACTGGAATAAGAGTCTGGTAAGAAGTCAAAGTATCGGCAGTCTTGGGTTTGACCTCGATGCTTCATGGACATCGAAGGTCGATGCCTATACTAATGCTTGTAAATTTTGGAACAGAGAGCCATGTCAGTTTGAGTCTGTTGGATAGCGGGGGTCTCAGTCGGTTCTTAGGGGTTCTGTCGATGCCGATTCGAGGACCAGCATTGGAACCAATACACCTGTCTGTAGGCTCGGCGCTAAAGATTGCACTCCTGGAGTTCTCGATGTTATCGGTACTGAGGCTGCCAGGAGTGCCACCAAACTCCTCTCGAGAGCCAGCATGCACTGGTCCAGGGAGATGGCTGATGTCTGGGTGGAATCACCCACAGGGCTCTGATCCACTGTCCCAGAACATGGAAATCTGTAGCTCACCAGAGGTTAATTCCTTAGGAGCGTTCTGGAGCTCCTCTTGTGCTTTGAAGGACAGATCCTCCTGCCAGGGCTGTTTGGCTGGCTGGTCTGCATCGGAAGCACCTCTAGGGGAGTTGTGATGCTTATGCTGGGACTTCTCTCTGGTCTCGGTATCGGTCTTCAATGCTGATGACTTTGGAGCAGCCAGAGACTGACTTACTTTTATGTTTGGACTTTGAAGAAATCTGAAACCCATGAGAGGAAGTCGATACCCTCAAAGAAGTGGAAGCCACTGACCTTGAGTCCGAGGCGAACAATGATCCGTATTGTTTGGCTTGGTTCTTTAGGTCTCTCTGTCATTTGCTGGCACAAAGGACAAGAACTGGACTCATGTTCAAGCCCCAAACATTTTAGACACCAGTCATGTTTATCAGTGACATATGGTACCAGCACACTTAGTACATATTTTAAAACCACTAGTTGGCTTTAGCATGCCTCAAAAAACTTGCCTTCAAGATTGAAGATAAGGCTATGGAGGCCTAAAGGCCTAGTTTACCAGTGAAAACAGTGTTAAAGAAAAGAGAAACAGAAAAATGAAACAGAAAAGAGAAACAGAAAAATGAAAAAGAAAAGAGAAATAGAAAAATGAAAAAGAAAAGAATCATTGGGGATGGTGTCTGATTCGACAGACCGGGAATGCAGAAGCGCAATGTTCCACACCAAAAAAAGAGAAGATTTTCGGTGGTGACAGGATGGCACGTCCTGCTGGCTCCGCGGAAAACAAAGAACTGAGGAGTTGGGAAGGTGGGAAGGCAGGCACGCAGGTGCAGTGGAGAGCTCCCAAAGGCTTTCCTATTGGATGCTGGGGAGCGTTCCTGCGCAGGCTCCATCAATGCTGACAACACCCATATCTGAAGATTGCATTTCTGCTTATTCCTGGAGATCTTTTATTAGGAGTGAAAAGAAAACTAAAGGAAAGGGGTTTTCTTTGCTGTTTTTACCCTGTACTAATGATACTTTGGAATTTGTTTCAAAGCTTTGCTAAGAATGATTTATAAAAAATTTTTTTAAAAAGAAATCATTAAAAAGAAAGGTGAAATTTTACTTACCAATAATTTCCTCTCTCTACTAGCAGATGATGGAGACAAAGAAAACATCAGAAAACTGCCGTGACGGGGGTGTTCCAAGATGGCAGCAGTCCTTCGTACCGTGCGAGTACAATTTTCTGATGGGAAGGAAGCGAAAAGGCAAATCTGGGCCGGTGCCCCCCAGCCCTCTGCTGCCTCAACACCAGTTTCTGTTGCTATTGGTCCTTTGGACACTTACCTCTTGCAATCCACATGGGGTTCAGACGTTGTCGGTGGAGAAAGCCGATTGGCGGTTTTGTCGGAGCTTGATAGCTTGGCAACAGCCTCGGCGTCATCGTCCTCCCTGTTACTGAGCCCGGCGTCAAAGGTCTTCCGCATCCACGCATTGCCTGAAGGCTTCCTGGAGGTTCCCTCCCCTGCTATGTCGGAGGATACTGGTGCCTCGGGTGGGCCAGGAAAAGATGTGTTGGTGGAGCTAAGAGTAAGCTCCCAGGTATTACACCAACATTGGCGCCTGATGGAGAAGTGTGCGTGAGGCAGGTTGCTTTTTCTGCTTCGCGGGACGATTTGCAGGCATACACGGAAGTGGAGGATTCAGCGCTGAATATGGATGTTGTGTTTTCTCTACAGCGTCCAGTGAACTTTACATTGGAGTCAATTTGGACTGCTATCACCTCGTTAGGAGAAGCTTTATTTCCTCACGTATCTTCTTTAACCACTAAGGTTAAATCTATGGGAGCTGACTGTCCTGGAAAAAAGTGTCAGATATATTTGTGGAAGAAGAAGAGATACGAAGTAGACTATCTAGTCCGGAAGATCATTCAGATACTGTTAAAAAGAATTCTTTGTCGGTACTTATGAAGTTAGAACAGTTGGAAAATATGTCTCGTGTTAATAATTTGAGAATTTTAAATTTTCCTAAATCCTCTTCTATTGGGGCCAAAGAGATGTTTAAAGAATATCTCCTGGAAGTTTTGGGGGTTTCCCCTGAGTTAATGCCTCCCTTAGTTAAACTGTATTATTTACCTAAAGTGAAGCGTATTACTCCTAGTAGTGCTTTGGAGGGTGGTTTGATACAAGGGGATGTGTTAGATGTTACCAATTTTTCGGAAAATTCTCAGGATTCTTTGGAGTCTTCCACTCTCCTTGTTACTTTTGCTTTGTTATCAGACAGAGAGTGGTTATTGAAGCTTTTCTTTCGTAAAAGGAAAACTCCCTTTCGTGGTTTTGCGGTCCGTATTTACCCTTATTTATCAAGAGAAACACAGAAACGTCATAGGGAGTTTCTTTTGTTACGGCCTGGGGTTTTGCAGTTGGGGGGGGGGGGGGGCTCTTTTTTCTCAAACATCCCTGTAAGTGTTTGGTAAAATACCAAGATGTTTCGTATGTATTTTTTGAGCCTTCCCAACTGCTAGCCTTTATCAGTGCTAGGCGTGTAGAATCCTCTATTCTTTCTCCTTAATGGTGCTTAGATATGAATTAGTTTGAACTGTTGTGCTGCCTGTTTCTTTACATATTTGGTATATATTATATTTCCTGTGAATGGTCCCCTCTTTTTCGTGGGCTAGAGTGGTTAGACACTGTTATGTTGTTTTGTTACTAATGTATATTTTTTTCTTCTTTTGGATTTTCTACATGTCAACCTGTTTCTTCAAGAGAGTGCTTTGTTGGCTTTCTTGATTTATTTGTAAAATTGCATAAATACAAAATAAAAAAAAGAAAGAAAGAAAACTGCCGTGACATCATCATTCACTGGCATAAATACTAGTGCAGCTAGGGGTACCCGTCAGTATTTTCCTATCAGAGCCAACAAAAACCCATGCAAATCTTCTCAAGAGTGACCCACAAAACCAACATAGTCAACACCAACTGCCTTCCTACAGAATGGGAGAACAATGCACAAAAGTATGTACAGAAGTATATGCAGGGCAAGAATGAGAGCAATCAATTCAAACTCTGCAATGTCAGACTTCCCATAAGAACTGTCCAAAGCTGAAGAGTGGGTGGGCCCTGGCCTGGTCTAGCAGGACTCCAGGAAAGGAAATGATCGGTAAGTAAAATTTCACCTTCCAGAGTGCTAGACCAGTGCAGACGAAAGCTATTCTACCACTGGATGGGATGAAAAGGCTGCACAAAGCACCTTGGAACCAGAGCAGACAGCACTCTGAGCTTGGAAATCCAAATGGTAGTGCTTCACAAAGTGGACAAAAATGACCATGTTGCCTCTCTACAAATGTCTAATAGAGAGCTAGATATGATAGAAGTCTATAAATTAATGAACGGAGTGGAACGGGTAAACGTAGATTGATTGTTTACGTTATCAGAATATAGAAAGACTAGGGGACATGCAATGAAGCTACAGGGTAATTTAAGACTAATAAAAGAAAATATTTTTTCACTCAACGTGTAATCAAACTCTGGAATTTGTTACCGGAGGATGTAGTAAAGGCTGTTAATGTAGCTGGGTTTAAAAAAGGTTTGGATAAGTTCCTGGAGGAAAGGTCCATATACCATTATTAAGAAGGGACCCAGGATATCAATGCTTGACCCAGTACAAGCATTGTGGAAACTGTCTCTTTTGGGGAAACTGCTAGGTACGTATGACCTAGATTGGCCACTGTTGGAAACAGGATACTGGCCTTGATGGACCTTGGTCTGACCCAGTATGTCATATCTTATGTTTTTATGACAACTCTGCTCAGGACACTGCCGCTTGCACCTGGGTAAAGTGTGCCTTCAGACCAGCTGGAACAGACTTACCCACTAATAAATAGGCTGAACCTATAGCTTCCTGAATCCAACACTTGAGCGTGGTTTTAGAAGCTGTAAGGCCTTTATGGGGTCCTGCGAAAAGGATAGACGGTCGGACAATCGAAAAGCACTGGTAATTTCTAGGTAACGGAGAAGCACCTGGTAGACATCCACCATGCAAAGTCCTTTATCTCTTCCCAAACACTGCTTGGGAGTAAAGGACGACAAAGAAATCACCCGATTAACATAGAAAGAGGAGGCCATCTTAGGAAGGAAATAAGGGACTGGAGCACAGTAACCCCCTGAGTCAAGAAGGATAAGAACAGATCCCGACAGGAAAGCACCTGTAGTACAGAGATACGACACGCCAAAGTGATGGCCAATAAAAAGACAGCTTTCAGAGAAAGATCTATAAGCATAGCCCTCTTCAAGGGCTCAATGAGGGAGCGCATAAGCAATCAAAGAAACGCCAAATCCCACAGTGAAACTACTAGATAAACCAACAGATGCAGCGATCTCACCTCCCCTAATAAAACACGCCACATCATGATAAGATGCAAGGGAGTAGCTTGCCACCAATCCCCCCAAAAAAGAAAGGTCAGCCACCTGCACTTTCAGAGAGACCAGATCACTGTCAAACCCATCTTGCAGGAAGGTGAATACCGAAGGCACCTGTGCCCTCCATGGCGAAATCTTATGGAGATATAAGTCAAGGAGATGGAACTGCGCCTGGCCTTCAACAGCGTGTCAATAATCACCACTGATTAGCCCTTATGTGCTAGGTGACGACTCTCATGGGCCAGGTCATAAGAGAGAACAAACCAGGCTGTCCATAAGGATGGACCCTTGCCAAAGCAGACCTCTGAGACCCTAGGTGCAAAGGCTGACACACCAGAAAGTGGATCAAGTCAGCATACCATGGGTGACGAGGCAATCCGGAGGCTCCAGGATCACCAACCAAGGGTAGGCCTCTATTCTCTGAAGAACTTGCGCAATCATGGCCCATGGGGGGCTGGGGAGACAGAGCAGAGGAGAGAGCGCCCACAGCTACACTAGGGCATAGACCCCCTCCCCCCCCGACTTGCTTTACCTTCCATCGACTGAAAAAATTAGGAACTTTAGCATTTGACTCTGGCCATAAGGTCCGTTTCCGGAACCTCCCATTGGGCCACTATGCGGTCGAAGGCCCATGGGGCCAACTCCCATTCGCCCAGATTGAGCACATGACGGCTGAGATAATTGGCCTCCACATTTCCTCTCCCGCAATGTGTTGGGCCAAAAGGGTCTACAAGAATAGCTCAGCCAACAGGAACAAGAGCAGCAACTCATCAAAATAGGCTCCTCATGCCCACTCCACCTTCTACTTGTTTATCGCACCCCCTCTTTATGGGGAGTACATTGGAATTCCACCCTACAAACCTTCCTTGACATTACTGTGGCATTCCCGAACCTTCTGCTTTTGGGGGATTTTAATACACACTTCTTTAAGCCCTCCAGACCCCAAGGCTCTCTTGAGGACCATTCCAATTCCTTGAGGACCATGGTTTCCTTTAACACACACCTGGACCAACCCATAAGTCTGGCCACGCTCTTGATCTGATACTAACCCAGCATGATTTCTTATCTCCATCTTCCCAGTTTTCCACTCATGTTTTTCCTTGGACCGATCATTTCCTCCTCTGCTTCCTCCTCCCAGATTTGTCCCCCTCCCCCCTCGCAACACTTCAGCTTCCTCAGTCCATACCAGCTTGCAACGTCCTTCTCATCTAGTTTATCTGGCACAGTTCCTCCTGCCTGGAAATTTACCTCAATTTGACCCCTCTAATCCTAGTTATATGCCTATTGCTAAACTGAAGTTTCTACTTAAATTCAATGAGTGACTTGTCCTCCCCCAACTTGTTGATCACCTTGAACACACACTTGTCCAGCACTCTCGTCAGTACAGCTTTCGTTCTCATTACAGCACTGAAACAGTTGTCACCTCTTCATTGCATTCTTGATTGCAATTTCATTGCTCTCACTATCTCACTTGATCTCACTGCCACTTTTGATTTAGTAGACCATAATATTCTTCTCACTCGCCTCTCTGATCGCGGTCTTTGTGCTTCCATCCTCACTTGGTTCTCCTCCTTTCTCCGTGATCGCTCCTATCAGGTCTTCTTTCACAATACCTATTCTGCCCATTACTCCCTCCCCTGCGGGGTGCTTCAGGGTTTAGCACTTTCCCCACTGCTCTTTAATGTCTTCCCGAGTCCCCTAGCTACTCTTATGCAGTTACTTAGAATACTCTTCTATATCTACAATGATGACATCCTCCTTATCTTCCCTACTGAAAGCCTAACCCCTGATCTCTCATTTGCAAATGCATCACTTGAGAGCATCTCTGACTGGTTACACAATAATTCCCTCAAACTGAACCCAACAAAAACCCTTGACACTTGTATCACTGGGTCCGATTCTGCTCCTTCCGTGCCCCCCCCCCCTCCATTCTGGAGCACGTCACTATTTCCCTCCATTCCTCATTCAGGTATTTGGGAGTCCATATTGATACCACCCTTTCTTTCTCACCTCATATAAGTGCCACTATCAATTCATCCTTCACCACCTTCCATCGTTTTAGGGCTTTACACCCATTAGACCTATCAGCTCTCAATACTATTCTTTTGGCCACCGTAATCTCATGCTTAGACTACTGCAATGTAATCTATGCCGGCCTTCCTCAATATCAGTTAAAAATTGCAAGCCATACAGAACACTGCAGTTCGTGCTGTTTCCCATGCTTGTAAATTCGATCAAGTTACCCCCCCTCCTCATACACCATCATTGGCTACCCCTTGACCAACGATATCAGTTCAAAATCCTCACTCTCACCCACAAAGCACTGGTAGGAAAAGCCCCACTTTACCTTTCCACCCTTATCATCGCCTATGCTTCCCCCCTGCTGTTTGCGGTCCCTCCATTACCACAGGCGGGCCATTCCCTCTCCTTCTTGCACCAAGCTTGAATCTAAGCGCAATTCCACTTTTGTTTCCTGGCTCCATCCCTTTGGAACTGCCTTCCCTCCCACATTTGGCTGGAACCCTCCCCTCCACAAATTTAAATCCCTTCTAAAACTTATCTTTTTGAGCAGGCCTTCAGTGTGACCACCCACTAGGCTGCAGCCATGACAGATTTTATGGGAGTCATGGCATCTAACAAACTACTCTGAACATTTAGTTTGATTGTCTTTACTGCTTCCTGTCTGTACTATTGTCCCATCCTCTTTCCTATCATATATTGTAGTTCCTTTCAAATTGTCCTTTACGTTACTTGTCTTTGCTTTTATCTTGTAAACCGCCCTGTATACCTCATAAAGGACAGTATATCAACTGACAAACGATAAACGATCTCCTTCTCTGACCCTGGGCATTTAGTGCCACCCTGGCGATTGTCATATGCTACTGCGGTGGCATAGTCCAAAAGCACGCACACTGCATGCCCCCTGACAAGGCTCTGAAAGCTCACCAATGCTAATCAGATAGCCCTTGCCTCAAGCTGATTGATGGCTCACTTGGTTTCCCCTCAGGGGACTACCTCCCCTGGGCCATTCTGCTGAGACAAGGAGTGCCACAGCCCCCCAGATTGGCATCCATCACCACCACTAGCCAAGCAGAAGGCTCTAGCAGCATCCTCCAAAGCATCTTGTTGGAGCAGGCCTACCAAAGGAGACTGTACCACACGACTCAGAAAGTGGTAGGCAAACATTGTAATCTTGCGAGCAAGTAAACCAACACATCAGCCACACCAGTAGCAGTGCCTCATGTGCGCCCGAGCCCAGAGAACCAGTTCTAGCATGGCAGTGGGGGTGTACTATTGACCGCCAGGCCAGAATGAACAAATGGATGATGAAATGCTCGAAGAAATCAAGGAAGCTAACAAAAGTTACAGCACAGTAATAATAATGGGTAATTTCAATTACCCCGGTATCGACTGAGTCAGCGTCATGGCAGGACATGCTAGGGAGATAAAGCTTCTAGATGAAATAAATGACTGCTTCTTGGAGCAGCTGGTTCATGAACTGACCAGAGTGGAAGCCATACTGGACCTAGTCCTTAGTGAAACACCAGATCTGGTGCAAGAGATAAGGGTGTTGGGGCCACTTGGCAATAATGATCATAGCATGATCACGTTTGATTTAATTAGTGGAGGAGGGATGGTAAGGAAATCCACAGTACTACCTTTTAAACTTTCGAAAGGGAGACTATGATAAAATGAGGAAAATAGTTAAGAAAAAACTAAAAGGAGCAGTTGCAAACGTTAAAGACCTATATCAAGCTTGGGTGTTGTTGAAAAATACTATCTTGGAAGCCCTGACCAGCTGTATTCCACGCTTTAAGAAAAGTGGAAGGAAGTCCAAAAAACTGCCAGCATGGTTTAAAGGTGAGGTCAGAGAGGCATGTTGTTGCCGAAAAAGCATCTTTCAGGAAATGGAAAAAAGAGCCAAATGACGAAACCTGGAAACAGCACAAGCACTGGCAAGTTAAATGCAAGGCACTGATAAGGCAGGCAAATTTGAGAAGAAGCTTGCTGCGGAAGCAAAAATGCGCAATAAAGACTTTTTCAAGTACATTCATAGCAAAAAACCTGTGAGAGAGTCAGTTGGTCCATTAGATGATAGAGGGGTTAAAGGGGCACTAAGAGGCGACAAGGCGATAGCGGAGAGACTGAATGAATTCTTTGCTGCGGTCTTTACTGAGGAAGATGTAGGGATGTTACCCATGACTGACGTGGTATTTAAAGATGCAGAAGAATTGAAGGAAATAGCGATACATCGGGAAGATGTATTACAACTATTTGATAAACTGAAGAGTAGCAAATCACCTGGACCAGATGATAAACATCCAAGGGTGTTGAAAGAACTGAAATATGAGATTGCAGACCTGCTATTAGTAATCTGTGAACTATCATTAAAATCATCTGTAATACCTGAAGATTGGAGGATGGCGATCGTAACACCAATTTTTAAAAAGGGTTCCAGGGGTGATCCGGGAAAATACAGACCGGTGAGCCTGACGTCAGTACCGGGAAAAATGGTAGAAACCATCATAAAGAACAAAATTGCTGAACATGTAAATAGTCATGGCTTAATGGGAGATAGCCAAAATGGCTTTAGACAAGGAAGATCTTGTCTTACTAATCTGTTATGTTTTTTCGAAGGTGTGAATAAACAGGTAGACAAAGGTGAGTCAGTTGATATAGTGTATTTGGACTTTCAGAAAGTCTCTGACAAGGTCCCACATCAAAGACATTTGGCAAAACTAAAGAGTCATGGAATAGGAGGCAGTATACTATTGTGGATCAGAAACTGGTGAAAAGATATAAAGCAGAGGGTAGTACCCCAGGGATCTGTGCTGGGTCCGCTGCTTTTTGACATATTCATAAATGACCTGGAAAAGGGAACAACAAGTGAGGTTATCAAATTTGCAGATGACACAAAACTATTTAAAGTTGTTAAAACCCAAGAGGATTGTGGAAAATTGCAAGAGGATCTTGATAAATTGGAAGACTGGGCATCAAAATGGCAGATGAAATTTAATGTGGACAAGTGCAAAGTTATGCACCTAGGGAAGAACAACCCAAACTATGGTTACACGATGCAAGGTTCCACATTAGGAACCACCACCCAGGAAAAAGATCTAGGCGTCATTGTGGATAACATGTTAAAAACCTTGGCCCAGTGTGCAGCAGCAGCCAAGAGAGCAAATAGAATGCTAGGTATCATAAGGAAAGGAATGGAAAATAAATCAAAGGATATTATAATGCCTCTATATCATTCCATGGTGAGACCGCACCTTGAATATTGTGTGCAATTCTGGTCGCCGTATCTTAAAAAGGATATAGCGTTATTAGACAAGGTTCAGAGAAGAGCCACCAAAATGGTAAAGGGGATGGAAGGATACCCCTATGAAGAAAGGCTAAAAAGGTTAGGGCTCTTTAACCTGGAAAAAGAGACGGCTGAGAGGAGATATGACAGAAATCTATAAATTAATGAATGGCGTGGAACAGGTAAATGTAGATCAATTGTTTACGTTATCAGAATATAGAAAGACTAGGGGACATTTTATTTTATTTTATTTAACAGTTGCTTATATACCGCTACCTTCCACAGATCAGGTGCGGTTTACAATGAACGAAAAATGAACAGAGTAACAAGATCTGTTTTACATGAAACATTAGTTAACTAGGTACAAGTTTGCTAAATACATTAAACAAGATTGAACTATGTATGGTAAATAATTTGTTCTATAACAAACGAACTATTACATATTTCGAACTATTTACATATTTCAATTTACAGGATTTACAAATAGTTATTAAATCAACTTTAAATTATATACTTTAGCACACAATTTTTGGTTATTAAGATTTGCTATCTTTATATAAATTTGGAGGAGTAGTGAAATATGGTAATGAGTTTGCATGTTGTATATTTTTAAGCTATAATAATTTAAAGGTGCAAACTATATTAAATAACGTGTGTCTAATTTCTTTTAAAATGAAAACTGCTTGTCGTGAGCGTGAGAAAAAAGAAATGGATTTAACATCAGCAAAGATGCATGCTGGTCATCCTTCATTAGTGTCTCAATTGGTGAATACAGAAGATGTGTCTAATGCAGTGGTCAATGCATTGAGTGGTCGTCTAGATGGAATTACAGGCAAATTAGATGGAATTAGTAAACAATTGGAGTCAATGGGTATAAGGATACAAGAAGCTGAGGAACGTATTTCAATGTTGGAGGATGATCTGCATAGCGCAAATAATAAAATTACTTCTCTTCAAGAGACAATCAGTAAACAGGGTTTGAAAATAGATGATTTAGGTCAATCAGGGGAGTGTCCTAATCAAGATGGTGGCAGCAAACGTTCCGTGCTGAGCGTGCTTTTCTTTATGGGTAGGAAGCGAAAAGGGAAGGGTGGGTCTGTGCCCTCTCAGCCCACCCAGACCTCTACGCCGTTTTCTGCGGGACCCCTGGATGCCTTTGTGGTGCGCGCCGACCGGACTCCAGTAAATAATAGGGGTGAATGCCGAGCTGCAGTCTGTTTGGAGTCGGGTGGCTCAGCTTCTGCTTCGGCTGTATCTCTGTCCCCCGAGAGTCCCGCGCCAAAGGCTCTTAAAGGTCAGTCCTTGCCTGAAGGGTTCCTGGTGCTGGGCTCCTCACCTGAGTTGCGAGAAGACGCCGGTTCGAGGGGGCCAGGAACGGAAGGGCTCTGGAGCCAGGGGAGAGCGGTTATTGATCTGCGCTCTCCGGGTCCATCTTTGGCGACGGTGGAGGAAGTGACCGCAGGATTGGTGCTTCCTGTGGCGAATAGAGCCCAAGCGACCGGGATAGCAATGGCGGCTGCTGTATCGGAAGTGGATTCTGGAAAAAGTTTTGTTTTACAGCGACCGGAGAATTTCACATTGGAATCTATTTGGCAGGCCATTCTTTCACTGGGGGAAGTGTTGGTGCCCCAGATTGCATTGCTGGAACGGAAGCTACAGAACTCTGTGACGGCCGTAGAAGAGCTGGATCAGAAGGTGTTGGCACTGCAAATAGACGTGGATGAATCTCGGAGAACAGTAACAATTTTGGAAGAACGTGCGGATGCGTTTCAAAAGGACCTTTCCAATATTCAAGTTAAGTTAGAGCGTTTAGATAATGTTTCAAGAGCTCATAATCTCCGTTTAATTAATTTTCCTAAATTAATCTCTGTATCTCCTAGAGAAATGTTTAAGCAGTATTTAATGGAGACGTTGGGGGTGGCCTCTGAATTAATGCCTCCTTTGGTGAGAATTTATTATCTTCCTAAGGCAAAAATTGTTGAAAATGGGGTTGAAAAAGGGGCTGATTCGGAGGGGGTAAAAGATCAAGTTAATGTTCTGAATGTTACAGATTTATTGGAAACCTCTGAATGTGAGACTCCGGTTTCATCTACGCTGCTTGTTACTTTTGCATTACTGTCAGATAGAGAGTGGCTTCTTAGGCTATTCTTTAAGAAAAGAAATTTATTGTTTAAGGGTTTAATGGTACGCATTTTTCCAGACTTAGCTAAAGAAACACAGAGGCGTCGCAAGGATTTTCTCCTGTTACGCCCTGGGGTTCTTCAACTGGGAGGGCTCTTTTTTCTTAAACACCCATGCAAATGCTTGGTGAAATACAGAGCTATTTCATATATTTTTTATGATTCTTCCCAGTTAACGGCCTTTATTGCTGCCAGGCGCTTGGAGACTTCTATTGGGGCCTCACCTGTGCTCTCATAAAATAATACTGGAGTTAGTTAGCTGCCTTTTCCTTTCTACTTTGTTAGTATATTGTGTATTTGGAATTTTGGAATTCTCCCCTCTTATATTGTGGGCTAGGGTGAACAGATGCATTGATTTTTGAAAAATTTTCTTGTTATAATTAATCTGCTATGATTGTTCCTGATTGTATCTGTACTTTTTCTTTCAAGATTGTTCTGTGAACTTTCTTGATTTATAATGTAAAATGATTATAAATAAATAAATAAAAAAAAAAAAAGAAAATAGATGATTTAGAAAATCGTAGTCGTAGAAAAAAATCTTCGTATAATTGGTATACCTGAAACTGTTAAGGATGCTGAGCTTAATGCTTATTTTTTTGGTATACTGAAGTTCTTAAATTTAAATGAAGGTAGTAATCACTTTACTTTAGAACGTATTCATAGACTAGGTAGACCTCGGCCAGATGATACGAGACCAAGAATAGTTATGGCCCGGTTTATAATTATTCAACACAAAGATAGAGTTTTAAGGGCAGCACGAGCGAAAGGGCCTCTGATGTTTGAGGGGGTCCGTATACAAGTCTTTCAAGATTACTCTATTCAACTAAGTTTAAAGAGAAAAGCATATGCAAATATTTGTCAACAATTGTCATCAAATTTGAAATTTATGTTACAGTATCCTGCAAGGTTGCGGATATTCTATAATGGAAAAGCTGTATTAATGGAATCTCCGGAAGAAGCTAAGAAATGGTTTCATGGAAACATTGCTGGCATAAAAGATAATACCTGATCATTATAGTATTTGATTGAATTAAGGTTATCTATACAGGAAATAAGTTTTAAGTTTCAATGTGAGATGGTTATTTTCTTAGATGTAGGTGATGTTATTGGTTTATTTGTAGAAGGATTATGATGGGATGGGAAATAAAAATGCAAGATATTTCAGTAGAAAGGAAATGAATTAAGATTTGCACTAATATGGCTGTAGGAGGAGAAGAAGAGATCTTAAGGTTTATGGATAAGAAAGGGTTTGGTGAAATAATGGGTGGGAGGGAGGAAAAGGGACGGGGAGGGGATAATAAGGGGATTTTTACAGTAGTTTATATAGAAAGCCAATTTAATATTAAGATGAGAGGATTTGAAGTATTGGTAATTGCTGTTGGAAGGGTCCTAGGCTGGGGGGACACTTCTAATTTTAAATATATGATAAAGTTAAATTTCAATATTTGTTTAATAATCACATCAGGAGGATGAGAGTTCTCTCATGGAACGTGTGTGGTCTTACAAGCCCCTTTAAGCGAAATAAAATTCTATTAGCAATAAGAAGGCATAAAGCAGATGTTGTTTTCTTACAAGAGACACACCAGTCTATAGAAGACCTGGTTCGAATAAAGAAAAAAGGTATTGAGTTAATTTATGGGGCTTCTGCAAAGGGAAGGAAAAGGGGGGTAGCTATATTAATTAAGACAGGAATAGGTTTCCAGAAAGATAGGATGGTAGTGGATCCTGAAGGGAGATTTGTTTTAGTACAAGGGAATTTAAATGGACAAAAGTTGTTGTTAGGTAGTGTATATGCCCCAAATGTGCCTGATCCTAAGTTTTTTATAGATTTAATGGCAGAAATTGATAATTTACCTGAGTCACCAATTATATTAGGAGGGGACTGGAATGGTGTCTTTGATAATCAAATGGATGTGTCAGGGAGGTGTGGGAGTAATCGTCTTAGTATTATAAAACTTTTAAAGAGATTCACTCAGAGATGTAGGCTTATAGATGTTTGGAGGGTTCTTCATCCAACAGAACGAGATTATACACACTTGTCTAGAGCACATGGTTCTAGTGCGCGACTTGATGCAATATTAGTATCTGAAGTATTATTTCCAAAAAAGGTGGAAGCAGTCATTGGTCCATATGAAATTTCAGATCATGCTCCTGTGTGGGTAGATTGAATAGGAAACCCGCCTGGTAGTAGTAAAGGTCCTTGGCGCTTACCACTTGAGTTGTGTTATGATACTAATTTCAAAGACTTTTTAATAACTAAATGGAACGATTATGAGTATTGTAATAGGAGGCATAAAAATGACCCAGAGTTATTTTGGGAGGCTTCAAAGGCTGTTTTGAGAGGGGATATAATTTCTTATATAGCCCGAAGGAGAAGAATGCTTGCTTTTAGGATTCTTAGATTGGAGAAGCAAATTTGTAGAGAACGTAGACTTTTGGCTAATAAACCTAATATTATCAACAAAGAGCAGTTACTTGCTACTCAAGCAACTTTAAATACTTTGTTGCAACAAAAAGCCAAAAAATCTCTGTTATATTATAAACATCATTTATATCAATATGGGGATAAATCGGGGAAACTTTTGGCTCGTTGTTTGGCGCGAAGTAAAGGATCCAGATTTGTTCCACTTTTGAAAGATGAAGGAGGAGTAATATGTAAAAACAGTGTAGATATAGGGAGAATTTTTGTAAGTTATTATACTAAGTTATATAAGGGAGAAGAAGTTTCTAAAGAAAGTATTAAAAAAATTTTGGAAAAAATACATTTACCACATCTTACAAAGGCTCAAAGAACGAAATTGGAAGCTCCTATAACAGTAGAGGAAATTCAGAGTAAAATTGATAATGCCCCAAGATGTAAGGCACCAGGATTAGATGGTCTTAGAGCAGAATATTATAAATTGCTGCAAGTTCAGATTACACCGGTGTTAGTGACTTTATTCAATAGGTGGATGAATGTTGGAGTTTTTAAATTTAATAATAATCTTGCTCACATTGTGGTTTTGCCTAAACCTGGTAAAGATGTAACTGAGGTTGAGTCATATCGACCAATTTCATTGATTAATTATGATCTAAAGTTGTTTGCAAAGATTTTAGCTGATCGGTTAGCAGTATATCTGCCAATCTTATTACATGATTGTCAGACCGGATTTGTGAGAGAACGGTATCCTTCAAAAAATGTAAGAAAAATTTTAGGAGTATTGAGCTGGGTTAGAAAAATGGATATCCCTTCTTTATTGGTAAGTTTTGATGCAGAAAAAGCTTTTGATAGAGTAGAATGGAAATATTTATTTGAAATTTTAAATGTCTATGGCTTTGGTGAAGGATTTATACAAGGTATTAGAGCTTTATATCATAAACCAAAGGCAGTAGTAGGAGTTAATGGACATATCACTAATCATTTTTATATTACACGTGGAACCAGACAAGGTTGTCCTTTATCACCATTGTTGTTTGTGCTCTCATTGGATCCTTTGCTGAGAATGATTTATGCTTGTGATGGTATACAAGGAGTGAAAGTTGGGTCATGTATATTCAAGGTTTCTGCTTTTGCGGATGATTTATTAGTTATGTTAAATCCTTGTGAATCTTTAACAAGACTTCTAGATATGATCAGACGATTTGGAGAAATTTCTGGTTTCAGATTGAATATGACTAAATCAGAAGCATTGGATGTTAATGGGGGGTTACAGGAAAAATGGGGTGATGAGTTTCCATTAAGATGGGCTAATAATAAATTTAAATATTTAGGAATTTGGTTACCTAAAAATCCAAACCATTTGTATAGGCAGAATGTTAGGCCGTTGATGCGAGATATACAAAATAAATTGCAGGTTTGGACTCCTTTGCCTCTTTCATTAGGTGGTAGGATAGCTGCATATAAGATGATGATTTTTCCAAAAATTTTGTATATTTTACAAATAATTCCATTGCGACTATTAAAGCAAGATGTGCAGAAATTAGAGAGATTACTGCAGGGATTTTTTTTGGAGAGGGAAACATCCCAGATTTAGAATTGATCGTTTATATGGTTCATGGCAACAAGGTGGTATGGGGTTGCCTTGTTTAGAAATATATAATATGGGTTGTTTACTTCGTCATGTACGTGATTGGATAGGTGGTACTTCAGTTTACACTCCTTATGATCTTGAATCAGCATTAGTTGCTCCTTATTCCCTTCGGTCAGTGTTACATGTATCGAGAGCTAAGTTGCCTAAAGTATTTAAAAATAATATATTATTTCAGGGGGTTCGATGGAGTTGGCAGAAGCTTTGTGAAAAATTGGGTGTTCCAAGTGAAATTTCAGGTTATTTGCCACTGCAGGGAAATATAGACTTTCAACAAAGTATAAAGTCAATTTTATTTAAAGGTTGGGAGAAAAAAGGTCTTCAGTTGTTGTATCAAGTAATTAACGAAGAAGGTGTACTTAAATCATTTAATGATTTAAAAAGATGTTATGGATTGTCTCAGGGGCATTTTTATGCATATTTACATTCAAAATATTATTTGATTTCAATAGCAGATAGGAGAACTTGTTTGAGATCAGAAAATTTTAAGAAATTAGAAGAGTGGTTTGCGTTTAAGGACAAAGAGAGGATAACTGTAGCAGAATATAATAAGGCTTTATTTAATTTAGTTCATGTTAAGAATTTTGATCATTTGAGTTTGCAATGGGGGAAAGAATTAGAAATTAATCTTGAAAGGTTTGCCTGGGAAAAGGCTATTGGGTGTATCCCTAGACAAATAGTGGGGGCAAAATTACGTGAAATGCAATTTAAAATAATAGAACGTGCTTACATATCACCATATAGAGCATGGAGGGGGGGCTTTGCACAATGTAGTGAATGCCCAAGGTATAGAATGGAAAAGGCACATTTGGGGCATATGTTCTGGACTTGTATATGTGTGAAGAAATTTTGGAATAAAATTCAAAAAATTTTAAGTGGTATATTGAGGCAAGCTTTAATTTTGACTCCAGGGTTTGCTATACTTGATGTTCCTGATTCTATGGGACTTTCCTTATCAGGGAATAGACTCTTGGTAAGAAAATGTTGTCTGCTTGCTAAAACACTGTATACTTCGGAATTGGAGAGATCCTAAAGGTCCAGAATATTGGGAGTGGAGAAACGTATTGCACCAATTGATATTATGGGAAGGAATATCTACTAGGAAACATGTGCGTAGAAGAGCTTATTTTTTAAAAGTTTGGTCTCCTTATCTTGATGGGGTTTCAGCAAGGGCTAGGAATGATATTTTAACAATTTAAATTGGCTTAGTTAGGATAAAATAAGGGGAGGGGTGAGAAATGAAAATAGATTAGTGGGGAGGATGTGGATTGAAAGGGGAAAGTACAAAAGGGTGAAGGTGAAAGGGAAAATTAAAATGTATTAATTATATCCTTTTGTGGATTATTACTGAGTGGGGGGAGGTGGATAAAGGTATGGACTGGGAGGGAGTATGGGATGGTGGTGATGGATAATGGGGGAGGGAGTGGGGAATTAAAAAGTAAAATATATATATATTCCCCGTTGTGGGAATGAATATGGTTGTTTAACATTGTTTAATATGTATGTTGTTTAAATTGTTTCGATATGTATGCTACTTATATTGTTTCAAAATGTATGTTGTCTACAATATGTTAACTGCTTACAATGAATAAAAAGATGAAATACTAAATTATAGTTTAATTGAGGAAAAAAATTGGAATTGGTATTCGCTGAGATATCTATTAGCCATTTCCTGTTAGTGGTAAGGTATTTTCTAGTGTGCCGAAATGGGAGATGAACAAATATGTTTTTAATTTCTTGCGGAGCTCCTTTGCATCATTTAATGCTCTTATTTCTTCAGGGAGGGAGTTCCATAGGGTGGGAGCTGCATGCGAAAACGCTTTTTTATTAGTTGTTTTTTTGGTAGTTGTGAAATCTTTTGGGATCCTGATTTTATTCGTGTGGCCTCTCCGTAGCGCTGTTTGAGATGTGTCTTTAGTGTTACGTTTTGTTAAAGAGACTGGGGCCATGTTATTTAATGTCTTAAATGTAGTGATAATCAATTTGTGCTTTATTCTGGATTGTATTGGGAGCCAGTGTAGGTTTGCGAGTATAGGTGTAATGTGTTCAAATGGTGGAACCTTCATTACAATTCTTGCTGCTGCATTTTGGGCAAGTTGGAGTCTCTTAATATTTTGTTTTGTTGTGCCTAGTAGAGGGAGATTGGCGAAATCAAAGTGTGGCGTAATGATAGCTTGAATAATGTTCAGAAAATCGTGTAGAAGTACAAGTGGACGTAATTGCTTTAAAAATTTGAGCTTAGACTTTTTTAGTAATGTTTCTAATATGTGTGTCCATACTAAGGTGTGTGTCAAGGGTGACACCTAGGTATTTTACTTCGTTTTTTATAGTAATGTTGTGATTTTGGAGAGTGATGTGGGTTGGAGGTATGTAGGATTGACATGCAATGAAGCTACAGGGTAAAACTATTTAAGACTAATAAAAGAAAATATTTTTTTCACTCAACGTGTAATCAAACTCTGGAATTTGTTACCGGAGGATGTAGTAAAGGCTGTTAGTGTAGCTGGGTTTAAAAAAAGGTTTGGACAAGTTCCTGGAGGAAAGGTCCATAAACCATTATTAAGAAGGGACCCAGGATATCAATGTTTGACCCAATACAAGCATTGTGGAACCTGTGTCTTTTGGGGAAACTGCTAGGTACGTATGACCTAGATTGGCCACTGTTGGAAACAGGATACTGGGCTTGATGGACCTTGGTCTGACCCAGTATGGCATATCTTATGTTCTTATGTAGCATTGCCGCCACTGCCCCCAGCAACTGCAAATAATCCCAGGCTCTGGGAGCCAGGTTCCTCTGAAATGTCTAGAGCTGGGTGAGGAATTTTCCTCAGCACTCTGCTGCCAGAAATACTCTGCCTATCCGAGTGTTAATGCGAGACCCAAGAGATTCCAATAACTAGGAAGGAACCAGCCAGCTCTTATGATTGACCTCCCAGCCAAGCCCTTTGAGAAACTGCACAACCCATGCCACAAACCTGAGAGCCTTGGACCGGGATTTGGCCGGGATTAGCTAGTCATCAAGATATGGATGCACATAAATGCCCTCATGATGGAGCACCACCACCCCCCACCAACATGACTTTCAATAAAGTCCTGGGCATGGTTGCCAAACCTTAAGGATTTGCTCAAAACTGGACGTGCTCGCCCAACACTGAAATTTAGTAAGAGTTGCTAATCCTCTCAGATGGGAAAATAGAAGTATGCCTCGGCCAAATCCAGTGAGTAAAGAAACTCTTCTTTGTGCAGACTGAATAACTGAGCGTAGCTTCTCCATGCAAAACTAGGCCACTCTCAAACACTGGCTCACCCTTTTGAGCTCAAAGATGAGTCAAAAGGAACCATCTTTCTTTGGGACAACAAAGTAGATAGCATACCCTTCCCTTGCCCCTCTCCGAAGGAGGCATGGGAAAAATTGAGCGAAGATAGAGAAGGCATTTCGGTGTGTAACGCACCACCTCCCCTTTTGGGGAGCGGAACCACAAAGGAGTCCTGAATGGGTTTTGCATACTTGAGCACATAGCCTTGCAGAATGATATACAGAATCCAATAATCCTCAGTTATGCGGGCCCATTCATGGGAAAAAAGACTGAGACGACCACCCACCTTTGGCACCCCGTCAACGAGAAGAGGAAGACGACTTACCGATAGAGCATGTCTAGTCTGCTGGGCTCCATGAAAGAGCTGCGACTGACGCTGGGCCAAAGAAGTTAGCTGGTTGCCTTCCAGAGCGACAATACCTATTCGAAAGCAGAATGAGTAGATTGCTCCCCTGAGGAGAAAGGGCACTTGGAGGGTGCCTTGGGCTTATTCTCAGGTAGCTGTTGAGGACTGATCTCCCCCAGGTTGTTAACTATCTTTTTCAGGTCTTCCCCAAAGAGTCAACCCCCTTTAAAAGGGCAAACGGGCTAATCGCACCTTAGAGACCACATCGACCAACCAATTTCACAGCCGGAGCTAGAGCCAGAGACATACCAAAGTGGACAGAGACATTCTCCAGGCAGTCAAATGCATAAGATTGCAAAAGGCATCTGCCAGGAAAGCCGCCACCAACTCCAAGCAATCAGAGGGCTCATCCTCTGGCAATAGTTGTACCCAGCACAGCAGGGCATGAGCCGCTAAGCCTCCACAGGCCAAAACCTGTACTGAGAGGGAAGGCGCAGAGAAGACCATCTTCAGGAGCCCCTCCATCTTCTGGTCCTGTTGATCCCAGAGGGCCATCCCTCCCTCCACTGGTCACTGCTGTGACCAAGGCATTCACCTTTGGAAAACAGAGCTATTTGTCTAAGTCCCCCTGTAACCAAGCGTAGATCCTGCTTAGATGCTCAGCACTCCAGAGCACTGCCTCCAGGCAGCCCCATTCCATCAACACCATCTGCTGTAGCTCCAGTGGAAAGGGAAAAGCTCTAATGGGTTTCCTGATACCAGCCAGAATGGAGTCAGACTGCGATTGTATGGACTCTCCTTCTAAGGAGTCAGGAATACGCAAAGCTGCTGCAATTTGGGCAAAGTTGGGACCGCCTCTTGGTGAAATAGTCTGATCACCTGGGAATCCCCATCATCCTCAGGAGACACTTCCCCCTTCTCTTGGCTGGACTCACTTGCAGCCGAATCGTCTCAAAATGTGTGATCTGCATCCAGCATGGACAAGGACTTATCCTCTCCCAGATCCCAGGCCAACTCCTTGGGGCCCCTCCCCCCATCAGGGGGAATGTCCCCGGAATGGGAGCATTTCCTTTCCACCATAGTGGGCCTTGGCACAGAAATGGGCTCCAATTCACTGGAGGACTGAACTGGAACCTGAAAATGGGATAGAGAACCCCTTTGCCCTGCTTTCCACAATGCCCATACATGCTGGAAAAGTGTGGCAAAACTCCACTGCGGCAGTGTCCACCATCACTGGCGAGGGGCTGAGGAATAAGAAAAGGAGGACCTGATTCTACCTCAGTAGGAGGCCCAGAGGCCTGTGGAGCTGAGCCAGCCCCTGCAAGGGGGCAACAGGCCCTGAGGAAGAAGATCCATTCACCACCTGAGAAACTGAGGAACACCCCAAAACCATGTTGGAAGCCCTCTAGGATCGGCTGTTCAAACAGAGCACGTACTATCCAACAAGAAACAGTGCTGCTTGCTGCAGCCAAGACAGCAGGGGAGAGATGCAGACATCAGTCGCCACTAACCTGCACCAAGAAAGCAGCCTTAGCTATCTGTGCTCAGCTAGCCCCGGGATGGGTAATAGGCCATAGCTTCAGACCCTTATTGCTCTGCCAGCCCCACAGCAGGAAGAAACCTTAGCTGAACGAAACAAACCATTATCGTCAACCACCTTTCTGGACACCTGCAAAGCCCCCGAGGCAGGCCCATACCTAGCCCTGTGTGAGCGGTGCAGCCGCACAGGGCGCAAAGGCTTAAGGGGCGCATTTTAGCTGTCTGCCGTTGCCTGCCCACTGCCACTTTTTCTTCTCTCAGCGGCAGCAGGCAAATGACAGATAGCTAAAATGCACCCCTTAAGCCTTCTCGCCGGCATGCTAAGCAGATCTGTCCCTCCCTGCAAGAGCAGGGAGGGACAGAACTGCTTAGCATGCCGGCGACTGCACATCGGGCACGCCTCTTCTCTCCCGCCTCGGGGGGGTGGGGGGGCGCACGCCCGATGCGCGATTTGCACTCGGTAAAGCCCTGCCCCGAAGTACTCACAAACCACAGCTCTGGGGGTAACAGGCAGCTTCACTCCATAAGGAAGGGGGAGGAGTCACTCTCAACCAAGAGCCCTATTAAATGAAATTCTAATTCTTCTCTCTTTTTTTTTTTCAAAATAAGAAAATTTGACAAAGCGCCAGAATGTTCCGAGAGCACCCCTTGAGGATCCACTTGACCCGGGCATCCCCCTTGCCTCAACTGATCCTCTTGAACAGAATGAACCCCTGCACCGGAAAGAATATCCCAGAGGGGTATCTCAAATACGCTCTTGGGGTCCTAGACAACCAGGCTCCATTGACAGGTGCCCTCAAGACAGCTGACAGGAGCCTCCAGTCCTAGCACCAAACAGCAACCACTATCTGCTGGGGACAGAGAAATACCAGAGGGTGTCCGTAGCTACACCAGTATTTATGCCAGTGATGTAGTCACAGCAGGTTTCTGGTATGGTTTATGGTTTATTATTTGATATACCGCCCTTGGCAAATGGCAACAAAGCAGTTCACAAAGCAAATTTAAGTGGTATTTTCTCTGTCTCCATCATCTGCTGGTAGGGGGAGACAACCCACTTGTCTGGACTGGTCTAGCAGGATAATCTGGAAACCATGTTTTCTCTACACCATTGCCTGTATGGATACAGCATATTGCCTGTTAGCTAAAAATACCTATGATTTCTATTTTTCTTCTTTTACTTGCTGATACTCCCATATTTCCATTATTACTAACTGTATGCCCTGTCTTGAGCAAAGCAATTTCATTTTCACAAACGGAATTATCCTTCATTTACCTGTTGTTGTAGGCGAAGCTTATCCTCTTCCAGCTGTTTGATTTTTGACCTTTCCATCTCTACTTGATGCATACAGTCGTCTCTGGCACGTCGCATAGCATCCTGTAGCTCCTGAAGGCCACGTTCATGGTCTGTTTGCAAGTCGGACTTCACCTTTTTGAACTAAAATTTGAAAATAGTTGCTATCCAAAAGTAGTCATTATTTAAAATATATCACAGGCTGGCAAAATGTCCTAGTGGCAGCAATCTTCTACCATACTGAACACCCAGGTTCAACTTCTAGAGCTGGCTCCTGTTCTTTAGGCCACCAAGGACTGAGGATGCTGTGTACATATTTAAAAATCACATGAAGTGAGGTCTAGTCATCACAAAACAGCATCATCCACTAATTGACTTAGAAACATAGAAATATATCAGCAGAAAGAGACCATATGGCCTATCTAGTCTGCCCTTCCATATCAACTACTATAGCCCCTTTTTGTCCTTTAGAGATTTTCTGTGTTTGTCCCATGCTTTCTTGAATTCAGATAGTCTTTCTCTACTACATCCACTGGTAGACTATTCCACACATTTAGCACTATATCCGTAACAAAATATTTCCACATATTACTTCTTATATCCCACCTTCACCCTCATCCTATGTCCCCCTCGTAGCAGAGCTTGCTTTCAATCAAAAGTGGCTCTATTGTGCATCTATTGCCATGGAAGTATTTAAACATCTCTATCATATCTCCTCTGTCCCATACATTTTAAGATCTTTAAGTATGTCCCCATATGCCTTATAATGAAGATAACTGAGCATTTTAGTAGCCACCCTCAATACCGACTCCATCCTGTTTATATCCTTTTGAAGGTGTGCTATCCAGAATTGCACACAATATTCCAAATGAGGTCACACTAGAGACTTAGAGGAACTATCAGCTCCTTTTTTCTGCTGGCCATTCTTCTCCTTATGCACCCAAGTATCCTTTTAGCTTTTGCCGTCGCTTTTTATACCTGTTTAGCCACTTTAAGATCATCAGAAACAATCACGTCTAGGTCCCGCTCTTCTTTTGTGGACAGAAGTACTTTGCCCCCTACACTGTAATGCTTCCTTTGATTTTTGCAGCCTAAATGCATGACCCTGCATTTTTTAGCATTAAATCTCAGCTGCCAAATTCTTGACCATTCTTCAAGCTTAGCTAGATTCCTCATGTTATCCTACTCCTTCCTGGGTGTCTACTCTATTGCAGATTTTGGTATCATCCGTAAAGAGGCAAACTTTACTCGATAGCCCTTCAACAATATCACTAACAAAGGTTAGCATGTTATCCAAGTTATTACTCCTGTTCTATGTAAAGCATAAGCATGTTATCCAAGTTGTTTTCTCCTGTTCTATGTGAAGCCAAACAGTTTGTTATGGTCATTTTGTTGTATGTAAACCGCGCTGACAATAGTGCGGTATATAAGAAATTGTAATAAATAAATAATAAATAATAAAAAGAATCAGACTTAAGAGCATAGTTATACCAGGTTTCAAAGAGAAGAACAAGAGAGAAGTGTTTTTGAGTTTAAACAAAATAGCTAAAAAATTAAAAAAAGGCTTTTAGAAAAAAAAGGGGAGACATGCAAAATTAGCACTTATTTTTCTACAATAAAGATTTTATTTTAGAGTGATATGGAACAGAAGCATAAAGAATGATTGTCTAGATTAGAGGTTCCCAACTTTTTTTGTGGTTCTTTATTAACCTCCAAAAATTTCAGGGACTCCCTCTCCTAAGCACCAAACCTGTCCCCAACTAGCCTTCTCTATCTCCCTTTCGCCCTCTCTCAATCACTCTTCCTCCCCCCCCCCCCCCCCCACACCTCCATCCTCTTTCCCACCAGTCTCTATCTTCAGCCAGTCCTTGTAAGTCAGTCTCCCTTCCTCTGGTCCCCTTCCATTGGTATTGTCACCCTCTCCTCACATATTGATGCTGCACTGCTATACCCAGTCCACGCAGGCTGATACTGGTCCTGGCACTCCGGCTTCTAGATTCTGCAACTGCCTCTGATCACACCACCCACCCAATAACATCTGCTTCTTGTCTTTGCTTCTGATCCCACCCTCAAGGCTGCTACTGCTTCCGGCCTGTTCATCTATGTCCCAGTCCCAATCTATACAAGCTGCTGCTCTTAAAAGCCCTGCGGCTATTGATACAAACAGCTACTACCAAACCCACAACCACTGCTTATCCCACTTCTGCAGCAGTCTCTGTATTGTGCTTGCATGAATTATAGCAGCAAGAAAAGGCTCTCTTCTATAACGCTGATTCCCCGTTACAGTTCCACAGATCCCCAGGAGTCCACGGATCATAGGTTGAGAACTGTGTGTTGAGATTTAAATGCTATTGTGATATAAAATGAAAAAAACCTTTTCCATTTATAGATGACACTTGTGTATCTATACATGCCTGTTCTTACTCTTTTGGTGGCCCAAGTTTCATACGTTTTTGATCAGACTGATTTATTGATGTTTTTTGCCCCATCCTGTACTTACTGTAAAAAAAACTTTAGCAAAAAACAGGATTACCGTGTCTAAAGAACTGCATCAAAAACATTTTCATTTCAGGAATATTTTAGGACTTCAATTGCATTTCAGCCATTCCTACTTCTACAATGAGTACCGATCGGACACAGAGAAATTAGACTTACCTGCTAATTGTAGTTCCTTGAGGAACTCCAGTCCAGTCCTGCACCTCTGGGCAGTGCCCCTCCCCCCCCCCTCCAGCAGCTTTGGAGACTAAGCGTGTCATCTTTTGATGACACCCTGGTATATCTAGCTGGCACCGCCTACCAGCCCCAGTATTGTCCTTACAAAGCAGACTCACGGAAGTAACAACAAAGTGCAACCCCAATTTAAACTCTAGAATAAGCCTGCAACCTGCTCTCCCTTCCCAGAAAGGATTTCCCGACCCCTCCCCTCCAGGGAGAGAGACACCAGAGATCTCTATCTGCACCACCCCACCCTCCTCTGGGAGTATCAACTGACAGGTTCCAGAGATTCCTTCCTCCACCTCACCCACTACTACGAGGCACCCGCTTCAGGACCAAGGCGTCCCACCAGCACGGGATAGGGAGGGATTCGGGACTGGACTGGAATTCCTCAAGGAACTACAATTAGCAGGTAAGTCTAATTTCTCTTTCCCTATCGTCCCTCCAGTCCAGTCCCGCACTTCTGGGATGTAACAAAGCAGTACTTTAATGGGAGGGACCCACACAACCGGCCTGAAGCACTGCTGATCCAAAGCGAGCATCCCTCACCGCCTGGAGATCCAGACGCTAATGCTTAGTGAAAGTATGCAGCGACGACCATGTCGCTGCCCTGCAGATATCCACCGGCGGAACTAAGCTATATTCCGCCCAAGAAGCCGCCTGCGCTTTCGTGGAATGTGCTCTCAAACCTGCCAGCACAGGTTTGCCCTTCAGAACATATGCCAATGTAATCGCTTCCCAGATCCACCTTGAAATGGACGCTTTGGCCGCCATCTCGCCTTTGCACGGCCCTCCAAACACAAAGCGCCTATCCGACTTACGAAACGGATCAGTCCGCTTCAAATACTTTTGGAGTACCATCCTTACATCCAGCGCCCGCAACTGCTGCGATACCAGCCCATCCTTACCCTCGGTCAACGCCGGCAAAGAAACTTCTTGGTTTACATGAAAAACCGACACGACCTTAGGCAAAAAAGAAGGCACCAGCCTCAAAACAACTTTCTCCTTAGAAAAGGAAATAAATGGCTCCTGGCAAGACAAGGCCTGGAGCTCTGAAATCCTGCACGCCGAACAGATAGCCACCAGAAAAACAGTCTTCAGCATTAGATCCTTAAGAGAAGCCTGCTCTAGTGGTTCAAACGGTTCCGCCACCAAGGCATTAAGTACGAGGTTGAGATCCCACGAAGGCACCACCCCTCGTCATGGAGGCCTGAGATGTAACAGCCCTCAAAAATCTAAGCACATCAGGATGCAAATCCAAAGGCCTCCCCTGGATTTTACCTCGATAACAGGCAATCGCCGCCAGCTGCATGCGTAAGGAGCTAGCAGCCAGCCCCTTATCAAAACCTGCCTGTAGGAAGGCCAGAATATCCGGAACTGAAGCCGCCGCCAGACATGTCCGCCTATCTTTGCACCAAGCCTCAACTATACGCCAAACACGAATATACGCAAGACACGTGGATTTCCTTCGGGCATGCAACATGGTCGCTATGACTGCCCCAGAATACCCTCTTTTCCTCAACCTTGCCCTCTCAAGAGCCAGGCCGTAAGCGAGAATCGATCCACCTGAGGCACTGAAAGCAGTCCTTGTATCAGCAGGTCCTTGCGCAGAGGTAACCGCCATGGTCGTGCCGCCAGTAGCCGAACCAGATCGGCATACCAAGGGCGCCAAGGCCAACCGGGAGCGATCAGAACTACTAACCCCCGATGCGACTCTATTCTTTGCAGAACTCTTCCTATGAGTGCCCACAGCGGAAACACGAGGAGAAGTCCCTGTTCGGGCCAGCTCTGAACGAGGGCGTCGACCCCTCTGACATTCGCTCTCTCCGCCTGCTGAAAAATCGTCTGGCTTTGGCCGAGCTGAACATTGCCATTAGATCCATGACCAGTTCACCCCAGCATTGTACCAGTTGCTCGAACACTCCTTGGTTGAGGCACCACTCTGCTGAGTCCACCCAAACTCTGCTGAGATAGTCTGCCTGCACGTTCTGGACTCCTGGCACATGTGCTGCCGACACCGCCTGCAGCAGGCTTCCAAACAAACCGTCGGCTTCCTTCTCCAGGGCAGGACTGCCCGTACCCCCCTGCCGATTCACATACGCTAATGTTGTCGCATTGTCCGAGAAAACCCGCACTGCTTTCCCTCTTAGGATTTCCTCGAAACTGAACAGAGCCAGAGACACTGCCCTCATCTCGAGTCTGTTGATCGACCACCGAGCCTCCAAGGGTCCCCCACTGCCCTTGTGCAATGAGCCCCCCAGCCTGTGAGACTGGCATCCATAACCACCGGGACCCACCTTGGAGCTTTGAGGGGCATGCCCTTCTCCAAATTCCCCAGTCGCAGACACCACCTTCCTGGCTTCCAGTGGACAATGGAGTATCTGGATCAATGGCGGACTCTGGTGAGACCACGGACTGAGCAACGCCCTCTGTAACGCACGCATATGCGCTCTTGCCCATGGAACCAACTCCAATGTAGCCGCCATGGTCCCTAGAACTTGCAAGTAATCCCAAGCAGACGGGCTCACTTGGGCCAGGAATCGACGTACTAGGTCTCAGGAAACCTTGCCCATCCGGGTGTCGAAGCAAGCACCCAGATATTCCAACTCCTGGGTGGGAGTCAAATGACTCTTGGAAAGATTGACCACCCAACCAAGCCCTTGCAGGAACTCTACCACCTTCTTTGTTGCTTTTTCGCTTTCCTCCTTGAACTTGGTCCGAATTAGCCAACCGTCGAGGTACGGGTGCACGAGGATTCCTTCCTTGCGAAGTGCTGCTGCCACTACCACCATAACCTTGGTGAAAGTGTGTGGCGCCACAGCCAGACCAAAAGGCAACGCCAGAAACTGGAAATGCCCCATTGCTACCGCAAACCGAAGTAATCTGTGGTGATCCTGTCTTATGGGTATGTGAAGATAGGCCTCCGTCAGATCTAGAGACGTCAAGAACTCTCCGCTTCATACCGCCACTATCACCGACCTCAACGTTTCCATGTGGAAGTGTGGAACCCGCAGACAGCGGTTGACCCCCTTGAGGTCGAGAATCGGGCGAAAAGAGCCCTCCTTTTTGGGTACCACAAAATAAATGGAGTATTGACCGCACCTGTACTGATCTACCGGCACTGGTTCGATGGCTCGTAGTTGCAACAGGCGTGACAAGGTTTTTTTCTACCACCTTAAACTTGCCCTGAGCCTTGCAGGGGGACTGAATAAAAAACTCCCTTTTGGGGTGTATACATTCCAGGGAGTAGCCCTCTCCGACCACCATTGGTCGGATGTGATCTGGGCCCAGGCAGGGTAAAGGTCCTGTAGCCGACCTCCCACAGGCTCTACCTCCGCCTGAGCCCCCCTCTCTGCTCCTCGGAAGCCACGAAACCCCTGCCCCCTGGCAGGGAATCTGCCCCTCTGAACCTGGGTAAAGCGGGGATTACAAAACTGTTTAAACTCCCTCGGCTGGTTCCGAGTCGAGGAAATACTCACTCTGCCTCCGCTTGTCCTTGGGCAAATGACCCCCTTTGGACTCCCCCGTCCTTTACCAACTTCTCCAGGTCCTCTCCAAAAAGGAGCTTTCCTTTAAGGGGCAGGTTACTAAGCCGGGCCTTAGAGGAACTGTCTGCCACCCAGTTTCTAAGCCACAAGTAGCGGCAAGCCACCATAGAAGCCATACTCTTAGCAAGCCCTCTAATGAGATCATAATGGGTGTCTGCCAAATAGGCGGCCCCCGACTCCAACTTTGCTGCCTCATCTGCTGTAGCCTGCTCCGAACCTCCTGGACCCTGAATCCTTTGCGACCAGCGGAGGCAGGCTCTAGCTACCCAAGCCCCACAAATGGAGGCTTGCAAAGACAAAGCAGAAATATCAAAGGTCTGCTTCAACAACGTATCCAGCTTCCTATCCTGGGCATCCTTAAGGGCCACACTTCCCTCTATGGCAGCGGTTCTCAACCTGTGGGTCGCAACCCCCATGGGGGTTGCCACAGGATTTAGCGGGGGTCGCCTCACTCTGCCAAGTTAAATTTTTTTTTTTTAAAAAGCGCATAAGTTGCTGCCGCTGCCGAGTCTGCTTCTCGGCAGCAGCAAACTCACCGCCTCCCTTCTAATGCAGCCGCGGCTCCCTGTGCCACTGCCGGTAAAGCTGTTGGGGAGCCTTCCTGTCTCTCATCTCGACGGGCTCCGGGCAGCATTGTCCCACCTCCAAAGGAAGTTGTTTACCATTTCCCTTGGAGGAAGGACAATGCTGCACGGAGCCTGTTTAGAGACAGGAAGGCTCCACAACGGCTTCACAGGCACAGCCGCGGTTCCCTAAGAGACAGGGAGCCGCGGCTGCAGAAGGAGGCTGACATGGGGAGAGGGGAGGAGGGGGCAGGGAACCTGCAACGGGGCTGACATGGAGGGAGGGAGGGAGGGGGGGGGCCGACATTGACAGATGGGGGGCTGACATGGAGGGGGGGAAGGAGGGGGGGGGGCTGATATAGATTTGTGGAGGGAGGGGGCCGACATGGACAGGGGGGCTGATATGGATGGAAGGAGGGAGGGGGCTGATATGGATGGATGGAGGGAGGGGGCTGACATGGACAGAGGGGGGCTGACATGGACAAAGGGGAGAGACAGGGGATAAATGCTGGACAGAGAAGACAGACATTGCAGGTTAGGATTATAATGGGTTGATGGGGGAGCTAGCACTGGTAATGGGCAGATGGGGGGCTAGGACTGGTAATGGGTTGATTAGGGAAGGCTAGGACTGGGAATGAACTGATCAAGGGGGGGTTGGGACTGGTAATGGGCTGATAGGTGTTAGGACTGGTAATAGACTGATGGGGGGCTAGCATTGGAAATGAGCTGATCGGTGAGGTTAGGACTGGTAATGGGCTGATGGGGGGGGGGGTAAGACTGGTAATGGGCTGATTAGGGGAGCCTAGCAGTGGTAATGGGGCTGAGGGGGGGGGACTAGCACTCGAAATGAGCCGATTAAGGGAGGCTAGGACTGGTAATGGGGTGGGGTAGGACTGGTAATGGACTGATCGGAGGCTAGCATTGGAAATGAGCTGATCGGGGGGGGGGGGCTATGACTGGAAATGGGCTGATTAGTGGAGGCTAGGACTGGTAATGAGCTGATAGGGGGGGGTAGGACTGATATTGGGCTGATTAGGGGAGACTAGCACTGGTAATGGGGTTGAGGGGGGGGGGACTAGCACTGGAAGTGAGCTGATTGGGGGGTTTTGACTAGGAATGGGCTGATTGTGGGGAGGGGAGGATAGAGCTGCTAGCCCTGGAAGAAAACTGGGGGGCTAAGGCTACAAATGGGCTGATATGAGGGGATGGGAGAATGGAACTGGAAAGGAGTGGATCTGAGAGGGGTTACGCTGGACAATAAACTCAATCTCAAGCCACACATAGGCAAAACAATACAAAAAGCCTACTACAAGATGCGAATCATCAGGAGACTGAAACCACTCCTCGCCCCAGAACACTTCCGTACCGTATGTCAAGCTCTGATAACCCCACTACTGGACTTCTGCAATCCGATATACCTTGGTCTACAGAAACAAGCCATCAAACCACTCCAACTGGCACAAAACACCGCAGCACGAATCATATCCGGAACTGCAAGACAGGAGCACATCACACCCACCTTAAAGGACTTACACTGGCTTCCAATCAGTGCACGCATCAGATACAAAACTATCATAAAATCTATACAAGATAAAACAGCACACATCAGCCAACAGCCTGCACACCCTCATACAACCAGACACCAGTACACGTCCAAGAAGAAAACAAACTCACAACCGAGTCAGCACCCCAAGTGAATACAAACACACACGCAAGGACACAACAGACCGAGCACTCTCCATGGCTGCTCCAACAATATGGAACAAACTACCGGACGATTTGAGGGCAACTACAGACCTCAAGGACTTTAGGAAACAGCTGAAAACCATGCTGTTCATAGAACACTATGGACACATCACATAGTCTAAATAGCTGTATATCAGCACACGTCACCGCCTAACACTGTATGTATATAAGATGTTTTTAGCACCACTGTATATAGCCCACATTGTACATAACTCAAACTAATCTAGCACACAACACAACACGCACCCAACTAAATTTTCACCCTCACTGCATGTATAACACACTCACACTACCAGATTGTTTGCTGTGATACCACCTTGATTATTATGATAAGGCGGTTTAGAAATACTGTTAAATAAATAAATAAAAATAAATTTGTCCTAGAAGTGACTGGTCAGTGGGGAAGAAGGGGGACTGGAAGGGAATGGACACCAGTGGCAGTCATGGGAATGCAAGTTGACATTGGAAGGTACTGGGAGTGAGGACTGGAAAGGGGCTGATACTGGGAAGTGTTACTGGGACTGGAAATAGGCTGATGGAAAGAAGTGAAGAAAACAAAAGAAGAGATAAGAAATGGCAGATGGACCATAGACCACAGAAAGAGAGCTAAGAGAAGAGAGGAAAGCAGAAGCCTCAGATTGGGGCCAGCATGATCAGAGAATAAATTGGTCAGACAACAAAGGTAGAAAAAATAATTTTATTTCATATTAGTGATTTGACTACAAAAAGCGTAGTTACTCACCTGTAACAGGTGTTCTCCAGGAGCAGCAGGAATCAGTCCTCACTTATGGGTGACGTCGGCGCCGACGGAGCCCTCGCGGAGCAATTTTCCCCAGCTTTCAAAGAAAGCCTTTGGGAATTGCAGCGCGCATGCGCGGTCGTCTTCCCGCCCGAGGGTGCCATCTTAGCCAGTCAGATGACATAGCTAAAAAAGACAGCATAAAAATTTGCAAAAAGAACATAAGCAGACGATTGCAACTCCAAGGGGAGGAGGGAGGGTAGTGTGGACTGATTCCTGCTGCTACTGGAGAACACCTGTTACAGGTGAGTAACTACGCTTTCTCCAGGACCAAGCAGGAAGTCAGTCCTCACTTATGGGACTCCCAAGCTCAAGGCTACCGGAGACCCTAAGCACAAAAATGAGCTCCCTCTAGCTCAGCAGCACAGAAGGATAGAATCTTCGCTGAATTATCACCCGCCGGTAGCCCACATCCGGGATGGAGGGTAGGAGTTGCTCAGACCTCAAAGAGATTACGGAGGACTGCCTGTCCGAAAGCACTGTCCCTACGTGACTCCCTCTCGAGACAGTAATGGACCGCAAAAGTCTGGCTCGAAGACCAAGTAGCGGCCCGGCAGATGTCTGCCAGCGGAACAGAGCGGAGGTAAGCCACTGACGTGGCCTTTGCCCGAACGCAATGAGCCGTGACTCGCCTTTCTAAGGAGAGTCCGGCTGCCCCATAAGCCCAAGAGATACAGTCCGCAACCCAGATGGACAGAGTACGCTTGGAGACCGGGAGCCCCAATCTATTGGGGTCAAAAGACACAAAAAGCTGAGCAGCTTTACGGTGCTCCCGCGTACGGTCAAGGTAGAAGTTCAGAGCCCTTCTACAGTCCAGGGTATGGAGGACCGTCTCAGCTCGGCTGGAGTGTGGTCTGGGAAAGAAGGTTGGAAGTACCACCTCCTGATTGATGTGAAAAGGGGAGACCACTTTAGGCAGAAATTTCGGATGAGTCCGTAGGACCACCCTATTCTTGTAGAACCTAGTGTAAGGGGGATCAGACACGAGGGCCTGCAATTCACTTACGCGTCTAGCGGAAGTGAGGGCTATCAAGAACAGTGTTTTCCAAGACAGAAAACGGAGAGAACAGGTAGCCATAGGTTCAAAAGGCGGACAGGTGATCCGCTGCAAAACCACATTCAGGTCCCAGTCAGGCGCTGGCGGGCGCAGAGGTGGTTTAAGTAGAAGGAGACCTCGGAGAAACCTCGCTACGAGAGGGTCGTTGGAGAGAGGTCTGCCGTCCACCGGCACATGATGTGCTGACAGAGCACTGAGGTGAACCTTGACGGAGTTGGACTTAAGTCCCAGATTAGAGAGGTGCAGCAAGTACTGCAAGATCACCGACACCGGGCAGGAGAAGGGATCCTGAGACTGTTGGGTACACCAGACTGCAAAGCGACGCCATTTAAGGGCGTAGCATTTGCGGGTAGAAGGCCGTCGCGAAGCCAAGACGACCTCCTCCACCTCCGCCGGCAGGAGAAGGGGAGCAAGGACCACCCTCTCAGCAGCCAGGCCATGAGGTTGAGAGACCTGAGGTTGGGGTGCAGGAGGGACCCCTGATCCTGAGTGAGGAGATCCAGTTGTACCCCCAGAGGGATTGGATCCTCCACCGCCAGTTGCAGCAGGAGCGGAAACCACGGCTGCCTGGGCCAGCGAGGGGCCACCAGGATCATGAAGGCTTTGTCTCGGAGAACCTTGAAAAGAGTCCGAGAGACTAGCGGGATGGGAGGGAAAGCGTACAGAAGGCTCCCCGACCATGATATCAGAAAGGCGTCCGCCGCAACCCGAAGGGGGTGTGGCTGACGAGAGCAGAAGCGAGGAAGCTGCCGGTTGTGAGGACTGGCAAAGAGATCCACTGTGGGGAGAGCCCACTTGAGGAAGAGCTTCTGGACTACCAAGGGATCCAGACGCCACTCGTGCAGCTGAAGGACCCTGCTGAGTTTGTCTGCAAGGCAATTTTCCTGGCCCGGGAGATAAACTGCCTTGAGGAGAATGCCGTGACTGACGGCCCAAGAGCAGAGCTTCTGTGCCTCCCGGCAGAGGAGGGAAGGAGCCCGTGCCCCCCTGTTTGTTCACGTAGAACATGGCAACTTGATTGTCCGTCTGGACAAGGACGGACTGTTGGGAAGTCAGGTGGGAGAAGGCCTTGAGAGCTAGGCGGATCGCCCTGAGCTCCAGGAAGTTGATCTGCTGAGCAGACTCCCACGTGGTCCAGAGGCCCTGAGTACGTGCCTCTTGGCAATGTGCTCCCCAGCCCAGGAGGGATGCATCGGTGGTCAGCACCCGGGTCGGCTGAGGTGACTGGAAAGGCATTCCGAATATCAGGTTCGGCTGCCGGAGCCACCACCGGAGAGACGAGATCAGCGGCTCGGAGACGCGCACTAGGTCTGCTAGGCCGCCCGTGGCTTGTCGCCACTGCTGGCGGAGACACCATTGAGCAGACCGCATATTCAGGCGGGCATTGGGGGTCACATGGACGGTGGAAGCCATATGGCCGAGCAGTCTCAGGAAGCGCCTGGCGGAGACCAGGGGCTGGCTGCGAAAGCAGTCGGCTAGGTCCATGAGCCGTTGAGCCCTGTCGAGCGGTAGGTATGCTCGCGCCTGAGGAGTGTGCAGCCTTGCGCCGATGAACCCGAGATCCTGTGAGGGGAGCAAAGTGGACTTTGCGAAGTTTATAACAAAGCCCAAGTGCTGCAGCAGAGTCACCGTGCGGCAGGTGGCGTTGGTGACCTCCTGAGCGGACGCTGCTCTGATGAGCCAGTCGTCGAGGTACGGAAAGACATAGAGGCCGTGAAGCCGGAGATGGGCCGCCACGACCGCGAGACATTTTGTGAAGACTCGCGGTGCGGAGGACAGGCCAAAGGGCAGTACTCTGTACTGGTAATGATTTCCTGCCACCACAAACCTTAGGTATTGGCGGTGGCTTGGGTGGATGAGGATGTGCATGTAGGCATCCTTTAGATCCAAGGAGCATAGCCAATCTCCCTGCTGGAGGTAGGGCAGAAGGATTCCAAGGGTAAGCATTTTGAACTTCTCCCGCACAAGGAACTTGTTGAGGTTGCGCAAGTCCAGGATGGGTCTGAGGCCCCCTGTTCTCTTTGGTATCAGAAAATACCTTGAGTAAAAGCCTTGACCTCTCAGGTGGTGTGGCACCGGTTCCACCGCCTGTTCCTGCAGAAGACCTGCTAACTCCTGAAGGAGCAACTCCCTGTGCAGAGGGGGTCGCGGAGGTTCTCCCGGAAAATAGGAGGGAGGGACCTGATGGAAGTGGAGAAGATAGCCTTCTCGCACGACCTGAAGCACCCAGGCATCTGCGGTGATGCTGGACCACCTGTGGGCGAAGTGAACCAGCCGGCCTCCAGTGCTGGGAGGAACCAGCGGGGGGGGAGAGGCTATGCTTAGTGAGTCAAAGCCCCCACCCTGCTGAGCAGGGGCTGGTGGTGCAGGCTTGGGGGCTTGCTGCCTACGGGACCCGTTACCCCGTCCCTTGGCCTGCTGGCCCTGTTGGGGAGCTGCAGGGGCCTGATAATGGGGGTATTGTTTGTAGGCAGCCGCCTTCCTCGGGTAAAAGGACTTTTTCCCCGAGCCCTTCTTTTTCTGGGAAGGGGCGGAGGTCTTCCTAGAAAGCCTGGTCCTGGTGAGAGTCTCAGTCTCAATCTGCGCAGCCTTTTCCGCCATGGGCTTGCCAAAGAGGTTTTCGCCTCGGCAGGGGACATCGACCAACTTGTCCTGCACCCAGGGTTCAAGGTCTGACGACTGAAGCCAAGCCTGTCGGCGGGCACCGATGCCGGCTGCGGCCACACGAGCCGAAGCTTCAAAGCCATCATAGGCTGCTCGGGACATGAACTTCGAGCATTCCCGAATGCCAGTGGACAAGGCTAGGAACCTCCGCAAGGGTTCCTCGGACAGACCAGCGGAGAATCCGGCTAGCTCTTTAGCCAGATCCCGGAGATACATGCCCATGTATAGCTGGTAAGTCTGGACACGACATGCGAGCATAGAGCCCTGGAAGCACTTCTTGCCCAGGCCATCCAGGTTACGGGCCTCCCTTCCAGGAGGCACCGAGGAGTGCATCTTCTGGCTCTTAAGACGATGCATAGCCGATTCCACTACCATGGAATGGTGTGGCAGCTGTGCCTTTTGAAAGCCAGGGCTCTTGCGGACCCGATAGATAGAATCGACCCGCTTGCTCAGGACCGGCGAGGAGGCCGGACTCTCCCACATGCGGAAGAGTAGTCGTTCCAGCATAGGAGGAACCGGCACAGTAAAGTGTTCCCTCGCGGGAGAGTCATACTGGAGGGCGTCGAGCTCTTCGGCTCGAGGCTCCTCCTCGGGATCCGCAGGGAAGGCCAAAGCCTTGGCCATATCCCTAACGAAGTCCGAGAACCGGGCATCCTCCGGGGGGGACTGCTTCCGAGGCTCGGACTCCGGTGAGTCCGATGGGACACACCGAGTCCGGAAAGAATCAGGTGACTCTTCCTCCTCAGACTCCCAGACCGATTCCGACGAGGACTCGGTGGGGTCGGCCCGGACAGGGTGCGGCGCCAGCCGCCCCGACGCCGAGGGAGTCGGCGTCGGCGACCTCGGTCCCGAACGGGAGGCCGAGGGTGACCTCGACCGAGGATCGACTCGAGTTCTCATCGACTCGAGGATCGGCTCGGTCTCCGGGGTCGACTTGGACGTCGACGTCCCGGCGGTCGGGGCAGCGGCGCCAGCGAAGCCAGCGAGCAGTGCCCTCTGCTGGTCCATGAAGGCAGACAGTCTGCTCTCCAAGGCCGTCAACCTGAGTCCGAGCTCAGGCGACCCAGCAGCCCCCGACTCGGGCCCCGACGGCGTCGGGCCCGACGTCGGCTGTCGCGGAGGCGAGTCCAGAAGGACCACAGGACTTACCCGGGCAGGCATCTCCGACTCCAGGCGAGGTCGCTTCGGGATGTGTTCCTTCTCCAAGGACCCGGGGCGGCTGTCGGGGCTATGCGACCTGGCCCTCGCGGAACCAGGAGCGTCCACCGACGCCGCCCTCGCGGGTTTCACCTTCCGACTATGGTCCCCGGAGGGAGAACCCCGGTCGGAGGAGCTCCGGCGACGGTCCGAGCTGGAGCCTTTCGACGCGGAGGCCTCCGACGAGGTCCGGGTACGGCTGGGGTCAGCGAAGATTCTCTCACGCTGATGCCGCCGACTTCTCAACGCCTTTGAGGACAATTTGCTGCAGGGCCCACAGATCAGTTCCTCATGATCAGGGCCCAGGCAGTGGAGGCAAAAGTCGTGTGTGTCGGTTAGTGACATATTTCGGTCACACCGACCACACCGCTTAAAGCCACTGGCAGCCATCGGGGGAAAAAGGGCCCCTGCGAGGTCAAAGGACCGGGCTGCCAGGGAAAACGAAAACGAAAGCTGACTAAGTCAGAAAAACCGAAAAAAGTAAGAGGACTCGTGACCGGCGTCGCGAGTCCGGGCGGGAAAACGATCGGCGTCGAACCGAAGGAAAAAAGGATAAAATAAAGAAGAAAATCAACTTTTTCGCGGGGACAAGACGGGGACGTCTGTAGGGCTCCGCGGAAAAAAGAAGACTGGCTAAGATGGCACCCTCGGGCGGGAAGACGACCGCGCATGCGTGCTGCAATTCCCAAAGGCTTTCTTTGAAAGCTGGGGAAAATTGCTCCGCGAGGGCTCCGTCGGCGCCGACGTCACCCATAAGTGAGGACTGACTTCCTGCTTGGTCCTGGAGAATCATAATTATTTTGAAATCAAATATTGTTGTTATTGGGATTAATTACTGTGGTTTAAATAAGTAAATTTTATAAATAAAAACATAATGCAAAGGCCTATAATATATTAATAATTCAACAAATGATTAAAGCGACAATGCGTTAACAGTAAAGGAAGAGAGATGCATTTGATTTTATCAATGGGAGTCATCACAAGTTGACCAATGGTAAAAGGGGTCATGGTACAAAAAAGGTTGAGAACCACTGCTCTATGGGCATCATAGTCTTCTTGGTGACCGTAGACACTGCCGCGTCCACCTTTGGCGACCGCAGGAGCTCCTGCTCCTGCAGTGGGTAAAGGCATGACAAGGTCCGCACACCCCTGAGAACTGCTTCTGGCTGGTCCCACTCCTCTTGTATCATCTGCCGAACCACTCTGTGGACTGGAAATACTGTTTGTGACTTCCACACCACCTGAAGCAGTGGATCCTCCAAAGTCTCTTCCCTCTGCTGGGAGATTTGCGAGCATATTCAGGGTCTTTAAAGACTCCAAGATGAGCGCGGGAAGCTCCGCCCGCCTAAACACGCTCACCAGCCTGGCTCGATCTTCCCCTTCCAGAATCTTGCCATCCTCTAACTCTTCTGAGTAGTCCAAGTCTACATCCAAATCATCCCCCTCAGGCCCATCCGACTCTAGCAATGGATGTCTCTTCTCCATGCCCCTGAGTCTCTTGGCCGGGACTCCCAACTCACCATCCACTGCTGCTGACGCCCTCTTCAACCCAATTGACGGCGAAGAGGGTCCCTCTGACAAGCCCTTCTGAGGCAAGCAGAATGCCTTATGCAATAGCAAGACAAATTCCAGGGAAAAATCAGCCGGGAGGTCTGCAACCTCATCGGCAATAGACATGGAAGGCCCCGGGATGGCTGAAGGACCCTGGTCTCCCGCCGTTGCTGACAAAATGGGGCCCCCTGCCTCCTGCGCCACAGTGGAGGTCTCCCCTTTGTCTTGCAGCTCGTGATCTGAAGAGGCAGTCTTCTGTGTGAAACCAACACAGACTCCAGCCTCCGAGACTGCCCCCCCTACGGGACCCACAAAGCAGGCACTGCGGTCTTGCCGGCATTGTGGCCTCACCCTTTCTCTCCTCACTTTAAACTTCTCTCTTTCTTTTTTTTTTAAACAAAAATTCTCAACACTGCCCTTTAAAAACTAAGAGCCACAGCAAACTATCAAAACTATTCGAAGACAAAACCCCCCAAATAAACCAAAACTAAAGTAAATTTAGCTTTATATTATTTTTTTTTTTTACACGCCGCTAAAGCGACCCCCGGGCTCCCTGCATGCTGCGGCGCAACGAACGGTGCTTGATTTCCAGGCCCGCAGATCCAAACGCCTGAGCACAGCACGAGGGTGGGAAGGCCAGCCGCAGGCTGCTCCGCACGTCAGCGGGAACCGGCGCCACGTGCTAGCGGCCTTCCCAGCATTGCCTGCTCGTCCGCTCACTCACCGTACCGCTGACACTTCTCCACACGGGACTGCTCCCCGCTTCCAATCACCGCGATCCTGTCTGTGGCTATCTCTCTCTCTCTCTCTCCCCTGCGCTCAGCCGCAGAGCAAGGGCTTCAGCTCTGGGGGAGGGTGAAGAAGTTCTGTTTGTCAGCCGCTCTCCTCTGGCGACTCCACACCCGATCGCGGGATCAGGAGCCACTCGGAGTATCCCCTCTGTTGAATTCTCCTCAGTATCCCGGTTCCTGGAAGGGGTGGGGGGGGGGGGGATAGGAGCAAGGGAGTTCTGATTCTTTTTTTTTCTTTCAAAACTTTAAAAGAATAAAACACAATGCCTAACCCTGTAAAAGCATGGCTTCCAAAGTAAAACCACTAAACCAAACCTCACTAACTACACTATCCTCTCTTCAGTGCGCCCAGCACTCTGGGCCACCACCTCCTAGCTGCTTGGAGACTGAGCAATACTGGGGCTGGTAGGTGGTGCCAGCTAGATATATCAGGGTGTCATCAAAAGATGACACGCTTAGTCTCCAAAGCTGCTGGAGAAGGGGCACTACCCAGAAGTGTGGGACTGGACTGGAGGGACGATAAGGAAACAGTATATTTCTTAAATGAACAGCTATAAACTAAAGTTCTTTATATAATGAAGCTTATTAAGCTCAAAGTAAAACATGAAGGTTCCTGGTGAAAGCACTGGGAAGGGAGCAAGACGGAGGAAACAGATGGATCTGTGAAGGGATGATTGAAGGTGTAAATAGAGGAGCTAGAAAGGTGGTGAAAGGGGGCATGGGAAGCTAAGCAGGGGATAAGAGTCAAAGGGTTGGAGACCATGGAAAGGTGATAAATGATAGGGAGGGAGCTGAGGCTAGTGAGGGGATAAGAGGCAAAGGAAGGTAGATGAAGGCTGGGGAGGGGGTGGGGTATACAATGTCCTCACTGCAGTACTTCTCCGGGGCTCTTTATTGTTCTTAAAGCCAAAAGAGGCCCATACTATAACCATGGCTAAAGAGATTACACAAAAAAGAAAAAGTAAGAATGAGGGCTTAAATATTTCTTCTAAAATAGCTAATCATGCTTACCTCTGCTTCAGCACTGGCAAGCTGACGTTCTCGTTTTTCTAAGTCTGCCAATGTTTTCTGCAGTTGTTCTTCCAAAATACTGTATTCTGACAACTTAAAGAACAAATAGCCTTTTTAAAAGCGAAAACAAGTTTAAAGCTTTTCTAGACAATTACATGTTTTTAGAGAGATTTTGGTATATTCCATCCCTTAAAAGTTGAACTGCAATCAATTTAGATTTTATACTACTTCCATAGCTCATATCATTACACTGAAGTTATCTATTCTCTGAAGAAAGCTGCTTGCCAGTCATCTAAGTGGGTGACCTCTGTCATCTAGCACTGTTTTCTGAAGCTTCCCTAAACATTTGTAATAAGTTCTTTCAGGCATAGATGACAAATCTCATGTTACCACAGAGTGCCTCAGTTTTGACAGCTCAGAAAAGGGAAGGAGAATGTACAAGATTGGTGGCCCAGAGTCTTCAAAGAACATTACAGGTAAGCAATTTGGCTCTCTCTCATCCATCGCATGCGAGACTCAGAGTTGCCAAATTGCCCAGTTCCAGGAGTGAGATTTTTGGCCAGTTCTGGTTTTAAATTTGCATTGCAGTTCAGTATGGTATTTGAAGTTCCTGATTTTACCCATTGAAATCAGTGCTGCAGGTCCCATAATAAATCAGGATGAGATAGAAATCCAGGACTGGCTTAAAATCTCACTCCTGGAACAGGGTAACTTGGCAACTCTTGGCAACTTCCTAGCTGTCAAACAAATGGAAAAACACCTGTCAACATTTAAACACTACTAAAAAGTAGAAGAATTACTGTATTTGGCAAATTAAATACTATGTTTTCCTTTTTTTTTTTTTTTTTTAAAGTAATGGTAGTGGTGATGGTGGTGGACAATCCACTCGGGGAGCCCTGAAAAGCCGTCCGAATTGAAACTTCAGCAGAGCAAGAGAACTGCCAGTAAGCTCCAACTCCAAAGGAAGCATCATTACTTGACGAGGGTCACTTCTTAAATTCACTTTCCCCCAGGTGGGCCCTCGCCTAAGGGCCATGCAAAGGGCCCTTAAGAATGGACCACAAGAGAAACCCACTCTCCCTGGAATTTCAGCCCTTCAACTTGCCATCTTAGAGGAGTTCTGTACTTCTAACTTACTCCTGTTCCTGAGTCTTCACTGGATTGGTGCCACTGAAAGTAACTAGTACCACCTAGTACTTCCCAGTGCTCCACACTCTCAATGGAACCTCTTCACCGTTCAAGTCTCTATCACTTCTGCATACAGTATTTCTCCCAAATCCTACTCATACTCTGCACCCACAAAGGTCATTCTAGATCAGCTGCCACTTGCCAGCAGTACTCAACAACACTACTCAGCCATCATGGTGTCTTTTTCACTGCTTCTAATTATTACACTCTTCGCCCTAATCACATGCACAGAGTCCTTCACACCTCGCTCAAGCCTCATCCCAGTTATTCCCCACAGATACCAGTTAGCTGTCTCTCACCATACCCACAAAATGAAAAGCAGATCCACAAGAGCATTTCCACATATCATACCCTCCTGACCTCACTGACACTCACTCCCATGAACAGACAGCAGCTGGTTGTCCTCTGAAATTTGCTCTATTCAATGCACGCTCCACATGCAACAAAGTCACATTGCTATTCAATTTTCTGGATGAGCACAACCTGCACATCATGTGTGTTACAGAATCCTGGATAACAGACGATGATGTAGTCCTTATGAATCAGCTGACTCCACCAGGACAAACTGAAGAGGTGGTGTCTTCATTTTAGCCAGAGATCACCTACCCTTCCAATACCGCTTCCAGAAATCAGGTCAAGGCTTAGACATTCTCCTTATAAGAAAACAATCCCTATCATTATGTCTAGCCTGCAGATCCCCTGTCTTCCACAGATGAGCTTACAACCCTGCTACAAACAGCCTGTGATCTTACTATAGGCACCAAACTACTCATACTATTGGGTGGATCTTAACCAGCACCATACAAGTCTGCAAAGGCCTTCAGGGATACGATGGAAGCATTAGAATTCTCCCAGATTAAAATGCCCAACTCATGAAAAAGGAGGACTTTTAGACCTCATTTTATCCCCAACCACTTCTAAACAACCAACCCCCCCCCCCAAATCACCACTCTCATAGTCCCCTGATCAGATCATAGACTGATCATCTTTCACCATTTCCAAGACCAGGCCACACTTCACAGGACACAACTACAACCAAACCCCAGAAGATTCAGGTGCCTAGACAGGGAAGAGAACCTAAACACAATCTACCCACACCTTAATCAGGACGCCTAAGACTTAGACTCACTAGTTGAGAATTGGAACCATACAATAACCAGAGCAACAGTAACTCCATCTAGAAAGCTCACTAGGAGAATCATTCTGCTCTGGTACACTGCAGAGCTAAGAAATGTCAAAACTAGACTTCGCCAGCTTAAAAGAAAATGGCGGCATTCCAGGATCTCAACCAATTGCAGCAACTATATCACTAAACTCCAAGGTATCAGCACATGACAAAACAGTGCCAGGAAGGAATACCACTCTAACCTAATTAACAAGTCCCTAAACCGTCCTAGGGTGTTTTTTTGACACTGTCAATTCACCGTTAAGGAACCCTGCCCAGAGCATGACAACTTAACCCCACAAATTCTTGTCAACCACTTCCATTCGAAGATGATCATCAAAATAACACCTCAACCCCAGCTCTTAAACAACCTATCTACCCTCAACTGATGTACCTTTCCAACATGTTTCCCAACAACAATTAGAAACTATCATCTCAACCCTAAACACAACCACCTCTCCCCTAGATCCATGTCCGGTGAGCTGGATCAAACTGGCTCAATCTAAACTCACCCCCACAATACTTAGGATCACTCTTTCTTAAAGCTATATGCCCGAAAGCCTCAAACATGCATCCATCTGACCAATACTCAAGAACAACAAGTTGGACCCAGACACCCCAAATTCCTACAGTCCAATCTCTAGTTGCCATTTCTTGCAAAGATTACTGAAAAGTTGCTACAGTGCCAGCTCCAGGATCACATAAATATGCATGCCCCCCTGGAACCTCAACAACATGGATTTAAGCCACAACATGGAGTTGAAAACCTACTTACATCAATCATGGATAGACTGACGCAAGGTATCCAAAAACACCATCAAGGTTTTGTACTATTCCTAGATATCACGGTGGCCTTTGAATCTGTACTCCACTCTGTGCTAATTCAACGCCTACAAAATACAGAAATAGGCACCACAACTTTAAAATGGTTTGTCATGTCTGAATGAGCACCAATAGCATTAACTAGTGGCAGGAATACATCCAATCCATTCAAGCTACAACAGGGCATTCCTCAGGGCTCTGCTCTCCTCTTTAATATTTACATTCAGCCTATCTGCGCAATCATACTGGCTGAGGGGAGATATGATAGAGGGCCTATAAATTAATGAATGGAGTGGAACGGGTTAATGTAGATCGACTGTTTACGCCATCAAAAAGTAGAAAGGTCTTCTATCATATATATTCAGATGACATAATGCTGTATATACCATTCTCCACTCTGCACCCAGTTTACACCTCCCTGATAACTGCTTCATAGTCAACACCAAATAGCTAACTAATCATAACTCCTCAATCAATTACCAAAAAACAGAAATTCTCCATATCAGAAACTCATCCTTCATTCCACCAACCCACTTAAAGATACCAAGAGCGCAACTACAGGTCAACACACAAATCTGATACCTTGGAGTTATTCTGGACCAGGGATTAACACAACCACCACAAATCAGCATCATCATCAAACTTGCCTATCACAAAATAAGAACAGTGCAAGCCGAGACTTCTGCTTGGCATCCATGAATTCCGCACGGTTGTCTAGGACCTCATCACACCACACTTAGATCCTGTAGGATTATGTTACAGTAGTCCATCAGGATATGTAACCCACAACTTGCAAATGGTACAGAATACAGTTGCCCGGATTCTGCACGGAACATCTGTTCACAATCATATCATTTCAATCCTCAGCACCCTATACTGGCTCCCCATTACCTCCCATTCTAAATATAAGGCATTACTTACTATATTCAAAGTATTCCATGGCTTCTCCTCAGATTATCTACAATCTCTCATTCTAAGGACATCAGATGACAGACCTAGGAGAGCCAACACACAGTTCACACTTGCTTTTCCTCCCACCAACAGGAAAAGCACGCACTACTTCAAGCTGAGCATTTTCTCTAAACACCCCGAAGGTTTGGAATGTGCTCTCAGATAGTATCCAGTCCATAGCCGACCTAGAAGATTTCTGAAGAAGCCTAAAAATGCATATTTTCATTGAACACTTTGATGGACTTGTCACTTAGCTATAACGCTCATACCCTAAACCACAGCTTTTGTAGGCCACATTGAGACAAAGAGGCCTTAGAGTTAGGCTTTAATATTTGAAAAGACTCAAGTGGTGGTTGAACACAAAAATTGTCCTAGATAGCCAATTTGTAGGGATCTCAAGACATATAAGGGCACATTTCAGAAAGACTGTTTATGTTTCATCTAGGATGTCCAAGTTAAAACGTCCAAATTCCATGCGAAGGGCAGTAGATGTGGTGGAAGCTTGTAAATACCTTCTAAAACAAACACTTCTCTCTGTCTGAAAAGATAAACATTCCCATAAATTAAGAAGATCCAAAAAACAAAAATCACACCAAAAAAGGGAACCAAAAATGTACTAGAATCACTGACAAAACATTGGACCCAAAATACTATTTGCAATACAGTATCAAATAAAATTTTGAAAACACCAGAGAGCTCAGTGATATGGTGCAGTTACTCACCTGTAACGGGTGATCTCCGGGAACAGCAGGAATTTAGTCTTCACATATGGGTATCGTCGGTACCGACGGAGCCCGCAAGGAACGCTCCCCAACGTCCAATAGGAAAGATTTTGGAAGCATCCCACAGCGCATGCGTGCTGCTTTCCCGCCTCTGTACCTCTCTCACTTCAGTTGAGTTAATAGCTGAGACCAAAGGAGAGAAGTAGAGAAAGAGAGAGATAGAGACAAACTCCTAGGGGAGGTGGGTGGGTTGTGAAGACTAAATTCCTGCTGTTCCCGGAGATCACCTGTTACAGGTGAGTAACTACGTTATCTCCAGGAACAAGAAGGAATGTCGTCTTCACATATGGGGACTCCCCAGCTGAAAGATGCCAAGGGGTGACCCCAGCTAGCTGCGAACCCAGGTGAGATGGGTCATGCTTCCTCCCATGGACCTTAGGCATCCAAACTGTGGATGGTGGGTAGGAGTTGTATTAATTATGGAAGAGATGTTGTAGAACAGCCTGGCCAAATGAGGCATCCCAACGGGAATCCCTGTCTAAGCAATAGTGGGCTGTGAAGGTATGTACCGAAGTCCAAGTGGCTGCTTTGCAGACGTCATCAATAGAGACAGAATGAAGGTTAGCCGCTGAGGCTGCCATTGCTCTCACATTGTGAGCCGTGACATGGCCTTTGAGAGAAAGTTACTTACTCTGATATGTATAGGATATGCAATCTGCAATCCAATTTGACAGAGTTCTTTTAGAAACTGGAAGTCCCAAATGACTAGAGTCAAAAGCCACAAAAAGCTGAGAAGATTTTCTATGTGGCTTAGTTCTTTGGAGATTAAAAGCCAAGGCTCTTTTACAATCCAATGTGTGAAGATTCCTTTCCGCATTGGAGGCATGAGGCCTAGGGAAGAATATAGGAAGATAAACCAACTGATTTAAATGAAAAGGCGAAACCACCTTTGGCAGAAAATGAGGATGAGTCCTGAGGACTACTTTATCATGGTGAAACCTTGTATAAGGAGGGTCAGCTACGAATGCCTGTAGTTCACTAATGCGTCTTGCAGAAGTGATGGCAATTAGGAAAATAAACTTTCCATGAAAGAAACTTTAGGTCTGAAGTGGCTAAAGGTTCAAAGGGCGGTTTCATAAGCTGACCAAAAACAAAATTTAGATCCCATGCCACCGGTGGTGGTTTAATGGGAGGTTTTGTTAACCCGTTTTGGACAGCTCGCATATTCTCTCTCTCTTCTGGATGATTTATTAGATTTGTTACACTCAAACTACTATGAAATACCGGCAATAATAAAAAATATTAAAACTTTGCAGAAAATAGAAGTTTCACATAGTGTATGTTTTTCATACACTGGTCCAATATAGTATATTGTCCATCTTCAGAAAAGATAGGATTCCGTTCCAATATTCATTGACAAACATACTGTATGATACTATTGAAACTGCAGTTTTCATTTAAAGCACTTTATTATGATATAATATAGTTTCTCAACAGTCCATTCTGATGGCGGAATATGATACACGTGAAAACACTTCTGATGCAGTGCATCGATATTGCAACATTGAAACACCTAAAACAGAATGCTTGACAGCAATTAGTTTCGACAACACATTAGCTCAGCATATGAAAAACATACAAGGCCGATATACACACCAATAACTCTGACACTAAGTAACTTATAATTATCTAAACCTATTTTCTAAAGTCTACAAATACTTTTATTTGCAAAATAGTAGCTATTACAGCATTATAAGCTACTTACTATTTTTTGTGATCTTTTTATGTTGAGCCGCCAGTACCGTCAAAATCAGCAAACTTCGAATATCTATTAAACTAACTAGACCTCAGATAAAAAATCTGTATAAAACGCTTTTTGACATAACGATAATAGCTAAACATAGTTCCACTGAATTTATAACCATTAATTAGTAAACAGTTGAGTAGTAAGTATGGAAACCTTATGTATGTAAAACATATGCTGGTCCAAAATGGGTTAAAAGTAGGCCTCTCATAAATCTTGATATAAGTGGATGAGAGGAAATAGGTTGTCCATCGAAAGGTTTGTGAAAAGCAGCAATAGCACTAAGATGGACTCTAACTGAATTGGTCTTCAGACCAAAAGTTGATAATTGTAGAAGATACTCTAGTAGCAACTCTACAGGTACTAAAGGGGGTTAAGTCCCTTTTGTGAACACCAGATAGAGAACCTTTTCCACTTGAAAGCGTAGGAACGTCTTGTGGAGGGTTTTCTGGAAGCCAGGAGGATATCCTTTACTTGTTGAGAAAGGTTAACATCCTGGAATTCTAGGCTTTCAGTAACCAGGCCCTGAGATGTAGGGACTGGGGATTGGGATGCAGTAAAGATCCGTCCTCCTGCGACAGGAGATCTGGAGCATTCCCCAACTCCAGAGGAGTGGTTTGAGAGAGACGCAGAAGAAGAGGATACCACGTTTGCCCATGGCCAACGTGGAGCTATGAGTATCATACGGCCTCTGTCTCTCTGACGTTTGAATAAAGTCTTGGGAATGAGGGGAATAGGTGGGAAGGCATAGAGGAAGTCCTGTCCCCGGTGGAGTAGGAAAGCATCTCTTGCCTGACAGTTTTGAGCCGGAATTCTGGAACAGAATCGGGGAAGTTTGGCATTTTGTGGACTTGCAAAGTGGTCTATAGCTGGTATTCCCCAGATTCGAAACACTCAAGCAAGCTGGTATGAGTGGAGGGACCACTCATGTGGCAGCAGTATTCGACTGAGTTTGTCTGCCCACAAGTTTTGAATGCCCAGAAGGTATACCGCAAACAGGTGAATTTGTAACTCTCTGGCGAGGGCCCATATTCCCAAAGCTTCGTTGCATAGCGACAGAGAGCCTGTTCCACCTTGCTTGTTCACATAGAACATAGCTACCTGATAGTCGGTTTGGACCAGAACCGTTTTGTTGCTGAGATGGCCCTGAAAGACTTGAATAGCATTGAAAATGGCTCTCAGCTCTAGGAGGTTTATGTGAAGGGAAACCTTCTGTGTGGTCCAAAGACCCTGAGTGGAGAGATCGTGCAAGTGGGCCCCCCAACCCATCTTGGATGCATCTGTCGTCAGAGTGATTTGGCATAGATGCTGCTGGAAAGGAGTGTCTACAAGGAGGTTTTCCAGGGATTGCCACCATTGCAGGGACAAAATCAGACGAGTGCTAGCTCTGATTTTGTCTGTTAGTTGACCCGAGGCTTGTGACCACTGAGAGGAAAGGGTCCACTGGGCTGCTCGCATGTGGAGGCGAGCATTGGGAACCACATGGACAGTGGATGCCATGTGTCCCAGCAGTTGAAGCATCTCCCGAGCAGTAAGGAATACCTTCATAGATGCTTGATATGCCAGTTGTATTATACGTAGACAGCGTGGATGGGGCAGGAAAGCCATCGACTGCCGTGTGTCTAGAAGAGCCCCTATGAATTCTAGAGATTGAGAGGGGGTGAGATGAGATTTTGGGAGGTTTATGACCAGCTCCGAGTATTGAAGAATTCTCATTGCTCGAGAGAGCGCGAAGCTGGCCTCTGGAACTGTCGATGCTCAAATGAGCCAATCGTCTAAGTAAGGGAAGACAAATATTCCGAGTCCTCATAAATGCTGCTACCACTGCTATGCATTTTGTGAAGACTTTTAGAGCAGAGGCTAGTCCGAAAAGAAGACGTCTGTACTGGAAGTGTCTTCCTTAGACCAGGAATCGAAGGAACTTCCTGTGATCTGAGTGGATGAGAATATGCGTGCACGCATCTCTTAGATCTAGAGAACATAACCAGTCCTGACTTTGGAGGTATGGTAAAAGTGTTCCGAGGGAGATCATTTTGAACTTTTCTTGGAACAAATATTTGTTTAATTCTCTGAGGTCTAATATAGGTCTGTGTCTCTCTATCTTCTTTGGAATGGGTACTTTGGAATGGGTACCCTGTTGGGGAATGGGTACTTTTTTGATTGCTCCTTGAGCTAGAAGTGATGTGACCTCCTGCCACAAGAGGTCGGTGGCAGGGCCCTGAGAATTGAATTGTTTTATTATTGTAGGTGGGGACAAGTTGAGAAAATGAAGCTTGTACCCCAGTTGTACAATGGACAGAGTCCAATTTTCTGATGTTATTTGTTGCCATCTTTTGGAAAAAAGCATAGTCTTCCTGGAATGGTCAAGGGTTCTGGACCTTTTAGGGGCAGAATGACTAAATTCTCCAGATAAAAGTCAAAGACCCTGAGGGGGCTAGCTCTGTTGAGCCAGTTTAGCTTTTTGAGCTTGCGGCTTTCTTTGCTGTCTGTTCTATTGTTGCCCCTTCTGGGGAACATGGCGCGGACAGTGAGTTTGATGGGTGTAAGATTGGTAAGGCTTCTTTTTCTTACTGAAAAAGGTTTTTTTGAATATTTTCTTCTTTGCTGGGTTGGCTGTAGACTTTGACAATCTGTTTAAAGTAGTATTATCATATTCAAGCTGATTAACCTCCTCCTGTGCAAGGAATGTTTCCCAGCTTTTCTTGCACCCACTGTTCTAAGTCTGATGCTTGAAGCCAAGCAATACGACGTGCTCCTATGGATATAGCAAAAGTTCTGCTAATACATTCAAAGCAATCAAAGGTAGCATGGTTCATGAATTTTGAGACATTCTGGACATGCTTGACCAGAATAAGGTAGTCTGCTGTTTTTTCCTCCGAAACACAAGGACTAAGGAGCTCTAAGTCTTTTGTGACTTCTTCCAGGAACATTCCCATATAAAGAATGTAGGAACTGATCCTGGCTCCTAGCATGGAGGATTGAAAGCATTGATGGCCAAAGGCATCAAGAGTCCTGGATTCACGGCCTGGAGGATTAGAAGAAAGAGTAGTTACTCACCTGTAACAGGTTTCTCCAGGAGCAGCAGGAATCAGTCCTCACATATGGGTGACGTCGGCGCCGACGGAGCCCCTGTGCGAAGCATTTCCACAGCTTTCAAGGAAAGCCTTTGGGAATGCAGCGCGCATGCGCGGTCCCCTTCCCACCCAAGGGTGCCATATTGCTCAGTCTGATGACATGGCTAAAAGACAGCAAAAAAAAATGAAAATGAAGTATATGACTGCAACTCCAGGGAAGGAGGGAGGGTCGTGAGGACTGATTCCTGCTGCTCCTGGAGAGCACCTGTTACAGGTGAGTAACTACTCTTTCTCCAGGACCAAGCAGGAAGTCAGTCCTCAGATATGGGACTCCCCAGCTCTAGGCTACCAGGAACCCAAAGCTGAAAAAATGGCGCCCTCTGAAGAGCTTCAGCATCCGTGATAAGAATATCCTCTGAGGACGCCCCCAGACGGTAGCCCAACACAAGGGCCAGAGAGTAGGAGTTGCCTAAACCTCAAAGAGATTGCGGAGAACCACCGTCCGATAGCACTGTCCCTTCGGGACTCTCTCTCGAGGCAGTACTGGGCTGCAAAAGTCTAGCTTGAAGACCAAGTAGTGGCCCGGCAGATGTCTGCCAACGGAACACAGCAGAGATGAGCTACTGACGCGGCCTTCGCCCTGACACAGTGGGCCATGACTCGACCCTGCAAGGAGAGGCCAGCTGCTTTGTACGCCCAGGTGATACAATCTGCTACCCAAGTGGACAAGGTACGCTTGGAGACAGGCAACCCCATTTTTTAGGGTTAAAGGAGACGAGGAGCTGAGTAGCCCTTCAGTGCCCCCGCGTACGTTCTATATAAAAGGATAACGCCCTCTTACAGTAGAGGGTATGCAAGACTGTTTCAGCCCAGCTGGTATGCGGCCTAGGAAAGAATGTTGGAAGAACCACCTCCTGGTTGAGGTGGAAGGAGGAGACAACTTTTGGAAGGAACTTCGGATGGGTCCATAAGACCACCCTGTTCCTATAGAACCATGTGTACGGTCTATCAGAAACCAGAGCTTGTAGTTCACTCACATGTCTGGCCGAGGTACGAGCTACCAGGAAGAGCACCTTCCAGGAAAGGTAGTGTAAATGGCAAGTAGCCATCGGCTCAAACGGTGGGCGAGTAAGTTGTTGCAAGACCACATTCAAATCCCACTCAGTGGCAGGTGGACGAATCGGAGGCTTGAGCAAAAGCAGGCCTCTGAGGAAGCAGGACACCAAGGGGTAAACCGACAGACTGTCCCTCCACCGGTGAGTGGTGTGCTGATAGAGCACTGAGGTGGACTCGAACAAAGTTGGACTTAAGGCCTAGGTCTGACAGGTGAAGTAGGTATTGCAGTACCTCTGGCACAAGGCAGGAGAAAGGATCTTCATTGTGCTGAGTACACCATATTGAGAACCTACGCCACTTGAGGGCATAGGACTTTCTGGTGGATTGCTTCCTAAGAGGCCAAGACCACCTCCTCAACTTCCCTAGGTAGAGGTAAGGGAGCTAGCACTATCCTTTCAGCAGCCAGGCCATCAGATTGAGGGATCTGAGATTGGGGTGCAGAAGGGAACCCTGATCCTGAGACAGGAGATCGGGTTGCAACCCCAGAGGGAATGAAGTTTCCACTGCCAACTGCAGAAGAAGTGGAAACCACGGTTGCCTCAGCCATCTGGGGGCTACCAGAATCACCGAGGCCTTGTCCCGTAGAATCTTAAACAGAGTTCGGGCCACCAGGGGTGTGGGAGGAAACGCATACAGGAGGCCCGTAGACCAAGAGATCAGAAACGCATCTGCTGCCATTCTCAGGGGATGCGGCTGTCTGGAGCAAAACCTGGGCAGCTGACAGTTCAGTGGACTTGCAAAGAGATCGCTGGATGGAAGCCCCTACCGTAGAAAGATCCGCTGGACCACCAGTGGATTCAACTGCCATTTGTGAGGCTGGAGAATCCTGCTTAGTTTGTTTGCCAAGAAGTTCTCCGGACCAGGTAGATAAAACTGCTTTGAGAAGCATGCCTTGTTTGACTGCAAAGGAGCAAAGGGCCTGCGCCTCCTGACATAGGAGTCTGGACCCTGTGCCCCCTTGCTTGTTCACATAGAACATTGCTACCTGATTGTCTGTCTGAACTAAGACAGAATGGTGAGAGAGGACATGAGAAAATGTCTGTAGAGCCAAGCGGATTGCTCGCAGCTCCAAGAGATTGATCTGCTGTGTGGCCTCCCGAGGAGACCAGAGACCTTGAGTGCATGTGCCCTGGCAATGTGCACACCAGCCCTTTAAGGAAGCATCAGTCGTCAGCACCCTTGTGTGTGCTGGGGCCTGAAAGGGTACTCCCCTGAGGAGGTTTGGGAGATGTAGCCACCACTGCAAGGAGTCCAAGAGTGGTTTGGACACCTTTACTCTGTCTCGGAGGTCGCCTGTGGCTTGCGCCCACTGAGCTGTGAGGCACCACTGAGCCGCCCGCATGTGCAGACAGGCATTCGGGGTCACATATACCGTGAATGCCATGTGGCCCAGGAGTCGCGGGAAGTGTCTGGCGGAGACCTGAGAATTGCTTTGGAACTGTTGGCCAAGTCCATCAGCCTGTGAGCCCTGTCCTCGGGCAAGTAAGCTCTTGCCTGCAGGGTGTCTAATCTTGCCCCTATAAGCTCTAGGTTCTGTGAGGGGAGCAAAGTGGACTTTGCGTAGTTTATGACAAAGCCCAGATGCTGAAGAGAGACAGTGGGAAGAGTGGCTTGTCTGGCCTCCTGGAGAGACTGACCCCTGATGAGCCAGTCGTCCAGGTATGGGAAGACAAAAATTGCCTGATTTCTGAGATAGGCCGCCACCACCGCCAGGCATTTGGTGAAAACACTGGGGGCGGAAGTTAGGCCAAAGGGAAGTACTCTGTACTGAAAATGGTTTCCTCCCACCACAAATCTGAGATATTGTCTGTGGTCTGGATGGATAAGAATGTGAGTATAAGCATCCTTTAGGTCTAAGGAGCATAGCCAATCTCCCTGCTGGAGGTAGGGCAGCAATATCCCAAGGGTAAGCATCTTGAACTTTTCCCTCTCCAGAAACTTATTTAGGTTTCGCAAGTCTAGGATAGGCCGGAGGCCTCCTGTCCTTTTTGGTACCAGAAAGTACCTGGCGTAGAAGCCTTGCCCTTTCAGGTGGTGAGGCACCGGTTCTACCGCCTGTTCCTTTAGAAGACTTGCCAACTCCTGAAGGAGGAGGTTTCTGTGCAGATGGAGTCTTGGAGGCTCCCCTGGAAAGTGGGAGGGGGTAAGCTGGTGGAAGTGGAGCGTGTAGCCCTTCTGGACTATGCTGAGAACCCAGGTATCCCCTGTGATGGCTGGCCACCTGTAGGCATACAGGGTCAGCCAACTTCCTGTGCTGAGTGGAGCCAGCTGTGGAGAAGAGGCTATGCTGTGGGAGTCAAAATCACGCTCCCTGCTGTGCAGGAGCCGGAGCTGGCGGCTTGGGGGCCTTCTGCCTACGGGGCCCATGCCCCTTGGCCTGCTGGTCCTGTGGGGGAGCTGGAGAGGCCTACAAATCCTACACTCAATATCAGGCAGCACCCTTCCTTGGGAAAAAGGGCTTCTTCCCTTCTTTTTCTGAGAAGGGGCAGAAGTCTTCCTGGACAGCCTTGTCCTGGTGAGAGTCTCAGTCTCTATTTCCGCAGCCTTTTCAGTCATGGGCTTACCGAAAGGTTTTTCACCTCGGCAAGGGACATCAACCAACTTGTCCTGCACCCATGGCTCCAGGTCTGATGACTGTAGCCAGGCCTGATGGCATGCAAAGATGCCGGCCGCGGCTACCCAGGCCGAAGCCTCGAAGCCATCATAGGCTGCTCGAGAGATAAACTTCAAGCACTCTCGAATCCCTGTTGACAAAGCCTTGAATCTCTGCAAAGGTTCCTTTGAGAGGCCAGCTGAGAACCCAGCAATCTCCTTTGCCAGGTCTCGTAGGTACATGACCAAGTACAGCTGGTAGGTCTGGACACGGCAAGATAGCATAGAGCCCTGGACGCACTTTCTACCGAGGGTATCCAGGTTCAAGGCCTCCCGGCCAGGGGGTACCAAGGAGTGCATCTTCTGACTCTTCAGACGGTGCATGGCCGATTCCACAACCATTGAGTGGTGCGGTAGCTACGCCTTCTGGAACCCAGGGCTCTTACGGATTCGATAAATGGAATCGACCCGTTTGCTAAGAACCGGCGTCGAGGCCAGTGCCTCCCACATACGGAAGAACAGCCGTTCCAACATCAGAGGAACCGGTACAGTAAAGGCTTCCTTCGGAGGAGAATCATACTGGAGGGGCTTTGAGCTCCTCGGCTCGAGGCTCTTCCTCGGCGTCCACAGGGAAGGCCAAGGCCAAGGCCTTGGCCATGTCCCTCCCGAAGTCCGTGAACCGAGTATCCTCCGGGGGGGACCGTCTCTGAGGCTCGGACTCCGGTGAGTCCGAAGGGAGGCACCGGGTCCGAAGGGAGGCACCGGGTCCGGAAGGTGTCCAGGGATTCCTCGTCCTCCATCTCCCACTCCGACTCCTCTGAGGAGGAATCGAGCGGCTCCGGCCGTGTGGGCCTCGGTGTCACCCGCCCCGATGCCGAGGGTATCGGCGTCGACTACCTTGGTCCTGCACGGGAGATCGAGGGGGACCTTGACCAAGGATTGACGCGAGAATTCGACTCGAGGATCGGCTCGGTCTTCGGGGTCGACTTAGACGTCGATGTCCCAGTGGTCGGGGCAGATGCACCGGTCAGACCGGCGATCAGCACTCACTGCTGTTCCATGAAGGCAGCCAAGCTGCTCTCCAAGGCCGTCAACCTGAGTCCAAGCTCAGGAGAACTCAGCAGCCCCCGACGGCGTCGGGCCCAACGTCGGCTTCCCGGAGGAGAGTCTACAACTGCACTTACGTGACTCGGGGACTCTGGCTCCACACGAGGTAGCTTGGAAGGCCTCTCCGACTCAGAGAGCTCGGGGCGGCGGCCAGGGCTACGTGACCAGGCCCTCGAGGAACCAGAAGCCTCCACCGATGCCGCCCTCGCAAGCTTTTTCTTCCTTCTGTGCTCCCTGGAGGGAGACTCCCTTTCAGAGGAACCCCGACGGCACTCAGGGTCGGACACCCGAGATGTCGAGGCCTCTGATGAAGTTCGGGCCCGGCCGGATGCGGAATCAGAGAAAATTCTCTCATGTTGATGCTGACGGCTCCGAAGCGCCTTCGACGACATTTTGTCGAACGGGCCACAGGCCAGCGGGTCATGGTCGGGCCCGAGGCATCGGAGGCAGCAGTCATGTGTGTCGGTGAGAGACGTAAGTTTCTTGCACTGATCACACTTTTTGAATCCGCTGGCAGCCATCGGGGGAAAAAGGGCCCCTGCAAGGTCAAAAGACCGGGCTGCCAGTGAAAATACAAAAAGAGCGCGAATGCTAGTCACAAAGGACAAAAACCAAAAATGACAAGTCCGGACTCGATACGGGTGTACCGAGCCCAGGCGGGACAGGGAACCAGCGTCGAACCAGATAAGACAACGCGAAAATCGCAGAAAAAAAATCAACTTTTCCCAGGTGACACGAACTCACGTCTGTCGGGCTCCGCGGAAAAAGAAAGACTGAGCGAGATGGCACCCTTGGGTGGGAAGGGGACCGCGCATGTGCGCTGCATTCCCAAAGGCTTTCCTTGAAAGCTGGGTAAATGCTCCGCACGGGAGCTCCATCGGCGCCGATGTCACCCATATGTGAGGAATGACTTCCTGCTTGGCCCTGGAGAATGTGTTTTAGCACTCTTGATCCTTCGCATGGCCAATTCCACTACCATTGAATAGTGTGGTAACTGAGTTTTTTGAAAACCAGGAGAACTTGGCACTCTGTACATAGTGTCAAGGTATCGTGAATGTGAAGATATTGTTAAAGGAGTTTCCCACATTCTCAACATTAGATCATGTAAGATCTTATGAATGGGAAGCATAGCTGCTTCCTTGGGAGCCATAGGGTATTGTAGAATTCTTAATTCTTCTGCCCTGGGTTCCTTTGCTAAATCACGTATGAAATCCTGGAAGGACATATTCTCTGGAGGAGACATTCTGCGTTGAGGAGAAGGAACCAAATCTTCTAATAGATACGCTCTGGTACCGGTAGAATCGTCAGAGTCATCTGGGTGCTCCTGTAATGCATGGTATCGGTACCACTCAAAGTCAGTACTGAAATGTCTCAGTTCCTGATCCCCGATACTGGAGATCGGCATGGGGGGAAGCAGTCCTGTCGAAGCAGGTACTGTCAAGTACCAGTACCGATACATGTTGAAACGTCTGTTGTGGTCTTAGCGGTATTGAAGCTGCTAAGAGGGCCGCTAATCTCTGTTCGATAGCGAGTATTCTGTGATCCATAGCTCCTGCCGATGCCTGGGTGCCAGTACCGGTGGAACGGTGGAAGCGGCTACGACCCCAGAACATTGCACCAGTAGTTCCACAGAGGTGGAGGCCTCTGGAACATCCTGGAGCCCTGTTAGTGCTTTGGAGCCCGAAGACTAATGCCGGAGCTGTTTTGCTGGTGAAGTATCCTCAAGGGAAACGCCAGTGGCATCTTGATACTTTGAAGGAGATTTACCCTTCGAGGACCGGCTAGTCTTAGAAGACTTCAATTTGGTTACCTGAGGTCCATGGGAGGAAGATGAAGCCCTGGAAGACATCGATGCAACTGACATTGTGTCGGTGGCAAAATGGGTACCGAGTTTTGCAGCTCTATTCTGCAGGCCCCTTTTGGTCATCCTCGTGCAGGAGAGAGACTCCACTGGACAATGTTCAGGACCCAAACATTGTAGACACCAATCATGGGTGTCGGTGACAGAAATGGTACCGCCACATTTTGAGCATTTTTTGAAACCACTAGCTGGTTTCTCCATGCTTGAAGAAAAATGGACCTAGTGCCCAAAATGGCGCCTAGCACCAGAAGCAGGGAAAGATCCCTGAAGAAATACAAGTTTCTTTTTTAAGGAAAAAAAAGAAGAGACCCGGAGGTACCGGTAGGCATCGAATGAAGGCAGACGCGACCACAAAAACAAGAAATAAAGGTAAATTTTCTGCGGTGACAGGGTACCACGTCCTGTCGGCTTCGTGGAAAACAAAGAAATGAAGTGTGAGAGGTACAGAGGCGGGAAGGCAGCACGCATGCGCTGTGGGATGCTCCCAAAAGCTTTCCTATTGGACGCTAGGGAGCATTCCTGCGCGGGCTCCGTCGGTACTGACGATACCCATATGTGAAGACTACATTCCTGCTTGTTCCTGGAGATAAATATCTACCTGCCATAGCTAATTACGTCACTGAATGCAGAAACACCACTACAGTATATCACCTGATTAAACGGGTGCTGTGGAAGTGGAATATCTTCTGAATAGGGTGACTGCTCATTCTGATGAAGCCATGATACCGGTGAAACAGACGGCCGCGATCAAGATTGAATCTGCTATAATCTTTGTTGAGCCGTGTTTTTTGGACTGGGGGATGGATCTGACACAGCGTTATGATGCTGTGATTACAAACTTTGCTCCCTCCAGTTTATTGTTGCTAATTGTTACATCATTGCTTATACATTTATATACAGTATGGGTGATATACTGTAGTGGCATTTCTGCATTCAGTGAGTTCAATATAACAATGGATAGCACCTTTATTCATTATACACCTTCAAATTTTCAGTTGCCAAAATAATACCTTACAAACACTCAAGCTACCTCAGGTATTCTTTGGGGAACTGAAAATTTGAAGGAAGATACTTTGTAGGCACTTGGAAGTCTGAAGTTTTGATGTAAAGAAATATGTCAGTTTTAGATCTTCCCTGAGATAGATGTTTCCATCTCTCATTGAAACGTAGTGGCAGGCTTTGGACTATGTCGGATGAGTTAGTGGGGCTGTACTAAATGAACCTTCTTGATCTCCGGCAAGTTAAGTGATTGTTGAGTTTTACAAAATAAACGTTTTTTGGGGGATTTCACCTTTTGTGCACAGGGTGAAAAATCTCTTTTAGTTTAAATATTCTTTATTGAGAAATTAACAAATATAAACTTTGGTCCACCCATATTACACCCCATTATAAAACACAAATACACAAACCAGAAATTCTTAACATTTCATTAACTTATTTATTTATTTCTTTATTATTTCTTTATTTATTTAACATTTCTTCTATACCGCGCTATTAAAATCAGCACGGTGTACATCGAACAAGAATACTGCAATGTATACAAACAGCATTGAGTTTACAAAGAACAGGGAATTGAACATGGGAGCGAAACCATGGAAACTTGTACTAAGCAATCAACCAAACTATGTACTGGACCTTCCATCTCTCTTCAAAACTCCTTGTCAACTCTTTTGTGTTTTATCTGCCCCCCCAATAACGTACAACATGCCCAGCCCCTTCCTAATTATGTAGGCATAATACTCCTTTATCCCGAGTTACCCCTAGGTCCCCTCCACCAGAATATGCCTTAAACATCCATAAGTCCCCATGCCCGCAAAGAGTCCTATATCCTCCTTACCCCCATTCAATCTTCAAACCCCTATACTGATTCCAGGTTACTTAAGTATAGTGAGATATATCTATCCGAGACCTTCCTATGCCCACTAACTACCGTTATTTCACTAACCCCCCTCGCCTCCCCCCTTCCTAAAGTTAACTCCCCATTTCCCCCTCCCACCTCATTAGTCTTATAAACATCAGAGTAATTCTGGAGCTTGCCTCATGCAGGTACCTCTCACAGCTCTATAAACCATCAATGGAGGACATCGAGAATTCAGCTCCTGTTTCGTGGGGTCAGTGTTAGCAGGTACAGACCCCATCCCAATAAAAATGTTTTGGTGGATTTCTCATTAATCCATGCCCCCATCTGTTCAGTAAGAAGTAGCGTATAAACCTTCTTCCATTACCCCAATGTGGGGCCCCTCGGAAGTAGCCAATTTTGCAATAAAACTCTACGTGCAATCAGCAGCACCCATCCAAGCCAATTCCGCTGGGAACTCCCAAGCTCCTGCACATATGACAACAGACCCAATACTAAGACCCTAGGATCCCACCCTAAATGGACTCCCAGAATGGATGCGAGATGTCTCTGTAGAGCCCCCCCAAAACCACACCATCACCAGGCAGGTCCACCACATATGTCCCAGGTCCGCCCTCACTGCCCCACACCTCGGGCAGCTCGCTGTTGCACTACACCCTGCCCTAAACATTCTACATGGGGCAAAATGGCTCCTTTGCAATATTCAATACTGCATTTTCCGTAGACCCGCATTGATACTGGCCCTAGGGATGACAGCAAATGTGCCAATCATATCTACCCCTACAATCTCCACCCCCAAGGCTTGAGACCAAGCAGAGGCCAGCCCTTGCTCTTGCGATTCCCCCTCTAAGTTGAAATAGTCTTTCTGTAATACAGCAATCCGAGCCTGAGATTCCATACCAGAGTACAAAAGTTCTTCTAGTCTAGTACATATACCATCTTGCAGGTCCCTTTCCCCCAAACTATGTATGTAACTGCACATTTGCATGTAGGAAAAGCTATCTTTGCGGTCCAGTTCATATCTGGTCTGCAGTTCATTAAAAGACAAGAGCTTCCCAGATTCATGTATTACCTGTTCAATAACCATTATGCCCTTAGTTTTCCATTTACGGAACGCACACCCACCTCCCCTGCATCCCCGGGAATAAAAGCCCCATTGCCATACAGCGGTAAAAGTGGTGTTACCCGCGGGTTCCCATAACATTTACTACATACTATCCGCCATACTTTCCTCATCACTTTGAACATCGGATGTCCACTAATAATACGCAGTAGCTCTGAAGTCTGTGCGTGCAGCACATATCTCAGTGCCAATGGATGTGCTACCTCCTGTTCATGTGCTAAAGGCATGCAGTCTTCTGTCGTACCCAGCCAGTCCCGCAAGTTCCTTCGCAGGCATGCTATATTGTATAGCCGTACATCGGGAACTCCCAATACCTCCACATTCCCAGAGTCGCTGCAGTCACCTAATACTAATCCAAGGTCTTCTCCACTTCCAAAAGAATGAATTGAGACTTTTCTGCAGCTTGGAAATCTCCCCCCGTGTCATCAAAATGGGCAGAACCTGCAGCCACTTTGGAAATATGACCATTTTAGATAGGGCTATACACCCTCCTAATGACAAAGGTAAATCCCTCCAGTCTCTCAAACAAATCTTAGTCTGTTCCAGTAACATGCTGATGTTAAGCTCATGCAATCTGCCCATATCCACCGGTAACCGTATACCAAGGTATTTAAATTCAGTATCCACCCACTTTAAGGGAAAATCATTATCCCACCCCAAACGTATGGATTGGTGAAAGGCCAGAGCCTCCGACTTATCTAAATTATGCTTCAAACCTGAAAATTTACCAAAATCTTCAAAAGCTTTTAACACAACCGGTAATGTAGTGTGGGGGGCCCCCAGATATACCAAAATATCATCGGCAAAGGCTGAGATGTGAAACTCTTCCCTCCCTATCCATGCCCCTACCAAACCTGTATGTGTCCGTATTCTTTCAAGCAATGGCTCTAGAGTTAAAACAAAAAGAAGTGGATAAAGGGGACAACCCTGCCTAGTCCGGTGATGAATTGGGAAGGCCTCCGAAAGGGAACCATTTACCAGAACTTGTCCACTAGGGTCCATATATAACAATTTAATCGTATCTAAGAAAAAGCCTCCTATACCCATGACACCCAACACCTGGTACATATATTGCCAATTAACTCTGTTCAAAAGCTTTCTCTGCATCAAAACTTATCATGAGCGCAGGCGCATCAGCTGAGGCCATCATAAAGAAGAAACAATCTTGCGAACATTTTTGACCACATGGTGACCCCTCACAAAGCCCACCTGATCCCCACGTGTCAATTGTGACAAACATTGCCAGCCTCTCTGCCATAACTTTTGCCAGAATTTTGATATCCATGTTTAATAAAGAAATTGGCCTATAAGAACCCGGCGACAAACAATCCCTGCCCGGTTTGGGGAGCACCTTAAGTATTGCCCGATTTGCCTCATATGGGAATGTCTGACGATTCACCAAGTCAGTTTAGTACTCTGACAAAGTGCCTGCTATCCGGGTACTCATCAACTTATAAAACTCTCCCGTAAAGCCATCGGGTCACGGGGCATGACAATTATGTAAAGCTTTAATTACTGCTAAAACCTCTGATTCAACAAATAGGGCATTCAATACTTCTCGCTGCTCTACCAACAAGGCAACCTAATGAGATTCAAAAATTCCACAACCTTATCCTTGTCAACTGACCTTGGAGTATATAAGGTCTTATAGTATTCTCAAAAAATTCCCTCAATCTGAGTTTGAGTAGTCTGCATTCGGCCATTTGCATCATGTAATGCCCCCACATGTGTCTGCCCTCTACTTGCCCTGACCAACCCCAAAAGTAGCTTCCCAGCCTTGTTCCCAAATTTATACAATTTGTATTGATAGTATAACATGGCTTGAGTTGTTCTCTCATGTAATATGGAATTAACTTCCTTCTGGAGACGGTCCAAGGTGACCCTCCCCCGCCCCTCGGTGTAGGCAGTCTCAACAAATTCTGTCAAGCCCTACACCGTTCCCGCTCAAGTAGAAGCAACTTATTGTTCTGTGCCTTAGGTTTCATGGCCAGAAATTCAATCCGCCCTCATAGCACTGCCTTAGCCGCTTTCCAAAATAATGTTGGGTCGTTCCTATGCATCCCATTGTTCTGTCCTCAAGTCCACCACCTCCACTGGGAGATTCTTCCTCCACTTGAACAGGATGCATTTGGTCACAGGGAGACCATGGTGACCACCACTGAAGAAAATGAACAGTTGAAAAGACCTTCTGTAATCTTTGGTTCTGTTCAAATAAGCCAGCACTCGCTTGCAATCCAGAGTGTGCAGCACTGCTTCGTTCTAGGATGCATGTGGTCTGGGGAAGAAAATCGATAAGATAACAGACTGGTTCAGAAGAAATGGAGAAACCACCTTTGGAAGGCAGTATTGATGTGTACAGAGAACTATCTTGTCATGGTGGAAACGAGTATAGAGAGGATTTGCTACAAGGGCTTGCAGCTCACCGATTCGGCGAGCCAAAGTGAGAGTAATGAGGAAGATGACCTTCCAAGAGAGGAACTTTAGTGATGTGGTGGCTAAAGGTTCAAAGGGTAGCTTAAGAAGTTGAATCAAAACCACAATGATATCCCAGGCCACTGGGGGTAGCTTAATGAGGAGTTTTGAGAGCAGAAGACCCTTCATGAAGCATGTCACTAAAGAGTGCAAGGAAATAGATCGCTCATCTAGAGACTTGTAAGATACCGCTATGGCACTAAGATGCACTCTGACCGAGTTAGTTTTTAATCCTGAGAGGAATAAGTGAATAAAATACTGAAGCAGTGGTTCCACTGGGCAAACAAAAGGATTGATGTGCTTTGTGGAGCACCAGGATGCAAACCTTGGCCATTTGAAAGCATAAGAGTACTTAGTTGAATCTTTGGGGGAAGCAAGGATATCCTTGACCTCCTCTGGAAGGTCAAGGTCAGCGAGTACTACCCTTTCAGGAGCCAAGCCATCAAGCGTAGGGAATATGGATTGGGATAGAGAAGTGTCCCATTGTCTTGGGGTAGTTTTTCCAAATGGGTTAGTTTTACGCATATTATGGCAGTCATGAACCTCACTTCTAAGCCAGGGTATGTGAAGTATGATCTTAGTCTTTCAAATTTACTGCTAATGCTCAGCGTAATACTTGCATTGTACCAAAGAGAGTCTCCTGCTGGAGTTCATAAGATTTAACACGTATAGGTAGTTTGTCAAGATGTGCTTGTAAATTCTTATTAATCGAGCCTGTGGCTCCCAGTACAATGGAAAATATTTCCATATCTTTTTGCCACATTTTCTTGATCTCTAACTGCATTTTCTGGTACTTCAGGATTTTCTGCCTCTCCACACGATTCACAGAATAATCACTCGGTACCGACACTTCTATTATCAATGCCGTTCTGGTATTCTTCTCCTTTACCACTATGTTGGCATCCAGTTTCTTATCCGTCAGAATGGGAATGTCCCAGGTGATCATAACCTCTTCATTCTCCATTATTCTCTTAGGGTCATGATCCCAGTATTTTTCAGGACAGTGATGTTGTAGTATTTACAGAGTTTCCAGTGGAGGAGGCATGCTTTGTTGTACCTTTCTGAATAGAAATTTTCCGCCATCAGAACTTCACAGCCTACCATTAGTTGAGTCATTGTTTCCAGCTCTTTCTTACAGAATCGGCATGTCTGTTGTGCCAGTTTTTATAATACTTGCCGTAAACTATCTCATCCGTAATCAGCTGTCCTGGGCTGCAACTATGAATCTTTCATCCTTCGGTTTCAGTTCAGCTCTCCTCAACCATTCGTGTCCATTCTTGATCAGCAAAAGATTCTTGGAGTAACACTCTATTTTCCACTGTATTTGTGTGTCTGCCACTTGTTTTTCCTTGCCTCCTGATCTAATTCGTTGAAGAGTTTTTTTCTCTTGTTTTGCAAATTCTGTTACTTCCTTTCCCATGCATGCCTGTGGATTCTCGCTCATTCCTTCTAATCGTCGGAACATTTGTCTAATGATGGAGACAGATTCTGGATGTTAGCTTTCACATTTCAGCACTTTTTGTGCATTTGGATCCGATGATGCTGTCAGACTTGGAGGCTTACAATAGTAGCTCTGTAGGTATAGTCAATCTCTATAAGTCCTAGCCCTCCATCTCTAGGAATGTACAATCTTAGCATAAACATATTCTTGTAAATTACTTCATGAGCATGGAGGAGTTTTCTTGTTTGCACGTCCAGTTTTTCAAGATCTTTATGAGGCCTATCCACAATCCCAAAAATGGATGAGAGTATAGGAATTGTCAACTGATTGATAGCTTGTATGTTATTTTGTGATGTTAAAACACTTTTCAATAACAGTTTTAATCTCCTGTAATATTCTTTACTGATCTTCTCTCTCAATAGTTTCTGCTCGAGTGTCATTCCTTTCTCTATACTGAAATATTTATATACACCGTCCTGTTCAAGGTCTTTGATGTCACAGCCCTCAGCAAGGGAGATGTTTTCAGTTTTGCTCAATTTTCCTCTGAAAAAGGTTGCCTTAGCACATTTGTCAAGGTCAAAAGTTATCCTGATGTCATAGAAACATAGAAAAATGACAGAAAAAGACCATACGGCCTATCTAGTCTGTCCTTCCATATCAACATACCCACTAAGCAAATATATGGTTTCCCAACAACATGCCAAGAAAGATTCTCTAACCCTTAGTGGTGCATTTGTTTCTATAGAATTCATGATCATACAACCTTATGTAGCAATATTTGTAAATAGTTTACAAGCTTTTGTAGCAAGTTTTTGTAAATAGTTTACCCTGTTATCTAAGTTACTTGCCCTGTTATCTGTAAACTCATACATGTTGACTGTACTGAGCGTTTCTGTTCCATGTAAACCGCGCTGATGCTGAATAGTGCGGTATATAAGAGAATGTAAATAAATAAATAACAACTACAACAGTCCCCTTTTATCCTTTAGAGATCCTCTGTGTTTGTCCCATGCTTTTTTGAATTCAGATACCGTCCTCATCTCTACCACCTCCACTGGGAGATTATTCCACAGATCCACCACTCTTTCCGTAAAAAAAAGATTTCCGCATATCACTCCTGAATCTATCCCCTTTCACCCTCATCCCATATCCACTCGTAGCTGAACTTGCTTTCAATCGAAAGAGGCTCACCCCCCTTGGTGACACATGTAGCGGGAGTCAACAATGTGATGGCGGATTACCTCAATCGGGTGTGCCTGGACCCCGGAGAGTGGCGGCTCAACCAGGAGGTGTTCGAGCAGGTGATGCAACATTGGGGTGAACCAATCATGGCTCTGATGGCAACATTCGAATCGGCCAAGGTGGGCCGTTTCTTCAGCAGAAAAAGAGAAAGGATGTCCGAGGGCCTGGACGCCCTAGTATAGAAGTGACCCAAAGAGGGTTTTCTCTATGTATTTCCCCCGTGGGCTCTTATAGGCAAAGTAGCTCAATGGATAGAGGTACACCGGAGGTTAGTAATTCTGGTGGCATCGGATTGGCCACAGCGCCCATGGTATACTGACCTGGTTCAGCTACTAGTGGCCGGAAGGACCTCTTAACGCAGGGACTGCTCTGCACACCCCAGGTGGATTGATTCTTGCTTACGGCATGGCTTTGAAAGGGCGAGGTTGAAGAAGAAAGGATATTCGAGTTTGGTAATAGCAACCTTGCTACAAGCCTGGAGGAAGTCTACTTGCCCGGCATATATCTGCGTATGGTGCATTTTTGAGTCATTGTACGGAGAGAGGAAGATGTGACCATCCACTGCCTCCGTCACAGACATCTTGGCCTTTTTGCAGGCCAGGTTTGATAAGGGCCTAGCAGCCAGTTCCTTGAGAGTGCAGTTGGCGGCAATTTCCTGTTATCAGGGAAAGATCCTCAGGGTGTCGTTAGGTACACACCCAGACGCACTGAGATTTCTGAGGGCAGTGAGTCACCTAAGGCCCCACAGAGGGCTATGGTACTGTCTTGGGACCTCGATCTAGTGCTGATGGCCCTTTCTTGGGAACCATTTGAGCCGTTGAGTCAGGCATCCCTGAAGGATCTGACCCTGAAGACGGTCTTCCTTGTGGCGGAGCTTCAGGCCTTAGCGTGCCAGGAGCCATTCCTTTCTTTCTCCAGGGAGAAGGTGGTTCTTTGGCCGGTACCTTCATTTTTGCCCAAGGTGGCTTCAGTGTTTCATGTGAATCAGGTGATTTCCTTACCGGTTCTGGCGAATGCGGAGGGGGGCTCTGCCACTCCTCAGTTGCATCGCCTGGATGTCAAAAGGACCCTTCGGAAGTATTTGAAAAGTACAGCATCCTTTTGGGTTTTGAATCATCTGTTTGTATTGTTTGGCGGGCCACGCAAAGGTACAGAGGTGGCAAAGGCCTCCATTTCCAGGTAGATCAGGGAGGCAATCGCATCGGCATACGTACTGAAGGGTAAAGTGGTGCAGGTGGGGTTATGGACGCATTCTAAGAGGGCTCAGGCGGCCTCGTGGGCAGAATATAGTTTAGTCCCGCCAGTAGAGATGTCACCGCTTCATACGTTCGCCAAGCATTATCACCTGGATGTCCAGGAGGCGGAGGACGCTTGCTTTGGATCAGCAGTGCTTCAGGCCGGTTGTACAGGTCTCTTCTGTTAGTTCAACTGCTCTGATACATCCCAGAGCTTTTCACCAGATGAAGGTGCTGTACTAATTGTTGGTCGCTGGAAATGTAGAGCTTCAGATCATCTATAAATAGCAGATGGAAAGTTAATTCTGGGTTGGTACACTCTTTAGAATTCAAGCTAAATCTATACACCAAAGAGTTGGAGAGCACTCATTGGCTTAAACGTCAAACAAAACAGATGTGGCGACAGGGAATCTCCCTGAAATATTCCTCACTGGATCTTAATGTTAGGAATGATGTACTGACCATCTTCATATCTCAAAAAAAAACCCTGTGGATTGCAACATTGTCATAGTGAACTTAATGTACTCTATTAAACCAGAATTTATTTTATACATTTCAAGGCAATGTATTATCAAAGAGTGCGAGATGCTGGCAAAAACTTTCTTATAATCAATCCATGATACATTGAGATTTCTGCATTTCTTAGCACTGGCTACAATGGCCTTGTTCAGCATTAACTGGTCTTTGCTTCCATATGCTCCTCTCTTATTGCCCTTTTGCTCTATCGACATGATGTTATTGAGCTCGATGTGATCATATATTCTGTCTGCATCTATCGCAGTAAACAGCTCACAGATTGTAGGTAAACAGTTTATTGGTCTATAATTTTTAGGAATGTTACTTGGGTCTCCTTTTGGAAGGAGAACCGTTCTTCCTGTAGTAAACCATAGCGGTGTTAAGTCCGGTTGCTCGAACAATTGATTTTTTCAGTTCTCCAGGTACTGGGAGAGTGATAACTGTTTGAGCCAAAAGTTGGTTACTCCATCTGGGCCAGGACTCTTCCAGTTTGGAGCTCATTTTAACCTGCTTTCCAGCTCTTCCTTTGCGTTTGTTACTTTTTGAGTTTTTCTAATGGCAATTTTCCTCTTTCTTCCAGCTTTTGACAGACTCTCTTTGTATACCCTCTTGATTTAAATATAGGGTTTGTAACAAAAAAACAGCAGTACATAGTTAATCCTCTTAACTTTTTCATTAATTTCTGTGGTTTATCTCCTGCCACAGTGGGTCCATTAATAGGCTCACCATGGTCTTTATCTGTGGCAGGGGTGTTATCTGCATCTGCAGCACTTGCACTATCACAATCACCATCATTAGTCCTAGTGCATAATCTACGGGTGGGCACCTTTTTATCCTGGGCAACGTATGGCCAGTATGTATTTTTCTTCTTTGTTTTTAACATACTTTAATTGTAGTGTCACCTTGCTGAGATTTGGTATAGATGTTATTCAAAGAGGTCACCATGTGAAGGTACACAGCAAGACTTGAGGAAATTTTATTTTTTCCCCCTAAGAGGTGCACATCAATTCAACAGCTGCTGCACATCCCTTTGACCCCATTAAGAGTAGGGAGTGCGGATTGGGATAGCGAAATGTCCCAGATTGAATGGTTGAGCTTGTGCGAGACGTAGAAGCAGAGGGAAACCATGTTTGGTGAGGCCAAAAGACAGCTATGAGGATCACTGAGCCCTTGTCGGCCTGGAGCATGAAAAGTCTTTTGGGTATCAGGGATATGGGTGGGAATGCATAAAGCAATCCTTGCCCCCAATGGAGAAGGAAAGCATCCGGGGCCTGTCAGTGTAATGACAGGGTCCTGGAAAAGAAGAGCGGAAGCTGCATGTTCTGCGGAGTGGCAAAGAGATCCATGACTAGCACTCTCCATGTATAAAAGATCTGGGCAGTTGTCTCCCAACGCAGCATCTATTCGTGTGAACAGAAAATATGGATTAACTTGTCTGCAAGCACATTGAGCTCGCCTGGGAGATATATCAATCTGAGATGGATGCGGTGTGAAAAGGCCAATGTCCAGAGATGAGTCGCTTTGTCGCTGAGGCGATGTGATCCAATTCCTCTGTTTGTTCACATAGAACATTGCAACCTGGTTGGACAATCTGTCCTGGGCAGAATGCATAGCAACGTGGTGTTGAAAAAGCGCAGTTACACACCTGTACCAGGGGTTCTCCAGAACAGCAGAAATCAGTCCTCACATATGGGTGATGTTTGGGCCAATGGAGCCTGCGTGGAGCATTTCCCCAGCTTTCAAAGAAAATCTTTGGGATATGCTACTATGCATACGTGGTCATCTTCCCGCCCAAGGGTGCCATCTTGCTTATTCAGATGGCAAAGCTAGGATGGCAATAAAGCATAGTTACTCACCTATAACAGGTGATCTCTGGGAACAGCAGGAATTTAGTCTTCACATATGGGTGACGTCGATACAGACAGAGCTCGCACAGGAACGTTCCCCAGAGTCCAACAGGAAAGCTTTTGGGAACATGCCACTGCGCCTGCGTCACTGCCTTCCTGCCCTTGCAACTCTCTCCCCTCAGTTGAGTTTGTAGCTGAGAGAAAAGAGAAAAAAGAAAAAAGAGAAACCCTACAATGGCTAGTGGAAGGGGGTGGGTTGCGAAGACTAAATTCCTGCTGTTACCAGAGATCACCTGTTACAGGTGAATAACTACGCTATCTCCAGAAACAATTAGGAATGTAGTCTTCACATATGGGACTCCCTAGCTTCCAGATAACCTCTGAATCGGTAGATTTGCCTCAGAGTAGGCATTAAGAGGTCATGGATCTCCCATGGATTTCTGGTATAGTTAAATTCTGGGACGGAGGGTAGGAGTTGACCTAAGTCTGAAAGAGGTGCTGAAGTACTGCCTGACCAAACATAGCATCCCAGTGGGAGTCCTGGTCAAGACAGTAATGAGCAGAAAAGGTATGCACTGAAGACCAGGTAGCTGCTTTGCAGATTTCATCAATGCCCACAGACTGTAAATTTGCTGTCGAGGCAGCCATGGCATGAACATTATGGGCAGTGATGTGCCCTTCAAGGCATAGTCCTGCCTTAGCATGAGCAAATGAGATGTAATCTGGTATCCAATTGAACAGAGTATATTTAGAAACTGGGAAAGCCAAGTGACTGGGGTCAAAGGAAATGAACTGCAAAGCTCTACAGTGTTCGAGTCTTTTGAAGGTAAAAAGCTAAGGCACGCTTGCAGTCAAGGGTGTGCAAGGCTGTCTCTGCCCTAGAGGAATGTGGTCTAGGGAAAAAGACAGGAAGGTAAATTGAATGATTGAGATGGAAAGGAGACATCACCTTCGTCACGAAATAGGGGTGAGTCCTAAGGACAACCTTATCATGGTGGAACTAGGTATAAGATGGATCTGCCACCAAAGTCTAAAGCTCACAAATGCGCCTAGCTAGAACAATTAGGAAGGAGGCAAGATGGCGGCAGAAAGCAGTCTTCCAGCAGCAGCTCTGCATTAAATGGTCTTCGTCTCTGGCTGTGAAAGAGTAGTTACTCACCTGTGACAGGTGTTCTCCAGGAGCAGCAGGAATCAGTCCTCACATATGGGTGACGTCGGCGCTGACAGAGCCCCCATGCGGAGCATTTCCCCAGCTATTAAAGAAAGCCTTTGGGAATGCAGCATGCATGCGCGGTCCCCTTCCCGCCCAAGGGTGCCATCTTGCTCAGTCTGATGACATAGCTAAAAGACAGCAAAAAAGAAAATGAATTATATGACTGCAACTCCAAGGGGAGGAGGGAGGGTTGTGAGGACTGATTCCTGCTGCTCTTGGAGAACACCTGTTACAGGTGAGTAACTACTCTTTCTCCAGGACCAAGCAGGAAGTCAGTCCTCACATATGGGACTCCCCAGCTTAAGGCTACCAGGGACCCAAAGCTGAAAAAATGAGCTCCCTCTAGAGCCTTAGCATGTGTGAAAAGAATCTGCTCTGAGAACGCCCCCGAACGGTAGCCCAACACAAGTGCCAGAGGGTAGGAGTTGCCTAAACCTCAAAGAGATTACGGAGTACCGCCTGTCCGAAAGCACTGTCCCTGCGGGACTCCCTCTCGAGGCAGTAGTGGGCCACAAAAGTCTGGCTTGAAGACCAAGTAGCGGCCCTGCAGATGTCTGCCAACGGAACAGAGCGGAGATGAGCCACTGACGCAACCTTCGCCCTGACACGGTGGGCCGTGACTCGACCCTGCAAGAAGAGGCCGGCTGCCTTGTAAGCCCAGGCGATACAGTCTGCTACCCAAATGGACAAAGTACGCTTGGAGACAGGTAACCCCAACTTATTAGGGTCAAAAGAGACGAAGAGCTGAACAGCCCTTCAGTGTCCTTGCATATGGTCAAGGTAGAAGGACAACGTCCTCCTACAGTCCAGGGTATGTAAGACCATCCTAGCCCGGCTGGCATGAGGCCTGGGAAAGAAAGTAGGAAGAACCACCTCCTGATTGAGGTGGAAGGAGACGACAACCTTTGGAAGGAACTTAGGGTGAATCCGTAAGACTACTCTGTTCCTATAGAACCTAGTGTATGGTGCATCTGACACCAGGGCTTGAAGCTCGCTCACTCGCCTTGCTGAGGTAAGAGCTACCAAAAACAATGCTTTCCAGGAGAGAAAGTGCAAAGTACAAGTAGCCATAGGCTCAAATAGTGGTCAAGTAAGCTGTTGCAAGACCACATTCAAATCCCAGTCAGGGGCAGGTGGATGAACCGGAGGCTTAAGCAAAAGAAGGCCTCTGAGGAAGCGAGCCACTAAAGGGTGGCTTGAGAGAGACTGACCCTCCACCGCTGAGTGGTGTGCTGAGAGAGCACTGAGATGGACCCTAACAGAGTTGGGTTTAAGGCTCAGGTTGGACAGGTGAAGCAAATATTGCAGCACCACTGGTACCAGACATGAGAAAGGATCCTCCTTGCGTTGAGCACACCAGGTGGAGAAGCTACCCCACTTGAGGGCATAAAATTTCCGGGTGGACTGCCTCCTAAAGGCCAAGACCATGTTCTCCACTTCCCTAGGCAGCAGTAAGGGTGCTAGAACTACCCTTTCAGCAGCCAGGCCATCAGATTGAGGGACTGGAGGTTGGGGTGTAAGAGAGATCCCTGCTCTTGAGACAGGAGATTGGGTCACATCCCCAGAGGAAGAGGAGTGTCCACCGCTAGTTGCAAAAGAAGTGGGAACCACGGTTGCCTTGGCCATCTGGGGGCCATCAGGATCACAGAGGCTTTGTCTCGGATCACTTTGAACAGAGTCTTGGGCACTAGAGGCGTGGGAGGAAACGCATATTGGAGGCCTGTAGACCACGGAATGAGAAACGCATCCGCTGCTACTCAGAGGATGCGGATGTCTGGAGCAGAACCTGGGCAGTTGACGGTTCAGTGGACTGGCAAAGAGATCTATGGTTGGAAGACCCCATCTTAGGAAGATCTGTTGAACCACCAGAGGATTCATCTGCCATTTGTGTGGCTGTAGGATCCTGCTCAATCTGTCTGGCAGGTAATTCTCCTGTCCAGGGAGATAAACCGCCTTGAGAATTATGCCATGATTGACTGCCCAGGAGCACAGGTCCTGTGCTTCCTGACAGAGAGGTCGGGACCCTGTGCCCCCCTGTTTGTTCACATAGAACATAGCAACTTAATTGTCCGTCTGAACTAAGACGGACTGGTGAGATAGGACATGAGAGAAAGTCCGCAGGGCTAAGCGGATCACTCTGAGCTCCAAGAGAATGATCTGCTGTGCGGCCTCCCAAGGAGACCTGTGATAAGGAAGCTTATCATAGCTCAGGAAGGAGCTATAGAAAAGGTGAAGTGACTCTGAACAAGCAACCTGTCAGTTCTGGTAGAAATAAGAAAACAGAATTTTCCCATAAAAGACTACCAGTCCCAGAATGCACCAGGTTTCCAACAGCTATTAGAGGAGCTGAAGTGGGGAAACGTGTGTTCAATCAGGAGGGCTATGAGGTAATCCTCAAGCACTCATCTCAAAGGGCAGGGCCTGATTCAGCACAGCTGCGCTGTGCTAGGGTGGAGCACTCTTCAAAGCAGAATAAAGGTAGAGTTTATTCTACAGAGAATCATCCTCAGGATCTTGATCATCTTGGACAGCTAATCCTCTGGAGGATCATCAGAAGCAGAAGCCAGTGCGGACGGACAGAGAGGGCAAGAAACCCTTTGGAAAAAAGAAGAGAAAAGCATTTGGGAGGTCTAAAGGAGTCCAGAGCAGTACGTATATTGGGAGACATTCAAAAGGCCAGCATACACCATTGGACTGGGGAAAGCCAGAGGAATGGTGCTGCAGAGCTAGGAATCTCCAGACGGTACCTGTGAGGGAGACGGCTGCACTTGGAAGGGACCCTAGGACCCGTGCCAGAAGGTATGTGAAGAGAGATCCAGTGTCCAGGGATCTGGATTGGAAGGCTGGACATAAAAACTGGACTACATACTGGCCAGGCTATTTAGAGAGGAACTCTAACAGCAATGGAAGCTCAGGTATGAACACTGATCTATGCCCTAGCTATAACCTTGAAAGACAGCAGGGAAACAAGTATTCTCCTGAAAGTGCTCCATTGAGAAATTCCTCTGTGCCAATCCATGATATTGAACCGATGATTGTTGAGGAAGGGGGAGAAGTCTTAGATATAGGCTGTGAATACATGGATTGCTCTCTGTCTAAACTCCTTTGGTAATTTTCTGTTACAAAGTACAACAACCGTCACAAAGAAATACAAACTTGTTCTTTAGTCTACTCAGAAAAACTCCTGAGTAGAATTTGAGCCACGCAGTGGAAAGTAAGCCAGCTAAAGGGTTCCAGCTGGATAACTGCTAGCAATTGAGCCTTACCTAATTGCTTGTGAGCTCTGAGGGAATCACTTCTGAGTCTATGTGTGAAGATATAAGAAGTTAACCTGAAAAGAACAGTTTTTCCCTTCATTGTGGGTTTTGCTTGTTGTTTGCAGCACTGCTAAGAAAATATTAGCTAGAGCCTACAGAAAAGACCAGTTTGTTACCAACCAGGTCTTTATTCTTTTGCTTTGATCGCCTGACAAGTTCAACTGTTGTTTTCCTGATTTTGTTTTTCTAAGTTTTAACACTGAAAGCAAGTATCCTGTTTTATGTGCTACCAAGCATATCTGTGTTGGGAGAAATAACCCCATAAATAAATATCTTATTGGCTTTACACTCAAGCACAACTAATTATTGTGAACGGCTGTGTCTGGTGTGAATGGACTGCATTTCCCACAATCCCTTGCAAATCATATTGATATATGCCTTTGCCAAGACTGTGAACATTCTCACCCAGGCACCCGTCTGACAGACCACAGGCCCTGAGTGCATGCTCCTTGGCAATGTGCACCCCAACCGTGAAGAGAAGCATCGGTTGTCAGCACTTGAGAGTGTGGAGGTGCTTGAAAAGGCACCCCTTGCACCAGATTCGGAAGATGAAGCCACCACTGCAAAGAAGACACTAGTAGCTTGGACATCCTCACTCTGTCCTTCAGGTTTCCTGTGGCCTGCAGCCACTGAGTTCTGAGGCCCCACTGAGCTGGCCTCATGTGCAGACAGGCATTTGGCGTTACATGGACCGTGGATGCCATGTGGCCTAAGAGCCGCAGGAATTGTCTGGCAGAGACCAGAGAATTGCTGTGGAATTGTCTGGCCAAATCCATCAGTCTGTGGGCCCTGTCCATGGGTAAAAAAGCCTTTGCCTGAAGGGTGTATAGTCTTGCTCCTATGAACTCCATGTTCTGTGAGGGACACAAAGTGGACTTTGTGAAGTTTATGATAAACCCCAGATGCTGGAGAAGAGAGACAGTGCGGAAGGTGGCTTGATTGGTCTCCTGTGGAGACTGACCCCTGATGAGCCAGTCATCCAGGTATGGAAAGACAGAGTCCTTGAACCCTGAGGGAGGCCGCCACCACCGCTAGGCAACTTGGCCTAACCTCCGCCCACAGGGTTTTCACCAAAAGGGAGTACCCTGTACTGAAAATGGTTTCCTCCCACCACAAATCTGAGATATTGCCTGTGGTCTGGATGAATAAGGATGTGAGTATAAGCATCCTTTAGGTCTAAGGAGCATAGCCAATCTCCCTGCTGGAGGTAGGGCAGCAGTATCTCAAGGGTAAGCATCTTGAACTTTTCCCTCTGCAGGAACTTGTTTAGATTTCGCAAGTCTAGGATGGGCCTGAGGCCTCCTGCCCTTTTTGGTACCAGAAAGTACCTGGAATAGAAGCCTTGATCTCTCAGGTGGTGGGACACCGGTTCCACCGCCTGTTCCTTTAGAAGACTTGCTAACTCTTGCAGGAGTAAGTTCCTGTGCAGAGAGAGTCTTGGAGGCTCCCCTGGAAAGTAGGAGGGGGGTACCCGGTGGAAGTGGAGCAGACAGCCCCTCTGGACTATGCTTAGCACTCAGGTATCCCTTGTTACAGCTGACAACCTGTGGGCATACAGGGTCAGCCGGCCTCCTGTGCTGAGAGGGGCCAGCTGAGGAGGAGAAGCTATGCCACTGGAGTCAAAACCCCGCTCCCTGCTGTGCAGGAGTCGGAGCTGGTGGGTTTTCTGCCTACAGGGCCCATGTCCCTGCCCCTTGGCCTGCTGACCCTGTTGGGGAGCTATGGAGGCCTGGAAGTGAGGGTAGGATTTGTAGGCAGAGGACTTCCTCGGGTAAAAGGTCTTTTTCCCCGAGCCCTTCTTCTTCTGGGAAGGGGCAGAGGTTTTCCTGGACAGCCTTGTCTGGGTGACAGTCTCCGACTAGAGTTCTGCAGCCTTTTCAGCCATGGGCTTGCCAAAGAGGTTTTCACCTCGGCAGGGAACATCGACCAACTTGTCCTGAACCCATGGCTCGAGGTCCAATGAATGAAAAAGATAAGGATCTGTTTATATGTCTAGCATTTTTTAACACAAAGGTGGAGGCTACGGTGGTCCATTAAACCATAAAGATTCCCAGAACGGTCATGGATGCTATAAGTGTACTGTCATAAAGAGGTAGATATAAATCCTCTGTAGTGCCTATTGGTCTGAGACATTCTGGGTACTCTCTCGATTAAAGTCTTGTTGTTATTGATAAATTTTCCATTTTGAACACAGTTTTGTTTGGAGCAAGTATTCATGTAATGTGACATGTTCAATTTCAAGCAGCGGTGAGACATCCAAGCAGCAATGTCAGAAAGGCAGGCAGGCTTGCCAAACAGATTTCAGGCACAGAGAGGTAGATCTGGGAGTCATCGGCATAAAGATAGTACTGAAAGCCATGGGAAGAGATGAGCGCACCAAGGGACTGGATATAGAGACAGAAAAGGAGCGGACCCAAAATAGATCCTTGGGGTAACCCAACTGAGAACAGGATAGCAGCAGAGGGGGAGCCACCAGAACTAACACTGAAAGAGCGATGGGAGAGATAGGAGGAGAACCAGGATAGTACAGAGCCCTTAAAACCAAGTGAGGACAGGGTATCGAGGAGAAGGTGGTGGTCAACAGTGTCAAAAGCAGCAGAGAGGTCAAGAAGGATGAGGACAGAGAAAAGGCCTTTGGATTTTGCCAGAAACAAGTCACTGGATACTTTGGCAAGAGCCATTTCAGTAGAGTGTAAAGGACGAAATCCAGATTGTAAAGGATCCAGGAGGGCATGAGAGGAGAGGAAGTCCCAGTTTTACCCCAGTTTGAAATCCAAGTTGTATTACCCATTCAATTTAAGTGCATAACAGGCCCCCCCCCCCCCCCCGTTCTGTACAAAAATGTTCTCTGTAAACCGCACGGTATATAAAAGCAATAAATAAATAAAATAAGGCAGCAGCAGTGAACCGCGTGTTCATTAGAGCCACATCAGCTCTAGACGTCCAACAGGCCACATCTCGCACCATTCAGGTCCTTCAGCATCTAGGATTTGTCATCAATTACCCCAAATCTACTCTAGTCCCCACTAAAAGACTAGATACCATTCAGGCAAGGACTTACCTGCCATCAGACAGGGCACAAAGATTTTCAGCCCTGGCACATCGTGAGTCTCAGGTCCCAAATATCAGCGAGACGCTTCCTGCGACTCCTCGGGCACATGGCCTCCATGGTACATGTGACACCCAATGCCCGCCTCCACATGCGAACAGCTAAATGGTTCCTCAGGGACCAGTGGACACAGGTCACAGGCAGACTCTGAGACAGAGTCAAGTTGTCCAAAAGACTAGTGCAGTCCTTGGCCTGGTAGCTTCAACTAAGCAACTTTACATTTACATTTACATTTATTCAGGCTTGATATACCGCCCAAGACCGGAGTATCAGGGTGGTGAACAATAAAAGGCAGCCACAGAAAAATAAAGAGAGAGGCAGGAGTGGGTTTTCAGGCTTCTCTACACATGAGAATCCTGACCACAGATACATCCTTGCTGGGCTGGGGGGCCCATTGCCAGGGACTTTGCACTCAAGGCGTGTGGTCTCCACAGGAGAGCACACAGCAGATCAGTCTCCTAGAACGTCATGCCATTCGCCTAACTCTACGCGTCTTTTCTCAAACTTTGATTCATCAACCTGTCTTAATACAAACAGACAATCAAGTGGCAATGTTCTATGTGAACAAGCAGGGAGGCACGGGGTCCCGCATTCTGTGTCAAGAAACTCTGGACCTGTGCTCCTTTGCAGTCTGGCATGGCATGCATCTCACAGCAGTTTACCTGCCAAACCAGGAAAATTACTTAGCCGACAAGCTAAGCAGGATTCTCCAGCCCTACGAATGGCAGCTGGATGTGAATATGGCCCAATGGCTATTTCAGACAGGGGGGCAACCAACAATAGATCTCTTTGCGAGCCCATACAATAACCAGTTGTCCCACTTCTGCTCCCCTAATAGCAGGGGTATTTTATCCTGGAGTGTGCAAGATACATCCAACAATATACACTCCAAATATATCACTAGTCTTGTTTAAAAACTTTTTCTCGTCCACTTCAAATTGGTGCTAAAACTGATATCAATGCACATATATATCTAACACACAGGTCTCAGATCAAGGGAAAACTGTGGCCAACAGTGACCAACTATACTCCCAAGGTAACATCAACGACCTGATTTAAAGTGACATGGTGCATAGATCATATTTTTTTGCCCACATGAAACTTGTGCAAATTAGCTTTTCGTAATCCAATAGAATTCAATAGTTGTAGGTAAAATTAGAATGGCTTCAATGATTATGTGATGCAAGTTTGCTACTCTCCCAAAAAATGACTTCTAATACTATTGTAGCGCAAACTTGCTGGTCACCACTTCTGCTCCCGGCAACCACACCCTGAACAGGGTGGCTGCCGATGCTTTTCTCATCACATGGTCTGTGGGCCTCCTGTATGCGTTTCCTCCCACGCCTCTGGTGGCCAAGACTCTATTCAAGATCCTTCAGAACAAGGCCTCGGTCATCTTGATAGCCCCCAGATGGCCGAGGCAACCCTGGTTTCTGCTTCTGCTTCAACTAGCGGTGGAGGCCCCAATACCTCTGGGATCCTCTCCCAACCTCCTTTCTCAGGAGGGGGGGCACTCTTGCACCCCAACCTCAGCTCCCTCAACCTGATGACATGGCTGCTGAAAGGGTAGTTCTCGCACCTTTCCTCCTCCCCAAAAATGTGGAAGAAGTGTTGCTAGTCTCAAGAAGGCAATCAGCTAGACGGACCTATGCTTTCAAGTGGCATAGGTTTGAGTTGTGGTGCGAAAAGCAGAAAGAAAAGCCTTTCTCCTGCCAGGTTGCAGTGGTGCTTCAATATCTTCTACAGCTTTCAGATTTGGGCCTTAAGTCCAGCTCCGCCAGAGTTCACCTTAGTGCCTTGGCTGCACATCACTTCCCAGTGGAAGGAAAGCCTCTTTCTACACATCCTTTGGTGTCCAGGTTCTTGAGAGGCCTACTTCTGCTGAAGCCCCCAGTTTGCCCTCCGGCGACCAAGTGGGATTGGAATGTGGTCTTAGGGCAGCTTACTCGTCCACCATTCAAGCCAAAGGCAACCTGCCATCTACGCTACCTTTCTTGGAAGGTAGTTTTCTTGGTGGCACTCACATCGGCTTGACGAGTGAGTGAGCTTCAGGCCCTGGTGTCCGACAGGCCTTATACAAAGTTCTAAAGGAACCAGGTGGTGCTCCGCATACACCCCAAGTTCCTGCTCAAAGTGGTCTCTTCGTTCCACCTCAACCAGGAGGTAGTACTACCTACCTTCTTTCCGAGGCCGCATGCCAGTCGGGCAGAACCAGTTCTGCATACCCTGGACTGTAAGAGGGCGCTGGCCTTCTACATTCAGCGTACGCAAGGTCATTGAAGGGCTTCTCAGCTCTTCGTATCCTATGACCCCAGTAAGCTGGGGATGGCCGTCTCCAAGTGTACGCTGTCCACCTGGATAGCGGACTGTATTGCCTGGGCATACAGGGCAGCCGAGCTTCCATTGCAGGGTCGTGTTAGGCCCACCGGGTCAGGGCTATGGCGGCATCAGTGGCTCACCCTGCTCTGTTTCGCTGGCAGACATCTGCCAGGCCGCCACCTGGTCTTCGGGTCAGACTTTCGCAACCCATTACTGCCTGGCTAGGGAGTCCCAATGGGACAGTGCTTTCGGCCAGGCTGTACTCCATAACCTTTTAGAGATCTAGGCAACTCCCACCCTCCAACCCTTTGGTGTCAGACTACCGGAGTGTTACTCTCTCAGTTAGATTCCTATTATGGCTGCTTGCGGCTCTCGTAGAGGGAGCCTATTTTTCAGCTATGGGTTCTCGGTAGCCTATAGCTGGGGAGTCCCATATGTGAGGACTGACTTCCTGCTTGTTCCTAGAGAAAACGTAGTTACTCATCTGTAGCAGGTGTTCTCCAGGGACAGCAGGAATCAATCCCCACAACCCTCCCTCCTCCCCTTGGAGTTGCAGTCCTATTATATTTTGTTTTTTTTGCCGTCTTATAGCTATGTCATTTGACTGAGTAAGATGGAACCCTTGGGCGGGAAGGGGGCCGTGCATGCCTGATGCAATTCCCAAAGGCTTTCTTAGGGGATCTGCTCTGCATGAGGGCTCCGTCGGCACCGACGTCACCCATATGTGAGGACGGATTCCTGCTGTCCCTGGAGAAAACCTGCTACAGGTGAGTAACTGTTTTCCTGCTTATTCCTGGAGATAATGTAGTTACTCACTTGTAACAGATGATCTCTGGGAACAGCAGGAATCAGTCTTCACAACCCGTCCTCCTCCCCTAGGAGTTGTAGGGTTTGTTTATTTTTTCTCTTCCTCTCAGCTACAAACTCATCTGAGGAGATGAATTGGGAAGGCAAGCATGCAGGCACAGTGGAGTGCTCCCAAAGGCATTCCTATTGAACTCTGGGGAGTATTCCTGCACTGATTCAAGCTACCTGAGTCTATAGGCCAGGCACCCTCCTTGGCCCTATTCAAGTCCAGGCTAAAAAACCATCTCTTCACAATTGCTTTAAGATCTTGACCCCTGTCTTTGGTCCTGTCTAGACTACAAGCTCCATATTTTGTGTTTTCACTTTGTATTATATGTTACCTGTTACTCTGTGTTTTGTCTCGACTTAACTAGATTGTAAGCTCTGACGAGCAGGGACTGTCTCTTTTATGTCTGTACAGCGCTGCGTACGAATGGTAGCGCTATATAAATGATATATAGTAGTAGTAGTAGTGATTCCTGCTGTTCCCGGAGATCACTGTTACAGGTGAGTAACTCTGCGACATCCTGCAACAACCCTAAAAATAGAACTCTGGTGACTTCCAATTTATCCATTAAAATACAATCAAATAAAGTCACTATTAATGCAACTTAGATTCAATTATTGTTTAATTTAGGATGTTTAATTGAAAATTTTTTAAAATAACCTAGTTAGTCTTTCCTAAAATATACATGAAATGTCAACATCCGCAGTGACTCAGTTAATGTATTCCAAGCTGCTAGATTAGCACCTGAAAATGTTTCTTTAAAGGTTCTTTTAAACGAAATTGGCTTTGGAGAGGGAACTGAAGTTCTTCATGCATCAATAGCTCTATCGAAAGGGAAAATAGTTTTATATCATGTTATACATATAAACTAGTGTAAGACCTAAACTGATTTTTAAAACAAACATCAGTAGTTTGAACTGAGGTTTTGTTGATGCTGTTAACCAGTGTAATCTTTCCAGAAAAACAAAGCTCCTCTCCAATCTAGAGTTGCTATAAATCATCTTTGCAGCTGTATTTTGCAGATTTTGCAACTGTACAGTTTGTTATTTAGTAAGTCCCTAGTATACATTACTACAGTAATTAATATTAGGAATAATAACTGCTGTATGCCTTTAGCAAGGGTGTACTTATCACTGCCTCAGTGGCTAGCGGTAAGTGCACCTGCGTTAAATGTGTTGAGGTTTGTCTCCCTATGGTAAATGCATGGGGACGTGCTGGGCACACCCCCTAACAGTGTCAGTGCCACCTCCCTTGCTAACTTTGGGGGCTTGTTGTGTAAATAGGCAGTGACTACTATCATGCATTTTGTAGACTCTTGAGGCAGAGGCGAGACCGAAGCGGAGAACCCAGTATTAATAGTAGTCTCCCTGTAACATGAAGCACAGATACTGTGTGTGCGAGGGATGGATCAGTAAATACGTGTACATCACCTTTAGGTCAAGCGAACATAGCCAATCCTGTCTCCAGAGGTATGGTAGAAGAGTTCCTAGAGAGATCATTTTGAATTTTTCTCGGACCATGAATTTGTTTAGATCTCTGAGATCCAAGATGGGCCTGAATCCTCCTGTTTTCTTCGGAATGAGAAAATATAGAGTAGAAGCTCATCCCTTCTTGAGGAGGAGGAACTCTTTCTATGGCACCCTGGGAGAACAAGGTGGTCACCTCTTCTTTTAGAGTGCTTTGAAGGGGTTGTGTGGGGATAATCCCCTGTAAAGCTATTGGGGGGTAAGGTTACAAACTGAAGCCGATAACCCCTTTGGACAATCTGGAGTGTCCACTGCTCTGATGTTATGAGGTGCCACCTGTAGGCAAAGTGATAGAGTCTGCTTGCTATATGGAAGAGCTGAGGACCCTCCACAGGGAGAGGTTGGCAATGCTCTCAAAGGAGGCGTCAAAAAACAGGCGCAGATTATGCCTGTGCAGCTGGTTGAGGCTTAGGAGCCTTGGGCTTCTTGGGCAGGAGAGGACCCTACTGTCTCTGCTGAGGCTGATAGGCAGCAGAGGGCAGGTAGGAAGGATAGTCTCTCCTTTTTAGAAAAGAAAGATTTTTTGGGAAGAGTCTCTCTTGGATTGGTCAGCTGTTTTTCTGGAAAAGCGTTTTAGGATGAGATTGTCAATCACAATCTCTCCTGCTTTTTCCCTCCAATTCTTGCCAAAAAGGTTTTCTCAAGTATAAGGGATATTGGCCAGTTTATCTTGGACCCATTGCTCGAGATCTGATGTCTGTAACCAGGCCATTCTACGAGCCCCAATGCAGACAGCTGAAGCTCTGCTTATTAATTCGAAGACACTGAAAGAGGACCTGGTAAGAAACTTAGAAGTACTTTGGCCATGCTTGGTCAGTGTCTGGAAAGCTCTCTGCTTATCCTCAGGCAGCATGGAGGTGAACGTCTCCAGATTCCTGGTGACAACCTTCAGAAACATGCCTATGTACAGCATGTAAGAGTTTATTCTTGAGACCAACATGTATTCTTGGAAGCATCAACGACCAAAGGCATCGAGTGTCCTTGAGTCTCTGTCAGGTGGCATGGATGTATGGTTAAGAGTTCTTTTTCAGCACACTGCCAATTCCACCACCATGGAGTGGTGGGGGAGTTGAGGTTTTTGGAAGCCTGGGCATTCTGCTACTCGGTACTTGGTATCGAGCCTCTTGCTGACAGGTGGAACATTGAGCGGGGCTTCCCATTTGCAGAGCATAAGATCTTGTAGGATCTGATGCATCAGTAATGTAGCTGCCTCCTTGGGTTTGGGAAGGTATTAGAGTATCTCTAGTTCCTCTGCCCGTGGTTCCTTTTCTGAAGTTACTATGATGGCGAGCCCTGCTGCCATGTCATGTATGGAGTCCTGAAAGGCCATATCCTCTTGTGGGGACCAATGCCGTTCCTGAGGCGGCGAAAGGTCTGAAGGGATATCTGGACGTTCCTGGGAATTGAGAGAGCCCTCATCAGATTCTGAAAAATGGGAATCAGAGTCTGGTAAGAAGTAAAAATATCGGCGGTCCTGAGTTCGACCTCAAAGCTTTATGGACGTCAAATGTCGATACAGATACCAATGCTTGGAAGTATTGGAACCGAGAGCTATGTCAGTTTGAGTCGGTTGGATACTGACAGTCTCGGTCGGGTGCAACAGCTGTACAGCCTTCAAGAGTTCAGTCGATGCTGGTTTGAGGGTCAGCCTCAGGGCTGAAATGCCTGGTTGAAGGCTTGGTGCAGAAGCCTGCACACTCCTGGAGCTCTTGATATATCGGTACCAAGGCTGCTAGGAGTGCTGCCAAATTCTTCTCGAGAGCTAGCATGCACTGATCCAGGGAAATGGCCGGTGTGTGGGTGGAATCTCCCACGGGGCTCTGAACCACCATCTCAGAACATGGAACCGGTAGCTCTCTGGAGGTTGATTCCTCGGGAGTGTGCCGGAGCCCCTCTTGTACTTTGGAGGACAGATCCTCCACTGGGGCTGTTTGGCTGGCCAGTCTGCATCAGAAATACTTCTAGGGGAGTTGCAATGCTTATACTAAGACTTCTCTCTGGTCTCGGTATCGGTCTTCAATGCCGATGACTGTGGAGCAGCCAGAGACTTAGACTTACTTTTATGTTTCGACTATGAAGAAACCTGAGACCCATGAGAGGAAGACAGTGCCCTCAAAGTGGAAGCCACAGCCATAGAGTCCGAGGCAAACAATGATCCGTACTGTCTGGCTCCGTTCTCTAAGCCTCTCTTTGTCATTTACTGGCACAAAGGACAAGAATTGGGTTGATGTTCAGGCCCCAGACATTTGAGACACCAGTCACATTTATCAGTGACTGATATATCAGCACACTTGGTACACTTTTTAAAACCGCTAGCTGGCTTTTCCATGCCTCAAAAAAGTTCTCTTCAGATTGAAGATAAGGCTATGGAGACCTAAAGAGTAGTTACTCACCTGTAAAGCAGTTACTTACCTGTAACAGGTGATCTCTGTGAACAGCAGGAATAAGTCTTCACATATGGGTATCGTCGGTACCGACGGAGCCTGCGCGGGAACGCTCCCCAGCGTCCAGTAAGAAAGCTTTTCGGAGCATCCCACAGCGCCTGCGCGCTGCCTTCCCGCCTTTCCCAACTGCCTCTCTCCAGTTTGAGTTTTAAAGCTGAGACAAAGAGAGAGAGAGGAAAGGAAAGCTAGATAGAGAGATACAACTCCTAGGGGAGGTGGGTGGGTTGTGAAGACTTATTCCTGCTGTTCCCAGAGATCACCTGTTACAGGTAAGTAATTGTGCTATCTCCAGGAACAAGCAGGAATGAGTCTTCACATATGGGGACTCACTAGCTGCAGATGCCAGGGAGAAAGTCCAGGTTGTGTGTCCTTGAAAAGGACTCTACCTCCCCCCATGGATCTCTGGCATCCGACCAGGGTAGGTGGGTAGGAGTTGATTAGGAATGGAACAGGTGTTTGAGGACAGCCTGACCAAACGAGGCATCCCGGCGGGAGTCCTTGTCCAAACAGTAATGGGGTGTGAAGGTATGAACCGAGGCCCAGGTGGCCGCTCGACAGATTTGGTCGATGGACACAGAGTTTAGATGAGCCATTGAGGCTGCCATGGCTCTCACATTGTGAGCTGTGACATGGCCCTCCAGAGACATGTTCCTACTCTGGTAGGCAAAATAAATACACTGAACAATCCAGTTGGACAGTGTTCTCTTAGAGACTGGAAGTCCTAAATGACAAGGATCAAAAGCAACAAAGAGTTGAGAAGACTTTCTATGTTGCTGTGTTCTTTATAAGTAAAAAGCGAGAGCTCTCTTACAATCCAAGGTATGAAGATTCCTCTCTGCATTTGATGCATGAGGTCCTGGAAAAAAGATAGGTAAATATACCTCTTGGTTCAGATGAAAAGGCGAGACCACTTTAGGCATAAAGTGTGGATTGGTCCTGAGGACTACCTTATCATGAAGGAACCTTGTATAAGGTGGATTAGCCACCAAAGCTTGCAACTCACTGATGCAGCGTGCTGAGGTGACTGCAATGAGAAAAACCACTTTCCAAGAAAGAAATTTCAAGGAGGTGGTGGCTAAAGGTTCAAAGGGTGGCTTCATAAGCTGGCCAAGGACCAGGTTTAAGTCCCATGCCACTGGAGGTGGTCTAATGGGAGGTTTAGTTAAAAGAAGTTAAAAATGGGAAAATGAATGGACGAACCCAAGGCGCGATGCCAAGGCAAGCTGGCTCAGGGGCAGGAAGGAACTGGTACGCAAACTGGACAAAACTTAACAAAAAAAAAAAAAAATCACACTTTCTAGGGGAAACTGGTTAATGTTCCAAAGGGCTTCACAGAAAAAAGGAGACTGAGGCAAGATGGCACCCTTGAGCAGGAAGGGAACCATGCATGCATGTTGAATCTCCCAAAGACTTTCTTTGAACGCTGAGGAGATGCATCTGCATAGGCTCCGTCGGTGCTGATGTCACCCCTATGTGAGAACGGACTTCCTGCTTGTTCCTAGAGAATCAGGCAAATCAGGCCTATGGAAGTCCAAAAGTTAGATACTTAAACCCTTCAAAACCGATCTGTTGATGTATAGTTAAGGACAAAAATTCAGTTGAATTTTTTTTCCTGCTTACATATAGCCTACAGAAAAATATATAGGCCTATATGAAATATATAAATACCTAAGTCTCTAACTGAGCGATATGCAGATAATGTCCAGAGTTGCGCTCAAAAATAACATATGAAATATGACATTGTTACAGCATAAACAAATATAACTCTTAATGGATTTATTACAAACCTTGCCTCCACAGAGACCACCGCAAATATTTTGCCTACTTCCCTTTTGGCTATTCCATGTTTTCCTGTCATCAATTCATTCAAATAAGTACGCAAGGAAAGCACAGTTACTTACCTGTAACAGGTGATCTCTGGGAACAGCAGGAATTAGTCTTCACATATGGGTACATCGGTACCGACGGAGCCTGCACGGGAATGCTGCCCAGCTACCAATCAGAAAGCTTTTGGCAGCATCCCTCGCGCCTGCGCAGTGACTTCCGGCCTTCTCCACAGCCTCTCTTCAGTTGAGTTTCAGAGCTGAGACAAAGGCGAGGAGAGAAAAGGAAGAAGATAAAAAAGATGCAACTCCTAGGGGAGGTGGGAGGGTTGTGAAGACTAATTCCTGCTGTTCCCAGAGATCACCTGTTACAGGTAAGTAACTGTGCTATCTCCAGGAACAAGCAGGAATGAGTCTTCACATATGGGGACTCCCTAGCTGGAGATGCCAGGGGGAGATCCCATAAAAATGCAAGTGCCTGGATCAGGGGTGCATTTTGACTCCAGGAATCCCTGGCATCCAATGTGGGATGGAGGGTAGGAGTTGACAATAAAGGAGCTGTGAGGAAAGAACAGCATAGCCAAGGACTAGAGGGTTGTACAAACTACAGGAGTCCTTGGTAGACATGATGAGTAGCATTAAAAGACATTTAATGTACACTTAAAATATGTAGCTTACCTACTGTATTGTAGGAAGTAGAAAGCATGATGGAGTCTACTGGATAAGCAGTAGCGGAATCTTCAAGGTGACCTCTCAGTAGTGAGGATGAAGGTCCAGACCTGGAGGTAGTAGATGATCCAGGTGTCAACTGGGTAGGATTTGACGTCAGGTCTTCAATGGAAAGCGTTATGGGAAAAGCTGAAAACTCCTTTAGGCATAAGGTCATTAACATTGAGGACTAAAGGAAGAAGACTGACGGAGTAGGACAAATAGCCCAGTCCTGGCGGGAAGAGGGGAACTGGAAAAAATCCCCTATTCCCACGGAAAACAGTTGTGTACTCAAGATAAAGAGGTACACTGTTTTTCCTAGCTGGCGAGAGATAGGAAAAATATTGAAGCTTGATGCTTCATGGACTTAAAGAAAAAATGGAGATGTTAGCACCAAAGAGGGTATTGGTGCTTAACAGTTTCTGCATCGTAAGATGGCATGGGACGTAGGGCGACAGACTGTCTAAAACCTCCAGGAGGTAAAACATGTAGTATAGACAGTAAGGGTGATAGTGTGTAAGACAGAACAACCCTTAAGAGGCCCCCTATCAAACACATATATATATAGGGATATATACATGTGGCTGGAAAATATATGTATATATTTATATATATATATACATATATACATATGTTCAGATATGTATATTAGGATATGGGTGGTGAAATATATCAAATATATATATAGATATGATATACCTGAAGATATGTAAAGTTGTGGGGCTTGATTTAGCACCACCAGAGCAATGATATAGGTATGTAGACCTATATGGAGATGCTACATACAAGACAACAGGTTGAAGATACATGTTTACCACCCAGCCCATAATTGTACATGGGGAATATAAAAGAAAAAGATTCTGTGCTCTACAAGAGGGTGAACCCACTTGGGATATGAAGAGAGAGAATCTATTGTCATGGATTGAGGGATGCAGAAAGGCAATCTAACCAGATAACCGTGATGTTCGTGTGAGAACAGATGAACATATGAATCTGTAAAGAACAAGGCAGGAGTTCCACAGAACACTGACATGGTAGATGTGGAGAAACGCAGGGAAGATACCAGAGGGACCTATGGAAGGACCTAGAGGTAGCATGCGTAAACAGAAGCCTTGTATTTTCACGCAGAATAACTGATATCTCGTGTTAACACCCCAGGCTAGAGGGGGTGTGTAGAACCCTCATAGGCATAGGAAGGGTTTATAAGTTTTTCCCTACTAATAGAGAAACTTCAGAGACAAGGTCAATGCTCTATAGCAAAGCCCTCATAGTAGAAAGCTTCTCTGAAGACTGCAGAGAGCATTGTGCAGGAGAGTTATGAGATAAACTGACTGAAGTCAGGTGTGTTGCCATATCCTAGGAGAGGAGATGGTTAGAATAATATGAGAAAGCCTAAACGAGTAGGAGGATCCAAGATAGTTTGGAATCACTACTGAGGCTAGCAAAATTTTGAACAAGGGACGAACTTGGAAAAAGTCCCAGTAATACAATTACTGTAACTCCTGCAGGCAGAGCTGCTGACGGAAACAGCAGAGAGATTGTCCTGTGCTGAATAAAGAAAAACAGACAAGAAAAGAGAGGAGATCTCTCTTCTCCCTGTCTGGGGAACGAGCTTGGCAGAGAAGCTGTTCGGTATGGTACCCCTCAAGTGATTGGAGGGTGACGTACCCATAGGGTAAGTCAAGTGAAGGAAAAAATGTTCAGTTGGGATAGAAACTATCAGGGGATAGTTGCAACTGCTCTTCTAGAGAGTAAGAAGAGGAGAAGTGTGTTGTCCCTGAACAAAAAAAATTTCCCCCGTCAGGTTAGTACACTGAAAAGAAAAACACAGTGAATAAACTTCTAATATGTAGAAGTGAAGTGAAAGTTACAATTCCCGGCCCCTATGGTTGCTGGGAATGCTGAGACTGGCCAGAACTGGAGGACTTCAGACTAGGCTGAGGCGTCCCCTGTTTAGGTACAGCCGAATGATGGGCAGGAGATGAATGAAACTTTCTTTTCTTAGGGAAAGAAGGTTTGGTAGGACATTTCCTACTCTTTGAAGAAGGAGCTGGCTTAGAATGGTTTTTAGTGGAAGGAGAGTCAGTGGAGCATTGAGCAACCTGACATAAAGTCTCCTTATTGAAGAGACCTTCTCCTGTACAAGGAGAATGAGCCAGTATAGTTTGTGCCCATCTGCTCAAGTCTGAAGCTTCAAGCCAGGCTCTGCGACGTGCTGCAATGGCAATAGCAGAGGATCTGCTAACGGACTCAAAAAGAGTCTATAGAAGCACGAGACAAGAACCAAGATATATTCCGGCTGTGATTGATGAGCAAGGAATAATCAGTAGCCTTGGGCTCTGGTAAAAAAGGGGTCAAAAGAGACAATTTCTCTGTGACTTCCTGGAGTGTTAGACTCATGTGAAAAATATATGAAAGAACTCTGGAGGCCAGCATAGAGTTTAGGAAGGCCTGACGACCAAAAGCATCGAGTGTTCTTGAAGAACGACCCGGCGGATAAGAAGAATGCTTCTTCTTGCTCTTAACTTTCCTCAGTGCCGATTCCACTACAAGGGAACGATGAGAAAGTTGAGGCTTTTGGAACCCTGGAGAGGGTGGCACCCGGTACCGAACCTCAATGTCTGTAGAGACTGGAGGAAGTCGTAAGGGCGATTTCCAGACCCTGAGAAGGAGATCCTGCAGAGCAGGATGTAAAGGAAACTTTATATTTTCTATTTGTGCCGGTGAGCCATGAGTAGGATCACAACCAGGGATAGAAATATTAAGAAAGGTTGCCATATCCCGGAGAAAAGCCTGAAAAGACTGATCTCCTATGGGAACCATCCCTGGTAAGGCTAAAGAAAGAGCCTGAGCACCAGAGGAGGTACAGGGTACTGCACCAATGCCAGGTATCGGTTCCAAACTAGGCATCGGTGCAAGAACAGGCATCGATACTGATACAGGACTAGCAGATGAAGTAGCCATCGGGAACTGCTGCAGTGGTACCGAGATCATGAGGGAGTTATGACTATGATCTTCGGAACTGCCTATCTGGAAACGACAGGAGTCGGTTCCGGGACGCGTCGGTACGCAGTCCTCGAGACTAGATATCGGCTCAAGACTCGGCATCGAAGTAAGCGATACTATCGATGCATGTCGCGAAGGTGCAGACGCCGATGGCAGTATCGGCGATGCCGATACCACTAAGGCAGACTGGGTTACATCGATCGATACCGACGGTACCGAGGATACCCGATGAGCACCTCTTGCAAAGGGTAAGGTGGTCCACCTCGATGCCGATGCCAGGGTATCGGAACCGATCGATGCCGGTACCGTCCCGGAGCATGGCTGAGATTGAGGGAAGTCAATGCGGTGCGTATCGATCGGTCCCGAAGGTACCGAGGATGCCCGATGACGATCCCTGGTGAGTGGAATACTCGACACCGGTGCCGATGCCGGAGGCTCGGTACCGCTCGAAGCGGATACCACCCCCACGCATGGCTCAGGTATGTTCTGTGAGGGGTGAGCCCCAGGAACATCCTGAAACCCCTTTAACGTTTTGGAGCCCGAAGACTCCCGCAGGGGTAATGCCAATGGATTCTTGAGGGTAAGGCCGGAGCCGTCACCATGCTGGGCATGGGACATACCACTCAAGCATTGACTAGTCTTAACAGACTGTTTTTGGGTTACCTGATCCTGTGAAGTAGAGAAACTGGGTACTCTCACTGCCGAGGAAAAAACGGTATCGAGGGAAACTCTAAATACTGAAGGTTTCCTCATAAAATTATCTCCTGACAAGTCAGGGGAAAAAGGGTAAGGACCCACACAGTTGAGACACCAACTATTGGTGTCAAAAAAGAAACAAGTGTTTCGACATCGAATGCACTTCTTAGGAAAAGAAGGCTCCATAATGAAAAAGGCCTAGTAGGCCCAATAAGTTAAGGTAAAAAAAACTGAAGAAAAGTTTCTCAGAATTTAGCCAAAAATCCACCGGCGATACCGGTGGTAGCGGGAAATACAGCCGCGACCACAAGAAAACAAAAAACTAAAGTAATTAAAGCAATTAAAAAGAAAAGTTTCTGCGGTCACAGGAGGACGTCCTGCCGGCTCCGCGGAAAAACTAAAACTGAAGAGAGGCTGTGGAGAAGGCGGGAAGTCACTGCGCAGGCGCGAGGGATGCTGCCAAAAGCTTTCTGATTGGAAGCTGGGCAGCATTCCCGTGCAGGCTCCGTCGGTACCGACGTACCCATATGTGAAGACTCATTCCTGCTTGCTCCTGGAGATATCAAATTCACCAAGTCAATATTGATGCCTGCATTAAAGGTGCACTAATGTTGCTTTAGAAGCAGGAAGCACACAACATGCCTCATCTAGTCTGAAAAAATGGTGGTTTGGAATTTAAATTACCCACTTTTCCAAATCCAAATTTAAGATGAGTTACAATTTAAGGTGCAGCTGCTGAGTCCTTGCCCATGAAGACTTAAAATGCAATTTGAACTTCTGATTGTTCATATGAATATCTACAGTGACTCTAACCAGTTACTGATTCATAAATTTCTTTTGGTGTTTTAGATACTTCAGATACTTAGTACTCAAAATTTAATCCAATCTTTAGATGAAAAACTATGTGGCTACCTCCAAATTATTTATACATTAATAAGAACAATGCATCAAGTAGTACTTATTTCACACCTATCAGAATTAATGGAATAAGTGTTTAACCAACTACATCCATTTGTAAACTATATTTACAACACCCATGTTTTATATCATTGGTTGTAAGTTAATTAAAGTCAGTAAAGCTCACTCTGAACATAAATTTATTCAAAGCAATCCTTAAGTGCAAAAACCCAAGAGATGGGGGTCTATCACGAAAGCAAAATACTGTCATGTTTATAGGACATTTCTTACTTTTTTCTTTACTAGGGCCTCCCTCTCTCTGTCTCTTCTTTTCCACTCCTCCGCCAGGGCCTGCATGTGAGCCAACTCTTTCCTTTTTAGCTGTGAAACAAAGATTTTTGATTAGAAAGTAGAGTAAGAAAGCAAGCAACTTTGGGAAAAAAAGCAGCAAGGTAGCTAACAAATGAATACAAACAATTAAAATATAAAGTTTATAATCTCTTACCAAATCAACCCTATTCTGCGATCAGACTCGTTATATGACACTGTGTGCTATGGAAATGCCAACAATGATACATATAGTATAATTTCTGCAACTGGCAGTAAGATCATCATATATTTTACACTAAATCTGACATTTTTAAATGAGCCTCTGAGCACTCTGTAAAAATGAAGCTTCTACAGGGCTGGATTTAATATTTTGGTGCCCACATGCAAGAACAGACAGCAGATCCTAAACAGTTGAGGGGAGGAGAAAGTGTCAGAGATCCCAAAGATCGGCGAGCCAAAGGAGGAACAAAGGTCATAGTGCTACAGCGATGCCCCCTTTTAAGTAGCATATACATCTGGCCCTAAAGTAAGCAGGAGACAGCTCCTCTTTGGCATGGGATTTGACACCCTCAAAATATGGCACTCCAGGCAGTTACCTATCTATGGTTTTTAAATAATTTCCTGCTTATATTCACCCAATTTACTAACTATAATCATTTTCACATACTGCCACTGCAACATAAAAAGGGACATTTTGCAAATGATGTCCAAGTGCAATCTGAAGCAAGGTGGTCAAAGTAAACAATGAAGGATGTGCAATTAATCTTTAATGAAGTATTGGCATTCCTAGAATAGTGGGCTAGGACCATGGAAGGCAGGGTCCAAATCCCACTGCTGCTATCAATGTTACTGTGGAGAGTACCAAAGATGGGGTGGAGTGCCAAAATGAGCAGGCTCCCGATGCCGATTTGTGCCTGGAGCAGTTCTACACTTGGATGGGGTCACAGACAGAGTAGTTACCCACCTGTAACAAGTGTTCTCCAGGAGCAGCAGGAATCAGTCCTCACATACGGGTGACGTCGGCACCGACAGAGCCCTCGTGCGGAGCATTAACCCAGCTTTCAAAGAAAGCCTTTGGGAATGCAGGGCGCATGCGCGGTCCCCTTCCCGCCCATCTTGCTCAGTCTGATGACATAGCTAAAAGACAGCAAAAACACAAAATGAATCATATGACTGCAACTCCAAGGGGAGGAGGGAGGGTCGTGAGGACTGATTCCTGCTGCTCCTGGAGAACACCTGTTACAGGAGAGTAACTACTCTTTCTCCAGGACCAAGCAGGAAGTCAGTCCTCATATATGGGACTCCCCAGCTTCAGGCTACCGGGAACCCAAGCTGAAAAATAAGCTCCCTCTAGAGCGTCAGCATCCATGAAAGAATCCTGTCTGAGAACGCCCCCGTACGGTAGCCCAACACAAGGGCCGGAGGGTAGGAGTTGCCTAAACCTCAAAGAGATTACGGAGTACCGCCTGTCCAAAAGCACTGCCCCTACGGGACTCCCTCTCGAGGCAGTAGTGGGCAGCAAGTGTCTGGCTTGAAGACCAAGTAGCGGCCCGGCAGATGTCTGCCAACGGAACAGAGTGGAGATGAGCTACTGACGCGGCCTTCGCCCTGACACGGTGGGCCGTGATTCAATCCTGCAAGGAGAAGCCGGCTGCCCTGTACGCCCAGGCGATACAATCCGCTACCCAAAGGGACAACGTACGCTTGGAGACAGGCAACCCCATTTTATTAGGGTCAAAAGATACGAAGAGCTGAGGAGCCCTTCGATGCCCCTGCGTACGGTCTATGTAAAAGGACAACGCCCTTCTACAGCCCAGGGTATGCAGGACTGTTTCAGCCCGGGTGGCATGCGGCCAGGGGAAGAATGTTGGAAGAACCACCTCCTGATTGAGGTGGAAGGAGGAGACAACTTTCAGAAGGAACTTAGGGCGAGTCCGTAAGACCACCCTGTTCTTATAGAACCGGGTGTACGGTCTATCAGAAACCAGAGCTTGTAGTTCACTCACATGCCTGGCCGAGGTAAGAGCCACTAAGAACAACGCCTTCCAGGAAAGGAAGCGTAAGTGAGAGGTAGCCATCGGCTCAAACGGTGGGCAAGTAAGTTGGTGCAAGACCACATTCCTTAACTGCCAAGGCTAGCGACTTGAACTGCTGGAGAGGTTCCCCATCGAAGGCTGCAGAGAAACTGGCAAGCTTCCTCACCAGTTCCTTAAGGTACCTGACAATGTACAACTGATAGGATTGAACTTGGCAAACCAGTATCAAGCCCTGTCGCATTTTTGGCTGAGAGCGTCCAAGGTCCAGGCCTCCCTACCTGGGGGCACCAAGGAATGAGTCTTTTTGCTCGATTCACTGCATGACTGACTCGATGACCATAAAATTGTAAAGGAGCTGGGTTTTTTGGAACCCCGGGCTTTGGTGGACTCAGTACATGGAGTCGAGCAGTCTTCTCACAATGGGCACAGACGCCGATGTTTCCCACTCACGGAGAAGGAGTTCGAGAATCAGAAGGATGGGCACTGTGAGGGCCTCCTTCAGAAGGGCCTCATACTAAAGGATCTCAAGTTCCTCTGTGCAGGGTCCTCCTCCGCCTCGGTTTCTAACACAAGCGCCTTTGCCATATCCCGTACAAAGGAAGTTAACGTCCTCAGGTGGGGAACAGTGCTGGGACTGGTGGAGATGGGTCTGAGGGCACATCTGTGTCGCTGGGTGTCTGGGGGATCCTTGTCCTCGGTATCCCCGTCTGACGTGAAGTCAGAAGAATAATCTAAGGCTCCTTGACTCCCGTGGTCGGACACCAAGCCCAAAGGCCCGCAACCCCCAGGGGACCTGCGGTCTGAGATGTGAGCACCTGCTGGAGAGGACCGGTGTCCCAAGGGAAAGGACTGGGACTTGGTCCGATGCAGATGTGTCTCTTCAGGCGAGTGGTGTTTGAGGATCAGCTCGACATCCGGGGAAGCCCTTGAGGTAGAGGGTCCGGTTGTCGGGGCAGATGAAGCAGAGGAACCGGACATCAAAAACTGATGCTGTGCCAGGAGGGCAGTGATACTGTGCTCCAAAGATGCCTTTCTGGTCTTCATGCCACATGGGTCCGCAGCTTTCGACACCGGCACCGACGGCTTTGGGCCAGGCGTCTATTCTGTCGAATGGGAGTCCTTGACCAGAACTGCCTCAGGAATCCAAGGCTGGTCGCCTGACGCTGACAACGCCTTCAGGAGCAGTTTGTGGGGCCGCTTCAGCTTAGACCCCTCAGACTCACGCTGGGGACTGCTGGGCCTGATGTGTGATTTACCCACTTTTCCAAACACATCCCCCAAAGCAGTCTTTGAGGTTTTCAAGTTCTTCTTGTGTTCCACCTCCAGGGAGTTCCTCTCGGAGAAGCGGCAGCCATGGGAATCAGAGGCAGCCTGGACATCGCGGAGCACCAAGGTACCGGAGAGGGTACTGGAGCATGGTGTCACGGGGACTCCAGCACAGAATTGGATCCATGGAACAACTTCTCCTGCTGCAGCTAACTACTCTTGATGGCCTTTGCAGACAGACTTGTAAAGGTCACAGCCTGAGTTGTCGTGGTTCGGCCCGAGGCAGCGGAGGCAGCAGTCATGTGGGCCGGTGAGAGACACCTTACTGCACAGATCACATGTTCGAAAGCCACTGGAGGCCATGGGGAAAACGGGTCCTTGGACTCGGGTGAGGGCCCGAGGACTACCGGCCAAAAAGGGCACGAAACACTGGTGGGGGGAGGGGGGACACCTCGAGAAAAAACAAGAAAACGAAATGAGGAGCAATGCAGAAGTGAGCTAGCTCGGGGGCAGGAAGAGGAACTGGTACACGTACCAGAAAGGATAATTTTAAGGCAAAGGGAGACACGTTTTCCGGGGAAACGGGACAGACATCCAGTGGGTTTTGCGGAAAAAAGGAGAATGAGGCAAGATGACACCCTTGGATGGGAAGGGGACCACGCATGCATGGTGCATCTCCCAAAGGCTTTCTTTAAAAGCTGGGGAGATAGTAACATAGCAAATGACAGCAGATAAAACCAGTATGGTCCATCTAGTCTGCCCAGTAAGATGGCAAGAGTAGGTGCACCTGCCGCTCTGTGCAGGCCACCCTCCCCATATCTTTGTATAGGGGTGAATCCACCACTCCATGTAGGATACCCCTATTTGTTGAGAAGTTAGATGGTTCATTTTGTTTTTATCCTTTTGCTCTAAAAGGATCCACTGTGTTTGTCCCATGCCATTTTGAATTCCGTCACCATGTTTGCCCCCACCACTTCCATTGGGAGGGCATTCCAAGCATCCACCACCCTTTCAGTGAAAAAATATTTCCTGACATTGCCTTTCAATTTACCACCTTGCAGCTTCATGTTATGCCCTCTAGTTTTACAGCTTCCCCGTCTTTGGAAGAGGTTTGTTTGTTCATCATTTCTCTAAGTATTTACAGGTCTGAATCATATCTCCCCTGTCCCTCCTCTCCTCCAAAGTGTACATATTTAGGTCTTCAAGTCTCTTCTCATAAGGCTTCTGATGCAGGCTCCAGATCATTTTGGTTGCCTTCCTCTGAACAGGTTCCAGGTTTTTTTTACATCTTTTGCAAGATATGGTCTCCAAAACTGAACACAGTATTCCAAGTGAGGCCTCACCAGTGCCTTTACAGTGGCATAAGTACCTCTTCCTTTCTGCTGGTAATCCCTCTTTGTATGCAGCCCAACATCCTCCTGGCTTTTGCCACCGCCTTGTCGTACTGTTTTGCCACCTTGAGATCAGCAATAATCACACCAAGGTCTTTCTCCTGAACTGTGCACACCAACCTCTCGCCCCCTATCTCATACATTTCCCTTGGCTTTCTGCTACCCAAGTGCATGACACTGCACTTTTTTGCATTAAATCTTAACTGCCGGACTTCCGGTGACGTCACGGAGCGAATGGCTGCGAGCTAGCTGAGCTCCCGTGGAGTCCTGCATTATTAGGGGGAAAAGTGAGGACCCCGGCGCCCAAGTGAGAGGAGAACGGGTCGAGACGATGGCTCAAGCTGCGAAAAAGAAGCTGGCGGGCTTCCGATCGTCCTACGCGACGAGGAAGGAGGATGCGGAACGGATGGCTGCCCGGTAGCAAGGAGAACTCGTCGGAGGATGAGGAGAGTGAGGAGATCCAGGAGATGGAGCTGCCTCTACGGGAGTGGCTGCGGGCTTTTAGAAAAGGCATGCGGGCCGACCTGGCGGAGATGCGCAAGGACATTAAAGACTCGCTGACGAGTCTGCATCAGGACCTGAACGGCCTGGGCGACAGCGTGGTGGCTCTCGAAGAGCACGCGGAGGGCCTGTAGTGGTGAACTGCAGGTGATGTCTGAAGTGCAGTGCAAATTGGAGAAGCAGCAGGAGGCGATTGTGGAGAAGTTGGAGGAGATAGAGGATCGGGCCCGCCGGAACAATCTGCGGGTGAAAGGCATTGCAGAGTCGGAGGGGCAACAGAACTGTGAGCAGGTGGTCCGGCGTCTTTGTGCGCATATTTTGGCGCTGGAGGGCGGTTCGACGCCAGTGGAGCGGGAGATAGGGGTAGAGCGGGCCCATCGCAGTCTGGGCCCGCGGCGTGATAAACAACCCCGAGATATCATCGCCTGCATGAGCAGCTTCCCACTAAAAGAAAAGATCCTGCAGATAGCCCGGAAATACGGGCGGACTGCGTGGGAAGGCGCGGAGGTGGACATTTTTAATGATCTGTCCAAAGGGACTCTGGACCGTAGGAGAGGCCTGCGGGAAGTCACTGCTTATTTGAGAGGGAAAAGCTTGCGTTACAGGTGGCTGTTCCCTTTCGGGCTTTTAGTTACCGTGAATGGAGTGACGAGGAAGGTGAAGGAGGCCGAGGAAGCCTGGACTGTGTTGGGTGAGTTGGGCTGTGAACAACTCCCGAAGAGGATCAGCGGTGCGGGAGAGAAACAGACGGGCGGCGCAGCAAATCCCCGGTGGCAGCGAGTGGCAGAGAAAGGACGGCGGCTGCAGCGGAAAGGGGCAGATCGAGATGCAGGGCAGCAAGCGCACACGGCGGAGTGAGAGCGTGGCCCTTTGCCTCTGGAGCTGGACTTAGAACTGTGTACTGGGTCAGCCCTCTGGACCTTGGGGGGATGGCTGTGGGAGATAGGGGGGTGGTAGGAGGGCTGTGCTTGAGGGTAGATGGTGTGGGAGGAGGGCGGGGGGGTTGGGGTGAGATGCAGGATTGTCACTATCGGAAGTAAGGTAAAATGGAGGTGCGGGGGGGAGGGGGAGGGGGGGTGGGGGAGGGGGGCGGAGGGTCCAGGACATATGTTAGAGGTAGGGGGGGTACGTAGGGGTAAGGTACACGATGCTGCGGGTGGGCACGCTTAATGTGCGGGGTTTAAACACGCCTACCAAACGGCGCTTATTGTTCCGGGAGGCTGAGAAAAATGATTGGGATGTGATCCTAGTACAGGAGACGCATCTACGTCGCCGGGATGTGGGCCTGATGAGGCACCCCCGGTATGGAGAACAGTACTTTTCTTGTAGTCGGGAGGGGGGTAAGAAAGGGGGGGTAGCGGTGCTCATACGGGGGGGGGGGGGGAGCGGGATTCGAGTGACACGGAGCTTTGAGGATGGGGAGGGGCGGGTGGTGGGAGTGGTGGGCAGCTGGGGGGGAGAGAAAATTATGATTGTGTCGGTGGTGTATGGGCCGAATGGAGTGCAAGTGGGGTTCTGGCAGAGGGTGTGCAAGTTGTTGGGGCAACAGGGGGGGGGAAAGGGTGGTGGGGGGTGATTTGAATGTGGTATTGGAGCACGATGGATAGGGAGTCGGGGAGGGGGGAGGGTAGGGGGAGGAATAGGAAGGCTTTGCAGCGGTTGATGACACGGCTGAACTTGGTTGATGCCTGGCGAGTGCTGCACCCTAGGAAGCGTGAGTTCACACACTACTCCATCCCCCATAATAGCTGGAGTCGGATAGATATGATGCTGGTGGATCAGGAATGGATGCTGGGGGTGGGTGGGGGGGGGGGGTAGTACCCATTGCTTGGTCCGATCATAAAGCGGTTGAAGTAGAGTTTCAGCGGAGGGATAGGGAAGGATTACGGTTTTGGCGCCTGAATGAAGGGTTGTTGAAGTGCCCGGCGGTGGTAAGAGATATTAGGGAGGGGATCAAGGAGTATTTGGAGAGGAATGATATGGGGGAGGTTCGAGTGGCGATGGTGTGGGAGGGGCTCAAGGCGGTTATCCGAGGGAAGTTCATTCAATGGGGGGGGCGCGTAAGAAAAGGGAGCGATATGAAAAGGAGCGGGACTTAGGGAGGAGGTTGCAGGAGGCTGAGGAGGTTTTCAGGAGATCTGGGAGGGAAGGGGCACGGGGGGTGATGGAAGCGCTCCGGGGGGAATTGCAGGGGCTGCAGGTGGAGCGGGTAGCGATGGAGCTGGCCTGGGTGCAACAACGGTTTTATGAGTTTGGAAATAAAGCAGGGCGGATGTTGGCCCAGCGGTTGCGGAGTCGCAGGGTGGCCTCTCGGATTTATCAGATTAAGGGGAAAGGGGGGGAGGTGCTGTTCCGGGAAGGGGAAATTCAGGAACGCTTCCGGCAGTTTTACCAGGAACTTTATTCGGCGGGAGAGGGGGTGGAGGGGGAGGGTATAGAGCGGTATCTGGAGGAGGTCAGGCTTCCAAGTTTGTCGGGGGAAGCCCGGGAGGCAATGGAGGCCCGGATAGGTTTGGCAAAGGTGGAGCGGGCTATTCAGGGGATGCCTGGGGGAAAGGCACCGGGGCTAGACGGGCTCCCGAGTTCGTTTTATAGGGTATTCCAGGCGGAGATCGGAGAGGTTCTGTGTCGGGTGTTTAATGGGATGTTGGAGGAGGGGGGGGATCTGCCGGTGGGCATGCTGACAGCTGGGATTACGGTGTTGCCGAAAGGGGGGCGGGACCCGCTGGAGTGTGGGTCCTTTAGACCTATCTCACTGCTCAATGTGGATGTTAAGGTGCTAGCCAAGATCTTGGCGGGCCGTCTGGGGCCCTGGCTGCCTACAGTGATCAAGAATGACCAGACGGGGTTTATCCCGGGGCGCCAGGCCGCTGATAACATAAAACGGGCGGTGGGGGTGCTATGGGAAGCGCGGCGTTGGACGGAGGAGTTTTTGTTAATGTCTGTGGATGCCAAAAAGGCTTTTGACAGGGTGCACTGGGGCTTTCTGATGGCGGTGTTGGAGCGCCTGGGAGTGGGGGAAAACATGGCGTGTTGGATACGCGGGCTTTATAAGGGACCGAGGGCGAGGGTGAAGGTCAATGGATGTTACTCACGGGACTTTAGTTTGGGTAGGGGGACGAGGCAGGGGTGTCCTCTCTCGCCGCTGCTTTTTGCAATGAGTGTGGAGCCCCTGGCGGAAGCTATTCAATCCAACGAGCGGATTAGGGGTCTGGAAAGGGGGGGTGGCTCATAAAATATCTCTTTATGCGGATAATATCCTGCTGTATTTGGAGCGGCCGGAGGAGTCTCTACCGGAGGCCATGGTGGCGATGCAGGCGTTTGGGGCCGTCTCCGGATTCAAAATGAATGTGGATAAGACGGAGGTATTGCGGGTTCGGGTTTCCCCGAGGGTGGAGGGGCGGTTGCGGGGTATGTACCCCCTGCGTTGGGTCAACCAGACTCTGAAATATCTGGGGGTGCAACTGGGAGCTAAATATGGTGATTTATACCGGCTTAACTACCCGGGGGTAGTGCGGGCATTGGAGAGGGACCTGGAGGGTTGGATGAGACAGGACGTCTCGTGGTTAGGACGGATGGCTGGGGTTAAGATGAATGTGTTACCGAGGCTGCTGTACCTATTCCAGGCCTTGCCAGTGAGAGTGCCTGATGCCGTGTTACGGCGCGTGCAACGGAAAGTGTTTCAGTATATTTGGAACAGGCGCCCACCGCGGTTGGCCCGGGAGGTGCTTTACGCCCCGCGGGTGGCGGGGGGCTTGGGGTGCCGAATATCCTGGATTATTACCGAGCGGTGCAATTAAGGCACGTTATGGACTGGCGGAAGCGGGAGGATATGAAGCCTTGGGTACATCTGGAGCGAACAGTGGTGAAGGGCGGCCACCTGGAGGCTTGGCTGTGGGCGGGGAGGAAGCATCGCAAGGAGTTAGGTGCGGGGTCGCCGGCTATGCAGCAGGTAGCCCGGGTGTGGGACGGGGTGCGGCGCGGAGGTCGGGGAGAGGGGAAAGGGAACCTGTTTTCGGTCATGATGCCGTGGCGTGGATGGAAGCCTTTTACACCGGGCTGGGGTGGGGGCAGGTTTGATAGTTGGACGGAGAAGGGGCTGGTGTGTTTTTACCAACTCTTGGAGGAGGGGTTGGTGTGGTCCTTTGAGGCAGTTCGGGTAGAATTTGGCTTGGAGGAGCGGGACCGCTATGCATATGTTCAGGTATGCTCTTTCCTTCGCAGGGGTAAGGGGTTGGGGGGGATGGGGGAGGAGGTGTCGGCCATTGAGGCGCTTTGGTATGGGAAGTTCGGGTCCAGGGGGATGGTTTCTGGGTTATATCAGGCTGTTCGGGAAAGGGGGGCCGGGACGGTTCCCTTATATGCTAGAGTGGGAGCGGGATCTGGGGAGGCCCTTGTCAGCAGCCGACTGGAAGCAGATCTGGGATAGGGTTAGGGGGTTACCCTGGGCCAGTAGTATAAGGGAGAATTGGTATAAGATCTTATTCAGGTGGTATTATACTCCGGAGCGCCTACATAGGATCTATCCGGGGATGGCGGAGGGCTGCTGGAGGGAGTGTGGGGGGATAGGCACTTTTTGGCATATTTGGTGGGGGTGTCCTAAGGTACAAAGTTTTTGGGGACAGGTGATACAGTGGATCCACCAGCATCTCGGAGAGGAAGTCCGGTTAGATCCCGGGGTATGCTTGCTGTCCTGGGGGGGAGGGGGGCAAGGGGATGGGGGACCCATGATTCGCGCGTGCTTGAGTGCGGCACGGTGTGCATTGGCGGCAGCGTGGAAGAGGGTGGGGGTACCTACAGTGGGGGAGTGGGAATGTAGGCTTCGGCAGGTGATTCTCATGGAACAATTGACAGCGGTTAGGAGGGAACTGGTGGCGAAATTTAGGGCTAAGTGGGGAGCCTTATGGAGTGTCCTGAGGGGGGGAGGGCAGGGAGGGGAGGGAGGGGGAAGTGTTTAGTGTGGGGTGGAAGGGTAGGCGGGAGGTGTAGCAGGGGAGAGGGGAAGTGGGGGCTCTTGGGGGGGGGCGGGGGGCTGGTTGGTTGTGGGGTATTTCGGGGTGTTGATTGTTGCTGTATTGTGTTTTGTTGCACCTGATAAAAATATTGCATTAGTAGGAAGGGAGGGGGTGTAGGGGGAGGGGTAGGTGGGATAAAGCAGAAAAGAAGGAATGCATTAACAATGTGGTGTGATGTTCTACTGTGCACTGTGTGTTGTTTTTGAATTGGTGGTGTAAAGTTGTGCTTATTCCTTCATTAAAAACTTCAAACTAAAAAAAAAAATCTTAACTGCCAAGCATTAGACCATTCTTCCAGCTTTTGTAGATCTTTCCTCATGTTAACCATTTCCACGGGGGAGTCCACTCTGTTGCAAATTTTTGGGTCATCTGCAAAAAGACAGACTTTTCCATTCAGTCCTTCAGCAATATCACTCACAAATACATTGAACAGTGCCAGGCCCAGGACCGAACCCTGGGGCACCCCGCTAATCGCCTTCCTTTCATCCGAGTGAGCTCCATGTACCATCACCTTCTGTCATCTGTCAGTCAACCAATTTCTAATCCAGTTTACTATCTTGGGACCCCATCCCCAAGCTACTGAGTTTATTGACAAGCCTCCTATGAGGAACATTATCAAAGGCTTTGCTGAAATCCAGGAGGATGACATCCATCGCATGCCACTGATCTAGTTCCTTGGTCATCCAGTCAAAGAACTCAATCAGATTTGTTTGGCAAGACCGTACTTTGGTAAAACCATGTTGCCTTGGATCTTGCAACCTGTTGGTTTTGAGAAAGTTCACTATTCGCTCTTTCAGGAGCGCCTCCATTACTTTTCCCGCCACCGAGGTAAGGCTCACGGACCTGTAGTTTGACACTTCTTTCCTGTCACCACTTTTATGTAGAGGTACGACATCAGCAATTCTCCAGTCCTGAGGAATCTCTTCTGTTTCCAAGGATCTGTTGAAGACATCCTTTAACAGCCCTACAAGAACCTCTCTGAGCTCTTTCAGTATCCTGGGATGTATCCCATCCGGTCCCATGGCTTTACCCACTTTCAGTTTAGCAAGTTGTTCTAACACCTCATCTTCTGTGAATGGTATGGTATCTACTTCATTCCCATTTTTATATTTGGGAGTCACAGCTGGTCCATCTCCATGATTTTCTTTAGTAAAAACAGAACAGAAGTATTTGTTTAGCAATTTCGCTTTTTCAATGTCACTTTCCACGAGTCCGTTCTCAGCACTTCTGAGTCCTGCAATTCCAACTCTGATCTTTTTCCTTTCCCAAATATACCTGAAGAAAGCTTTGTTGCCACCCTTAACATCTTTAGCCATCTTTTCCTCTGCCTTTGATTTTGCTAGCCTTATTTCTCTTTTTGACTCTGAGTTTGATCCTGTATTCATTTCTGTGTTCTTCTGTTTGCAAGCTTTTGAATTTTGCAAAAGATGTGTTTTTTGCCTTTATTTGAGCAGCCACTTCTTTGGAAAACCAAATATGTTTCCTTCTCCTCTTGTTTTTATTTACTTTTCTTACATATTTATCTGTTGCCCCTTTTATTGCCACCTTTAGTTTAGCCCATTGCAATTCCACTTCCCTTATCTCCTTCCACCCTGTCAGCTCCTCCTTTAGGTACTCGGCCATTTTATTGAAAGTGTTTTTGAAGTTTAGGACTTTGAGCTTGCTATGATTGGCCTGTACCATGGCTTTTATCTCAAATCACACCGTGTGATGATCCCTGTTGCTCACAGGGGCACTCACGCAGACATTCGACACGCTATCACCGTTGGTGAACACTAAATCCAGCGTTGAGCTTTCCCTGGTTGGTTCCATCACCATTTGTCTACGTAATGCATCTTGGAGAACATCCACAATTTTTTTGCTTCTTTCCAGATGTGCAGAAGGAGTAATCCAATCCACATCTGGTAGATTAAAGTCACCCAATATGATCGCTTCCCCCATTGTGGCTATCTGGCAATATCTATAATCAATTCGTTATCTATCTCTTCAATTTGAGTCGGAGGTCTGTAGACTACAGCAGTATGGATGACAGTGCCATCTCCTCTTTCCAACGCAATCCAAAGCGCTTCTTCTTTTCCCCATGCCCCCTGCATTTCAGTAGCTTTAAAATTGCTTTTGACATACAAGGCAACTCCTCCTTTTCCATTTTCTCTGTCTCTTCTGAATAAGATTATAGCCAGCTATGGCTATATCCCAATCGTGCGATTCATTAAACCATGTTTCTGTAATGGCCACAATGTCCAAATCCATTTCCACCATTAGGGATTCCAGGTCTGGAACTTTGTTGGCTAAGCTTCGAGCATTTGTGCTCATTGCTTTCCAGCATTTACCTGGCTTGTGTGTATTTTGCATTGATTTTGTTCTGCCCACTTCTTCCCACTTGTTTTTGATGTGTGGTTTAAAAGTGTGGCTGTTTCTGATGTTATTCTGCTTTTGCAGGGGGTGACGTCCAGAGCTTGACCTTCCACATGACCTTTTTCTAGTTTAAATACATATCCACATACTGCCTGAATTTTTCACTTAGGATTCTTTTCCCTGCGATAGAGAGATGTAGTTCATCAGCACAGTATAGTCTCTTGTTGGTCCATCTGTTTCCCCAGTTGCCAATAAATCAGAATCCTTCTTGTTTGCACCAGGTCTGGAGCCATGTATTAAAGCTGTTAATGCAATGCAGCCTTTTTCCCCCTTACCATAAACAGGTAGAACTTCTGAGAATGCAACAGTGTTAACAATGGGCTCGAGTTTCTCTCCCAGAGTTTAGAAGTCCTTTTGGACTGTAGAGGCACTGTTTCTACCCAAATCATTTGTGCCCAAGTGGATATCATCGTCGAGTTTGGAGTGTTCACTTTCTGCACTAAGTACTTCAACAACTTGGTTTGTATTCTTGCTGGCTGAAGAGCCCGGTAGGCAGTTGACTATCTTCTCTGCTTTGAACTGTGTTCCCAAGTTGGTGCCTCTGATGATGGAATCTCCAAGTAGTAGTAGTTTTCTGTTTGGTGAGGTTTTCTTCATATTTGGTGCTTTAGCAGGAGATTGGGCATTGTCTGACTCATTTAAGGGCCCTTCAGTTTCTTTGGATTGGGCATCCTCATTAGCCAAGGCAGAGAAGGCATTATGCAGGGATCTCTTGATGTATAGGATGTCTCTGCGTTACAGGTCACAGTCTACCAGAACCCACTGTGATCCTTTTGTTCCTGGGGTGTTTTTGATTCTTTGTGGAAGCGGTGGTAGACTTCGTTCAGTTTGTATCCTAGAAGAGGTGCGCTTCATTGCAGCCAGTTCCTCCCTCAGTAGAGTCACTTCTTTATAAATGGCAGCTAGGTCTTTCCTTAGTAGAGCCAGTTCTTTATGCATAGAAGCTGACTTGAGGCACATAGGACAAGCTCTTAGGCTCCAAATGATTCATCTTGGAATGAAAGTACCGCAGTTATTGCACTGAATACCCAACATGTTGATTAAGCTGTCCCAGAAGGAGAAGAGGAAGAAGAAAAGATGATGTGGGCTTTAACCCAAGTTAAGAAGGATAGATGGCACATATGCGACCACTATATAGGCAATGTAGTCCCTGGGGTGGGTGGGGTGAGGGCTGGGGGGGGGGGGGTGGGAACCTAAGTGTCTCTGGCCAGTAGGCTGTTCCTGAACTGTGGGCACACACAGATATCTAATTTAAGGCTATACAAGGAAAGCATACAGTCTGACTGTCCCCAAGCTTAATGTATAACCACAGTTAAAAGCTATATTAGCAATATCCCCAAAACCAACAGTTAGAGTCTATATTTGTAGCAAGAAACCAGCAGTGATAAGATAGAAAGTTGTGCTCTTAGCTTTGTGGAGGCTCCTCAGCTAGTGGAGCCTAGCTCAGACCGGCGCAGTCACTTATATACGAGGACTGACTTCTGCTTGTTCCATGAGAAACCCCCAAAACCTGTTTTGGGTAAAGTACGATATCTTAAAGGCAGTCACACAATATGGCTGACAACAGGGATACATCCTTGGCAGTGCGGAGAAAGCATAGTTACTTACCTGTAACAGGTGATCTATGGGTATCGTCGGTACCGACGGAGCCTGTGTGGGAACGCTCCCCAGCATCCAAAAGGAAAGCTTTTGGGAGCATCCCACAGCACCTGCGCGCTGCCTTCCCGCCTTTCCTAACTGCCTCTCTCCAGTTCGAGTTTTAAGCTGAGACAAAGAGAGAGAAAGGAAAGGAAAGATAGATAAAGAGATACAACTCCTAGGGGAGGTGGGTGGGTTGTGAAGACTTATTCCTGCTGTTCCCAGAGATCACCTGTTACAGGTAAGTAACTGTGCTATCTCCAGGAACAAGCAGGAATGAGTCTTCACATATGGGGACTCCCCAGCTAGAGATGCTAAGGAGATCCCCAAAGTTGTGAGTCCCTGAGAAGGGCTCTACCTCCCCCTATGGATCTCGGGCATCCAACCAGGGATGGGGGGTAGATTAGGTATGGAACAGGTGTTTGAGAACAGCCTGACCAAACAAGGCATCCCGGCGGGAGTCCTTGTCCAAGCAATAATGGGCTGTGAAGGTATGAACCGAGGCCCAGGTGGCTGCTCGACAGATTTGGTCGATGGACACAGAATTTAGATGAGCCATAGAGGCTGCCATGGCCCTCACATTATGAGCTGTGACATGGCCCTCCAGAGAAAGGTTCTTACTCTGGTAGGCGAAAGAAATACACTGAGCTATCCAACTGGACAGAGTTCTCTTAGAGACTGGAAGTCCTAAATGAGAGGGATCGAAAGCAACAAAGAGTTGAGAGGACTTTATGTTGCTGTGTCCTTTGTAAGTAAAAAGCAAGCGCTCTCTTACAAATCCAGGGTATGGAGATTCCTCTCTGCACTTGATACATGAGGTCCTGGAAAAAAGACAGGTAAATATACCTCCTGGTTCAGATGAAAAGGTGAGACCACTTTAGGCATAAAGTGTGGATTGGTCCTGAGGACTACCTTGTCATGATGGAACCTTGTATAAGGAGGATTAGCCACCAAGGCTTGCAGCTCACTGATGCGGCGAGCTGAAGTGACTGCAATGAGAAAAATAACCTTCCAGGAAAGGAATTTCAAGGAGGTAGTGGCTAAGGGTTCAAAGGGTGGCTGCATAAGCTGGCCAAGAACCAGATTCAAGTCCCATGCCACTGGAGGTGGTCTAACGGGAGGTTTAGTTAAAAGAAGGCCTCTCATGAATCTTGCTATAAAAGAGGATGAGAGGAAATAGGCTGTCCATTGAGAGGCTTAAGGGATGCTGCAATAGCACTCAAATGGACTCTTACTGAATTCGTTTTAAGGCCTGCATGGGATAAATGCAGCAAATACTCTAGTAAAGAATTCAGAGGTATTGCAAGAGGGTTAAGACCCTTCTCTACACACCAAATGGTATACCTTTTCCATTTAAAAGCATAGGAACGTCTAGTGGAAGGCTTTCTGGAAGCATGAAGGATATCCTTCACTTGCTGAGAAAGATGCAAATCTTGAAAGTCTAGGCCTTCAGCAACAAAGCTCTGAGTGAAGAGACTGGGGATTTGGGTGCCACAATGTTCCCTCCTCCTGGGACAGGAGGTCTGGAGCAGATCCCAAGTCCAGGGAGGGAGCTTGAGAGAGAGGCAGAAGTAGAGGGTAGCACACTTGGCGTGGCCAATGTGGTGCTATGAGGATCATAGACCCCTTGTCTCTCTGAAGTTTGAACAGCGTCTTGGGAATTAGGGGAATGGGCGGAAAGGCATAGAGGAAGTCTTGCCCCCAATGAAGGAGGAAGGCATCCTTGGCCTGAACTCCCTGACACGGGATCCTGGAACAGAACCGGGGAAGTATGGCATTCCACAGACTTGCAAACAGGTCTATGTCCGGGGTTCCCCAAATTCGGAAGATCCTGGCTATCTGGTCCCCATGGAGGGACCATTTGTGTGGAAGCAGAACTTGACTGAGTCTGTCTGCCCAAGAGTTTTGAACCCCTGGAAGATACACTGCCATGAGATGAATTTGATGCTCTCTGGCGAAGGCCCACAATCTCAAAGCTTCGTTGCAAAGCGACAGAGAGCCAGTCCCACCCTGCTTGTTCACGTAGAACATGGCTACTTGGTTGTCCGTGTGGATGAGGACTGTCTTGTAGCTGAGCAGGGTGTGGAAGACTCAGAGCTAGAAAAATTGCTCTGAGCTCTAAGAGGTTGATATGTAGAGATGTCTCCTGTGGAGACCAGATGCCTTGAGTGGAGAGATCTTGTAGATGAGCTACCCAACCTCTTGGAGAGGCATCTGTTGTAAGGGTTGCTTGGGGTAACACCTGTTGAAAGGGGGACCCCAGCAACAGATTTTGAGTGGACTTCCACCACTGGAGAGAGCAAAAGAGGCGACTGGAGGTTGCTATTTTGTCTGACAGGCACCCTGATGCCTGGGTCCATTGGGTGGACAGAGTCCATTGAGCTGCTCTCATGTGAAGGCGAGCGTAAGGAACCACAGTGGATGCCATGTGGCCTAACAGTTGTAACATCCCTCGAGCAGTTAAATGGGATTTTAACTGAATCTGTGAGGCTAACTGCACCAAGCGTAGGCAACGGGCCTGGGGAAGATAGGTCCTTGCAGTTGTGGTATCCAGCAAGGCCCCTATGAACTCTAGAGACTGAGTAGGGGTGAGATGGGATTTTGGAATGTTTATTACAAGTCCCAGATACTGAAAAACCCGCCTTGTGCAGGCTAGGGAAGTCTGGGCCTCTGACTGGGATGGAGCTCGGATGAGCCAGTCATCCAGATATGGGAATACGAATATCCCTAGAGTGCGTAGAAATGCAGTTACTACTGCCATGCATTTTGTGAACACTCTTGGTGCAGAGGCCAGACCGAAAGGAAGCACTTTGTATTGGTAGTGCTTTCCTCGGTAAAGGAACCGAAGGAACCTTCTGTGTGTTGGATGGATGAGGACATGGGTGTACGCATCCTTGAGGTCTAGAGAACAAAGCCAATTCTGACTCTGAAGATAGGGAAGGAGAGCACCGAGAGAAATCATCTTGAACTTCTCCTTGTATAGAAACTTGTTCAATTCTCTGAGATCTAGTATGGGTCTGTAGCCCCCTGTTTTCTTTGGGATAAGAAAGTAGGGGGAGTAGAACCCTGAGCCCTGCTGAAGAAGGGGTACTTCTTCTATTGCCCCTTGGGCAAGAAGGGTAGCAATCTCCTGACCCAGAAGGTCGAGGAGAGATGTTGGAGAATTGAACTGTCTCACCATGGTGTGAGGAGGAAGGTTTAAGAAATGAAGCTTGTACCCCTCCCTTATGATGGAGAGGTCCATTGCTCTGCTGTGATTTGTTCCCACCTGGGAGCAAAGTGAGCTAACCTTCCTGGAATGGTGAGAGGCTCTGGTTCTTTTAGAGCCAGAAAGGCTAAGTTCTCTAGTTGAAAGTTAAAGGCCCTGAGGAGGCTGAGGCTGTTGGGCCGTAGCAGCCCTTACAGCCTTAGGCTTGGCCTGTTTAGGTTGTTGCTGTCGCTTTGCAGCAAAACGACCTGCAGAAGATGCCTGTTGACCATAAAGAGTAGTTACTCACCTGTAACAGGTGTTCTCCAGGAGCAGCAGGAATCAGTCCTCACATATGGGTGACGTCGGCGCCGACGGAGCCCTCCCGGAGCAATTTCCCCAGCTTTCAAAGAAAGCCTTTGGGAATTGCAGCGCGCATGCGCGGTCCCCTTCCCGCCCAAGGGTGCCATCTTGCTCAGTCTGATGACATAGCTAAAAGATAGCAAAAAAGTTAGCCAAAAACGAAATGATAGGACTGCAACTCCAAGGGGAGGAGGGAGGGTTGTGAGGACTGATTCCTGCTGCTCCTGGAGAACACCTGTTACAGGTGAGTAACTACTCTTTCTCCAGGACCAAGCAGGAAGTCAGTCCTCACATATGGGACTCCCAAGCTTAAGGCTACCGGAGACCTCAAGCACAAAAATGAGCTCCCTCTAGCTCAGCAGAATAGAAGGAAGGAATCTTCTCTGAAAACGCCCCCGACCGGTAGCCCAACACCAGGGCCAGAGGGTAGGAGTTGCCTAAACCTCAAAGAGATTATGGAGGACTGCCTGACCGAAAGCACTGTCCCTGCGGGACTCCCTCTCCAGGCAGTAATGTGCCGCAAAAGTCTGGCTTTAAGACCAAGTAGCGGCCCGGCAGATGTCTGCCAACGGAACAGAGCGGAGGTGTGCCACTGACGCAGCCTTCGCACTAACACGATGAGCCGTGACTCGACCCTCCAACGAGAGGCCGGCTGCCCCATAAGCCCAAGCGATACAGTCAGCTACCCAGATGGACAAGGTACGCTTGGAGACAGGGAGCCCCAAGTTATTGGGGTCAAAAGAAACGAAGAGCTGAACAGCCCTCCTATGTTCCCGCGTACGGTCAAGGTAGAAGGACAAGGCCCTTCTACAGTCCAGGGTATGCAGGACCATTTCAGCCCGGCTGGAGTGCGGCCTGGGAAAGAAGGTCGGAAGAACCACCTCCTGGTTGAGATGAAAAGGAGAAACCACTTTTGGAAGAAACTTAGGGTGAGTCCGTAAGACCACCCTATTCCTGTAGAACCTAGTGTAAGGAGGATCAGACACTAGGGCCTGCAGTTCACTAACACGCCTAGCAGAGGTAAGGGCTATCAAGAACAAGGTTTTCCAAGAAAGCAAACGAAGAGGGCAGTTAGCCATAGGTTCAAAGGGCGGATAGGTAATCTGCTGCAAGACCACATTCAGATCCCATTCAGGGGCTGGTGGACGCAAAGGAGGTTTAAGCAGAAGGAGGCCTCGGAGAAAACGAGCCACCAAAGGGTGGTTGGACAGAGGCCTGCCATCTATCGGTGCGTGATGTGCAGAGAGAGCACTGAGGTGGACTCTGACAGAGTTGGACTTAAGGCCCAGATTGGAGAGGTAAAGCAAATATTGCAAGACCACCGCCACCAAGCAGGAGAAGGGATTCTCAGACTGCTGAGCACACCACACGGAGAAGCGACGCCACTTAAGAGCGTAGGACTTCCGTGTGGAGGGCCTCCTGGAGGCCAAGACGACCTCTTCAACCTCCCGAGGCAGTAGGAGGGGAGCAAGGACTACCCTTTAAGCAGCCAGGCCATCAGATGAAGGGACCGGAGGTTGGGGTGTAGGAGAGACCCTTGATCCTGTGTCAGGAGATCAGGTTGAAACCCCAGAGGAAGAGGAGTGTCCACCGCCAGCTGCATTAGGAGCGGGAACCAAGGTTGCCTCGGCCACCAGGGAGCCACTAGGATCATCGAGGCTTTGTCTCTGAGAACCTTGAAGAGCGTTCGAGACACCAGCGGCATGGGAGGAAAGGCATACAAGAGGCCCGTGGACCATGGAATCAGAAAAGCATCCGCCGCTACTCTGAGAGGATGCGGTTGTCGAGAGCAGAATCGGGGAAGTTGCCGGTTCAGAGGACTGGCAAACAGATCCATGGTGGGGAGTCCCCACTTGAGAAAGATCCGCTGAACCACCAATGGATCCAATCTCCATTCGTGTGGTTGGAGGATCCTGCTTAGCTTGTCTGCCAGGTAATTTTCCTGACCTGGGAGATAGACCGCTTTGAGGAGGATGCCGTGGTGGACGGCCCAAGAGCACAGTCTTCGTGCTTCCTGACAGAGAAGGAAGGAGCCTGTGCCTCCTTGTTTGTTCACGTAGAACATTGCAACTTGATTGTCCGTCTGGACCAGCACAGACTGGTGAGAAGTGAGGTGGGAGAAGGCTCTCAGAGCTAGGCGGATGGCTCTGAGCTCCAGGAAGTTTATCTGCTGCGCAGACTCCCAAGGAGTCCAGAGGCCTTGACCTTGGCAATGTGCTCCCCAACCCAGGAGAGAAGCATCGGTTGTTAGCACCTGAGAAGGCGGAGGAGATTGAAAATCCACTCCCAGCAGCAGGTTTGGCAGATGAAGCCACCACCGCAGAGAAGAGACCAGCAGGTCGGAGACCTGTACTGAGTCCGTCAGGCTCCCCATGGCCTGATGTCATTGAGTGCGAAGGCACCATTGAGCAGGTTGCATGTTCAGGCGGGCATTGGGGGTCACATGGACCGTGGAAGCCATATGGCCGAGCAGTTTCAGAAATTGCCTGGCAGAGACCAGGGAATTGCTGTGAAAGTGGCTGGCGAGATCCATGAGCCTGTGCGCTCTGTCTAGAGGCAGGAAGGCCCGCGCCTGAAGCGTGCTGAACCGTGCGCCGATTAATTCGAGATCTTGAGAGGGAAGCAAAGTGGACTTTGTGAAGTTTATGACAAAGCCCAAGTGCTGGAGCAGACACAGTGCGATGAGTGGCCCGAGTGGCCTCTTGGGAAGACTGGGCCCTGATTAGCCAGTCGTCCAGGTATGGAAACACAAAAAGGCCTTGAAGTCTTAGATAGGCCGCCACCACTGCTAGGCATTTGGTGAACACCCTGGGGGCAGAGGATAGGCCAAAGGGCAGCACTCGGTACTGGTAATGATTTCCTCCCACAACAAACCTAAGATATTGTCTGTGGTCTGGATGAATAAGGATGTGAGTATAAGCATCCTTCAGATCCAAGGAGCATAGCCAGTCTCCCTGCTGCTATAAGTGTTATATCCCTCCCTCCCTCCCCACACCCACCCTCCCCTGGGATAATCACAGCTTTATAGGTACTTGCACAACTTAAAAGACAGGAGGTGCTCTCAGGTGAAGCTCATTACCCAAATCAGTCATACACTAAGGACCTGAGATTAATTAAGCTTCAGGTGAACAAGGTATATTAAACTTATTAGGTACAGTTTTAGTGGTATAAATATCCATAGCACCCTTTAGTACGAAAAGAACTTAAAGATCTAAACACAAACTTAAAACTAAGATGCAGACAGCAGTCCAGCAGCAGGATGTGGGCTTTCCAGTCTTTTGCATTGAGTGTCACATGTATGATTTTCTCCCAGCTGATGAGAGGTCTTACGTGTGCACTAGGTGCAAGGAGCTCTTTGCTCTCAGGGAACAAGTCCATTCTCTAGAGGCTAAAGTAGCAGACTTGGAAAGCATAAGACAGACAGAGAGGTACATAGACGAGACCTACAGGGATATAGTCCTGAAGTCCCACCTCCAGTCTGGCAGCATCCCTGTTGCCATGGAGAAGAGAGGTCACGTGACAGGACAGCATCACCCTGGTGTGGCAGGAAGTGATCCTGTAACTAGGACCTGTCCTCCAGGTGATGTAAACCCCTCTCGCACCGAGGAGGTTTCTCCAGGGCCAAGTGCCCATGAGGAAAGGGTTAGGACAGCAGTTATAGTTGGTGATTCGATCATTAGGCATGTAGATAGCTGGGTGGCAGGTGGACGTGAGGATCGCCTGGTAACATGCCTGCCTGGTGCGAAGGTAGCGGACCTCACGCGCCACCTAGATAAGGTCTTAGATAGTGCTGGGGAGAAGTCTGCTGTCTTGGTACATGTCGGTACCAATGACATAGGAAAATGTGGTAGGGAGGTTCTGGAAGCTAAATTTAGGCTTTTAGGTAGGAAGTTGAAATCCAGAACTTCCAGGGTAGCATTCTCCGAAATGCTTCCCGTTCCACGCGCAGGACCCAAAAAGCAGGCAGAGCTCCGGAGTCTCAATGCGTGGATGAGACAATGGTGCAGAGATGAGGGGTTTGGATTTGTTAGAAACTGGGGAACATTCTGGGGAAAGGAGGGGCTCTTCCGAAGGGATGGGCTTCACCTTAACCGGGATGGAACCAGGCTGCTGGCATTAACCTTTAAAAAGGAGATAGAGCAGCTTTTAAACTAGATAATAGGGGAAAGCCGACAGTCACCCAAGAGCGCATGGTTCGGAAGAATGTATCCTTGAAGGATACTACAAAAAGCAGAGAGGTTCCAAAAAAGAGTAAAGTAGCCCAAATGCCCTCGAGTATGGAGCAGACAGAGCTTAAAGATCCCAAATTACCCATGTCTACCAATAGCCAAATTAATATGAATAAAATACAGTCTCTAAAATGCTTGTATGCAAATGCTAGAAGTCTAAAAAACAAGATGGGAGAGTTAGAATATATAGCACTAAACGAGAGGTTAGATATGATTGGAATATCAGAGACATGGCGGAAGGAGGACAACCAGTGGGACACTGTGAGACCTGGGTACAAACTATATCGTAATGATAGAGCTGATCAAATTGGTGGAGGGGTTGCGCTCTATGTTAGAGAGGGCATTGAGTCAGAAAGGATTAAAGTTTTGCAAGAAACAAAATTTGCTGTAGAATCTCTATGGATTGAAATTCCATGTAAAAAGGGGAAGGCGATGGCAGTGGGGGTGTACTATCGTCCGCCTGGCCAGAATGAACAAATGGATGATGAAATGCTCAAAGAAATCAAGGAAGCTAGCAAAGGTTACAGTGCAGTAATAATAATGGGTGATTTCAATTACCCCGGCATCGACTGGGTCAGTGTCACAGCAGGACATGCTAGGGAGATAAAGTTCCTAGATGAAATAAATGACTGCTTCTTGGAGCAGCTGGTTCATGAACCGACCAGAGGGGAAGCCATATTAGACCTAGTCCTTAGTGGAACACCAGATCTAGTGCAAGAGATAAGGGTGTTGGGGCCACTTGGCAATAGTGATCATAGCATGATTGCCTTTGATTTAATTAGTGGAGGAGGGATAGTAAGGAAATCCACAGTACTACCCTTTAACTTTCGAAAGGGAGACTATGATAAAATGAGGAAAACAGTTAAGAAAAAACTAAAAGGAGCAGTTGCAAAGGTTAAAGACGTACATCAAGCTTGGATGTTGTTGAAAAATACTATCTTGGAAGCCCAGACCAGCTGTATTCCACGCTTTAAGAAAAGTGGAAGGAAGTCCAAAAAACTGCTAGCATGGTTTAAAGGTGAGGTCAGAGAGGCTGTTGTTGCCAAAAAAGTATCTTTCAGGAAATGGAAAAAAGAGCCAAATGACGAAACCTGGAAACAGCACAAGCACTGGCAAGTCAAATGCAAGGCATTGATAAGGCAGGCAAAGAGAGAATTTGAGAAGACGCTTGCTGCGGAAGCAAAAACACGAAATAAAGACCTTTTCAAATACATTCGTAGCAAAAAACCTGTGAAAGAGTCAGTTGGTCCATTAGATGATAAAGGGGTTAAAGGAGCACTAAGGCGACAAGGCGATAGCGGAGAGACTGAATGAATTCTTTGCTTCGGTCTTTACTGAGGAAGATGTAGGGATGTTACCCATGACTGAAGTGGTATTTAAAGGTGCGGAAGAATTGAAGGAAATATCGATACATCGGGAAGATGTCTTACAACTATTAGATAAACTGAAGAGTAGCAAATCACCTGGGCCGGATGGTATACATCCAAGGGTGTTGAAAGAACTGAAATATGAGATTGCAGACCTGCTATTAGTAATCTGTAAACTATCATTAAAATCATCTCTAATACCTGAAGATTGGAGGATCGCCAATGTAACACCAATTTTTAAAAAGGGTTCCAGGGGTGATCCAGGAAACTACAGACCGGTGAGCCTAACGTCAGTACCGGGAAAAATGGTAGAAACCATCATAAAGAATAAAATTACTCAGCATGTAGATAGTCACGACCTAATGGGAGACAGCCAACATGGCTTTAGACAAGGAAGATCTTGTCTTACTAATCTGTTCTTTTTTTTGAAGGAGTGAATAAACAGGTGGACAAAGGTGAGTCGGTTGATATTGTGTATCTGGACTTTCAGAAAGCCTTTGACAAGGTCCCTCATCAGAGACCTTTGGCAAAACTAAAGAGTCATGGGATAGGAGGCAGTGTACTATTGTGGATCAGGAACTGATTAAAAGATAGAAAGCAGAGAGTAGGGCTAAATGGCCAATTTTCCCAATGGAGAAAGGTGAATAGTGGTGTACCCCAGGGATCTGTGCTGGGTCCGCTGCTTTTTGACATATTCATAAATGACCTGGAAAGTGGAATAACGAGTGAGGTTATCAAATTTGAAGATGACACAAAACTATTTAAAGTTGTTAAAACCCAAGAGGATTGTGAAAAATTGCAAGAGGATCTTGATAAATGGAAGACTGGGCATCAAAATGGCAGATGAAATTTAATGTGGACAAGTGCAAGGTTATGCACCTAGGGAAGAACAACCCAAACTATGGTTACACGATACAAGGTTCCACATTAGGAACCACCACCCAGGAGAAAGATTTAGGCGTCATTGTGGATACCATGTTAAAACCCTCGGCCCAGTGTGCAGCGGCAGCCAAGAGAGCAAATAGAATGCTAGGTATGATAAGGAAAGGAATGGAAAATAAAACAAAAGATATTATAATGCCTCTATATCGTTCCATGGTGAGACCACACCTTGAATATTGTGTGCAATTCTGGTCGCTGTATCTTAAAAAGGATATAGCGATTTTAGAAAAGGTTCAGAGAAGAGCCACCAAAATGGTAAAGGGGATGGAAGGATACTCCTATGAGGAAAGGCTAAAAAGGTTAGGGCTCTTTAACCTGGAAAAGAGACGGCTGAGGGGAGATATGATAGAAGTCTATAAATTAATGAACGGAGTGGAACGGGTAAACGTAGATCGATTGTTTACGTTATCAGAATATAGAAAGACTAGGGGACATGCAATGAAGCTACAGGGTAAACTATTTAAGACTAATAAAAGAAAATATTTTTTCACTCAACGTGTAATCAAACTCTGGAATTTGTTACCGAAGGATGTAGTAAAGGCTGTTAGTGTAGCTGGGTTTAAAAAAGGTTTGGACAAGTTCCTGGAGGAAAGGTCCATAAACCATTATTAAGAAGTGACCGAAGATATCAATGCTTGACCCAGTACAAGCATTGTGGAACTTGTGTCTCTTGGGGAAACTGCTAGGTACATATGACCTAGATTGGCCACTGTTGGAAACAGAATACTGGGCTTGATGGAACTTGGTCTGACCCAGTATGGCATATCTTATGTTCTTAGGGCAGCAGGATTCCAAGGGTAAGCATCTTGAACTTTTCCCTTGCCAGGAACTTGTTGAGGTTGCACAAGTCCAGGATGGGTCTGAGGCCTCCTGTTCTTTTTGGTATCAGAAAGTACCTGGAATAAAAGCCGTGACCTCTCAGGTGGTGGGGCACCGGTCCCACAGCCTGTTCCTGAAGAAGACTTGCTAACTCCTGAAAGAGTAAGTCCCTGTGCAGAGGGAGTCTTGGAGACTCCCCTGGAAAGTAGGAGGGAGGTACCTGGTGAAAGTGTAGAAGATAGCCTTTCTGAACAATATGAAGCACCCAGGTATCTGATGTGATGGCTGACCACCTGTGGGCAAAGTGGACCAGCCGGCCTCCTGTGCTGAGAGAAACCAGCGGAGGGGAAGAGGCTATGCTAATGGAGTCAAAAGCCCCCACCCTGCTGAGCAGGGGCCGGTGTTGTGGGCTTGGGGGCCTGCTCTCTACGGGACCCATTACCCCGTCCCTTGGCCTGCTGACCCTTTTGGGGAGCTGCTGAGGCCTGATTCTGAGGGTAGTGTTTATAGGCAGCCGCCTTCCTCGGGTAAAAGGGCTTTTTTCCCGAGCCCTTCTTCTTCTGAGAAGGGGCAGAGGTTTTTCTGGACAGCCTAGTTCTGGTCAGAGTCTAGGTCTCGATCTGTGCAGCCTTTTCAGCCATGGGTTTGCCAAAGAGGTTTTCACCTCTGCAGGGGACATCGACCAACTTGTCTTGTACCCATGGCTCGAGGTCGGATGACTGAAGCCAAGCCTGTCGGCGGTCACCGATGCCGGCCCCGGCTACTCGAGCCGATGCTTTGAAGCCATCGTAGGTTGCTCGAGAGATAAACTTCGAGCACACTAATACCAGTGGACAAGGCTTGGAACCTCTGCAAAGGTTCCTTGGAGAGACCAGCAGAGAACCTGGCAATTTCTTTTGCCAGATCTCGGAGATACATGCCCATATAGAGCTGGTAGGTCTGGACTCGACAAGCAAGCATAGAGCCCTGGAAGCACTTTCTACCGAGGGCATCCAGGTTCCGGGCCTCCCAGCCGGGAGGCACCGAGGAGTGCATCTTCTGACTCTTGAGTCGATGCATGGCCGATTCCACCACCATGGAATGGTGCGGTAGTTGTGCCTTTTGGAACCCGGGGCTCTTGCGGACTCGATAAATGGAATCGACCCGCTTGCTTAACACCGGCGCCGACGCCGGACTCTCCCACATGCGGAAGAGAAGTCGTTCCAGCATCGGAGGAACCAGTACAGTAAAGGCCTCCTTCGGGGGAGAGTCATACTGGAGGGCATCGAGCTCTTCGGCTCGAGGCTCCTCCTCGGGATCCGCGGGGAATGCCAAGGCCTTGGCCATATCCCGCACGAAGTCCGAGAATCGGGTGTCCTCCGGGGGGGGACCGTCTCCGAGGTTCGGACTCGGGTGAGTCCGATGGGACACACAGAGTTGGAAAAGTATCAGGTGACTCTACGTCCTCCGTTTCCCAGTCTGACTCCTCGGAGGAGGAATCGAGCGGCTCCGGTCGGGCGGGCACCGATGCCCTCCGCCCCGACGCCGAGGGTGTCGGCGTCGACGACCTCGGTCCCGAACGGGAGGCCGAGGGAGACCACGACCGAGGATCGACTCGAGCTCGCATGGACTCGAGGATCGGCTCAGTCTCCAGGGTCGACTTGGATGTCGACGTCCCGGTGGCCGGGGCAGATACATTGGCGAGGCCAGCGATCAATGCTCGCTGCTGGTCCATGAAGGCAGCCAAACTGCTCTCCAAGGCCGTCAACCTGAGTCCAAGCTCAGGAGACCCAGTAGCCCCCGACTCCACCATATAGAGCTGGGTAAACTGGTAGGTACATATGACTTCGGAGGCGAGTCCACGAGGACTACAGTACTCACGTGTCCAGGCGACTCCATTTCGAGACGAGGATGTTTCGAAGGCCTCTCCGACTCCGAGGACCTGGGACGGCTATCAGGGCTATGCGACCTGGCCCTCGAAGAACCAGGAGCGTCCACCGACGCCGCCCTCGCGGGTTTTTTCTTCCGATGATGTTCCCGGGTAGGAGACCCCCGCTCAGAGGAACTCCGACGATGCTCAGGACCGGAGTCCCAGGACGTCGAAGCCTCTGACGAGGTCCGGGCCCGGCCGGATGCGGAGTCAGAGAAGATTCGTTCCCTTTGATGCTGCCGACTCCTCAACGCCTTTGAGGACATCTTGCTACACGGACCACAGATCATCGGGTCATGATCGGGTCCGAGGCAGCGGAGGCAGCAGTCATGCGTGTCGGTAAGAGACATAAGTTTCTTACACTGATCACACTTTTTAAACCCACTGGCAGCCATCGAAGGAAAAAGGGCCCCTGCGAGGTCAAAAGACAGGGCTGCCAGTGAAAAATAAAAAAATGGCACGAACGCTTGTCACGAAGGACAAAAAACCGAAAAATAAAGAATGGACCCGTTACCGGCGTAGCGGGTCCGGGCGGGAAAGGGATCCGGTGTCGAACCGAGAAAGAAATATGAAATAAAATCAACTTTTTCTGCGGCGATCACAAACAGCGTTTGTAGGGCTCCGCGGAAAAAAGAAGACTGAGCAAGATGGCACCCTTGGGCGGGAAGGGGACCACGCATGTGCGCTGCAATTCCCAAAGGCTTTCTTTGAAAGCTGGGGAAATTGCTCCGCGAGGGCTCCGTCGGCGCCGACGTCACCCATATGTGAGGACTGACTTCCTGCTTGGTCCTGGAGAAACAGGATAATATCTCCCCTTTTTGGGAAAAAATCCCTTTTTGAACAACCTCTTCTTAACAGGAGCAGAGGTAGACTTTGAAAGTCTATCTAAAGCAGAATTTTCAGCATCCATCTGAGTGGCCTTTGCTTGCCAATCTTTGCCAAAAATGTTTTCACCTGTACAAGGAAGATTTCCTAGTCCATCCTGGACCCAGGGTTCCAAATCAGAAGCTTGTAGCCAAGCAACTCTGCGTGCAACTATGGCAATAGCCGAGGCTCTGCTAGCACACTCAAAAGAGTCAAAGGCTGCACGGTTAGAAAACTTGGAAACATCCTGGGCATGTTTAAGCCAGGTGAGAAACTCCTCTCTTATATCTTCTGAAACAAAAGGAGATAAAGTTTGTAGGTGATCTGTAACCTCTTTTAGAAACATCCCCATATAGAGACTATAGGAGTTGATTCTAGCAACAAGCATATTGGCCTGGAAAATTCTCCTGCCAAAATTATCTAAGGTTCTGCATTCTCTTCCTGGAGGATTGGATGAGTGCCTTTTTTTGCACTCTTTATCCTCTTCATAGCAGACTCCACCACAATAGAGTGGTGAGGAAGCTGAGTTTTATGAAAGGCAGGACAAGGAGGAACACGGTACATGGTGTCCAACCTACGAGAATGAGGGGAGGTGGTGAGAGGTGTCTCCCATATGCCCAGCATGTGATCATAAAGGATCTCATGAATTGGTAAAGTAGCTGCCTCTTTAGGAACCTTAGGATATTGCAAGATATCCAATTTTTTGGCTCCAGGCTCTGCCTCAGGGGCCACTGAGATGGAGAGGCCCCTGGCCACTTCCCTAATGAAGTCTTGAAAAGACAAGTCTTCTGGAGGAGACATTCTTCTTTTTGGAGAAGAGGGCTCCTGAGGAAGGATTACCGATGCTTCGACAGAGACCTCTGATTCATCAGAGTCTTCAGAGGAATCGAAGTATTGCCTATCTGGATGCTCCTGCAGAGCCCGATACGCGTACCGAGTGGTATCGACATCGGGAGTGATCGGTACCAATGGGCATCACAGAACAGGGTACCGCTGCAGTTGACACCGAAGCCGATGTCGATGCAATCGGTACCGACAACGGAGTTTGTTGCAGTACCGGAGGCGTCGCAGCTTGCATGAATGCCGTAATGGCACGCTGCATGGTCAGAATATTCTGATCCATCGACGCCACCAATGTCTGGATGTCGGTACCAGTGGGAACCACCGGTACCCCAGAACATGGCAACAGGTGAGGCCGAGCCATCGATGTCAACCTGTGACCCCATAGATAAAGCTTTGGAAGCCGGAGCCTCCCACCGTGGTAATTTTGCCGGTGCGGATTCCTCGAGAGCAAGCCTGGAGGCATCTCGATACTTGGAGGGAGATCTACCCTTCGAGGACCGGCTGGGTTTGAGTTTGGTTACCTGAGATCCATGGGAGGAAGAAGCAGCCCTGGAAGACGTTGATGCTACCGAAGCTGCATCAGAGGGAAACAGGGTACTGAGCTTGGTTGCTCGATTCCGTAGACCTCTTTTAGACATCATGGAACAGGACTCACAATCCGTGATGGAGTGGTCAGGACCCAAACATTTTAGACACCAGTCATGGGTGTCAGTGACAGAAATAGTGCCGCTGCACTTTGTGCACTTTTTAAACCCGGAAGCGGGCTTCTCCATGAGGAGAATTTCTCATAGGCCTAAGGCAAAAGAAAAAAGCACAGAAGTGAAAAGAGTAGTCTTTTTTTTTTTTTTTTTATTAAGAAGAAAGAAAGAAAGACCGGCGGTACCGGTCCGACGTCGAAGAAGGCAGACGCGCGACCAAAGAAATAAAATAAAATGAAGAACTTCTTCAGCGGTGACAGGAACACGACCTGCTGGCTCCGCGGAAAAGAAGAACTGGAGAGAGGCAGTTAGGAAAGGCAGGAAGGCAGCGCGCAGGTGCTGTGGGATACTCCCAAAAGCTTTCCTTTTGGACGCTGGGGAGCGTTCCCGCACAGGCTCCGTCGGTACCAACGATACCCATATGTGAAGACTCATTCCTGCTTGTTCCTGGAGATGTGGATATACAGCGTAGTTACTCACCTGTAACAGGTGTTCTCCAGGAGCAGCAGGAATCAGTCCTCACTTATGGGTGACGTCGGCGCCGACGGAGCCCTCGCGGAGCAATTTTCCCCAGCTTTCAAAGAAAGCCTTTGGGAATTGCAGCGCGCATGCGCGGTCCCCTTCCCGCCCAAGGGTGCCATCTTAGCCAGTCAGATGACATAGCTAAAAAAGACAGCATAAAAATTTGCAAAAAAAAACTAAAGCAGATGATTGCAACTCCATGGGGAGGAGGGAGGGTTGTGAGGACTGATTCCTGCTGCTCCTGGAGAACACCTGTTACAGGTGAGTAACTACGCTTTCTCCAGGACCAAGCAGGAAGTCAGTCCTCACTTATGGGACTCCCAAGCTCAAGGCTACCGGAGACCCTAAGCACAAAAATGAGCTCCCTCTAGCTCAGCAGCACAGAAGGAAAGAATCTTCGCTGAATTATTACCCACCGGTAGCCCACATCCGGGATGGAGGGTAGGAGTTGCTCAGACCTCGAAGAGATTACGGAGGACTGCCTGTCCGAAAGCACTGTCCCTGCGGGACTCCCTCTCGAGACAGTAATGGACCGCAAAAGTCTGGCTCGAAGACCAAGTAGCGGCCCGACAGATGTCTGCCAGCGGAACAGAGCGGAGGTAAGCCACTGACGTAGCCTTTGCCCGAACGCAATGAGCCGTGACTCGACCTTCCAAGGAGAGTCCGGCTGCCCCATAAGCCCAAGAGATACAGTCCGCAACCCAGATGGACAGAGTACGCTTGGAGACCGGGAGCCCCAATTTATTGGGGTCAAAAGACACAAAAAGTTGAGCAGCTTTACGGTGCTCCCGCGTACGGTCAAGGTAGAAGTTCAAAGCCCTTCTACAGTCCAGGGTATGGAGGACCGTTTCAGCTCGGCTGGAGTGTGGTCTGGGAAAGAAGGTTGGAAGTACCACCTCCTGATTGATGTGAAAGGGGGAGACCACTTTTGGAAGAAATTTTGGGTGAGTCCGTAGGACTACCCTATTTTTGTAGAACCGAGTGTAAGGGGGATCAGACACGAGGGCCTGCAATTCACTTACGCGTCTAGCGGAAGTGAGGGCTATCAAGAACAGTGTTCTCCAAGAAAGAAAACGGAGAGAGAGAACAGGTAGCCATAGGTTCAAAAGGCGGACAGGTGATCCGCTGTAAAACCACATTCAGGTCCCAGTCAGGCGCTGGCGGGCGCAGAGGTGGTTTAAGTAGAAGGAGACCTCGGAGAAACCTCGCTACGAGAGGGTCGTTGGAGAGAGGTCTGCCGTCCACCGGCACATGATGTGCTGAAAGAGCACTGAGGTGAACTTTGACGGAGTTGGACTTAAGTCCCAGATTAGAGAGGTAAAGCAAGTACTGCAAGACCACCGACACCGGGCAGGAGAAGGGATCCTGAGACTGTCGGGTACACCAAACGGAAAAGCGACGCCATTTAAGGGCGTAGCATTTTCGAGTAGAAGGTCGCCGAGAAGCTAGGACGACCTCTTCCACCTCTGCCGGCAGGAGGAGGGGAGCAAGGACTACACTCTCAGCAGCCAGGCCATCAAATTGAGAGACCTGAGGTTGGGGTGTAGCAGAGACCCCTGATCCTGAGTGAGGAGATCCGGTTGAAACCCCAGAGGGAACGGATCCTCCACCGCTAATTGCAGCAGGAGTGGAAACCACGGCTGTCTGGGCCAGCGAGGAGCCACCAGGATCATGAAGGCTTTGTCTCGGAGAACCTTGAAGAGAGTCCGAGAGACTAGCGGGATGGGAGGGAAAGCATACAGAAGGCTCCCCGACCATGAGAGTAGAAAAGCGTCCGCCGCAACCCGAAGGGGGTGTGGCTGACGAGAGCAGAAGCGAGGAAGTTGCCGGTTGTGAGGACTGGCAAAGAGATCCACCGTGGGGAGGCCCCACTTTAGAAAGAGCTTCTGAACTACCAAGGGATCCAGACGCCACTCGTGCGGCTGGAGGATCCTGCTGAGTTTGTCCGCCAGGCAATTCTCTTGGCCTGGGAGATAAACTGTCTTGAGGAGAACGCCGTGACTGACGGCCCAAGAGCAGAGCTTCTGTGCCTCCCGACAGAGGAGGAAAGAGCCCGTGCCCCCCTGCTTGTTCACGTAGAACATGGCAACTTGATTGTCCGTCTGGACAAGGACGGACTGGTGAGAAGTCAGATGGGAGAAGGCCTTGAGAGCCAGGCGGATCGCCCTGAGCTCCAGGAAGTTGATCTGCTGAGCAGACTCCCACGTGGTCCAGAGGCCCTGAGTACGTGCCCCTTGGCAATGCGCTCCCCAGCACAGGAGGGATGCATCTGTTGTCAGCACCCGGGCCGGCTGAGGTGACTGGAAAGGCATGCCGAATATCAGGTTCGGCCGCTGAAGCCACCACCGGAGAGACAAGATCAGCGGCTCGGAGACGCGCACTAGGTCTGCTAGGCCGCCTGTGGCTTGTCGCCACTGCCGGCGGAGACACCATTGAGCAGGCCGCATATTCAGGCAGGCATTGGGGGTCACATGGACGGTGGAAGCCATATGGCCGAGTAGTCTCAGGAAGCGCCTGGCGGAGACCAGGGGCTGGCTGCGAAAACGGTCGGCTAGGTCCATGAGCCGTTGAGCCCTGTCGAGCGGTAGGTACGCTCGTGCCTGAGGAGTGTGCAGCCTTGCGCCGATGAACTCGAGATCCTGTGAGGGGAGCAAAGTGGACTTTGCGAAGTTTATAACAAAGCCCAAGTACTGCAGAAGAGTCACCGTGCGGCGCGTGGCGTTGGTGACCTCCAGAGCGGACGCTGCTCTGATGAGCCAGTCGTCGAGGTACGGAAAGACATAGAGGCCGTGAAGCCGGAGATGGGCCGCCACCACCGCGAGACATTTTGTGAAGACTCGCGGTGCGGAGGACAGGCCAAAGGGCAGTACTCTGTACTGGTAATGATTTCCTGCCACCACAAACCTTAGGTATTGGCGGTGGCTTGGGTGGATGAGGATGTGCGTGTAGGCATCCTTTAGATCCAAGGAGCATAGCCAATCTCCCTGCTGGAGGTAGGGCAGAAGGATTCCAAGGGTAAGCATTTTGAACTTCTCCCGCACGAGGAACTTGTTGAGGTTGCGCAAGTCCAGGATGGGTCTGAGGCCTCCTGTTCTTTTTGGTATTAGAAAATACCGGGAATAAAAGCCTTGACCCCTCAGGTGGTGGGGCACCGGTTCCACCGCCTGATCCTGTAGAAGACCTGCTAACTCCTGAAGGAGTAATTCCCTGTGCAGAGGGGGTCGTGGAGGTTCTCCCGGAAAATAGGAGGGAGGGACCTGGTGGAAGTGGAGAAGATAGCCTTCTCGCACGACTTGAAGCACCCAGGCATCCGAGGTGATGCTGGACCACCTGTGGGCGAAGTGAACCAGCCGGCCTCCGGTGCTGGGAGGAGCCAGCGGGGGGGGAGAGGCTATGCTTAAGGAGTCAAAAACCCCCACCCTGCGGAGCAGGGGCTGGTGGTGCAGGCTTGGGGGCTGGCTGCCTACGGGACCCGTTACCCCGTCCCTTGGCCTGCTGGCCCTGTTGGGGAGCTGCAGGGGCCTGATAGTGGGGGTATTGTTTGTAGGCAGTCGCCTTCCTCGGGTAAAAGGACTTCTTTCCCGAGCCCTTCTTTTTCTGGGAAGGGGCGGAGGTCTTCCTAGAAAGCCTAGTCCTGGTGAGAGTCTCTGTCTCAATTTGTGCAGCCTTATCAGCCATGGGCTTGCCAAAGAGGTTTTTCGCCTCGGCAAGGGACATCGACCAACTTGTCCTGCACCCAGGGCTCAAGGTCAGACGACTGAAGCCAAGCCTGTCGGCGGGCACCGATGCCGGCTGCGGCCACTCGAGCCGATGCTTCAAAGCCATCATAGGCTGCTCGGGACATGAATTTTGAGCATTCCCGAATGCCAGTGGACAAGGCCAGGAACCTCCGCAAGGGTTCCTCGGACAAACCAGCGGAGAAGCCGGCTAGCTCTTTAGCCAGGTCTCGGAGATACATGCCCATGTATAGCTGGTAGGTCTGGACACGACAGGCGAGCATAGAGCCCTGGAAACACTTCTTACCAAGGCCATCCAGGTTACGGGCCTCCCTGCCAGGAGGCACCGAGGAGTGCATCTTCTGGCTCTTAAGACGAGGCATGGCCGATTCCACTACCATGGAATGGTGTGGTAGCTGTGCTTTCTGGAAGCCAGGGCTCTTGCGGACTCGATAGATAGAATCGACCCGCTTGCTCAGGACCGGCGAGGTGGCCGGACTCTCCCACATGCGGAAGAGTAGTCGTTCCAGCATGGGAGGAACCGGTACAGTAAAGTGTTCCCTGGCGGGAGAGTCATACTGGAGGGCGTCGAGCTCTTCGGCTCGAGGCTCCTCCTCGGGATCCGCAGGGAAGGCCAAAGCCTTGGCGATATCCCTGACGAAGTCCGAGAACCGGGCATCCTCCGGGGGGGACTGCTTCCGAGGTTCGGACTCAGGTGAGTCCGAGGGGACACACCGAGTCCGAAAAGAATCAGGCGACTCTTCCTCTTCAGACTCCCAGACCGACTCCGACGAGGACTCGGTGGGGTCGGCCCGGGCAGGGCGCGGCGCCTGCCACCCCGACGCCGAGGGAGTCGGCGTCGGCGACCTCGGTCCCGAACGGGAGGCCGAGGGCGACCTCGACCGAGGATCGACTCGAGTGCGCATCGACTCGAGGATCGGCTCGGTCTCCGGGGTCGACTTCGACGTCGACGTCCCGGCGGTCGGGGCAGCGGCGCCAGCGAAGCCAGCGAGCAGTGCCCGCTGCTGGTCCATGAAGGCAGACAGTCTGCTCTCCAAGGCCGTCAACCTGAGTCCGAGCTCAGGTGACCCAGCAGCCCCCGACTCGGGCCCCGACGTCGGCTGTCGTGGAGGCGAGTCCAGAAGGACCACAGGACTTACCTGAGCAGGCAGCTCCGACTCCAGGCGAGGTCGCTTCATGAGGTGCTCCTTCTCCAAGGACCCGGGGCGGCTATCGGGGCTATGCGACCTGGCCCTCGCGGAGCCAGGAGCGTCCACCGACGCCGCCCTCGCGGGTTTCACCTTCCGTCGATGGTCCCCGGAGGGAGAACCCCTGTCGGAGGAACTCCGGCGACGGTCCGAGCTGGAACCCCTGGACGCGGAGGCCTCCGACGAGGTCCGGGTACGGCTGGGGTCAGCGAAGATTCTATCCCGCTGATGCCGCCGACTTCTCAACGCTTTGGAGGATAGTTTGCCACAAGGCCCACAGATCATTTCGTCATGATCCGGGCCCAGGCAGCGGAGGCAATTGTCGTGTGTGTCAGTTAGTGACATATTTCGGTCACACTGACCACACCGCTTGAAACCACTGGCAGCCATCGGGGGAAAAAGGGCCCCGGCGAGGTCAAAGGACCGGGCTGCCAGGGAAAAACCGAAACGAAAACTGACTAAGTCAGAAAAAACGAAAATCAACCAGAGGACTCGTGACCGGCGTCGCGAGTCCGGCGGGAAAAAGACCGGCGTCGAACCGAATGGAAAAACAGAGTAATTCTAAAGAAAATCAACTTTTTCGCGGGGACACGACGGGTACGTCTGTAGGGCTCCGCGGAAAAAAGAAGACTGGCTAAGATGGCACCCTTGGGCGGGAAGGGGACCGCGCATGCGCGCTGCAATTCCCAAAGGCTTTCTTTGAAAGCTGGGGAAAATTGCTCCACGAGGGCTCCGTCGGCGCCGACGTCACCCATAAGTGAGGACTGACTTCCTGCTTGGTCCTGGAGAACATTTGGTCTTTTTTCTGCAGTCAACTACTAAGTTACTATATGCTACTGACAAGCCAGACATAAAAGTAAAAAAACAAAAAACATATGTCTTCCCAATCTGTGTACAAATGCCACTGAAACTACCAGAAAGTTCATGAATCTATGGTGTTGATCTTGGGCCAAAAGGGCAATAGGTAATACTGGAGATGGTCTTCCTTACAACAAATCTAATGTACTACTTGTAACCGGAATTCATCTGTTATGGGAAGTACTTATCCATAAAAAGGCAAGGAAAGATTATATTGTGTCACCAGCTTCAGCAGGCTGCAAAAAATTTGATGCAAAAAAAAAAAAAATAAAAAAAAAAATAAATAGTAGGCTGCTTTTCAAATGGCCAACATGTATCTTCCCATTTTTTAAACACATACAGATAGATTTAGGCAGTTTTAAATTGCTAATTGCCAGACACTATCCGTATAAAAGTGGGCCAGGTTAGAGGAGGAGTAAGAGCAGGCCAAAAAGGTTTCTGGACAGTGGCATCAACACACTAGTCAAATATTCAGTGCCACTACCTATGCAGAGAACAGTGCTAAATAGATGGATAAAGTTAAACCCTGGAGCTGTTTACTCTTAAGCTAGTAACTGCACTGGCTGAATATTGGGCTGGAGGTTTTTAGATATAAATCGAGGCTGAGACCATACAGTAAACATAAAAGGCAACACTGTAGTGATGGCCTGCATCTCTCTGTGAAAAAAGAACCCTAGGTGAGAAGATGTTTAATCTGGCTTTCGCCCCTTTTATTCTACAGAGACAGCACTCGCCAAAGTCTCCAACGACTTATTCCTGGCTAAATACAAAGACCTTTAGTCTATCCTCATCCTTCTTAACCTTTCTGCTGCTCTTGAAACTGTTGACACCACCCTAACTCCTTGGCACATTGTCCTCGTGGTTTTAGGGTCTCTTCTTATCTCTCCCAGCGCTCTTTGTTTTGATGGTTCCTCCTCTACTATCCCACTCTCAGTTGGTGTACCCCACGGATCTGCTCTCAGCCCTCTTTTTTCTTTCTACACCCAGTCCCTTGGTGCTCTCATCTCCTCCCATTGATTTCTGTATCATTTTTATACTGATGATTCTCAGATCTGTCTTTCTATACCTGTCTCGCATCTCTGCCTGCCTATCTGACATCGCCACCTGGATGTCTCACCGCCGTTTGAAATTAAACAATGCCAAAACTGAACAAGTGGCCTAGTGGTTAGGACAAGATACCTCAGGCCGGAGGGCCAGGGGTTGAATTCCCACCTGGGGACAGCAATCTCAGGCCAGAGGGACTGATGTTTTTAGTTCTATTGGCACTCCTTGTGGCCTTGGGCAAGCCACTTAACCCTCTGTTGCCTCAGGTACACAGAGAGTGAGCCCTTTTGAGGACAAGGGAATGTTATCCAGTACCAGCTTGTAGTGACTGTAAACGCCTCTGATGCCCTTCAGCCTGGGCAGTATATCAAGAAATTGCATAAACATAAACGTCTTATTTTCCCCCTAAACCTTCCCCCCCCCCTTTTCCTCCTTTCTCTATCTCCGTGGATAACTCTCTTCTACTTCCTGTTTCCTCAGCCCCACAACCTTAGGGACATCCTCGACTCCCCTTTCCTTCTCCTCACATATCCAACAGATAGCTAAAACCTGACATTTCTGTCTCTATACTCTATTCTTACTTTTGTTCTACAGTGCTTGACGTTCCTGTCCTGTGCCTCCTCATCAATTGTCCCCTGCTCTCCAGTTCCGGTACATTCATATTTCTCCCTGTCTTTTCTGCCCTGCGCCATCTCCTTGACTTCCACTTGCTTCCCCGTACCGGTAGCCCTCTATTCTATCTGTTCCCTCTGCCCCTTTGCTAATTTTACCCGGCCCCACCCTCTGTACTATGATCACTATTCCTGTGGTTTGGGGGAAACGGCCACCCCACTCTCATCAGCATTCTCTAATTCATACACCCCAGGCCTGTAATTTTTCCAATCTACGACTCTGCTCCATCCTCAGTCACTTCTCAGGCCCCTGTCCTCCCTCGCCTTCCTTTATCACCAATCAACTCTCTAAACCTTGGTGCCCTAAACTGTCGCTCGCTACGCTCTAAATCGCTCTTGATACAGGATCTGATCACTCAGGACTCAGACCTCCTCTGCCTAACTGAGACCTGGATTAAAGATGGGGAACAGCCCCTTATTTCCAGATGCCTTCCTCCCAACTTCTCCTCCTCCTCTGTCCTCCGGGTCGGTCCCAGCTTATGGTGAAACTCCTCCCTTGGTCTGATCACTTTTGTTCAACATTTCTACTAGAATTCGATACCCCCTACCTTTCCACCTCCTCAGGTTCTTCATCTCTCCCCTCCGTCCTCCATTCCTCTGTGTCGTCGCATTACTCCCCTTACTCTCCAGCTCTTCCCTCCAGCATTCCAGCTTCTTCCAGCCCACTTTCCTGCTCTCCCCCCAAATTGTCAGGCCTCTGTCTAATTCTAGACTCTCATCAGCTCTTGAATGCCTTGATCTCCCCCCTTCAGCCAATCCATTCAAAGCGCTCATCTACTCACCACCCCTGGTTCCACGCAGGTCTTTGCCTCTTACGTACCCATCTCCGCCGATCAGAATGTATCTGGCGAAAGCACCGCACACCACTTGACCTTGCCCAATTCTGCGAGCACCACCGGCACTATCGTGCCTCTGTCCATCAAGCCAAACTCTCTTTTTTCTCCGATTCTATTACTACCGCTACAAATCCATCCCAGCAGCTTTTTTACATTCTCCGGTCCCTCACCTCCCTTCACTCTGGCCCTTCCCCTGCACCTCCCCCCCCATGCCCTCCCCTACCCAACTAGCCCTACATTTCACTACCAAGATCCAGGACCTTCGTGCCAGTCTCCCATCCTGCCCCTGCCTCCCCCTCCTCTCCTCCTCCCTCCCTCCCCTCCCTTTCCCACACATGATCTACTTTCTATCCTATTGCCACATCCGAGCTTGTCTCCTCCCTTTCCTCAGCACGTAAGACCACAAGTCCCCTAGACCCCATTCCTACCAAATGGTTTCTGGAACCATCACTAGCTCTAGTTCCCCACATCTGCACCTTAATCAACTCCAGTCTTTCAAGTGGCATCTTCCCCTCCCCCTGGAAGCACGCCCTTGTACGCCCCATCCTTAAAAAACTTCTCGATCCCTTGGTTCCAGCTCATTACCGCCCAATCTCCAACTCCCCTTTCTTTCAAAGATTTTGGAGAAGTGTGTCTTTTTTTTTTTCCCCCATTTAAAAATCTTTATTTCAAACAAGAAAAAGGCATTACAATCAAGTCCACATCAAGGGAAGCGAAAGGACCAATAACAAAATATAACACATAACCATATTAACAGAACTGGGCCTGGAATCAAAAACTACTAACCCTATAACTTAGAAAGGAAGTAAAGAAAAACATTTTATCCAAGTTCTTTGTTATTTAAGAACACATTCAATTGATCGGAGTCCATAAACACATATTTTGTCTGTTCATAAATCAAAATGCACTTGCATGGATATTTAAGGAAAAAGGAGGCCCCTATTGCCAGAACACGGGGTTTTAATGCCAAGAAAGCCTTCTGACGTTTCTGAGTGAGTCGACATACATCCGGGAAAACCTGTATCGTGCTACCACAAAACAATTGATTCTTTTTAGAAAAATACAACCGCAATATTAAATTTTTATCCGACAAAAAGAAACAAAAGAAACAATTAGAGTAGCACGTCTGGTGATCTCATCAGTTGAAGACTCCAGAAACGCAGAGACATCCAATGAAGAAGACACTAAACCCTTCCCCGCGTCATTGGCAAGAGGGGCAGAGGCCTCCGTAGAAGACACTAAAGGAATATAATAAACCGAGGAAAATTTTATCGAACTAACATCATCAATCTGTAAAACCTCCTTAAAATATTTATATAACAAAATTGAAGGAGAAAGGTAATGAGTCTGGGGAAAATTTAAAAATACATTTTCAAGAGACTCAATCTGATGATGTATATTAATATTATCCCGAATTGAAGAAGAAGCAGCAGCCTGCATAACAGAGACTTGACCCTCTAATTTATTTAAAGCAACATTATGTTTTACCATAAACTCATCATGGACACCCAACTTCCGTACCACATCCTTAGAAAATTGAGAGACCTGAGAAAGGGAGACACGTAGGGACATCTCCATACGTGTCACCACCTCAAACACGTTTCTCAAGGAAACATCAACAGAGAAACCACAGGTGGAACAGTAGTGGGAAACTCCAATGGAGACGGAAGAACAGACAATATGCATTTCTCCTCCTCAACTACAAAAGGAGAAACATCCACCTTAACCGACAAGGATTCTGCCCCCAGACTAACATCCCTGGGGGAGATTCCTTTCTCACTCACAACTTCCTAACTGGGTAGGGAAACACCCTGCGCATTGAAAGAAGAGTCAGAGGCAGTACTTACGGACCCAAGGGTCAAGTCCGGTAACTCACGCTCTCCCTGAGCTTTCTGAAGATGTACATCCATCGGGCCCACAATCTTTGGAGCCTTCTGGGTGCTCGCCGTAGGAAACACCTTTTTCCGTCGCTTGCCCATGAACCCGCAGAAATCCTCTGTAACTCCTCATTGCTCCGAAGGGGGACCAGAAGATTTTAAAGGTTCTGGGGAGTGGGGCTACACCGCTCCTCCTCCCGACAATTACAGGCACCGTCTCCAGCTGACTCCTCTCGCTCCGGTTCTCCGGCGGGGGACCAGAAGATTTTAACGGTCCTGGGGGGGCGGGGCTACACCGCTCCTCCTCCCGACAATCACAGGCACCGTCTCCAGCTGACTCCTCTCGCTCCGGTTCTCCGGCGGGGGACCAGAAGATTTTAAAGATCCTGGGGGCGGGGCTACACCGCTCCTCCTCCCGACAATCACAGGCACCATCTCCAGCTGACTCCTCTCGCTCCCGGAGAAGTGTGTCTTTAACCAACTTTCACAACATCTCCACTCAGTCAAATTATCTCCATCCCCGACAATTCAGCTTTCATCAGGGGTACAGTGTGGAAACAACTCTGACCGCTTTCCTTAACGAACTACACACTTCACACGATCGGAGTGACATCGCGGTGGTGGTCTCCCTAGATCTTTCTTCCGCGTTTGACTTTGTGGATCACTCCCTTCTCCTCTCACGACTCTGGGATGCAGGCCTTCGAGGCGCTGTCCACCACTGGTTCCACTCCTTCCTTTCCTCCCGTTCTTTCTCCATAGCTTCTCCCACAGATACACACTCTCCCTCAAATCATTTCCCCCTCCCCTGTGGTGTCTCTCAAGGTTCTGTCCTGGCCCCCTTATTGTTCAATCTCTTCCTTGTACCATTGGCCCTTTGCATTCAGCAAACTGGTCTGTCTACTTTTTTCTATGCAGATGACATCATCATTCACCATACCAGTCCTCTGCATCCTGACCTCGCACCCTTGAACTCATGCCTCACTCTCGTTTCCAGTTGATTATCCTCCAAATGTCTCCATCTCAACTCCGCCAAATCTTCTGCCACATGGTTTTATGTTCGGGAGTCCTTGCCCCTCTCTTGCTCCCTCCCTTGGCTGTTCTGCGATCCTCATTGTTTCTACCTTCAAATACCTAGGTGTCCACCTTGATTCCAACCTCACTTTCAAAGATCACATATCACATTTAGCTAAGACGTCTTATTTCTTTCTTCGACAAATTTGATCCATCCGCCCTTTTCTGTCCCCCTCAGCACTGACTACCCTCATGCTATCCATAGTCCTGTCACGATTAGATTACTGTAGCTCCGTTTTTGCTGGTATCACCAAAGTTCAACTCCCTCGATTGCAACTTATCCAGAACACTGCAGCCAGAATCATCTACCACTCCTCCCACAGAAATCACATTACCCCCTTACTGTTTCTCCTGCACTGGCTCCCGGTCGATTACCGCATTAATTTCAAGATATTATCTTTAGTTCACTGAGTCCTTTACACTCATACACAACAATAACTTGCTGATCTTCTTCATTTCCACACCTCTGCTCGCAGTCTTCACTCCCTTCATGTCAATCGACTCCACCTCCCCCCACCATCTCGTGCACACCTACAATCTACCCGTCACTCTGCCTTTTTCTTCCTTGGTTCAGCTCTTTGGAACTCTCTGCCCACTTCACTATGTTTAGAAGAAGACTATACCACCTTTAGGTCGCTACTCAAAACCCACTTCAACTCTGCATACAACCTTCCGGCCGCACCCAGCTGACCTGGTTTATTTATGTTTATCTATGTCCTGTCTTTCTCCCGCCTTACGTCTTGTTTTATGTCCTACTACTTCTCCACTTTCCTGTCCCAATTTTTGTAGTTCTTTTCTTGCTATGGGGCCTTATGCACGCTCCATTTTGACTTGTATATGTGAACCGCCCTGATGTAACAAAGGGCGGCATATCAAATTTAAATAAACATAACAAAATTCATCCCTTCCTTTCTGAACACACTACTAAAACACTTGGCTACTCTAATTACTTCCCATCTCAATTACTGCAACCTCCTTCTTGCTGGTCTCCCTCTTAGCCACCTTTCTCCCCTTCAATCTGTTCAGAACTCTGCTGTGCGACTAATTTTTCGCCGGCCTCGATATTCTCATATAACCCCTCTTTTGAAATCACTTCATTGGCTTCCCTTCCATTTCCGTATTCAATTCAAGTTTCTCCTTCTGACCTATAAGTGCATTGACTTTTCTGCTCCTTTCTACCTGGGATACTAGCTCCATGAGACATGTACAACAGGGTTGGGGCAGGAGTTCTCTTGACTGTTGTGTGTCTAGAAGAGCTCCTATGAACTCTAGAGTTGGAGCGAGATAGGATTTTGGAAGATTTATGACAAAGCTCAAGTGCTGCAGAACCTGCATTGTATGTAAGAGAGACAGGTTGACCTTCTGGGAGGTGCCTGCCTTTATGAGCCAGTCATCTAAGTAAGGGAAGACAAATATCCCAAGAGATCTTAGATATGCGGTTACGACCGCCATGTACTTTGTGAAGACTCTTGCAGCAGAGGCGAGTCCAAAAGGAAAAACTCTGTATTGATCGTGTCTTCCTTGAAATATGAAGCATAGATATTTCCTGTGTTCTGGATGAATGAAAATATGCGTGCATGCTTCTTTTAGATCTAGAGAACAGAGCCAGTCCTGACTCTGGAAGTAAGGAAGGAGGGTCCCTAGGGAGACCATCTTAAACTTCTCATGGACCAGAAACTTGTTTAGGTTTCCGATATCCAGGATGGGCCTGTACCCTCTGCTTTTCTTTGGTATGAGAATGTACGGACAGTAGAAGCCCATTCCCTGCTGAGGTGTTGAAACCTCTATGGCACCTTGTGATAGAAGAGAAGTCACCTCCTGCAACAGGAGAGCAGTGAGGGGGATGAGAATGATAAATATTCCCCTACCAGAGTGGAGAAGGGCAGGGTGTGAAGATGCAGTCTGTACTCCTCCTTCACTATGATTGGAATCCACTGTGCTAAGATGCCACCTGGGGGCATAATGACAGTCTGCCTGCTATGTGGAAGGGGTGGAGAACCTCCAGAGACAAGGTGGCTATGTTCTCTATGAAAAAGTCAAAAACCAGGTGCAGATTGAGTCTGCGGCACTGGTTGAGCCTTAAGAGTCTGAGGCTTCTTTTGTTATTTGAGAGGCTGCTGCCTTTTGAGGACCCTGAGGTTGGTATTGAGAAGCAGGGGTATAAGAAGGGTAAAACGTCTTAGCATAGAAAGCTTTCTTTGCAGTTGCTTTTGTCCTAGCAGGATTGGCTGTAGTCCTAGAAAGCCTGTTTAGAGTGGTATTCTCAAATTCCAATTGAGAAACTTTGTCCTGCCAGTCCTTGCCAAAAAGGTTTTCACCTGTGCAGGGAATATTGCCCAGTTTATCCTGAACCCAATGTTCAAGATCTGATGCTTGCAGCTATGCACTCCTACGTGCACTGATACAGATGGATGTGGTTCTGCTGGTGCATTCAAAGGAATCAAAGGTTGCAGTATTAAACTTTGAGACAATGTGAGATAGTCGCCTCTCTTATCTGGAACAGGAGGGGCCATGGCCTCAAGATCTAGATCCCTGCCACTTTCTTGAGGAATATACCCATATAGAGAATGTATGAGTTTATTCTAGCTGAAAGCATGGAAGGCTGAAAACATCGACAGCCAAAAGCATTGAGGATTCTCGATTCTCTACACCCAGAGGGTTAGAGGAAAGGGTCTTAGAACTCTTAATGCAGCACATCGCCAATTCCACCCACCACTGAATGGTGGAGAAGCTGCATCTTTTGGAAGCCGGGACACTCAGGTACTCGATACATGGTATCAAGTATGGGGAGAAATAGTGAGGGGAGTTTCCCACATCCAGAGCATGAGATCATGGAGAATGCGGTGAATCTGAAGTGTAGCCGCCTCCTTAGGAGCTGTTGGGTATTGGAAGATCTCCAATTCCTCTGCTCTGGGCTCTTTCTCGTATGTCACTGTTATAGACAGACCTCTAGCCAGATCACAAATAAACTCCTGAAAATATATGCCCTTGGGAGGGGACATGCACTGCTCCGGCGAAGGAGAAGGGTCCTCTGGTAGACTGTGCAGTCTTCGGGTATTGAATGACTCATCATTGGAAGAATCAGAATCGGAATCTGAGGATGCGAAGTATTGCCGGGAACAATGTTCCTGTTCCGATACAACCCTATACCGATTAAAATCAGTATCGGTATGAGGAACCTGCTTGGATGATACCATGGTACTGTGAATGGTCTTGAGGGTCGGCATGGGCGGCAGCGGACTTAACAGCATGTACCCCAAAGCAGTCTGCATCGGTACTGGATCCAGTACCGGTGTCGGCGGTACCGTCGGTAGTGAACTGACTGCACTCAATGGCCAGGATATGCTGATCCATGGAGCCTGCCGATGCTTGGGTATCGGAACTGAAGACTTGTGCTACCATCCCAGAGCATAGCACCAGGAGCTCTCCTAAGGTGGAGGCCTTGGGAGCATCCTGGGACCCCTGGATGGCTTTCGAGGAGAGGTCCTCCCACTAGGGTTGTTTGGCCGGCCGATCCACCTCCAGAGCAATGCCAGAGGCATCTCTACGCTTAGAAAGAGATCTATCCTTGGGGGGGAATGGCCTGCCTTAGAAGACTTGTGCTTCGATACCTGAGATCCTTGAGAGGAAGACGATGCCCTCAATGACGTTGATGCTAAAGAAACCGCATCTGAGGCAAAGGGTATGTCCAACTACGTGGCTTGATTCTGCAAGTCTCTCTTGGTCATCTTCTTGCATAGGGGACATTCTAGCAGCTGGAGGTCGGGCCCGAGGCATTTGAGACACCAGTAGTGAGTATCAGTAGCCAAGATGATACCGCCACACTTAGAACATTTCTTAAAACCACTAGCTGGTTTCTCCAGTGTCAATAGACACGATGGCAGGCTTAAAGCCTAAAATGGCGTTCATACACCTTACAAAACTTTTTTTTTTTGGTAAGAAAGAAAGAAGAGAACAGACAACGGGAGTCTGTTCCGGTGTCAACAGGAAGGTAGACGCTAACCACAAAAAAAACAAGAACTAAAGAATTTTCTGCGGTGACAGGATTTGCTTCCTGCTAGCTCCGTGGAAAACAAAGAATTGAGGAAGCAGAGTTGGGAAGGCAGCATGCAGGCACAGTGGGATGCACCCAAAAACGTTCCTATTGGATGGGGAGCATTCCCACGCGGGCTTCATCGGTACTGACGTCACCCATACGTGATAGCTACATTCCTGCTTGTTCCTGGAGATATAAAGTTTCGTTTTATATTAATTATCAAAAGTGTATTAACAAGCTGTTTACTCTCTACCCAATAATAGTGTAAGAGCTTCTATGCTATATAAAACTCAATAGCTCCAGTATGACTCCAGTGGTTTCAATGTCACAGTCAGTAGACCTGGCACCTTCCTCAGAGGCTGACATCTCCTTATCACAGGGGGAGCATCTTCCCCTCCCACCTCCTGGACTAGTAGCACAGTTGCAGAGGAGTGCAGCTGATACCCAGTCGGAAGGCGACACAGTAAAGTTCAGCATTCAAGGGGGCGCAGCTGCAACAAGTATAGAGGTATCTTCGCTGTTGTCAGGCTTGTCAGTGGCATCAGCAGTACCATTTATTGGGGCTGAATCAGGCAACTAGAGTGGAGTTAGTGTGTCAGTTGCCTCTGCTTCTCGTCTGGCTGTTCCTGTGGCTCTCTCACCAGCAGTGGTGCTGGTAAGACCGGACAAATTTACTCTGGAGACTCTGAGACGCAACTGCCAATCTAACAGTAGTCGTTTCTAGTCAAACCCAACAACTACAGTCTCAACTTCAAGATCAAGTTAATACTCATTAACTACAGTCTAAACTTCTAAACTGTGATCTGAAAGACTTCAGAAAAAAACTTAAGACGCACCTCTTCCAATCACATTACAATTTAACCTCGTGAAATGCACTCAGGCATGTGTAAATATGTATATTGATCCTGTGTGAAGTCCTAACAGTCAGTCATGAGTAAATATGTATATAAGTACCCTGTGTGAAGTCTTAACATCAATCAACTGTAAATCTGTAACCCTATGTTTGCTGTGCACTACCTCCCCCTCCCTAATCGCAATGTATATATCCCTAATTACTGGCCCGTACAGCCAACCTTACCATGTATAGCAACCGCTGCTGATCACTGGAAGCAGCGGGATACAAAGATACGCTAAATAAATAAATAAAGATAAGTTAATACTCCGTCTGTAATGGAGGGTTTAAAAAACATTATGGACCATGTTGTTAAAGCTGACACTCTTTGTGATGCTCATATTTCCACAATGAAGGACTTAACTGCTATAAGATTTAAATGGAGGCCTTGGAGAATAAGTCCAGGGCGCCCAATATGAAGTTTATAAATTTTCCAAAATCCTCAGCTATATCTGCTAGGGAGATGTTACATAGATATCTAATCGAAGTATTACAAATGCCCAAAGAGGTTCCTCCTGAGTCATGCATTTTTATTTGCCAATGGGGAAGAAACAGTCATCGGAAGAGCCTCCAGCTATGAACACTTTGCAATTCTTCTAACAATGCAGAAACATTCAATCGGAGTCCCTGTCTTCTGCAACTCTCTTTTTTTCTCCTTTGCATTGTCAATGCACAGAGACTGGATTCTTAAGCTTTTCTTTAAAAAGAGACATATCACTTTTCCTGGTTATAATGTTAGGGTTGTCCTGGTTCTCGCTAGAGATCCAGAAACGCCATAGAGATTTCATGTAATTAAAATCAGATGTCTTGTAGTTGGATGCTTTATGGTTTTTTTTTAGTTCCCTTGCAAGTGCCTACGTTAAATATAATTCTGTGAATTATGTTTTCTATCAGCCTTCTGAGTTGACAGCTTTTATCAATACTAGGCTGGTAGTTTCCTTTCCACCTAGTGTGCCTTGAGTTCTAGATGCTTACTTATATAGTACGCTGTTGTGTTCAGATTAAGCTTTTTTTTCCTTTTGTTCCTCCTAGTGGGTTATGTAATTTCCTCATCAATTCTCTATAGCATGTCATCTGCTATATCATGGGCTGGTGGGACCTAGTCCGTATACTACTTTTCTCGTACCTGAACTGATTCTCATGTTTATTTCTTGACTATGTTTCTTTTCCTAACAAGTGGATACTTGGCAATGTATTGTAGAACTAAATTAAAATAAAATAAAAACTCTATTCAGTTCAGATTTAAAAATCTTAACATTTGCAAAAAGAAAGCTCATTTTAAGGAGCTAGTGCTTGAAAAGTCAAGATAGTCAAACACTTTATGAATATTCCTTAATCTCTTGTTATCTTTTTGAGCCAGTGAATATAACTAATTACTGCTATCAATGCCTTTCACCCGCACCGCAAACTCCCGACTGCGCTCCTTTCACCTTGCTGCACCATACGCCTGGAACAGCCTAACTGCGTTTGTATGCCAAGTATCCTCCCTGGCTCTCTTCAAGTCGAGGTTGAAGACCCACCTCTTCACCGTTGCTTTCAGATCCTGACTTCCATCCTCATCTTATCCTAACCCCCGTCAACGTTTATGACCAAACTGTATAGACCATATCTATCTTGCGCAGAACTGACTAATGCTCTGTACTGTTCTGACTAGATTGTAAGCCCCGATGAGCATGACTCTGATGGGCAGGAACTGTCTCTTGTATCTTGGCTACCTCTTGTAGGTTAGCTGTGCAGCGCTGCGTGCGTGGCGCTTTATAGGTGCTGAATAGTAGTAGTAGTAGTAACTTAGTAAAAAAGCCTGTTAAAAAGGACATAAAATGGGCTCAAGGCATGTATCGTAGTGTATGCCTCTGTGTGTGGGTTATGTGTCCTGGTGTGTCTGACTGTGGGATGGGAGTCTATGTGGGTGGAGGTTAGTGGGTATGCATCTCTGTGTGGTGAGGGAGTAGATGGTAAAGTCAGGGGGGGGGGAATGCATATACAAGGGGGCTAAAAAGATGTGTGCCTCTATTGAGAGTAGGGACATTTCTGAATAGGGTCATTGTTAAGTGCCATTGAATCAGTGTCAACTCATGGCGACCCTCTGGATAGATGTCCTAAATTGTGTCGATCCATCTCACTGCTGGCCATCCTCTTTTGCATTGACCTTCTACCTTACCAAGCATGTTGTCATCTTATAATCTCTCTTTTTGCATGATGTATCCAAAGCATGAAAGTCAAAGTCTTGTCATCTGAGCTTCTAAATGGGTATATAAATAAGATATATGCCAGGAGGGAGCCTAGGTGAGGATGTATAAAACAAGAAATACGGGGGATGGAGAGTGTATGAACTGAAGTCTAATGCTTTCCTCCTCACATTCTTCATCCTACCATATTTTCTCTTCTCTCCCTATCTCTCATAATTCCCATATCCCCTGCAGCCTCTTAATACATGCTGCATTCAGATGTCCAACAGCCACCAATATAGCCGATCATCTGAACTGCACAGCCATCAGTTTTCCTTCCCTACCCCCCTTTTCTAAGGCCAAATAAGACATCTCCAGGGAAGAAGTATTACCCACTAACTCCTGCCATTCTACAAAATGTTTCTACAGCCACGTTCCTATACAGGCCATTATCCACAGCCACTCCCACTAATACTAACACACCGACACCACACCCGGTGCTGGAATTGCTTTTATGCTCTCTATAAAACTGTGCAGAAGATGTCTGTTTAAAAAACTTAACCAATCCAATAAATTCTGCTGGTGCTTTAAGGTAGCCCCTGTAGCTCACTGATATTTGGAAAGACTCAAAATACTAATGCAGAAGAATGGTAAATGACTTTGGTAAGTGGTAGAAGAGAATGTTGTAAGGCGAATCGACAGCACTTAACAGCCTAGGAACTTTAGTGGAATTTATCAAGCCACTTCCCTTCACCATGTGGCCAGATTGTATGAGAATAATTTAGTGGAGTATAGGCCTAGATGACATCAGTAATACAGTAGCTATGAGTGGGCTAGTAGTAAACATTTTAAACAGACAACTATGCAGAGTGAATGGATCCCATAGGTTGCAAATTGATCCGGAAATGTAGTTAGTTCACCTTTTGGGATTGACAGAGCATGATGGTAAATGGAATTTCTACCACATAACAAATAAATGTGATGAGCAGAGTGCCTCAGAGTCGATTCTGAAGCAGACTCTGCTTTCAATAATTTTGACAGATATCACAGCAGGGTTAGGAGAAAAAGTCTCTTTGCAAATGATGCTAAAAATCTGTAAGAGAATATTCCTATGGGAGTAGCACAGAGCATGAGATTTATTTTATTTTACAGGTTTTTTTATACTGCCTTATCATTTCAGTCAAAGCGGTTTACATTGTAAGGTAAACTTGGTAATGTACATTAAACAGGGACATTGATAAGGTGAAATTAGTCTTACCTGCTAATTGTTGTTCCTGGAGTAGACCCAGTCTGGTCCCGGACCTCTGAGTTGTCAACCTTAATCAGCAGCTTGGAGACTGAGGAACCACCTTCTTTTCATGATGTCACTGCTATATAATTCTGGCATCCGCCCATCTCCATCAGTACCCTACTGACAAAGCAGACTCACCAGAGCAACAAATAAGTTAAGAACTCACTTACAAACCGCAAGGTCCAACCCCCCCAGTAACGAGACATGAAAAAGAATGAATCCACTAACTGTGAACACTGGGGGTGCCCAGACTAGCCTCTCCCCTGTCCGACCACCCCCCTATATAGATGACCTCAAAAGATACTTTCTTACCTGTCAGCAGCGCATAAACCGAAGCCCGTTCTGCAAGCCCTACGGCCACACCGGGTGGGATGCGGGACCAGACTGGGTCTACTCCAGGAACAACAATTAGCAGGTAAGACTAATTTCACCTTCCTGTTCGTAGCCCCAGTCTGGTCCCGGACCTCTGAGTAAGTACCAGAGCAGTAGATCTAACGGGAGGGACCGGCCGCAACCGCTTGCAGCACCGCCGCCCCGAACCCGGCATCCTGCGCGGACTGAACGTCCAAACGATAATGTTTAATAAAGGGGGACAAAGAAGACCAAGTGGCCGCCCTGCAAATCTCCGCAGGCGGCACAGCTTGGAGCTCCGCCCAGGACGCAGCTTGGGCCCTGGTGGAATGGGCCCGCAGTCCCTCCGGCACTGATCTCCCCTTCATCAAGTAGGCCGACGAAATCGCCTCCCGGATCCACCGAGCGATGGAGGCCTTAGAAGCCGCCTCCCCCCGGCGGGGACCCGAGAACAGGATGAACAATCGCTCCGAGCGGCGGAACCCCGCCGTACGCCGTAGATACCTCTTCAAGGCTCGACGGACATCCAGCGTCCGAGAAGCGGGACTCGAAGGGCCCGCCCGGAACACCGGCAAGGAGATCTCCTGATTCAAGTGGAACGCTGATACGACCTTGGGTAAGAAAGCCGGCACAGGGCGCAAGACCACCCTGGACTCGAAAAAAGACAAGTACGGCTCCTTGCAGGACAGAGCCTGCAACTCCGAGACTCGTCTGGCCGAACAAATGGCCACCAGGAACACGACCTTCAACGTGAGATCCTTCAGGGAGGCCGTGCTCAATGGTTCGAAAGGCTCTTGCTCCAGTGCAGACAGCACAAGGGGAAGGTGCCACTGCGGAACCGGGAGCCTGCGGGGCGGTCGGATTAAAGTAACCGCGCGTAGGAACCACTTGACATCCCGATGCTCTCCCAGAGAGCTACCGGCTAGTCGCCCGCGGTAGCACGCCAGGGCCGCGACCTGCACCCGAAGCGAAGACGCCGCCAGGCCCTTATCGAAACCGCACTGCAGAAAGTCCAAGACCTGTGAAAGAGACGCCTGGAGCGCCACCAAGTGCCGCTCGCTGCACCAGGCCTCGAAGATTCTCCAGACCCGGACATACGCCAGTGATGTAGACCTCTTACGAGCTTTCAACAAGGTAGAGACCACCGCCGGAGAGTAGCCCCGAGTTCTCAGCCGTGCCCTTTCAATAGCCAAGCCGTAAGCGAGAACCGATCCACATGGGGCATTGACAGAGGCCCCTGCGTCAACAGGTCCGGACGGACCGGGAGCCGCCATGGCTTCCCGACCAGAAGCCTGCGCAGGTCTGCATACCAAGGCCGGCGCGGCCAGTCCGGGGCTATCAAGATTACCATCCCCCCGAAGCTCTCCACCCGCTGGAGTACCCGTCCAATGAGCACCCACGGCGGAAAGACGTACAACAGCTGGCCCTCCGGCCAGGGCTGAATCAGCGCGTCGAGACCCTCGGACATTCGCTCCCTGCGCCTGCTGAAGAAGTGGCTGGCTTTCGCGGAGCCGAATGTGGCCATCAGATCCATCACCGGGGTGCCCCATTGCCGTGTGATCATCTCGAACACCTCCGGATGGAGGACCCACTCTCCTGGATCCACCCGCACGCGACTGAGGAAGTCGGCCTCCACGTTGTCCACTCCCGCCACGTGCGCCGCCGACACCGCTCGAAGATGCCGTTCGGCCCAAGCAAAGAGGTCCTCGGCCTCTGCCTCGAGAGTCTCGATGCTTGTCCCGCCTTGGCGGTTGAGATAAGCCACGGCCGTGGCGTTGTCGGAGAAGACTCTCACCGCCGACCCTTCGAGAGTCGGCTGGAAGCATGCCAACGCAAGGGACACTGCACGCAATTCCAGGCGGTTGATCGACCAGGTGCGCTCCAGGGGACTCCACAGTCCCTGTGCGAACTGGCCTCGGCAGTGGCCCCCCCAGCCCTGGAGGCTGGCATCCGTCGTCAATGCTACCCACTCGGGCACTGCCAGCGGCCTCCCTTTTTGCAAGGAGCGGGGATCCAACCACCAGCGCAGACTCGCCCGCGTCTCGTCCGGGCAGGCGAGTCGTTGGGACAGGGGGTCCCGCTGGTGCGACCAGCGTCTGAGCAGCGCCCTCTGCAAGGGCCGCATGTGGGCCCTCGCCCACGGCACCAGCTCTAGAGTCGCCGCCATAGTGCCCAGCAGTTGGAGATACTGCCACGCCGTGGACTCCCGTCTCTTCAAGAACCGCCGAACCAACATCCGCAACTTCTGCGCCCTCTGCTGAGGAAGGAATACCTGACCGGTTCCCGTGTCGAAGCGCGCTCCCAGGTACTCCATGTCTTGGGAGGGGGCCAACTGACTCTTCGCCCTGTTGACCACCCAACCGAGGCTCTCCAGGAACTCGACTACCCGGGACGTGGCCCGCAAGCTCTTGTCCCTGGACTTGGCCCAGATTAACCAGTCGTCCAGGTACGGGTGCACCAGGACGCCTTCCTTGCGCAGCGCCGCCGCCACCACTACCATCACCTTCGTGAAGGTGTGCGGCGCCGTCGCTAACCCGAACGGCAGCGCTCGGAATTGGAAATGACCGAATGGAACCGCAAAGCGGAGAAATCGGTGATGTTCCTGCCGGATAGGAATGTGGAGGTAGGCCTCGGACAGGTCCAGAGCGGTGAGAAACTCTCCCGGTCGGACCGCTGCAATCACGGACCGGAGAGTTTCCATGCGGAAGTGAGTCACCCGGAGGCACCGGTTTACCCCTTTGAGGTCTAAGATGGGCCGGAGCCCTCCGCCCTTTTTGGTGACTACGAAGTAGATGGAGTATCGACCGCAGCCGTGTTGGTCGGGCGGAACCGGCTCGATCGCCCGGAGGTCCAGCAAACTTTGAACGGTCTCCCGAACCGCAGCGCACTTGCTGGGCGCTTTGCAGGGGGACCGCACAAAGGCCTCGCGCACCGGTCGCTGTAGCTCCAGCGCGTATCCGTCCCGGATGACCACCAGCACCCACTGGTCCGAAGTCATGTGGACCCAGGCACCGTAGAAGTCCCGCAGCCTGCCGCCTACGGGGACCAGCGGCCCCTTGGCCCGCCGTATCTCATTGCGTCTTTCGCAGGGCCGAGCCGGCGGAGGAGGCTGACGAGGCCCCCCCCCGAATCCTTTGCCGGCTCCTCGGAAGCCCCGAAAGCCCTGGTTGCAGGCGGGAAACCTGCCCCGCTGTCCGCCAGCAGACCGAGGGAAGCGAGAGCGACGAAAGTCCCGCTGCGGGGGTCTGCTGGACGCAGCTCCACGGCCTTGCTTAGGCTTGTCCTCCGGCAGCTTACCACCTTTAGACTCGCCCAGGTCCTTGACCAACTTCTCCAGGTCCTCACCAAACAGGAGGCGTCCCTTAAACGGGAGTTTACTCAGCCTGGCCTTCGAAGCCGAGTCAGCTGCCCAGGCACGGAGCCACAGGTACCGTCGAGCAGCCACCGCCGCCGCCATACTGCTGGAGAGACCCCGTATGAGGTCATAGTGCAAATCAGATAAATAGGCCGCCCCCGACTCTAGACGGGCCGCCTCCACCGACGGGCTCTCCGCCTGCGCCGGTCGCACTTGCTGGGCCCAGCGAAGGCAGGCCCTGGTGACCCAGGCCCCACAAATAGCGGCCTGGAGGGACAGAGCATTAGTATCAAACACCTGACGCAATAGGGCGTCCAGCTTCCTGTCCTGGGCATCTTTGAGGGCCGCGCCGCCTTCCACTGGGATGGTGGTTTTCTTTACCACCGCCGAAACTGCAGCATCCACCTTGGGGGACGCGAACACCTCCCTATCCTGATCCACCAGAGGATATAGCCGGCCCAGCACTCGCGAGCCCTTCAGGGCCGCCCCCGGAACCTTCCATTCCTCCTGAATGAGCTCTTGGAAGACCCGATGGACCGGGAAGGCTCGGTGAGACTTACGGAAGACTTGCAGCAGGGGGTCCTCCAGAGACTCGTCCTCCGAAGGCCCCTGCGCCTGTATATTTGAGGCGCTCAGCGTCTCGGCGATCAGGGACGGTAGTTCCTCCCTCCGGAAGACCCGGACCACCCTGGCCTGCTCTTCCTTGTCCTCGAGTTCCCCTTCCTCCAGGTCTTCCTCCAGGGGCCCCGCTTGGCCCTCCTCCTCCGACAGGGGCCCCTCCGAGGCTAAGGAGGGCTCCATCGACTCCGCATCCAACTGTAGTCTCTTGTGGTCGGGCAGGACCTCTGCGGAAGGAGCCGGGGCACCCCGCTTAGCGTGGGGTCCCTCAGAAGACTTTGGAGGCGGACGGGGTGAACCCCCCACCGCGTGCCGCAGCAGGGCCACGAACTCGGGGGAGAAAATGGACTCGAGTCCACCCGCCCAGGGTACTTGGGGAACTGGGCCCGTCGCGGGGGACGAGGGTCCCGCTACTTGTTCCGCCCTGGAGGAGCCTGGGGGAGAAACGTCCGGAGGCCCAACCTCCGACCCCTGCGGCTCCCCCTGGGGGGATCCAGAGTTGCCACCTCCCTGGCGCAACTTTTGCATACCCCGGAGTCCATCAGAGAGGATCTCTTGACCCCACAGATCATACAGATGGTCTTAGGAGACATGCCAGTAGCGGGCAGGCCCCAGCCCGACTACTGCAAAATCGAAGCCCTCGGAATCCCCGCAGGAACCGGCACCGGTAGGGCAGAGGAACCCGCTACAGCACACAACGTGGAAGGACGCAGCGTCCCAGAAAACCCCCTCACTGCCGGTAAAACCTGTCAGGAAACTGGCGCTAGCGATTAGCTCTTTTTTTTTTTTTTTTTTGTATGCGGCAAACACCCCTTACTTAAAAAGGAAACTGCACCGTCGTCTCTGCGGGGTCACTTGCACCGCCTCACGGAGGACTGGGCCGCCCGTAAAGGGCTAGGAAAAAAGCGCGGGAGCCAGAGAGCACTCCCGCGCGAGCGCCACGAGGCCGGGCCTGTAAAGGCGCGAGACGCAGCAGCGCCGCGAAAAGGAAGGGAAGCGCCCGTTTAAAATCGCGTTCCCCCTTGCTGGGCTTACCTTGTCTGCCGCAGCGCAGCAGAAGGGGAGAGTGGCACCGTACAACGACCTGAGACTGAGGAGAATCAGGTCGACTTAAGCTCCCCTCCTTCCGTCCAGCCAGAGGCGCGCTCACAGGCAGATCCTCTGTATGGCGCGTGGCTGGACTCAACTCCTGCTCGCTGTCAGTTCAGCTCCCCAGCAAAAGCCAGGGAGAGCCGACCCCTCCGCCTCCGCCGAGCCCCGGAGACTAACAGAGGGAGAGAAGAGCCTAAGGCACCGGCAGGCACAGGCCCTATCAATTAAAGGTACAGAGCCTTTTTTTTTTTTTTTTTTATATGAACAATAACTAGAAACCTAATCAAACTAAACTCAAATTAATCAGGCTAACCCTATACACACACTAAGGCTTAGTTGTTCCTCCAGTGAGCCCGGACCCCCGGGCTCAACCTAGTCAGCTGCTTGGAGACTGAGGTAACTGTTGGAGATGGGCGGATGCCAGAGTTATATAGCAGTGACATCATGAAAAGAAGGTGGTTCCTCAGTCTCCAAGCTGCTGATTAAGGTTGACAACTCAGAGGTCCGGGACCAGACTGGGGCTACGAACAGGAACATGGATTTTTCTGAGGCAATGGGAGAGTTAAGTGATTTGCCCAAGGCCACAAGGAGTGCAAGTGGGAATCGAACCCTGGTCTCTTAGTTTTCCAAGTCAGTGCTCTAACCATTAGGCTACTCCTCCAGAAATGCAATCAACTGTTTGGAAGTTAAGTTTCAATGCAAAACAATAATGAGTTATGAGAACTAGGGTTCAAATAGAGCACTATACAATTGGGCAGAAGATAACCAATGTCCTTGAAACAGCAGAGAACTCGGAGTAATTATATCCTAAGGGCCTGATATTCAAAAGCAGCAGCTAACGCTGCTAAAACAGCTAGCAGCCACTGCTGAACTTTAAACCCAGATTATTCAATGCAAGTGCCATATCCGGGACCCAGCACTGAATATATGCATTGCCAGGAAGCTAAATGTGCAGCGGCAATATTGAGCCGCTGCCCAGTTAGCTTCAACAGTGAAAGTTAGGCCAGCCTTTCCTGTGCATGAATTTTGCCGCTTAGTAATAACCGGACAGCAGTTCAATATCGCTGCTACCCGGTTATTGCCAGGTACCGCGCCAAACTCCCCAGTACTAAACTGTTAGCATCGGGGAATCTAGCAGTGGCACCCATGGATATTCAGCAGCACTAACAATGTTAGTACCGCTGAATACACGGGCTAGGGGGATTAATACGACAAACAGGTTTGCTAACCATGTTAATCCCTTTGAATATCATGTCTTATGATTTTAAAAAAGCAAAACAGTGCAACAGGGTGGTGACCAGAGCTGAGGGAACACTAGGATGCATTGGAAAAGGCATAAGTGATTAGACAGGTTATTGGAAAGACCTCACCTGGAGTACTATGTCCTGTTAGGAAGGCTGTACAACCAGAGCACACAAGCTACAAACTGGGCCAAAAAATGTTATAAAAATGGTTGGAGATCTGCACCTTAAGTCCTATGAAATGAAATTAACATATATTTACTTACCAACAAAGGAGGACCACCTTAAATTCTTATTAAAGCAAAATTAGTGAAATGAACAAAAACACCAGAAAAATCAGAGAACAAGCAAAAGTGAATCAAATATTTCTGACCTGTGCACCTGTGTATCTTACAGCACTGATTCTCAAAGCTATTCTGGGTGAACTCTTGTCAATCTGTTTTTTTAGGATATTGGCAAAAAACACAGGCGGGGTGGAGAGGTTGTCACATAAGAACATAAGATAAGCCATACCAGGTCATACCAAGGTCCATCAAGCCCAGTATCCTGTTTCCAACAGTAGAAAATCTAGGTCAGAAACACCTAGCCATTTTCCCAAAAGAAAGGTTCCACAATGCTAGTATTGGGGCAAGTAGTGGATCTTCCGGGTCCCCTTAATGGTTTATGGACCTTTCTTCCAGGAACTTGTCCTAACCTTTTTAAAACCCAGCTACACTAACAGCTTTTACTACATCCTACAGTAACAAATTCCAGAGTTCGATTACTCGTTGAGTGAAAAAATATTTTCTCTTATTAGTCTTAAATAGGTTACACTGTAGCTTTATTGCATGCCCCCAAGTCTTTCTATAATTTGATGGCATAAAACAATCAATCTATGATTACCCGTTGCACTCCATTCATTAATTTATAGACCTCTATCATATCTCCCCTCAGCCATCTCTTTTGCAGGTTTCTGAAGAGCCCTAAACCTTTTAGCCTCTCCTCATAAGGATATCCTTCCATCTCCTTTTTAAGGTATGGTGAGCAGACTTGCACACAATATTCAAGGTGTGGTCGCACCATGGAACAACAGAGGCATTATAATATCTTTTGTTTTATTCTACATTCCTTTCCTTCTGATTCGTAGCATTCTATTTGCTTCCTTGGCCACTGCTAAACACTGAAAAGAAGGTTTCAACATGTTATTCAAAATGACGCCTAAAATCTTTTTTCCTGGGTAGTGGTTCCTAACGTGGAAGCTTGCATTGTATAACTATAGTTTGGGGTTGTTCTTTCCTAGGTGCATAACTTTGCACTTCCACATTAAATTTCATCTGCCATTTGAACATCCAGTCTTCCAATTAGAGTAGTTACTCACCTGTAACAGGTGTTCTCCAGGAGCAGCAGGAATCAGTCCTCACATATGGGTGACGTTGGCGCCGACGGAGGGGGGCGCGGAGCATTTCCCCAGCTTTCAAAGAAAGCCTTTGGGAATTGCAGCGCACATGCGTGGTCCCGTTCCCGCCCAAGAGTGCCATCTTGCTCAGTCTGATGACATAGCTAAAAGACAGCAAAAAATTAGCAAAAATAAATGATATGACAGCAACTCCAAGGGGAGGAGGGAGGCTTGTGAGGACTGATTCCTGCTGCTCCTGGAGAACACCTGTTACAGGTGAGTAACTACTCTTTCTCCAGGACCAAGCAGGAAGTCAGTCCTCACATATGGGACTCCCCAGTTTAAGGATACCGGAGACCTCAAGCCAAAAAAATGAGCTCCCTCTAGCTCGTCAGTACTGAAGGAAGGAATCTTCTCTGAGAACGCCCCCGACCGGTAGCCCAACACCAGGGCCGGAGGGGAGGAGTTGCCTAAACCCCAAAGAGATTATGGAGTACTGCCTGTCCGAAAGCACTGTCCCTGTGGGACTCCCTCTCAAGGCAGTAATGGGCCACAAAAGTCTGGCTTGAACAAGTAGCGGCCCGGCAGATGTCTGCCAACGCAACAGAGCGGAGATGAGCCACTGATGCAGCCTTCACCCTGACACGATGAGCCGTGACTCGACCCTCCAACGAGAGGCTGGCTGCCCCATAAGCCCAGGCGATACAGTCAGCGACCCATATGGACAAAGTACGCTTGGAGACAGGTAACCCCAACTTATTAGGGTCAAAAGAAATGAAGAGCTGAACAGCCCTCCGATGCTCCCGCGTACGGTCAAGGTAGAAGGACAACGCCCTCCTACAGTCCAGGGTATGCAGGACCTTCTCAGCCCGGTTGGCATGCGGCCTGGGAAAGAAGGTCGGAAGAACCACCTCCTGATTGAGGTGAAAAGGGGAGACAACCTTAGGGAGAAATTTCGGGTGAGTCCGTAAGACTACCCTATTCCTGTAGAACCTAGTGTAAGGGGGATCAGACACTAGCGCCTGAAGTTCATTCACTCGCCTAGCAGAGGTAAGAGCTACCAGAAACAAGGTTTTCCAGGAGAGAAAACGGAGAGGGCAGGTAGCCATAGGTTCAAATGGTGGACACGTAATCCGCTGTAAGACCACATTCAGATCCCACTCAGGGGCTGGTGGACGTAAAGGAGGCTTAAGCAGGAGGAGGCCTCTGAGAAAACGAGCCACCAAAGGGTGGTTGGAAAGAGGCCTCCCATCCACCGGCGAGTGGTGCGCTGAGAGAGCACTGAGGTGAACCCTGACAGAGTTGGACAAGGCCTAGATTGGAGAGGTAAAGCAAATATTGCAATACTACCGCTACCAAGCACGAGAAGGGATTCTCGCTGTGCTGAGCACACCATGCGGAGAATCTACGCCACTTAAGAGCGTAGGATTTCCGGGTGGATTGCCTTCTAGAGGCTAGGACTACGTCTTCCACCTCTCTAGGCAGTAGTAGGGGAGGCAGAACTACCCTTTCAGCAGCCAAGCCATCAGATGAAGGGACAGGAGGTTGGGGTGGAAGAGAGATCCCTGTTCTTGAGACAGAAGATCGTGTTGAATCCCCAGAGGAATAGGAGTGTCCACCGCCAGTTGCAGCAGAAGTGGGAACCATGGAGGCCACGTCCTTGAGTACTTTGAACAGTGTTCTGGACACTAGTGGCGTGGGAGGAAACGCATACAGGAGGCCTTTGGACCACGGGAGCAGAAACGCATCCGCTGCTACTCTGAGAGGATGCAGTTGTCTGGAACAGAATCTCGGGAGTTGCCGGTTCAGAGGACTGGCGAAAAGATCCATGGTGGGGAGCGCCCACCTGAGAAAGATCTGCTGAACCACCAACAGATTCAATCTCCATTCGTGTGGTTGCAGGATCCTGCTCAGTCTGTCCGCCAGGTAATTTTCTTGACCTGGGAGGTAGACAGCCCTGAGGAGGATTTCGTGATTGACGGCCCAAGAGCACAGCCGTTGTGCCTCCTGACAGAGAAGGAAGGAGCCTGTGCCTCCTTGTTTGTTCACGTAGAACATGGCAACTTGATTGTCTGTCTGGACCAGTACAGACTGGTGAGAGGTGAGGTGGGAGAAGGCTCTCAGAGCTAGGCGTATTGCCCATAGCTCCAGAAAATTTATCTGCTGAGCAGCCTCCCAAGGGGTCCAGAGACCCTGAGTACATGCCCCTTGGCAATGTGCTCCCCAACCTTGAAGAGAAGCATCTGTCGTCAGCACTTGAGAATGCGGAGGGGATTGAAAAACCACTCCGAGTACCAGATTCGGAAGATGAAGCCACCATTGCAGAGAGGAGACGAGCAGGGTGGATATTCTGACTGAGTCTGCAAGGCTCCCTGTGGCTTGATGCCACTGAGTTCGAAGGGCCCACTGAGGAGGCCGCATGTGCAGGCGGGCATTAGGGGTTACATGAACCGTGGAAGCCATATGGCCGAGAAGTCTCAGGAATTGCCTGGCGGAAACCAGGGAATTGCTGTGAAACTGCCTGGCTAGATCCATCAACCTGTGGGCTCTGTCCACTGGCAGAAAAGCCTTCGCCTGAAGAGTGTCCAGCCTTGCTCTTATGAATTCTAAGCTCTGAGACGGGAGCAAAGTGGACTTTGCGAAGTTTATGACAAACCAAGCGCTGAAGCAGTGCCACAGTGCGAAGGGTGGCTTGACTGGCCTCCTGGGAAGACTGGCCCCTTATGAGCCAGTCATCCAGGTATGGAAACAAAAAAAGACCTTGAAGCCTCAGGTAGGCTGCCACCACCGCCAGGCACTTGGTGAACACCCTGGGAGCGGAGGTTAGGCCAAAGGGTAGTACTCTGTACTGGTAGTGGTTTCCCCCCACAACAAACCTGAGATATTGTCTGTGGTCTGGATGAATAAGGATGTGAGTGTAAACATCCTTTAGATCTAAGGAGCATAGCCAATCTCCCTGCTGGAGGTAGGGCAGCAGGATTCCAAGGGTAAGCATCTTGAACTTTTCCCTCTCCAGGAACTTGTTGAGATTGCACAAGTCTAGGATGGGTCTGAGGCCTCCTGTTCTTTTTGGTACCAGAAAGTACCTGGAATAAAAGCCGTGACCTCTCAGGTGGTGGGGCACCGGTTCCACAGCCTGTTCCTTTAGCAGACTTGTTAACTCCTGAAGGAGTAAGTCCCTGTGCAGAGGGAGTCTTGGAGGCTCCCCTGGAAAATAGGAGGGAGGTACCTGATGAAAATGGAGAAGATAGCCCTTTTGGACTATATGGAGCACCCAGGCATCCAGGTTCTGGGCCTCCCGGCTGGGAGGCACCGAGGAGTGCATCTTCTGACTTTTCAGTCGATGCATGGCCGATTCCACAACCATGGAGTGGTGCGGTAATTGTGCCTTTTGGAACCTGGGGCTCTTGCGGACTCGATAGATGGAATCGACCCGCTTGCTTAACACCGGCGTCGAGGCCGGGGTCTCCTACATGCGGAAGAGCAGCCGCTCCAGCATCGGAGGAACCTGTACAGTAAAGGTCTCCTTCGGGGGAGAGTCATACTGGAGGGCCTCGAGCTCCTCGGCTCGAGGCTCCTCCTCGGGATCCGCGGGGAATGCCAAGGCATTGGTCATGTCCCGCATGAAGTCTGAGAACCGGGTATCCTCCGGTGGGGATCGTCTCCGAGGTTCGGACTCCGGTGAGTCCGATGGGACACACCGAGTCCGAAAGGTGTCGGGTGACTCTTCGTCCTCCGTCTCCCAGCCCGACTCCTCGGAGGAGGAATGAGCGGCTCCGGACGGGCGGGCACCGATGCCATCCGCCCCGACGCCGAGGGTACCGGCGTCGACGACCTCGGTCCCGAACTGGAGGCCGAGAGAGACCGTGCCGAGGATCGACTTGAGCCTGCATGGACTCGAGGATCGGTTCGGCCTCCGGGGTCGACTTGGACGTCGATGTCCCGGTGGTCGGGGCAGATGCACCGGTGAGACCGGCGATCAACGCCCGCTGTTGTTCCATGAAGGCAGCGAGGCTGCTCTCCAAGGCCGTCAACCTGAGTCCGAGCTCAGGAGACCCAGCAGCCTCTGACTCGGGCCCCGACGGCGTCGGGCCCGATGTCGGCGCCCCTGGAGGAGAGTCCACGAGGACTACAGCACTCACGTGTCCAGGAGACTCCATCTCGATACGAGGTTGTTTTGCAGGCCTCTCCGACTCCGAAGACCTGGGACGGCTATCGGGGCTATGCGACCTGGCCCTTGAGGAACCAGGAACGTCCACCGACACTGCCCTCGTGGGTTTCTTCTTCCTGCGCTGTTCCCGAGAAGGAGACCCCCGCTGAGAGGAACCCCGACGCTGCTCGGGGCCGAAGTCCCGAGACGTCGAGGCCTCTGACGAGGTCTGGGCCCGTCCGGACACGGAGTCAGAAGATCCTATCCTTCTGGTGCTGCCGACTCAACACCTTCGAGGACATTTTGCCACACAGACCACAGATCATCGGGGCATGATCGGGTCCGAGGCAACGGAGGCAGCAGTCATGTGTGTCGGTAAGAGACATAAGTTTCTTACACCAATCACACTTCTTAAACCCGCTGGCAGCCATTGGGGGAAAAAGGGCCCCTGCGAGGTCGAAAGACAGGGCTGCCAGTGAAAAAGAAAAATGGCGTGAACGCTAGTCACGAAGGACAAAAACCGAAAAAAGAGAGAGTGGGCTCGATACCGGCGTATCGGGCCCAGACGGGAAAAGGATCCGGCGTCGAACCGAAGGAGGAAGACAAACAATAGGGTAATCAACTTTTTCCTCGGCAAAAAACAAACTACGTCCATCGGGCTCCGCGTAAAAAAGAAGACTGAGCAAGATGGCACCCTTGGGCGGGAAGGGGACCGCGCATGCGCGCTGCAATTCCCAAAGGCTTTCTTTGAAAGCTGGGGAAATGCTCCGCACGGGGGCTCCTTCGGCGCTGACGTCACCCATATGTGAGGACTGACTTCCTGCTTGGTCCTGGAGAAAGTGTAGTTACTCACCTGTAACAGGTGTTCTCTGGGGACAGCAGGAATCAGTCCTCACATACGGGTGACAATGGCACCAACGGAGCCCTCGCGGAAGCATCCCCCCAGCTTTTGTAGAAAGCCTTTGGGAGATGCCACCATGCATGCGTGCTCCCCTTTCCGCTCAAGGGTGCCATCTTGCTCAGTCAGATGACATAGCTAAAAGACGGCAAAACAAGATGGTAAACGAGCCAACTCCAAGGGGAGGAGGGAGGATTGTGAGGACTTATTCCTGCTGTTCCTGGAGAACAGCTATTACAGGTAAGTAACTACACTTTCTCCAGGAACAAGCAGGAAGTCAGTCCTCACATATGGGACTTCCAAGCTACAGGCTATCTACCAAAAGCCCACAGCAAAAATAGGGGCTCCCTCATGGGAAGCCGCAAATGAGTCCGTGTCCACAGACCACAGTAGGACGCCTGTGTCCGATGAAACCAGCACTCAGGTAGCCTGAACACAGAAGGGTAGGAGTTGCCTAAACCACAAAAAGGTTACGGAGCACAGCCTGGTCAAAGGCACTGTCCCTTCGGGACTCTCGTTCCAAGCAGGAATGAGCTGTGAAGGTATGGACCGAAGACCAGGTGGTTGCCCAGATGATGTTCATTATCGGGACAGAGCACAAGTTTGCCATAGAGGACGCCATGGCTCTGACACGGTGCGCTGTGATACGGCCTTCCAGTGGGAACCCAGCCTGCTCATAGGCTAGGCGATAGTCTGTCATCCAGATGGACAGCATACAATTGGTCATCGCCTCCCCCAGCCTACAGGGGTCATAGGAGATGAAAAGCTGAGAAGCTCTGCGGTGGCCCTGAGTGTGTTGGATATAATAGGACAAAGACCTCTTACAGTCCAAGGTGTGAAGGACAGTCTCCGCCTGACTGGAGTGAGGCCTTGGAAAGAAGGTAGGGAGCACTACTTCCTGGGTGAGATGGAAGGGCGATACTACCTTCAGAAGGAATTTGGGGTGTGTGCGAAGCAACACCCTGTTCTTGTAGAACCTGGTATAAGTTGCCTCCGCCACAAGGGCCTGAAGATCGCTAACTCTGTGAGCGGAGGTGAGCGCAACCAGGAAAGCCACCTTCCAAGAGAAGTAGCGAAGGTGGCAGGTAGCCAGAGGCTCGAAGGGTGGGCAAGTGAGCTGCCCCAACAATACGTTGAGGTCCCATTTGTTTGCCGGAGGGCAAACCAGGGGCTTCGATAAGAGCAGGCCCCGAAGAAAACAGGTCACCAAAGGTTAGACCGAGAGCGGCTTACCATCCACCGGATGGTGGTGCACCACCAGGGCACTAAGGTGCACTCAGACGGAGTTAGACTTGAGCCTGGAGGAATGAGAGAGGTGGAGAAGGTATTGTAACACTATTCCCACAGGGCAGGAGAACGGGTCAGCCCTGTGCTCGGCGCACCAAGCGGAGAACCTGCACCATTTGAGGGCATAAGCTTTCCTAGTAGAGGCCTTGCAAGAGGCTAGCAGAATCTCTTCCACATCAATCGAAAGATTGAAAGGGGTCAGTCACCCTCTTAGCAGCCACGCTGTCAGCGACAGGGACCCCCATGTTGGGGTGAAGAGCACCCCCCTCCTGAGACAGGAGTCCCGGGCAGTCCCCAAGGGGATGGGCGTCCCCATCACCAACTGGAGGATCAGCAGGTACCACGGTTGCCTGGGCCACCGAGCAGCTATCAGGATGAGCAAGCCCCTGTCGCGGAGAGTCTTGAACAAGATCTTGGCAATCAGCAGCATGGGAGAGAAGGTGTACATGAGGCCTTCAGATCATGAGACAAGGAACGCATCCACTGCCACCCTGAAAGGGTGGGCCTGCCAGGGAACAGAAGCGGGGCAACTGGAAATTGTCCAGGCTGGTGAACAGGTCCATCACAGGTTCCCCCGAGAGCCGGAAAATCCGACTGGCTACCCTGGGGTCCAGCTACCACTCATACGGCTGGAGGACTCTGCTCAGCCTGTCGGACAGAAGGTTGTCCTGGCCTGGTAGGTACACTGTTCGCAGGAGAATACCTTATTGGATTGCATACGAGCAGACGACCAGTGCTTCCTGGCAAAGGGTATGAGACCCCATACCCCCTGTTTGTTCATGTAGAACATTGTCACCTGGTTGTCCGTCTGGACCAACACCGGCTGGTGATGCAGGTGGTGGCAGAAGACTCACAGGGCTAAGTATATGGCTCGGAGCTCCAGGAGGTTGATCTGCTGGGTGCTCTCATCTGGTAACCAGTTGCTTTGGGTGCAGAGCTACCCGCAGTGTGCTCCCCAGGAAAACAGGAAGGCGTCAGTGGTGAAGACCCTTGAGAGGCTCAAGGCCTGAAAAGTCATGCCCGCCTCGATATGCTGGAGACTGCCACCAGACCAGGGAGTCTGCCAGATGGCGGGTCACAGAGACTTAGTCTCAGAGGCACCACTACACCGCCCTCATGTGGAGGTGAGCCTCTGGGGTGATATGGACCATGGAGGCCATGTGCCCGAGGAGGCACAAAAGAAGCCGGGTGGACATCGAGGGCCGGTATTGTATGTCCCAAGCCAAAGTCCTGAGACGGTCGGCTTGGTCCCTGGGCAAGAAGGCCTTTGGACTGGAGAGTGTTGAGCTTTGCCCTGATGAACTCCAGACAGTGTGTCGGACGGAGATGAGACTTGGAGTAGTTTATAACAAACCCCAAGTGTTGCAGGACTGAGGTAGTGCGTATGGTGGCCTGCTACACCTCTTAGGCCATGCCTCCCTTTATGAACCAGTCGTCCAGGGAGGGGAAGACAAAGAGCCCTTTGAGATGGAGGAAGTTGGCCATGAATGCCAGAGATTTTGTGAAGACTCTTGGGGCCGAGGCCAAGCCGAAGGGGAATACCCTGTAATGGAAATGCCTGCCCCTCACTACAAACCACAGATACTGCCTGTGATTGGGGTGAATGAGGATGTGAATATAAGCATCCTTGAGGTCTAAGGAACACATCCAATCTCTCTGCTGGAGGTATGGCAGCAATGTTCCAAGGGAGAGCATCCCGAACTTCTCCCTCACCAGGAATTAGTTCAGGTTGCACAGGTCGAGGATGGGGCTTAGGCCCCCTGTCCTTTTTGGCAAAAGGAAGTACCTGGAGCAGAACCCCTTGTCCTTGAGATGGTAGGGCACCGGTTCCAACGCTTTGTCCTCGAGAAGACCTGCCAACTCCTTCAGTAGAAGGTCCCGGTGGAGGGTTGACCTCCCCCGGGAAATAAGGGGGAGGTGTCTGAGTCAGATGGAGGAGGTTACCCTCCCTGACTACCTGAAGTTCCAGGAGACGGTGGTGATGGTCAACCACCTCTGGGCAGAGAGAATCAGACATCCCCCTGTGGGCTGCTGATCTCCTTGGGGTAGATAGGCTATGCTCAAGGAGTCAAAAACTCACCCCCCCCCCCCCCCCACCGGCTGGGCCGGATCCGGTGCCTGGTGTTTTGGAGCTTTCTGCCCATGTCCCTTGGCCTGCTGACCCTGTTGGGGATCTGGGGAGGCCTGAAGAAGTGGGTAGTTTCTGCAAGCAGCCCCCTTCCTCGGGTAAAAGGACTTTCTTCTGAGGGTATCCAGGGTGCGGGCCTCCCTGCTTGGGGGCACACCAAGGAGTGTGTCTTCTGACTTTTCAGCCGATGCATGGCTGACTCCTCCACCATTGAGTTATGCGGCAGCTGTGACTTTTGGAAGCCTGGGCTCTGGTGGACTCGGTCGAGCCATTTGTTCACCCACTGGCACAGAAGCTGGTGTCTCCCACATCTGGAGCATCAGCTATTCCAAGATGGGAGGAATAGGCACGGTGAGCAATTCCCTCAGAGGAACCTCATACTGGAGGATTTCCAACTCATCTGCCCGAGGGTCCTCCTCCAACTCGGTAGAGAACGCCGGGGGCTTTGATATATCCTTGACCAAATCAAGGACGCCCATATCCTCCGACAGGGACCGCCATTGAGGCTCCGAGATGGTAGTGTCATTTGGGACGTTGCGGTGGTGACAGGTATCGGGAAACTCCTCATCCTCCGTCACCCACTCGGAGTAGTCCGTCGAGGACTTGTAGGAGGACTGCTCCACGGGCATCGTGGCCCCCAATGCCCTGCGGCTGGCACCTGGCATACTTGCCAGGGATGACCATGGTCCCGTCGAGCGAGACTCAGATCGTGACCTCGGCTGAGGATCAACTCGAGGCCGAAGGACCTAGAGAATGAGTTCGGCTTCCAGAGAGGTCTTGGACATCGAGGGCCCGGTGATCGGAGCAGATGAACTGGTTGTGCAGGTCAACAGTGCCCGCTGCTGGTCCATGAAGACAAACTGTGCTCAAGGGCTGCATTCTGGACTCCAGACCAGAAGGCTCCGCAGTCTTCGGCGCGGGCACCCAGGGACTTGGGCTCCCCCAAAGAGGAATCTTCGACAAGGGTGGTATCTGGGGACCGAGGCCGGTCTGCAGTCAGATCCTTTTGGGGGACCTTTGCAGGCCACTCCCTCTTCAAAGCCCTGGACGAACGTTTTGGACTGTGGGACATGGGCCATGGAGCAGCTGGTCGGTCGGAACCGTCCAAGGATGCCGCCTTCAAGGGTTTCTTCTTCTTCCTGGGTTCCCTCAAGGGAGGCTCCCTTTCTAAGGACCCACGACGGGGCTTGGGTTCAAGAGGTTCCGCCTGAGATGTCCTTTGGAGGCACCACGGACTCGAGGGAAAAAAACCTATCGTGCTGCTGCTGTCGGCTCTTGAGGGCCTTATTGGACACTTTTGCAGAGACTGCAGGCTGTCGGGTCGTGGTCTGGCCCCAGGCAGCGGAGACAGCAGTCATGTGTGTCAGTCAGACAATTTTAGAGCACCGATCACACTTCTTAAAGCCACTGGTAGCCATAGGGGAAATAAGTACCTCTGTGAGGTCGAAGACTCTCCAGGTTGCCAGTTGGGAGAAAAAAGGCGCAAAAACATCAGGAAAAGAAAGAACAAAAACTACAAAAATAGATCCAAATTTGATACCGAGGCAACAAAGTTGGTGGCGGGACGAGTACTGGTGTGATACCGGAGTGGAGTATGAAACTCATAGAAAAATCAACTTTTTCTGGGGACAAGAGACAAACATCTGAAGGGTTCCGCGGATAAAAGGAGACTGAGCAAGATGGCACCCTTGGGTGGGAAGGGGACCATGCATGCGTGGTGGCATCTCCCAAAGGCTTTCTTTGAAAGCTGGGGAGATGCTTCCGCTAGGGCTCCGTCAGTGCAGACATCACCCATATGTGAGGACAGACTTCCTGCTTGTTCCCGGAGAATAGTCCTTACCTAACCATTGTTTCCAAGAGCCAAGCTGTAAGCAAGAGGGGATCTGGACCTTCCAGCAAGACCGGCTCTGCTTCAAGAGCCATAGTATTAACAGAAACTGCAGGTGGGTGCCCTGCCAGAAGCTCAAATGTTCCACATAGTATGGTTTCCACCAGCCAAGCCAGTGCCACCAGCACCAGATGGCAATCCACACGAAGTACTTGCCCCAGAGAGGCCATGGAGGAAATACATATAGCAGAACATGCCTTGACCAAGGCTGAACTAGGGCAACCATAACCTCTGAGGCCACCTCTTTGTGGTGGCTAAGAACCTGTGCACTTTGGCATCAGCCTGGGTTGCATCAAATCCATCTTGGGGCAACCCCACCTCTTCAGGATCCTCTGGAATGGCATTCCTCAGGATTGGGAGAGTGATGAATGACATAGGCGACTTCCACGATGTCCACTCCTGCAATATACTACACTGAAAGACTTGAGATTTTGCTCTGCCCAAGGGAAGAGGAGGAGAGTCTTTTTCCAGGTCCTGGAATCTTTGTGCCCCCTCGCCAGTAGACATACGTTACCACTGTGGCATTGTCTGAGACAATCCACACTTTTTTGGTCTTGGACTATGTTCCGGAGACACAGGAGAGCAAATAAATTGGTCCTTGCTCCAGCAGATTGATAGGCCAACTCAAAAGGCCCAGTAGTGATGAGTAGCATAGAGTTAGGCATGATGGTTGTAAAGGCATCTACAGGAGGAACACCCAACATTGGGAAACCGCAGCGGGATGATCTCAGGGCGGTGAGTGGAATCCTGGAGCCTGCTGTAAATACAGAGGTGAACTGAAAAATCAGGTCAATGTACAGCAATCCATACAACTGGTGAATACAGCTTCCAGTAGTTCCAATAGGGCTCCAAGTACTGAGAAGGATGAGGTAAGTGCACATGATATTTTCTTGAAAATTGGGTTTCTTCAAACTAAACTCAGTACCATAGTTATTAATCTAAAAGTTAATGGGAACCTTTGGCCACCATGTCAACCTAGATTAATGCTTATGTCAAAACAGTACCAAACCCATTCTGATACATCAGGAAAGAGCCAACTTTGACAAGATTTTAAAAAACTTTAAACATTATTTTTTTAAATGGTATTTAATTTGGGACAGTAGTAGCCCAGGGACAGAGCATTTAGCCATTTTTTTTCCTATTTTCATTTAGTTTGTAATTAAGGTTACATTTTTTCGTCTTTATATTTTATTACTTATCTTGGAGATTATTGTAAACAGCTTTGATAACATTGAAAGGTGGTATAAAGCTTTAAATGAACATAAACACATTAAAAGAACAGAAAGAGGTACTGAAAAAAATTCATGAAAGAATATCTGAAATGGAATCAACTGTGCAGAAAGATCAAGAGGTAGTGGGAAACTTAAAGGGAACTTGCTTCTTCAAAATAAAACAGATGTTGCAAAATATTGTACGGAGGATAAATCTTTGCTTGACAAATGTTCTTAATCTACTCCCTACAGAGATGTTCAAGAAATATCTGTTAACGATTCTGAAGATTCCTTAAGATGTTCATCCTATGATTAAGGCTTATTACTTGCCTCTGTCTAAGACTGGAGAGAAAGAAGGGATGTTTAGACAACAGATTCTGGGCTGGAAATTTCTGACTTAACTGGGTTTTTGGAAATTTCCCAAGAGGAGAAATTTATTCTGGCCACATTAATGGTATTTATGGTGGTGAATTTAGATCACTACTTTCTACTTAAGTTTTTAAGTTTTTCTTTCAACATAAGGAAGCATTATTTCATAGAATTAAAGTCTGTATGTTTCCCAATGTTGCCACAGCTACTCAGTTTAAGAGGTGCATTGTTTTGGCTGAATTTCCCCTACAAGTGTGTATTTAAATATCAAAATGTGTTTTATGATACTGCACAGTTAACCCAATTTTTTTCTGGTATGGAATAGATGTATTTAAGGATTTATATTTCATTCTATTAAATTAAGCAGATTACAATAAAACACCCATAAACTAGGGAAAACAAACAGAGGACTGTTACACATGGAATGGACGAGGTGCCTGACTGAACTTGCATTGAGGGACACATTTGGCTAGCCGGTGTTTTTACCTATTTGGATTTGTGGCAGGTGCAGGCCTGTGATCCACGGTGTCTGACATAAGCAGGCAGGCCTAACTAGCTTGACCTGTAAATGAAGCCTGCGGAGAGGCTCATAGGAATTGCACATCCCCCAACATGCTGCTATTGTAGGATAGAACTCTGCAAGAGTACTAAACTAACTTAGATAAGCAAAACTGAGAGATGGAAAAATACAGAAAAATATGTTTAAAAGTTACTGATAAGAAAGTACATCTGCAAGGAATATAATTGGGATTGTTGACAGATGAGTTGCAGAGCCCTGCTCCCCTGCATGCACAAATTGGCTCTATGGCCTTGAGAGTATGAAAGTAACAAGTTGATGAACTGGCCATTGTAATTGGGACTGAGAGGGGGGTATGCAGGTGCCGAGCCCACTGAAGGAACATAATTGGATAAGCTTATCAGTACCGGCACCAATGGAAGGGGTACGGGAGGTACGGGAGAGTACCGGGACCAATGAAATGTTTTTCTATACCTAGAATGGAACAGAAGTCTATAAAAGTTGTTGTAATGCTAGAAAACTTTGCTCAGCCATTTTGAAATTGACATTGCTTGAGACTTGTGCACAAATAAATGATTTGGACCTTCTGAACAGACTCCTGGTATCATTGGTTTGTCTGCGCTTTGCTGCTACAGATTTGTATCTTATTGTTTCTTTAAATTTGAGCTTGACGGCTTCTCACAGTTATAGAGGACTTTGTGAGAACAAAACATAGTTATGTTTTCTGATTATATTTTTCTGTTTCTTTATTTTATTTTGTTTGTCATTTCCGAATAAGAATATTCATATTTAGATTATAAAGCTAGGATAAAGCTTAAATCAGGAGTTCTCAACCCAGACTGAGGGGAAAACTAGCCAGTCTGATTTTCGGGATAACCACAATGAATCTGCATATAATATTCATAGTGGTTAACCTGAAAACTTGCTGGCTAGTGAATGGATCTTTCAGCCTGTGGCCTACTTCTGACCAGAACCTAACCTCTATCCTTGGAATTCAGTTCTCTAAATTCTGCTGCAAATAAAGAAATACACAGACCACAGACACAGAGTTATATAAAACAGTACAACTTAAGCTTAAGTGAGGAATTCACAGGTGTGCACACTTGTGCAGGTTCCCCCATGATTCCCCTCCCCTCCCCCCCAAGCTACAGTAGGCTGTCACACCTCTTTTTATTAGGGAAAAATAACCTCTTACATTGTACAAATTCAGCTCTATGTTAAGTTTTGTTTATCTAGATGTTCTAGGTCAGAGCAGAGACATTTCTGCTCCAGCATTCTGAAAACAAAGAATTCTCTGTCTCATTCTCACAATGTCATCTTAAAGTAAAACCTTCGTTTTTATGACATCTCTCTCCAGACTGCTAGACTTCAGATGGTCAGAAACACGCTGTCTATTGGTTGTTGGACGTCGAATGAGCACTTGGAGATGTTCAGAAGAGGAGCTGGTGATGGCTTTATGGGTGATCGGGAGAACTTTGAACTTGATTCTGGATACGACAGGAGGGAGGGATTTCAGCAAAGCGCCTGTAGGCATGGGAACAGCAGGACTGCAGCCCCGAGACAAGCCTCTCCCTGGCTCCCCACCACCAAGGCTAATCGGGCTGAAGAGGAGTACCGGACTTTTAAATTTAAAAGCAAAGCGCCTGTAGGCATGCCTGCGCCTAAGGGCCTCGCCAGAGGGCCCTTTGGTGGGGCCCTTAGGCATGGACCTAAGGCGTACTGAATAACTCTCATCCGCCTTAATATCTACTGCAGCACCGCATTTTCCTGCAGTTCATGTAAGTTATCCTCCTGCTTTGCCTTGTTCGTTGTTAGCATTATACTGCCTCGAAGCTTGCTGCTAATCTGCATTGCCTACCATATCAACTAGCAGAGATTGCCCTGTCCCTCTGTATCTCTATTTTTATGAATTTCCTACTGCATGGAATTCAGAATAACTACTCTGCCTTACCATCTATCTCACATTTCATCTAGCAATCCACTCCAGTAGCTCAACTCTCGCCTTCTAGCCACTTCAGGTATATCAACACATTCTCTCCTCCTTATGTTTACACTACCTCACAGTGTACCAACTACATAGCCACCCACTGCGACCAACCAGACCACTTATCACATTTCTCCATCCTTACTGTCACCAGAAATAACTGATAACCATGTCCCACCTCTACAAGTGGCTTACCCTCATATACCTCTCCTTCCTATTCGCATCCTGCCTTTCGGCCTGCTCAACCATCCCCTCCCTCATACCTATTATTTATACGCCAAGGTCCTTCACACTTTCTCCAAGGCTCTCACAAGACACCTATCACTACAAAAGACCCTCCAGTCTACTCCATATTCCCACGCCCTCTCACTGAGCCTCTAACCACTCCCAATGATCAGCCAGACAGCATAATCAAATGTAGTCTAATCAACACATGCTCTGCCCATAACAAAATACAGACTCTCTCCGACTATATCACTGATGATGAAATCGACCTCTTATGCATTACTGAGACATGGTTCACTGACTCAGACAACGTCTTGCTCAACCAGTTTAACACTGACACCAATATTATCCACAACTGCCCATGTAATATCAACTGAGGTGAAGGAGTCTGCATGCTTTCAAATAAATATCTCCAATTCACAACTGCCAGTTCAACATCATCTCGAGGCCTAGATACCCTTATATCAAACACTTCATCATCTGCCTTGTCTACAGAGCACCCCACTATAACGCAGACCAGCTCAACATCCTCTTTGAGACTGTATATTCCCAAGCCTCCCACCAACAGCACATTCTCCTCAGTGACTTGAATCTTCCCTCAGCCAACATCAGTCAAAGCAATGCCTTCCTTCAAGCCATGAATGACTTACATTTTTCACAGATCATCATCAACCCTACTCACTCAAAAGGAGGTGCCCTTGACATGCTCTTCCTCCCCACTGACCTCATCCCACCTCATTTCTCCCACCTCCATCCCAGTCCCGTGGTCAGACCACTACTTAATATTTATTTATTTTATTGTTCTTATATACCGCACTCTTAAAAATCAGCGCGGTTTACATACAACGGTATTGTGCCAATAAGGCACTTACAATGAACTGGATAATTGAACTTGGGTTTCAACTGGGGGTAACTATGTACAAGTGTTTCAAATTATTTACAAATTGTAACTGCAATATGTACACCCATTGACAGTGATTCATGTGTTCATGGTTGTGTGTATGCCAGAAGGTGTCGGGTTGGAGGGTTGAGAGTAGTGTAAGAGAAAGGGTTGAGAGTAGTGTAAGAGAAAGAGATAATGCTTTAGCGCTTTTCTGAATTGGGCTAGATCTGTTATTGATCTGATGGATGCTGGGAGTGCATTCCAGCAGCTGGGGGCATAAAATTTAAAAGCTCTGTTCCTTGTTTTGGTGCATTTTGTTATTTCCCTGGGGATCAGTAGGGTATTGGCTGTGCATGTTCTCCTTTCTCTGATTGCTGCCATGGGGTGGATAAGGTCCATTAGAGCTGTGGGGGCTAATTTGTTGATGACCTTGAAAGTAATGATTACTTTATAGGACAGCCTACAGTATATTGGTAGCCAATGTAGTTCCTTAAGTACCTTGGTGATGTGATCACCTCTGGCGGTTCCAACTCAGGACACGTGCGGCAGCATTCATGGCTAACTGTAGGGGGTTTAAGGTGTTCTTGGGTAGGCCTTGGAGGATTACATTGGAATAATCGAAGTGGGGGATCACCAATGCCTGAAAAACAAATCTGAAGTCCTCCAGTTGCAGCAAGGGTCGAAGATGTCGTAGGGTTCGTATCTTGTGGTATATTTGTTTGACAGTGTTGCTGATATGTCCCTTGAGATTGAGCTGTTGGTCTAATGTAACTCCTAGGTAGCGGATGCTAGGTTTGCTAGAGAGTTCTGCATCTCTTGTCTTTATGATTGTCGGAGGCACGAAGGACTGGTTTCTTGTCACAAATAGTACGTCAGTCTTGTTAAAGTTGATCTTAAGGCTTTGGGAGAGGAGCCAGTCAGTTATGGCATCGAAGCATTTTATCAGTTGGGTGAGGTCTGGATCATCAATCGTGATTGGGGTAAAGTGCAACACGTCGTCTGCGTAAAGCAAGCATGAGATTTTAAATGAGTGGATTATTTCACATATCGGTTGCATATAGATATTGAATAGAAGTGCAGAGAGAGACGAGCCCTGGGGTACACCGTGTTGTTGTTGGAAGGGCTGAGAGGTTATGGTTCCTGTTCGGACCTGCTGCCACCTGTCAGTTAGGTAGGATTTGCACCAATGCCATGCTGATTCACTTATCCCTTTATCTTGAAGACGAACTAGGAGTTGTTCGCGGTTTACGGAATCGAACACGGCGGCGATGTCCAGGAAAATTAGTGCGTATCCTTGTTTGATTGAGTCAATCCTGGTGATAAGTGTATTGATGAGGGTGGTGAGGAGTGTTTCGACACCTTGGGATTCTCTGAAACCGTGTTGGCTTGGGTCGAGGGGAGCATCATCATCAATGCGATCCTGTATCTGTCGTTGTACAGCCTTCTCGATTATCTTTGCTAGCTACGGGATGCTCGATATGGGACGGTATAATTCAACCTTCTGAGCATTTAATTTGGCGTTCTTTAAGAGGGGCCTGATGGATGTCTGCTTAAAGCTGAAAGGGAATTGTCCAGAGGAGAAGGAGTGGTCCATGATTTTGGCTATTATCGGGCTGACCTCGTGGCATAGTGACCTTATCCAGAAAGCTGGACAAGGGCTGTTAGGGGCAGTGGTGCGTTGATGTTTGCTATGATGTTCTCCATGCTTGCTTCTGACGGGGTCAAGAAGGAGGTGAGTTCTTGGGTGGGTTCTTGGTAGGGCAGGATATTGTGACTTTGCTGACATTGTTGGTTTTGGCTATCATGTAATCTGCATAGTCTTGAGGGAGTATCGAGGCTGCTTGTGAAGCTGATGGTTCCTTCGTTAGAGTCTTCACTATATTGAACAAGTCATGGGGTTTGTTCAAGGATTGGCTTAGCAGATCTGAGTGGTATTCTTTAATTTTGGAGGATATTCAACCTCGATGGGCTTGCAGGTGGGAGTTGTAGAGTGTCAGGTCTGTTGTCGCCCGGGTGCGTCGCCATTTTCTTTTCTAATTTCCTTAGTGCTCGTAGTGAGGTCTTTAGTTCGGCGGTATACCAGCATGCAGTTTCCTTCTTATGTGGAGTTTTTGGGTAGGAATGTGAGCAAAGGAGCTCAGGTTACTGTTCCATGAGTCCAGCACCTCTTCAAGCTTCGACGATGTAGTCATGATGTTTGGAAGGACGTTTTTGATGATCTCCTCTCCGTCAAAAGGTCTGAAGCGTCTGGTGTATGCTGCTCCTGTTTTCGTTAGTTCAGAGGCCTGTTCTCTTTCTTGATGCAGGGGTAATTGAAAACTGATTAAATTGTGGTCGGACCATGCTACAGGGGAGAAGGTTACGTTGAACTCATGGTCTGGCCTGATCTCGGGTCGGGGGCTGAAGATAAGGTCTAGCGTGTTTCCTTTTTGGTGTGTGGGGGCATTAACTATCTGATCGTAGTGTAAGTTACTGAGTGCTTCGAGGAAGGCTCTGGAATGGATAACCTGTAGGGCTGGTAGATTGAAGTCTCCCAGTATCCAGTTCGAGTTTCGAGGATTGGATGCTAGTTCAATTATGGTTGCAAGGTCGTCAGTAGATGGGGATGGGGATCTGTATATTAGGTTAATTGTATTGTAGTTGTTAGCTATAGTGATCGTATCGAGGTGAGTTGAGCTGTTGGAGCCGATTGTTTGATAGTGTAGGTCTGTTTTAACCAGAATGAATGCACCACCTCCCCTGCGGTCAGTTCTATGACAGGTGTGGATTGAGAAGTCGGGGGGAGTAAGGTGGTTGATGAGGATGGAGTCTGAGCTGTTAAGCCACGATTCTGTTACTAGCAGCATGTCTAGGTTGAGGTGTGATATGAGGGCCAGGATGACTGGCCACTTTTTGCGGACAGATCGTGCATTTATGAGGGCACATTTTATATTGTGTGGGTTTTGGGGTTGCTTGGATTTTGTGGGGCGTAGGAGTGGTAAGTGGAGTGCTCTAATGGTGAATGGTGTGTATTGCTGTGGTCTCTCCTTCCATGCCCTCTAATGATCATTATTGTGTTGTGGTTGGATGCATTGGAGAGAGACCTATTAAGGGCATTACTGAGTAGGTAAAGGATGCTTAGGATTATGCTGGGGGGGGGGAGAGCATTTTTTACTAGTGTGCACAGTGAATTTATCTTGCGGGTACTGAGTGGTGCAGAATAGACTCAGTAAACGGTCAAATTATTATTAATACCTGCAGTGCGACTACTCCCAGTATACAGTGCTAATTATTAGTTACTAGCAGTACAAATACAGTATACAGTACTGATTGTTGTTACTAGCAGTACAAATACTTTCAGCAGTAAAGTTGTTAATACTTGCAGTTCTAACACTTACAGTACAGATTGGAAATTATTATTACTTGCTGTTCAACAATAAGGTAGGCAATAAGGGTAGCGGTAACTTGCGGTATACTTTAAATTGGGTTGTAAAGTATTATTTCATAGTCCTGGTTCTTAGATATAGTGGTACTCACAGAGTAGGTGTGTTCAGAGTTCAGGGCAGTCCGGTCTTAGTTTAACTTAAGCTGTGACTGCTGCTGATGGTAACTGCAGCAGGCAAGCTCAACCAAGTGGGTGAGTGGGAGCTTGAACGTCTGTTGCTGGGTTATGTGCAGAGCCGCTGGATAGGGCGGGAGCCTAAGGGCCAAGCCAAAGGGCCCTCTGACGAGGCCCTCAGGCGCAGGCCCACAAGGCACGGGTGCGCCTGTGGCGCTGCTTTTTAAGTAGCAGGGGGCTGCCCCAATTGGGCAGCACGAGGCGGTGACGCTGCTGCTAGGGTTGGCTGGATGCAGGGCAGATTATTAACCTTTTATCTACCATCTTTCCATCATACCTACCCCTCCTCTGCCCAGTCTTCCCACAGCAAGAAGATTCTGCACATTCAATGAACCCTCCTTCATCCAAAATGATCATCCCCACCCTCGAGGACTCACTACATCACTCAGACCTCGAAGCAATACCTGGAATTCTACCATCATCAAAGCCTCCAGGGTTCCAACATGCGCTCATCTTAAAACTTGTAAACCTTGCACACCCTGGTAACTCCACCCATCTGAGAGAACAGAAATGTGCCCTCATTAGACTTGATCTTAGATGGAGAAAAACCCAGGACCTGCAGTTTCAATCCATCTACCTTGTCCAACTCACGGCCTACTGCACCAGCACCATCAATGCCAAACGAGAACACCATAACATCCTCCTCCGTGCTCTCAATAAACCAAGGGAATTGTTCAACATTGTCAGAACCCTCAAACGAGATCCATCCAAACCCTAGCAGAACCAGAACCTCAAACCCCAAGTAATGACCAATTATCTCATAGCCAAACATAAGCAACACACCTCTACTTCCCTCATCATACCTTCTCGCTGAGATGCTGATCTCAGACTCCACTGTATACATCCAAGGGTGTTGAAAGAACTGAAATATGAGATTGCAGACCTGCTATTAGTAATCTGTGAACTATCATTAAAATCATCTCTAATACCTGAAGATTGGAGGATCGCTAATGTAACACCAATTTTTAAAAAGGGTTCTGGGGGTGATCCAGGAAACTACAGACCGGTGAGCCTGACGTCAGTACCGGGAAAAATGGTAGAAACCATCATAAAGAATAAAATTACTCAGCATGTAGTCACGGCCTAATGGGAGACAGACAACATGGCCTTTAGACAAGGAAGATCTTGTCTTACTAATCTGTTATGTTTTTTTGAAGGTGTGAATAAACAGGTGGACAAAGGTGAGTTGGTTGATACAGTGTATCTGGACTTTCAGAAAGCCTTTGACAAGGTCTCTCAGAGACTTCTGGCAAAACTAAAGAGTCATGGGATAGGAGGCAGTGTACTATTGTGGATCAGGAACTGGTTAAAAGATAGAAAGCAGAGGGTAAGGCTAAATGGCAAATTTTCCCAATGGAGAAAGGTGAATAGTGGTGTACCCCAGGGATCTGTGCTGGGTCCGCTGCTTTTTGACATATTCATAAATGACCTGGAAAGTGGAATAATGAGTGAGGTTATCAAATTTGAAGATGACACAAAACTATTTAAAGTTGTTAAAACCAAAGAGGATTGTGGAAATTTGCAAGAGGATCTTGATAAATTGGAAGACTGGGCATCAAAATGGCAGATGAATTTTAATGTGGACAAGTGCAAAGTTATGCACCTAGGGAAGAACAACCCAAACTATGGTTACACGATGGAAGGTTCCACATTAGGAACCACCACCCAGGAAAAAGATTCAGGCGTCATTGTGGATAACATGTTAAAACCCTCGGCCCGGTGTGCAGCGGCGGCCAAGAGAGCAAATAGAATGCTAGGTATCATAAGGAAAGGAATAGAAAATAAAACAAAAGATATTATAATGCCTCTATATCGTTACATGGTGAGACCGCACCTTGAATATTGTGTGCAATTCTGGTCGCCGTATCTTAAAAAGGATATAGCGTTATTAGAAAAGGTTCAGAGAAGAGCCACCAAAATGGTAAAGGGGATGGAAGGATACTCCTATGAAGAAAGGCTAAAAAGGTTAGGACTCTTTAACCTGGAAAAGAAACGGCTGAGGGGAGATATGATATAAGTCTATAAATTAATGAACGGAGTGGAATGGGTAAACGTAGATTGTTTACGTTATCAGAATATAGAAAGACTAGGGGACATGCAATGAAGCTACAGGGTAAACTATTTAAGACTAATAAAAGAAAATATTTTTTCACTCAACATGTAATCAAACTCTGGAATTTGTTACCGGAGGATGTAGTAAAGGCTGTTAGTGTAGCTGGGTTTAAAAAAGGTTTGGACAAGTTCCTGGAGGAAAGGTCCATAAACCATTATTAAGAAGGGACCCAGGATATCAATGCCCAGTACAAGCATTGTGGAACATGTGTCTTTTGGGGAAACTGCTAGGTACGTATGACCTAGATTGGTCACTGTTGGAAACAGGATACTGGCTTGATGGCCCTTGGTCTGACCCAGTATGGCATATCTTATGTTCTTATTTTTATTTATTTATTTATTTACATTCTCTTATATACCGCGCTATTCTGCATCAGTGCGGTTTACATTGAACAAACTGAAATTACATTGAACAGGGCATTATAACTTGGAGATAACTATTTTACAGGGGACATGGGCTATGGAGGGTTAAGTGGCTTGCCCAAGACCACAAGGAGCACCTGTGGGACTAGAAACCCCAGTCCTTCCGGCCCAAGGTTGCTGTCCTCTAGTGGGATTTGAACCCCCGACCTTCCGGCCTCAAGTACCCTGCCCCAACCACTAGGCCACTCCTCCACTCCTTATGTTATGTTCTCATTTATGGACCTCATTCAGAGACATCCCCCATGATGAACACTTGGATATTATCTCTTTTATCAATGCTAGCATCTCTGAGACCCCTGCCCGATATCCTGGATCAAGCTAACAAAGACACAGCTTCTTTCTTTCATCTCTACCATCCTTCAAACCTCACTCACACAAGCCTACCTCCCACCCTCTCTTAAACAAGCCTCTGTGAGACACCTCCTGAAGAAACCTAGCCTGGATCCTAGTTTACCTGCTTCATACAGACCCATAGCTAACATTCCATTCCTTGCTAAAATCATAGAAAAAGCAGTTCAACTTCAACTCCAGGAAGATATAGATAAACATGCACCCCTGGATTACAACCAACATGGTTTCCGTCCCTTTCACAATGCTGAGACGCTGTTCATCTCCCTCATGACAACGCTTATCTCTGGAACCAAAAAACCCTTCTCTGGCTTCGTGCTGCTATTCTTAGATAGCTCTGCAGCATTTGACACCGTTTCACACCAGATCCTACTTGACCAGCTCTACAATATCGGGATTCAAGACAAAACACTCAAATGGATCCACTCCTACCTCTCTCAACATACCCAACTGATAAGAATTGGATCTCAATCTTCAGCACCCTACACCCTTCGCCAGGGAGTCACATAGGGTTCTGCGCTGTCCTCCCTTCTATTCAACATCTACATCAGACCCCTTTGCCGCATCATACAAAGGTTTAATATTGGTTATCAACTTTATGCAGATGACATAATGATATTCACGCCATTTCAAACCACCGCTCCTGACTACACCAACCTAGCCAACTGTTTCAAAGAGATCATTTCCTGGCTGCAGCTTCATAACCCCTGGCAATCAACTTTACTAAGTCTGAGGTCCTTCACGTGACCAAAGACCCCAATTTCACTCCACCTCCCATCATTAGAAATGAGAATACCAAAATACAAGTAAAGTACCTTGGAGTCATCTTGGATAACCAACTCAATTTCCAACCACACATAATGAATACCGCCAAGAATATTTATTTCAAACTCCGAACTCTCTGCAACTTACGCCCCCTCCTCTCTCCTGATAGCTTTCAAGCAGTCTGCCAAGCCTCCATCACACCCCGCTCGTTTATTGTAATTCCATCCTTAAAGGACTTCCTAAAGCCACTATCGACCCCCTTCAACTTGCCCAAAACACAGTGGCACGTACCATAGCCAGAGTCTCCAGACACTCTCATATTATTCCCATTCTTAAATCCCTCCACTGGCTCCCTGTCATATCCAGAATCAAATTCAAAGTTCTCTCGATCACCTATAAAGCCATCACCAACTCCTCCTCTAAATATCCCCACGCGCTCATTCGATGTCCAACCACCAATAGACTGCACAGGCAGAATACACTCAATCTTCTTATCCCACCGCCTCAAATATGCAAAAGCTCAAAACGTACTTCCACAAGAGCCTTTGAATTCTATGCTCCCTCCCTCTGGAACCAATTTCCCCCTACCATATGAAGCATTCAATCCCACAAATTATTCAAAAACACCTCAAGATGCGCCTCTTTGAAGAGTACTATGGCGCATCGCCTCCTCACTTCTAGTCCACTTTATTTTGCTTCCCACATCCCCATCTGTAAAGCACCTCTACATCATAACCCCCCTCACCACATACCTAGATCTCAGGATTTTGTAATATAGGTTCTAGAGTTGTATTGTTCTTATTTCCCCGCTCCCCTGTTATATTCTGTTACTTACTGTTCCACTGTTTTTAAGTTCTCTGTTCAACCGCGTGTTTAATTGTTCAGTGTAAATGGTTCCTGTTCTATGCAAACCATTTTGACTGGTAGAAAAACGGTATATTAAATCCAGTTAACTAAATAAATAAATTCCAAGCCATTCTCCATATTAACCCTTTTCAGAGGGGCCTGGGACCCCATTTCAAGTTACTTTCAACAGCTAGGTCTGATGGAGAGCTTGGATATTTCAAGAAGCATCTCATCAATGTACTTCTCACTGCCTTAAAGGCTCCTCAGCTTTGCCACATTTTCTCTCCACTTGTTTTCTGAGAGCTTCCTCCACTTGTTTTCTGAGAGCTTCAGCATGCAGGCATCCTGCACATGGAACCAGTCCTTTAAATAGCATTGGGATCTCTCTCTGGACAGAGGCAGAAGCTGTAACAGGGGCAACAGCTTTGGCAATACGATTTTTCCCAGCCATTGGTCAGTTGGTGGAGCTTTGGTACCTTGCTTGCAAAGAGTCCCTGTTAGTAACAAACATGATATTTCTTGACTGGTATACACTCACAATCGATCTACTGACATCAGATGCACAGAAAATAATGGCAGATAAGGACCATATGATAATTCACAGAAAATCCCCAGTCAATTTGAACATATTTCAGCTTTTCTGTCAAGAATAATGGCCAAAACCTGCATCATTCCACTGTGCAAAGTTAGTAGATGCTTAGCTTAAGCGACTCATGGTTGTCATCATTACAGAATGGACTTCTACCAAGTACTCACTCAAGAAACGTGAAGACTTATGTAATAAAGATTTTTGGGGGCCTTAATAACCTTTTGAATATTCCTATATTTTCTGTTTCACACAGAGTGCACAGTGTATGTTGTGAAGATCAGTGAAACAACCTACTTTAATAAATTTTGAATTTTTAGACATTAGGATGTGAAAAATAGATAAAAGTGTGAACATTTACAATATAGTGCATATTTAAAAAACAAGCTTTATTTCAAATTCTCAAGCATGCAGCTATAAACAATAGTCTGCAGGTGCCAGTAGCAATGGAAGACGCTCTTGATGCCATTTTGAAAGCATTGCAGATGAAGCAAGCCAGATGTTTTCTACACTCCTTGCAATAGTGTTCAAGTAAACAAAATCTTTAAAATTTTCCTGATCAAGAAACTAAGCATTTTTGTTTTCCTTCCAGAACAGGATCCATTAAATGTTATAGGTCCAATAGAAAGCTATGTAGCAGTAATGTATGACATTCTGTTAACAAAAGATTCAGAGCCTGGGAATCACGTCCTTATGGCAACAAACATTAAAAAGTGAATGTTACATCTTTTTCAGGATGAAATCCACGACTGCAAGTTGGTGTAGTAGTTGAACTCTACCAACTCCTTCAGATGTCTGAAAATGATCAATCGTGTCTGATCTTAAAAAAGGGTGTACTGAGATGCTAGTGATAATGCACCAGATTCTGTGTTGGAGATTAAAAATCTTAACTTGAGCAGCTTGATTGGCCCTGAATGACAACTTTGACCAGATGCTAGTCATGAACAACATGTTTTAGCCCCATACAACACATGCACATTTCATGACCCCGGCAAACACTCTCTCAGTTCCTACACATCAATAAGAAAAAGTTCCCAGTTTGCAAACAACCAAGCATTCAAATTATATGCACTACCTCTCTGGAACTCTCTCCTCCCCTAATCTGTGCCATCTCTGACCTAGCTATTTCAGAAAACTTCTGAAAACACATCTGTTTCAACTATATTGTAAGCATGTCACATAGAACACTGCACTTAACCAAATCCACAGCCAGACCCTCAAGCCATCCTATGAAGCTCAAGGTATATAGTTACCCTATTGCAACCCAAGTTTCCTCCCCACCTAATTTATAAATGGTTATATTATTAACCTGAGGTTATTGTACCTGTTTCACTGTAAGCATAAATCACGAAATTGAGATGTGCAACTCTTATGTTCATTGCAAACCGCACTGATGTCGAATAGCGCGGTATAAAAGAGACTGCAAATAAATAAATTGTTGTTCTCTAAATCCGTACTATGTATTTTGTTGTTCTACAAACTTGTTCTATGTAATTTCTGTTCTTGTTCCTTGTAAACCGCACTGAATTATAAATAGCGCGGTATACAAAACCAAATAAATAAATAAATAAATGACTATCAGGATCAACATCTTGAAACCGCAGTTGAAGCTGCCAGTCTTCTATTCTGCCATGGTGAGGCTAATCTATGCAAAACCAAAATTAACTGGGGAAGCAAAACTAAGAAAACACAGGACCATATGGTGGAACAATGAAAACTTAAAGCTAAACAAAAAAAATCGAAATACAAGAATTTACCACAATAAGAAAAGTAGAAGGTTCAACTGTGAAGAAATGGAATTTTCTCTCTCAGTGAAGAATAGAAGAAAGTTGAGTCACTATTAGCAAAATAAGGAGTGTGCTCTGTGAGGAAGCATGCGAGGAGGAATTCCAGCACATGCCTTAAAGATCTTCCTGGCTTTCCCAGAATACTCTCAGAAATCATCCATGTTAGCATCATTAGATGCTATGCATTTGTGTGACAGATTCATCCTGCTTGACGACCTTGGAGGAATTTCATATCTGTATTTACTGTTTAATTCATTCATCCAACTATTTTCTATTAAATTATTCTGCACAAGCCATATTTAACAGGTATGTTCAGCAACAGAAGGGACATTCATATTCTTAATTCTCACTATCAAAACATGTGAATTGCCATGTAACATGATTTCACTCTAAGAGGAACATATTAAGGCTTATGTTCAGGTAAAGTTATTTGGAGCTCAACTCCAGTAAAACAAAGTTACTTACCTGTAGCAGGTGTTCTCTGTGGATAGTAGATAAGTCCTCACATAAGCCCACATGACAATTCTAAAAGCTTCTGGAAAAGTAATTGAGAAAGTTCATGGCACATGCACATCCATTCCCGCCTCCCGCCGCTACACCTGAGGAGTAGGTCTGTGAATACCTTAGGAAGCCAACTCTAATGGGAGGAGGGAAGGTAGTAAGGACTTATTCTGTTGTCCATGGAGTACATCTGCTACACGTGAGTAATTTTATCATCTCCATGGACAAGCAGGATAAATCCTCATATTTGGGAATACCAAGTTACAGGTTGCCTCAATTGAAAGAAAGAGTACTAAACATGTCGCAACATGCAACATGAAGATATTTTTGGTGCCAAGGGGGCTTTCAGTTTTGTTTTGTTTGCTTGTTTTTTAAATAAAACAACCTGAACAGAAACAAAAGGGACTAGGAAAGAGTGAAAATAGATTATAACCCTTAAAAGAGATTCTGGAGGATAGTCTGAGCAAAACTGCTGTCATGTCAGGAGTCCTTTTCTAAACCTTCACAAAATGTGAATGCGTGGACAGAGGTCCAAGATGCAGCTTTGCAAATCTCTTCCATGAAAGCCTATCAAGTGGATCAACGATGAAGCCATGACTCAGACATTTTGAACCATGACATAGTTCTCAAGGATCAGACCTGCCTGGGCATAAGTGGAAAAGATGCAATCTGCTAGCCAAATTGAAACAATGTACAATATAAGAAGAAAGAACAAGAGTCAGACTCATACTTGCCCATCCACTGAGACCCTTCCATGAGGACCCCGATGAGAAAAAGATGGAACTTTTAACAGTCGGACACGCCCACTCTGCTATATCCAAAGATGCTATAGAAAAAGAGACATGCCAAGGCAGGGTTTATGTTTATGCAATTTCTTGATATACCACCCAGGCTGAAGGGCATCAGAGCGGTTTACAGTCACTACAAGCTGGTACTTGATACATTCCCTCATCCCCAAAGGGCTCACAATCTATATATACCTGAAGCAACAGAGGGTTAAGTGGCTTGCCCAAAGCCACAAGGAGTGCCTATAGGACTAGAGACCCCAGTCCCTCTGGCCTGAGATTGCAGTCCCCAGGTGGGAATTGAACTCCTGGCCCTCCAGCTTGAGGTACCTTGTCCTAACCACTAGACCACTCCTCCCAGGGTGGGTCCTGGACTGGAGGGACTCAAGGAAAGATAATTAGCAGATAAGGTCTAATTTTGCCTTCCTAATCATCTCTCCAGTACAGACCAGTACTTGTGGGATGTACCAGAGCAGTAACTAAGAATGGGAGGGACCCTGTGAGTCTGGCTTGGAGCACTGACGCCCCATATCGCACACCATTAGCCGTCTGCACATCTAGGCAGTAATGTTACGTAAAAGCATATAGCGACAACCAAGTGGCCGCCTTAGAGATGTCCCCAAGTGGTCGGCTCTGCCCTCATGGAATGGGCTTTAAGCCCACTCGGCACAGCTTTCCCTTTAAGGATGTAGGCAGAAACGATAGCCTCCTTAACCCATCATGTCGCTTCCCCTTTGCGAGGACCTCCAAACAAGACAAATAGCCGGTCCCATTCTGCGGATGGATTCCATGTATTTCAAGTAATGTCCAGGAAACCCCCGATCGACATCGTAGCAAGGAGCATGTGGCTTCTCTTACCCTACTCCTCATAACTAGGCCAATCAGGCTGCACCAGAACACAATTTAAAAAAGGAAGCCATCGGGCGTGCCCACACCTGGTGAACCCGTCCCTGAGGGCCTCGTGAGAGGGCCCTTTGGCATGGCCCTTAGGCGGGGACCCTCAGAGAGGAACCGAAGTGGGACCGGCACAATATCCACCCTATCCGCACCTCAAACTGCCACAAGCCCGACTTGAAGGGAACAAGGAACAAGAGCTCAAAAACAAAATCCCCCTCATGAAAGTACGGGACTAGACGAACGAAATGTCACAACACCACAACCGAGACAAGGTAGCTCCCAGACTAAAGAAACCTTATTTCTCGCTCCACTCCTAGGTAAGGCTATAAGCTCTTCAAAATGCACCCATGCTATTGTTATACTCTAGCCTATATTATAATTATACTAATCCTAGCACAGCAAACCAAATGTATAGGCACCAGGCCTCACACTTTACTCACACCCATGATCACACTAGCACTACCGCCAGTCACCACCTTATATTGCCAACGAACTATGCGCCCAACAAGAAGATATTACAATTACAATTTAACTCAGCCACTGCAAGCATATATCAAACACCATGCACACATAAACCCCATCATTGAGTCCCCAATCAAGTGCGCACTAATCAATGCAAGATCTGTCAGAAACAAAGCAAACACTATCTTGGAAATCTTACAAGCCAACAAGCTAGACATTATATGTATCACAGAAACATGGCTCACAGACAGACCAGGTCATACTCAATCAAATTACACCTTCTGAATACGCAGCTTTTATCTGCACAAGAACACATAAAAAAGGGGGAGGTGTGCTAATTCTGGCTAAAAACCACTACAGATTCAAGACCACAGCATCTTGTTTTGTATATAGTTGCTCCTATTATCCAGGTTGATTCCCCTGTTATATGTAATGATCAGATAAATGTAACTTGTCTGAAGTTTCTTGTTCCATGTAAACCGTGCTGATATTGAATAGTGCGGTATATAAAAATTGTAAATAAATAATAAATAAATAAATAAATCTAATCACATGACACGGATGAACACAATCACCATCTCCAACAACTACCTAACCATTTGCCTCACATATAGACCACCAGATGCTAAGTCTGCAGATTTCTCAACAGTATCGGAGACAATCTGCACGCACAACTCTCGGCATAAACCACTGATTGCCATGGGAGACTACAATCCTTGCTCCTCACCCACCACAGAAGCCAGAGCGTTCCTCACAGCAATGCAATCTCTCCAGTTCACTCAGAACGTGAACGCCCCAACACATCAACACCAAACAAGTCCCAACCTCATCTTTCCAAAACAGATAATGGAAAATGTTCATTCCACAAACTTGACAATCACCCCAGTCCCTTGGTCCGACCACCATGCAATAACTTTCACAATGCTGATCAAAAGCCCAGCCAGCCGCAAGAAGGAGGAACACTTCAAAAGGAGATTCAGAACTTATCAAAAGGACCACTTCCTACAGGAAATAACCCCTAAGCTACAACAAGATAAACTTAAACTTGGACAATATAATTGAAAACTGGGACAAACTGCTTACTGCAGCCTCCTCTGTGACAACACAAACCCACCCTTGCACCTACAAGAGGACCAGTGCACCCTTGTACTCCAATACCATCAGGGAAGCAAAGAAGATACTGAGAAAACTGGAAAGGAAATGGAGAAGAAATAAGACAGGATAACCTACAACAATACAGAGCTAGGCAGCAAGAATACAATGACCTAATCTCCAAATGCAAACAATACCAAACCAACACCATCATGAAAGCAGTAAACAGACCCAGAGAGCTCTTCAACATAGTGCAGAGACTCACCAGAGAAACGACACAGCATGACCACGAACACATAGACCCACAACTATTTGCAGATTCCATACTTGGCAAGTTCAGGAGCCTCACCATAAAACCCCCCCATCAACAGGAACAATACAACCACCACAGAAATCCAAAGAATATGGGAAGACTTCACCACTCCCTCAGTGCTCTAGATCAAATAATCGACTCCTTGAATACAACAACTTCAACTACAGACCCCTGCCCAGTGGCTTGGATCAAAGATGCCAAGGATCAGCTAAGCCAGCACATCCAGAAAATAGTGGAACTCTCCCTCCACCAAGGATATATGCCAACCCACCTTAAACAATCCATCATTCGCCCAGTTCTTAAGAATGCCACGCTAAACCACGCAGATCCCAAATCCTTGCGTCCAATCTCCAGCCTCGCTTTCCTTGCAAAAATAATTGAAAAATCTGTCCAAAAGCAGCTACAAGTCACATTAACCTGAATGTACCTATGTACGTACACAAACATGGGTTTAAACCTTACCACAATGTTGAAACACTGCTGATGTCCCTATTGGACAACCTCATAAGGGGGATAGACAATATCAAAAAAGGATTCCTCCTAATCTTTATGGACATATCCGCTGCATTCGATACAGTCTCCCACAATGGAATGATACAACAGCTATATGAAGATGGCCTACGCAACACCACAATAAAACGGTTCAAATCCTCTCTCACCAACCGAACACAACAGGTGAAATGTGGTGACAAGAAATCAACAAGCTTTGACATGACACAAGGTATACCCCAGGAATCTGCATTGCCCTCCATCCTCTTCAACCTGTACATCCAATCCATCTGCAATATAATCAAGAAACACAAGATGCTCTACCAAATCTATGTGGACGATACCATGGTATATACCCCAATAAATATACAGGCACCGGACCTCACCCCCATAACCAACTGCCTGGACGAGATGATCACATGGCTCACCAACAACCACCTTTAGGTAAACTATAACAAGACGGAAGCCATGTTTATAACCAGAGGAACCAACTTCAACCCACTATCCACAATATGCATCTGGGACAAACCCATCAATGTGAAGGACAAGGTAAGATACCTCAGAATCACACTAGACAGCAAGCTAAACCTCCATTCACACATTAACAAAACTGCTGCAAAGACATACTACAAATTAAAACTCATAAGGAGACTCAAACCAATCCTGAGCCAAGACCACTTCAGAACAGTATGTCAGGCAATCATCACGCCAATAATAGACTACGGTAATTCACTATATCATGGACTCCCTAAACAAACCACAGACTCTCTACAATTGGTGCAAAACACAGCAGCCAGGATCATCACTAACACAGCAAAAAATGAGCACATCACTCCAGTGCTCCAAAACCTCCACTGGTTGCCCATACAAGCTCGTACAAGATTCAAACTTTAAATATTTTCAAAATCATTAACACGTCAGCTAATGCCATCCAGAACTTAATAACCAGACACACCACACCAGTACAAGATCACGGAGAACCAGCATGGATAACAAGATAGCCACCAACCTGAATACCAAAGAACAAATCAAGCAACGTCCAGAAGGGCACCATCCCTCTATGCACCAGAATTATGGAACACACTACCTGACAGCATGAGAGCCATGCGCGACAAAGGATTTCAAACGTATGCTCAAGACCATATTATTTGTACAATGCTATGGACCCTCCCAGAGCCCACAAATCAAGCAATGAACGTGATCGCAAACAACAAGCAATCATTTCTATCAGTAAATTGTCATGGACATATATATCTCTCCCCCTGTACCCATACCTCCCCCAGAACCTATCCTTGCTCTTACCCATAAATGTACTTAACTTAGTTACGTGTAAACCACTTTGATTGAAGGAAAAGGTGGTATATAGAACTGGCTAAATAAATAAAAAAATAAAATAAAAGTCGCAGAACCCTGCGCACATCAAAACTGTAATGCTGACGACCTTCATCGGTGTCTGCTCCATGTGGACACATCGGCAGGGTTACTGCTTGATTCAGATGAAAAGACAATACCACTTTAGTGAGAAAAGAAGGCAAGGGCAGCAGAACCACCTTCTCTTTGACCAGAAGCAAAAAGAGGGCCCTGCAAGATAGGGCTTGCAACTTAGAATTTTGACATGCCAAGCAAATGACAAGCAGAAAACACATCTTCAGAGTGAGATCCTTCAGGGAGGACCTAGTCAATGGCTCGAATGGCCTGTCAGTGAAGGCCGCCAGCACCAGATTGAGATCCCACGGCGGAACAGTGGCTTGCAAGGATAGTCTGACTTTCTTTACCACCCTAAGGAAACGGACCACATCCAGGTGTGCTGCCAACAACTAATTCTGCACCTTCTTGTGGTAACAAGAGAGCCGCCACCAGTACCCACAAGGAGTTCAAGGCCAATCTCTTGTCTAGCCCTGCCTGCAAGACTGGTAGAATGCCTGGCAGTGAAGTGGCCAGAGCACCTGGTCCTCATACCAGTTTTCAAACACATGCCAGACCCCGATATATGCCAGCGAGGTAAAGTGCTTGCGAGACTTCAGCATAGTAACGGAAAAGTCTTTGCACCTCAGCCGTGCCCTTTCAAGATTGTGAATTGATTAGTCTTTTCTATCTTTTGATGGTGTAAACAGAGGACATGCAATGAAGCTACAATGTAACCCATTTAAGATTAATACGAGAAAATATTTTTTTACTCAACGCATAATGAAACTCGAATTCATTACCGGGGGATGTAGTAAAAGCTGTTAGTGTAGCAGGATTTAAAAAAGGTTTGGACAAATTTCTGGAGGAAATGTCCATAAACCATTATGGTGTGTCAATTTTAGCAGGAGAGTTTTATTTTACCAAACTTTACAAACTATTGGTGACCAAATTATGCAGTTTTGCATGCTGAATCTAAAGCTAGCTTCAGAAACTGCTTAAAGTGAGTCTTACCTATATCAAATCACAGTTCACATATGTGGAAATATTTATTTGAACGTACAAATAGTCTGAACACCATCTGTAGCCACATAATTGTCTTTAAAATATCATTTATGCAGTTAATTTAATGGTGTTTAACAAAATCCAGAAAAGAAGCCATATCTTGCTCGCTTCTATTTCGGCTCATGAGCTCCATCTGACCCCTAATATAATGTTCCCTCCTCTCCTGATTCTACATATGACCAGCAGCCTCAGTTGTCATTTTTATACACTTTTCTATGGACTGGGTGTGTGATGGCCAGTCTGGAACAACTATGGGCTTGCTCAGAAAGCGTAGTTACTCACCTGTAACAGATGATCTCCGGGAACAGCAGGAATTTAGCCTTCATATATGGGTACCGTCGGTACCGACAGAGCCTGCGCAGGAATGCTCCCCAGCGTCCAATAGGAATGCTTTTCGGAGCATCCCTCAGCACATGCACACTGCCTTCCCGCCTTTCCAACTGTCCCTCTTCAGTTAAGTTTGTAGCTGAGCGAAAGGATAGAAGGAGAGAGGAAAGAGACAGAGAGATAGAGAGACAGCTCCTAGGGGAGGTGGGTGGGTTGTGAAGACTAAATTCCTACTGTTCCCAGAGATTACCTGTTACAGGTGAGTAACTACGCTATCTCCAGGAACAAGCAGGAATGTAGTCTTCACATATGGGGACTCCCTAGCTGAAGATGCCAGGGAGATGACCCCAGGAAGCTGCCACCTATAGTGAGGTGGGCCATGCTTCCTCCCATGGATCTCTGGCATCCTACCAGGGTTGGTGGGTAGGAGTTGTATTAAGTTTGAAAGAGATGTTGAAGAACAGCCTGGCCAAAGAAGGCATCCCGACAGGAGGCTTTATCTAAGCAGTAGTGGGCTGTAAAGGTATGTACCAAAGCCCAGGTGGCTGCTCGACAAATGTCATCCACAGACACAGAGCGAAGGTTAGCCACAGCTCTCATTATGAGCTGTAACATGACCTTGAAGAGGAAGACTTACTCTCATAAGCAAAGGATATGCATTGTGCAATCCATTTGGATAAAGTCCTCTTGGAGACTGGAAGTCCCAAATGACTAGCATCAAAAGCAATAAAAAGATGAGAAGAATTTCTATGTTGCTGTGTTCTTTGTAGATAAAAAGCTAAGGCTCTTTTACAGTCCAAAGTGTGAAGGTTCTTCTCTGCATTAGAGGCATGAGGCCTCGGAAAGAATACAGGAAGATAAATCTATTGATTTAAATGAAAAGGCAAAACCACCTTTGGCATAAAGTGTGGATGAGTTCTGAGGACAACCCTATCATGGTGAAACCACTAAGGCTTGCAAGTCACTAATGCAACGTGCAGAGGTGATTGCAATTAGGAAGATGACCTTCCAGGACAAAAACTTCAGGGTAGTAGTGGCTAAAGGTTCAAAGGGCGGCTTCATGAGCTGCCCGAGAACTAAATTTAAATCCCATGCCACCAGTGGTGGTTTGATGGGAGGTTTTGTTAACAGAAGACCTCTCATAAACCTGGATATGAGAGTATGAGATGAAATTGGTTGTCCATTTAGAGGCTTATAGGAAGCTGCAATTGCACTAAGATGGACTCTTACTGAATTGGTCTTTAGACCAGAATTTGATAAATGAAGCAGATACTCTAGTATTGCTTCCAAAGGTATCACCAGGAGGTTTAACCCCTTCTGGGAACACCATATGGTGAAACGTTTCCACTTGAAGGCGTAAGATCGTCTTGAGGAAGGTTTTTTAGAAGCCTGAAGGATATCCTTTACCTGTTGGGAAAGGTTGAGATCCTGAAGATTTAAGCTTTCAGCAACCAGGCCGTGAGATACAGGGACTGGGGATTCGGGTGCCATAGGCTCCCGCTCTCTTGGGAAAGGAGATCTGGAGCACACCCTAACTCCAGAGGTGCAGCTTGAGAGAGATGTAGAAGCAGAGGGATACCACATTTGGCATGGCCACCGTGGCGCTATGAGGATCATACGACCTCTGTCTCTCTGAAGCTTCTAGAGTGTTTTGGGGATGAGGGGAATAGGTGGGAAGGCATAGAGGAAGTCCTGATCCCAGTGAAGGAAGAAGGTATCCCTTCCGGAATCCTGGAACAGAACCGGGGAAGTCTGGCATTCAGTGGACTTGCAAAGAGGTTTATGTCTGGAGTCCCCCAGATGCGAAATATCTTTGGCACTTGGTCTAGGTAGAGAGACCATTCGTGAGGCAGCAGTACTCGGCTGAGTTTGTCTGCCCAAAGGTTTTGAATGCCTGGAAGATATACCACGAGAAGGTGGATTGGATGCTCTCTGGCGAGGGCCCAAAGTCGTAAAACTTTGTTGCATAATTACAGAGAGCCTGTTCCGCCCTGCTTGTTCACATAGAACATGGCTACTTGATTGTCCGTTTGGACTAGGACTGTCTTTTAGCTGAGCTGGGCATGGAATACTCAAAGAGCTAAATAGATTGCTCTTAATTCTAGAAGGTTTATGTGAAGACAAGCCTCCTGTGGAGTCCAGGTGCCCTGGATAGAGAGATGATGCAGGTGTGCTCCCCAACCCACCTGTGATGCATCTGTTGTTGGGGTGGCCTGGAATAGGGGTTGTTGGAAAGAAGACCCCACCAAAAGATTCTCCAGTGATTGCCACCATTGAAGGGAAAAGATGAGAGTTTGATATCTTGTCTGACAGATGTCCTGTGGCCTGTGTCCACTGTGTGGATAGGGTCCACTGGGTTGCTCGCATGTGGAGGCGAGCATAGGGAACTACATGAACAGTGGATGCCATGTGTCCCAGTAACTGTAGCAGTTAGAGCAGTTAGGGAGGATTTTCCCGCTGCTTGAGAAGCTAGTTGCACTATGCGAAGACACCAGGCCTGTGGAAGGAAAGCCCTTGACTGTCTGGTATCTAAATAGGCTCCTATGAACGCCAGAGACTGGGAAGGAACAAGTTGGGATTTTGGGAAGTTTATTACCAATCCCAAGTATTGGAGGATTCGCATTGTGTGAGACAGTGCAGAGCTGGCTTCTGCACTCGTGGGGGCTCGAATGAGCCAGTCGTCCAAGTAAGGTAAGACGAATATCCCTAGGGTTCGCAGGAATGCAGCTACTACTGCCATGCATTTCGTGAAAACTCTTTGTGCGGAAGCCAGACCAAAGGGAAGAACCCTGTACTGGAAGTGTTTTCCCTTGAAAAGGAATCGTAAGAATTTCCTGTGATCTGGATGGATCAGAATGCGAGTATATGCATCCTTTAAGTCTACAGAGCAAAGCCAAACCTGACTTTGAAGGTATGGCAGAAGAGTTCCTAGAGAAATCATTTTGAACTTCTTTCGGAACAGGTATTTGTTCAATTCTTTGAGGTCTAGAATGGGTCTGTTTCCCCCTGTTTTCTTTGGAATAAGAAAATAGAGGGAGTAGAATCCTGAATCCTGCTGGAGGATAGGTACTTCCTCTACTGCCCCTTGGGCAAGAAGTGTTGAGACCTCGTGATTTAGCAGATTGTCTGCAGAGGTCTGGGAATTGAACTGCCTTAGGATTGTAGGAGGGGGCATGCTGTGAAAATGAAGCTTGTACCTCTCTCCTACAATGGACAGAGTCCAATTTTTTGCTGTTATTTGGTGCCATTTGTTGGCAAAATGACACAGCCTACCTGGAATATTTAAGGGTTCTGGACCCCTCAGAGGCAGGAAGGCTAAGCTCTCTAGTAAGGAGTCAAAGCCCTTGAAGGGGCTGAACCTGCAGAGCTGGCTGAGCTCTCAGGCCTTTTGGCTTCTTCTGCTGTTTAAATTGTTGTTGTTGTCCCCTTTGGGCAACTTGACCGTGAGCTTGGCTTTGCTGGGTATAGGATGGATAAAACTTCCTTTTTTTGTTGAAAAAGGGTTTTTTATAGGGTTTCTTTTTGGCTGGAGTGGCTGTAGACTTTGACAATCTATCTAAAGTGATATTGTCAGCATCTATCTCATTAGCCTTTTCCTGCCAATTCTTGCCAAAGAGGTTTTCTCCTGTGCAAGGGATTTTGCCTAATTTATCCTGTACCCAAATCTCCAAGTCTGAAGCCAGGCAATCCGTCGTGCACCAATGGCAATAGCAGAAGTTCTGCTGATGCATTCAAAGCAGTCAAAGGCTGCACAATTTACAAACTTGGAGAGATCTTGAGCTTGCCTGACAAGCATAAGGAAGTCTTGTCATCTGTTATCTGGGAGAAGTGGGCTCATAAGCTCCAAATCTCCTGTGATGTCTTTGAGGAACATTCCAATATATAAAATATATGAGCTGTTCCTAGCTGAAAGCATGAAAGCCTGAAAGGTTTGATGCCCAAAAGCATCAAGAGTCCTGCATTCACGACCTGGAGGATTGGATGCATGTCTCTTTGCACTTTTCATCCTACGCATGGCTGACTCCACTACCATTGAATGGTGTGGCAGCTGAGTCTTTTGAAATCCAGGACATGGTGTAACTCGATACATGGTATCAAACCTCCTAGAATGAGGAGATGTGGTCAATGGTGTCTCCCACATTCTGAGCATCAGATCATGAAAAATTTCATGAATGGGCAGAGTGGCTGCCTCCTTTGGAGCCTTAGGATATTGGAGAAGTTCCAATTCCTTTGCTCTAGGTTCCTTTTCAGGAGCTACCGTGATTGAAAGGCCTTTGGCAACATCACAAATAAAATCCTGAAAAGACATGTCCTCCGGAGGCAACATTCCACATTGGGGAGAAGAGTCTTCCGGGAGAAAAACTCTGGTAACGGCAGAATTATCAGAGTCATTGGAATCGGAGGATTCGAAGTATCTCTGATCACGATGTTCATGTAGGGCACGGTCCCGGTATCGATCAAAGTCGGTATCGAGTTGATCCGGTACCGATCTTTCGATGCCTGGCAAAGACAGCATGGGATGAATTCCCACCGGGGCCGGTATCTGTGCTGGTACCAGCATTGGTACTGGTGTTGGTACTGGTGCCCGTTGAACCATCGGTGTCAACGGTACCGCAGCAGTAAGGAGAGCTGCAATACTGCGCTCGATAGCAAGGAATCTCTGGTCTATCGACGCTGCCGATGTCGGTACCGGTGAAGGCGGCCGGGACCCCTGAGCATGGCACCAGTAGTTCTGTCGAGGCCAAGGCCTTGAGAACATTCTGGAATCCCCTTGATGCTTTGGAGGCCGAAGCCTCCTGCCGGGGCTGTTTTGCCGGTGTGGTTCCCTCAAGGGCAATGCCAATGGGCCTCTCGATGCTTTGCAGGAGAGCTACCCTTTGAGGTCCGGCTTTTATGTTTAGTTACCTGAGATCCATGGGAGGAAGAGGCGGCTCTTGAAGACGTCGATGCAATGGATCTGGCATCTGAAGAAAAGAGGGTACCGAGCTTTGCAGTCCGGTTCTGTCTTCCTCTTTTGCTCATTCCCATACAAGAGAGACACTCAGATGGAGAATGGTCAGGGCCTAAACATTTAAGACACCAGTCATGGGTGTCGGTGACGGAAGTGGTACTGCCACATTTATTGCATTTTTTAAAACTACTAGCTGGTTTTTCCAACTTTAAGGAAAAATGGGGCCTAGCACCGAAAAAGAGTAGTTACTCACCTGTAACAGGTGTTCTCCAGGAGCAGCAGGAATCAGTCCTCACATATGGGTGTCATCGGCGCCGATGAAGTCCCAGCGGAGCATTTCCCCAGCTTTCCATGAAAGCCTTTGGGAATGCTGGCACGCATGCGCGGTTCCCTTCCCGCCTAAAGGTGCCATCTTACCTCAGTCAAATGACATAGCTAAGAACAGCACACAAAAATGTAAAAACAAACTATGTACAACTGCAACTCCAAGGGGAGGAGGGAAGGTTGTGAGGACTGATTCCTGCTGCTCCTGGAGAACACCTGTTACAGGTGAGTAACTACTCTTTCTCCAGGACCAAGCAGGAAGTCAGTCCTCACATATGGGTGACTCCCTAGCTCTGGGCTACCGAGGAACCCAGGCTGAACAAGAGAACTCCCTCTAGTCCCAGCAGCAAAGAAAGGCTTTTCAAGGACACAACCTCCACCGGTAGCCCAACAGAGGGCAGGAGTTGCCTAAACCTCAAAGAGATTCCGGAGTACTGCTTGGCCAAAAGCACTGTCCCTACGGGACTCCCTCTCCAGACAGTAATGGGCCGCAAAAGTCTGGCTTGAAGACCAAGTTGCAGCCCTGCAGATGTCTACCAAGGGCACAGAGCGGAGATGAGCCACTGAGGCAGCCATTGCCCTGACACGATGGGCCGTGACCCTACCCTGCAAAGGAAGGTCAGCCGCCTTGTAAGCCCAGGTGATACAGTCAGCCACCCAGATGGACAAGGTACACTTGGACACAGCCAACCCCAACAAGGGTTCCCGGAGAGACCAGCAGAGAATCCGGCCAACTCCTTCGCCAGGTCTCGCAAGTACATGCCCATGTACAGCTGGTAAGACTGGACACGGCAAGCAAGCATAGACCCCTGGAAGCACTTCCTACCGAAGCCATCGAGGTTGCGGGCCTCCCTGCCGGGGGGCACCAAGGAGTGCATCTTCTGGCTCTTCAGACGATGCATGGCCGATTCCACAACCATGGAATGGTGTGGTAGCTGTGCTTTCTGGAAACCAGGGCTTTTGCGGAGTCGATAAATGGAATCGACTTGCTTGCTTAGAACCGGCGCCGAGGCCGGGGCCTCCCACATACGGAAGAGGAGCCGTTCCAGCATCGGAGGAACCGGGACAGTAAAGGCCTCCTTCGGAGGAGAGTCGTACTGTAGAGCATCGAGCTCCTCGGCTCGAGGCTCTTCCTCGGGATCGGCAGAGATAGCCAAGGCAGCGGCCATATCCCGGACGAACTCAGAGAACCTAGTGTCCTCCGGAGGGGATCAGACTGCGGTGAGTCCGATGGGACGCACTGAGTCTTAAAGGTATCGGGAGACTCCTCGCCCTCCGTCTCCCAGGCGGACTCATCCGAGGAGGAGTCAGGGTCCGACCCCGCAGGGCCCTGAGGCACCCGCCCCGATGCTGGGGGTACCGGCGTCGACACCCTCGGTCCCGAACGGGAGGTCGAGGGAGACCTCGACCGAGGATGACTTTGAGCTGCAAGGGTCTCGAGTATCGGCTCAGTCTCCGGGGTTGACTTCGAAGTCGACGTCCCGGTGGTTGGGGCAGATGCACCAGACAGGCTGGCCATCAGTGCCCGCTGCTGCTCCATGAAGGCAGACAGTCAGCACTCCAAGGCTGTCATCCTGAGACTCAGCTCGGGAGACGCAGCAGCCACCGACTCGGGCCCTGGCGGCGGCGCCGGGCCAGATGTCGGCTCCCTGGGAGGAGAGTCCACGAGGACTATGGGTCTTACGTGTCCAGCAGACTCCGGCTCCACGCAAGGAACTTTGGCAGGCTTCTCTTGGTCCATGGGCCCGGGACGGCGGTCGAGGGTCTTAGACCTGGCCATCGAGGGACCAGGGACCTCTTCCGACGCCGCCCTCGCAAGCCGCTTCTTCCTCTTCCGTTCCCGGTCGGGGGACACCCTGTCCGAGGAGCTTCGACGGCGCTCGGGATCGGAATCCCGAGATGTCGAGGCCTCAGACGAGGTCCGGGCCCGGCCGGAGGCAGAGTCCGAGAAAAACCTTTCCTTTTGATGCTGTCGACTCTTTAGTGCCTTGGAAGACATCTTCCCACATGGCCCACACGACTTTGGGTCGTGGTCAGGGCCAAGGCACCGAAGGCAGCAGTCGTGTGTGTCGGTGAGAGACATAATTTTCTTACACCGATCACACTTTTTGAAACCACTGGAAGCCATCAGGGAAAAAATAGCCCCAGCGAGGTCAAAAGACCGGCCTTCCAGTGAAAAAGGAAAAAAGGGCGCGAACACCTGCCATGAAGGGCAAAAACCGAAAAATGAAGAAAACAGGCTCGATACCGGTGTACCGAACCCGGCGGGAGGAGAACTAGCGTTGAACCGGAGAAAAAATAGCAAAAATCGCCGAAGAAAAAATGACTTTTATCCGGGAGAACAGGACACACGTCCGATGGGCTTCTCGGAAAAAAAGAGACTGAGGTAAGATGGCACCTTTAGGTGGGAAGGGAACCGCGCATGCTTGCCAGCGTTCCCAAAGGCTTTCATGGAAAGCTGGGGAAATGCTCCGCTGGGGCTTCATCGGCGCCGATGACACCCATATGTGAGGACTGACTTCCTGCTTGGTCCTGGAGAAAGAAAAGTTTCTGAAGAGAAACAATTCAGAATTTTTTTTTTTTAAGAAAAGAAAAGAAAACAGGCGGTACCGGTAGGCATCGTGCAGAGGCAAACGCGACCACAAGAAAAGATTAAAGATGAAATTTTCTGCGGTGACAGGGTATGTATCCTGTTGGCTCCGCGGAAAAAGAAGAATTGAAGAGGGACAGTTGGAAAGGCAGGAAGGCAGCATGCATGTGTTGAGGGATGCTCCCAAAAGTGTTCCTATTGGACGCTGGGGAGCGTTCCCGCGCAGGCTCCGTCGGTACCGACGATACCCATATGTGAAGACTACATTCCTGCTTGTTCCTGGAGATATGCCTTGATCTCTGCTGTTGTCATGGTACAGGTAAGAGGAGGCTCAGACTCGAGCTCCAGTCAAGTAATTGGGTGAGTGTAATTGCCTCAATGTTGATGGATGATGTTTTCCTAGGTCTCACACTGCTGTCTCCAAGCCGAGTCTTCTCATCTTTTTTCACCTCTCATCTTCAATATCTTCTCCACTGCATCTCCTCTTTCCTGTTCCTCTTCACAGCACAACATAGCCTGCAGAACAGACTCGCTGTAACCATACTAAGCTGACCTTCTCACTGTAGGCAAGAATATCTTCCTTACCTCTTCAAACCGTTCTTTCAACAGCTGCAGCTGGAGAAGGAGATGCCTGGGACCTCGTGTCCATTTGCTATTATTTTTATATTGAACCAGTTCACCATGTAAACCCCAACACAGAACTCTACAATCATTCTTAAGATTTTCAGATTCTTTTCTTTCAGATTATGCTTGGAAATCCATATTCTCATGAATCTTAGAGCTGTTGTAAGCCATCTGCTATGCGACACAGGTTCTATTTCCAACAGAGCCAGATCCTTTGGCAAGATACCTGTTTTAATGGCAGTTACAATTCTATAACCACAGTTTTGATCTGTGCTTAAGTCTTTCATCACTTCATCGGTGAGCTGAGGAAGATCAGTGCCAATTGAGATCTTAGTAAAATCAGAATTTATTTCCAGTTCGTAGCAGAATTGAGCATTTTTCCTATAGAACTGAGCATTTTTCCTGAGACCTGCCCATTTTCTGTTGTCAACCAAGTGCCTCAATGGTAGTTTGCCTGTGTGCAGGTTACAGACAATCCACACCAGCTTCCTTTGTAGCTTCTCCTCAACATAATGCATCATTCTTCCTCCTCCCAACCGTGTTTACATTACAGGAATCGCCTCCAATAGCTTGGAGAGTTTTGTCTGCTCCTCTTTCTCTCAACCATGCAACCAAATTATCAGCAATAAATAAGTAAACAAGATAAATTGATAACTGAGGCACAAAAGGCATTAATATGCAATGCAAACACACAGAAACTATTATCAGAGCACTTAAACATAGCTCAGTAATTTGTGTATTTTTGCGTAATTTCCTAGAAATTACAGGTAGGTAAATAACATATTACACAAAATTTAAAGCAAGTTGTTGATTTGCCACATGAAATTGTACCATTTTTTCACTAGTGCTTTTTAAAATTACGACACCTCCAAAACGGACACACCCTAATAAACCATTATTAAAGAGGACCCAGGAAATCCACTGCTTGCCCCGGGATGAGCATTGTGGAAACTATGTGCCTTTTTGGTAACCTACTAGGTAGGTACTTGTGACCTAGACTAGCCACTGCTGGAAACAGGATACTGGGCTTGATGGATCTTGGTCTGACCCAATATGGCATATATCTTATGTTCTTAACAGCCAGGACGGACATAAGCAAAACTGATCCACCTGTGGTAACAGAATCAGACCCCGAGCAAGCAGGTTGGCTCTGTTCAGAAGATGCCAGTGACGTGCCACCACCAGCCTGAGCAGATTGGCATATCATGGTCACCTCGGCCAGTCTGGAGTGATGTGGATCACCTGTCCTGGTGAGCCTCTATGCATTGCAGTAGATGCTCTATGAGGGCCCAATGAGGAAAGACATACAGAAGGCCCTTCGACGGCTATGACTGGGCTGGGGTGACGAAGCACTCAGATATGGAGTTCCCTGCGCCTGCTGAAGAAATGAGCTGCTTTGGCGTTGGACACTGAAACCATGAGATCCTTGACAGGCGTGCCTCAGCGGGCCGTGAGATCGTGAAACATGGCCACGTTCTGTTCCCATTCTCCTGGGTCCCACCTGTGTCAAACTGAGGTAATCGGCTTGAACATTTTCCTTTCCAGCTAGGTGAGCTGCAGAGAGCTGTCACATGCATCTCCACCCAAAGAAGCAGAGGGTACACTGCCCCTACCCCCCTGGCAATTGATGTACACTGCCATTGTCTGAACAGACCCGAACTGCCCTCCCTGCGATCAAAGGGAGAAAGAACTGGAGCGCCAGGAAGACTGCTCTCATTTCCAGTTGATTGATGGACCAAGCACTCTTCTTCCAGAGACCACACAGCTTGTGTTGTCACCTGCAATTGACAATGGGCACCCCAGCCCATGAGACTGGCATGGTTGATACCAGCACCCAGTCCAGCAGCATGCCCGTTGCCAGGTCATCTGGCTGCAGCCACCAAGATAGCTGTGCTCTCATTGTTAGTGGGAAAATCAATCTTCTCGACATCGGGTGCTGCTGCAGTGACCACTGCGAGAGCAGTGCAGACTGCAGAGATTGCATATGAGCCCTTGCCCACAGAACAAGGTCCAAAGCAGCTGCCATGGAGACAAGAAGCTGCAGATATTGCCACGCCGAGGGTGTCTTCATGTCCAAGAAGCTCCACACATGAGATTGGAGTTTTTTCATCATCTCAAGCGGAAAGAACACTCGACCAAGCTTTGTATCTAACTGTGCTTCCAAGTATACCAGGTCCTGAACTGGGTCTAGCTGACTCTTGGACAGAATCACCACCCAGGCTCTACAGGAAAGCCACCGCTTTCTGAGTGGCCATCACGCTCTCAGCCTGGGACTTCACCCTGATCAGCCAATTGTCCAGGCAGGGATGAACTAAGATGCCCTGCTAATTAGAGCAGCCACCACCACGATCTTGGTAAAAGTGCATGGGGCAGTGGCCAACTCAAAGGGCAATGCCTGGAATTTAAAATGATCCTTCGGCACAACAAATCTCAAAAACTGCTGATGGTCTGGGTGGATTGGGATATGCAGGTACACCTCCGTGAGGTCCAGAGCTGAGAGGAACTCGCCCCACCTTTCCTGACTGCTACAATAACCGTGCAATTTCTCCATTTGAAAATGAGGGACTTACAGGGCATGATTTACATGTTTGAGGTCCAAAACAGAGGGGGAAGTACCTGTCCTTTTTGGGGACCACAAAGTAGACAGAGTATCAACCTAACCCGCAATGTGTTTTTGGAACCAGCAACATAGCTTCTAGAAACAAACACAGCAGCGTAGACAGCGTAGTTACTCACCTGTAACAGCAGGAATCAGTCCTCACATATGAGTGACGTTGACACCAATGGAGCCCACGCGGAGCATTACCCCAGCTTTCACAAAAAGCCTTTGGGAATGCTACCATGCATGCATGGTCCCCTTCCTGCCCAAGAGTGCCATCTTGGTCAGTCAGATGACATAGCAAAAAAGGACATAACACAACATAGGAAGGCAACTCCAAGGGTAGGAGGGAGGGTTGTAAGAACAGATTCCTGCTGTTCCTGGAGAACACCCGTAACAGGTGAGTAACTACACTTTCTCCAGGAACAAGCAGGAAGTCAGTCCTCACATATGGGACGCCCTAGCTCTAGGCTCCTGAGGACCGAAGCACTACAATACCAATGGCACCCGAATGGGTAGCTGTGAGTTGCAGAACGTAAGACCAGACAGACTCTGCAAGACCCTAGCATCAGCAACACTATCACTCTAGTAGCCTGAACACAGAGGAGTTGGAGGGCAGGAGTTGCCTACAACCCGAAAATATTACGGAGTACTGCCTGCCCAAAGGCACTGTCCCTGCAGGACTCGCTCTCCAGGCAGTAAAGCAAAGTTACTCACCCGTAACAGGTGATCTCCGGGAACAGCAGGAATTTAGTCTTCACATATGGGTATCGTCGGTACTGACAGAGCCTGCCTAGGAACTCTCCCCAACATCCAATAGGAAAGCTTTTGAGAGCATCCCACAGCACCTGCGTGCTGCCTTCCCGCCTTTCCCAACTGTCCCTCTCCAGTTGAGTTTATAGCTGAGACAAAAGAGAGAGGGAAACAGAAAGAGAGAGAGATAGAGAGATAAAACTCCTAGGGGAGGTAGGCGGGTTGTGAAGACTAAATTCCTGCTGTTCCCGGAGATCACCTGTTACAGGTGAGTAACTATGCTATCTCCAGGAACAAGCAGGAATATAGTCTTCACATATGGGGGACTCCCTAGTTGCAGATGCCAGGGAGATGGCCCCAGAAAGTTGTGTGCCCTTGTGAAAGGGCTCCATTCCCCCCCATGGATCTCTGGCAACCTCCCAGGGATGGTGGGTAGGAGTTGATTAAGTCTGGAACAGGTGTTGAAGAACAGCCTGACCAAATAAGGCATCCCAGCGGGAGTCCTTGTCTAAGCAGTAATAGGCTGTGAAGGTATGAACCGAAGCCCAAGTAGCTGCTCGACAGATATCGTCAATAGACACAGAGTGAAGATGAGCCATTGAGGCTGCCATGGCTCTCACATTGTGAGCTGTGACATGCCTTCAAGAGGAAGGTTCTTACTCTCATAGGCAAAAGATATAAACTGTGCAATCCAGTTGGACAGTGTCCTCTTGGAGACTGGAAGTCCCAAATGACTAGGATCAAAAGCAACAAAGAGTTGAGAGGATTTTCTATGTTGCTGTGTCCTTTGCAAGTAAAAGGCCAAAGCTCTTTTACACTCCAAAGTATGAAGGTTCCTTTCTGCATTTGAGGCGTGAGGCCCTGGAAAGAATACAGGAAGGTAAACTGCTTGGTTCAAACGAAAGGGCAAAACCACCTTTGGCATAAAGTGTGCATGAGTCCTAAGGACTACCTTATCATGATGGAACCTTGAATAAGGGGAATCAGCCACCAATGCTTGCAATTCACTGATGCGCCGTGCTGATATGATTGCAATGAGAAAGATAACTTTCCAGGAAAGGCATTTCAAAGAGGTAGTGGCTAATGGTTCAAAGGGCAGTTTCATGAGCTGCCCAAGTACCAGATTAAAGTCCCATGCCACCGGTGGTGGCTTAATGGGAGGCTTTGTTAAAAGAAGGCCTCTCATAAATCTCGCTATGAGAGGAAATAGGTTGTCCATTTAGAGGCTTGAAAGAAGCTGCAATAGCACTCAAATGGACTCTCACTGAATTAGTCTTAAGACCTGCATTTGATAAATGAAGGAGGTACTCCAGTAATGATTCCAGAGGTATCGCAAGAAGGTTAAGACCATTCTACGAGCACCATATGGTAAACCTTTTCCACTAAAATGCATAAGAGCATCTTGTGGAAGGCTTCCTGGAAGCATGAAGGATATCTTTTACCTGCTGGGAAAGGTTAAGAACATGAAGTTCTAGGCTTTCAGCAACCAGGCCCTGAGATGCAGAGACTGGGGATTGGGATGCCACAGCATCCCGTCCTCTTGAGAAAGGAGATCTGGAGCAGATCCTAACTCCAGAGGCGGAGCTTGAGAGAGATGTAGGAGCAGAGAGTACCACATTTGCCGTGGCCAACGTGGAGCTATGAGGATCATATGATCTCTGTCTCTCTGAAGCTTGAACAGGGTTTTGGGAATTAGGGGAATGGGTGGAAAGGCATACAGGAAGTCCTGACCCCAATGGAGGAAGAAAACATCCCTGGTCTGACAACCTCGAGCCGGAATTCTGGAACAGAACCGGGGAAGTTTGGCATTCAGCGGATTTGCAAAGAGGTCTATGTCCGAGGTTCCCCAAATTTGAAAACTTTTGCCAACCTGGTCTGCATGAAGAGACCATTCGTATGGAAGCAGAACTCGACTGAGTCTGTCTGCCCAAGAGTTTTGAATGCCTGGAAGATACACTACAAGGAGATGAATTTGATGCTCTCTGGCGAGGGCCCATAGTCGCAAAGCTTCGTTGCAGAGCGACAGAGAGCCTGTTCCGCCCTGCTTGTTCACATAGAACATGGCTACTTGATTGTCTGTTAGAACTAGGACTGTCTTGTAGCTGAGCTAGGTGTGACTGCAAGGAAGATTGCTCTGAGCTCCAGGAGATTGATATGGAGATAAGCCTCCTGTGGGGTCCAGGTACTCTGGGTAGAGAGGCCTTGCAAATGAGCTCCCCAACCCACCTGTGAAGCATCTGTTGTTAGAGTGCCTTGGGGTAGGGGTTGCTGAAAAGGAGACCCCACCAAAAGATTTTTGGGTGACTGCCACCATTGGAGGGACAAAATAAAGCGATCTGAGTTTGCTATTTTGTCTGACAGGCAACCTGATGCCTGAGTCCACTGAGTGGATAAGGTCCACTGGGCTGCCCTCATATGGAGGTGAGCATAAGGAACCACATGCACGGTGGATGCCATGTGGCCTAGCAACTAACATTTCCCGAGCAGTGAGGTGACGTTTTAGCACTGCTTGGGAAGCTAACTGCTCAATGCGAAGGCAGCAGGGCTGTGGAAGGTAGGGCCTTGTTTGTCTGGTATCCAGAAGAACTCCTATAACCTCTAGGGATTGAGTGGGAGCAAGGTTGGACTTTGGGAAGTTTATGACAAGTCCCAAATACTGAAGGATGTGCATTGTGCGAGACAGAGCAACCCTGGCCTCTGGCTCTGAAGGGGCTCAAATGAGCCAGTCGTCTAAGTAAGAGTAGACGAATATTCCCAGGGTGCGGAGAAATTCTGCTACCGCAGCCATGCATTTTGTGAACACCCTTGGTGCAGAAGCCAGGCCAAAAGGAAGAACCCTGTATTGGTAGTGCTTCCCTTGAAACAGGAAGCGAAGGAACTTTCGGTGAGTTGGATGGATGAGAACATGAGTGTACACATCCTTGAGATCTAGAGAACAAAGCCAATCCTGACTCTGAAGGTATGGCAGCAGAGTTCCTAGAGAAATCATTTTAAACTTCTCTCTGAACAGGAATTTGTTCAATTCTCTGAGGTCTAAAATGTGTCTGTGTCCTCCTGTTTTCTTTGGGATAAGGAAATAGGGGGAGTAAAACACTGTACCTCTTCTATTGCCCCTTGAGCAAGGAGCATAGTGACTTCTTGACCTAACCGATCGTTGAGAGAGGTCTGAGAATTGAACTGTCTTACTATTATAGGAGGCGGCATGCTGAGGAAATGAAGCTTGTACCCCTCTCTTACAATAATTAGAGTCCAACTTTCTGCTGTTATCTGACCCCATCTGGGGGCAAAATGACATAACCTTCCTGGGATGGTGGAGGGTTCTGGGCCGTTCAGGGCCAGGAAAGCAAAGTTCTCTAGACAGGAGTCAAAGCCCCTGTGGAGTCTGAGTCTGCTGAGCCGGTTGAGGCTTAGCTGCTTTTGGTTTCCTTTGTTGCCTAGGCTGTTGGTGCTGTCCCTTTTGGGCAGACTGACCTAAACGATGTCCCTGCTGGGTATAGGAGGGATAAAACTTTTTCTTCTTGCTGAAGAATGATTTCTTAGAGGATCTTTTCCTCGCAGGATCAGCTGTAGATTTAGACAATCTATCCAAAGTGATATTGTCAGCATCTATCTCATTAGCTTTTTCCTGCCAATTCTTGCCAAAGAGATTCTCTCCTGTGCAAGGTATATTCCCCAGTTTGTCCTGTACCCAGATTTCCAAGTCAGATGCCTGCAGCCAGGCAATTCTACGTGCACTATGACAATAGCAGAGGTTCTGTTTATGCATTCAAAACAGTCAAAGGCTGCACGATTCACAAACTTGGAAACATCCTGAGCATGTTTAACAAGAGCAAAATAATCTTGCCTTTTTATCATCAGGCAGGAGAGGGCTCATAAGCTCTAAATCTCCTGCGATCTCCTTAAGGAACATTCCCATATACAAGATATAGGAACTGATCCTAGCAGAAAGCATGGAAGTCTGGAAGGATCGACGTCCAAAGGCGTCAAGAGTCCTACATTCACGTCCTGGAGGATTAGATGCATGCCTTTTTGTACTCTTTATCAGTCTCATGGCCGATTCCACGACCATGGTAATTGAGTCTTCTGAAACCCAGGACAAGGAGGAACTTGATACATGGTGTCGAGTCTTCGAGAGTGAGGAGATGTGGTTAGAGGTGTTTCCCACATCCTTAACATAAGATCATGCAAGATCTCATGAATAGGTAAGGTAGCTGGCCTCCTTGGGAGCTTTAGGTTATTGTAGGATTTCTAATTCCTTTGCCCTAGGCTCTTTTTCAGGAGCCACTGAGATGGAAAGTCCTTGGGCCACATCTCGGATAAAATCCTGAAAGGACATATCCTCTGGTGGAGACATCCTACGCTGAGGAGAAGAGGAATCCTCAGGAAGAAGTACTCTGGTATCGGCAGAGCTTTCAGAGTATTCAGACGCATCCGAGGATTCGAAATATCTCCGATCCGGGAAATCGTGCAAGGCATGGTACCAGTACCGATCGAAGTCAGCATTGGAGCGGTCCGGTACCAACTTGTCGATGTCGGACAGAGATGCATGACTCGGTCCCGGTAAAATACCTGCCGATGTCCATGCAGTCGGTGCTGGTACCGGAGTCGGTGCCGGTTAATAAGAACATAAGATATGCCATACTGGGTCAGACCAAGGTCCATCAAGCCCAGTATCCTGTTTCCAACAGTGGCCAATTTTATTTATTTATTTATTTAGCTGCATTTATATCCCGCTTTTCACTGGGTCAAAGAGGTGGAACATACAATAATCAATTACAAGGGTTTGGGGCCGTCACCAAGTGGCCAACAATAACGATTTTAACAAATTAATTGGGACATAGACATTGACATTGTGTTATGGTTACATAGGACATAAGTTCAGGGGGGTGACATAGGGTGGTTGGGAGGGAGTCAGTGGTGGGTGCTTGTTTCTGGTCCGAGGAATTCTTGGAACAGTGCAGTTTTAAGTTGTTTCCTGAAAGATAAGGGGTCTTTGTTGCTTCTGATGTGATTTGGTAAAGAGTTCCATAGGGATGGTGCATATAGTTCGAAGGCTCTGTTGCAGGTCCATTGATTATATTTCATTCTTTTGTGTGGGATGGTGAGGGAGGAGTTGGTGGTTTGTCTGGTTGTCCTGTTATGGGCTGGTTGAGGCAGTAGTGTGCAGAGCTGGGAAGTTTGAGTTTGGTAGCGAGCTTTGTTATTTATTTATTTATTTAACTGCATTTATATCCCGCATTTCACCGGGTCAAAACGGCGTTACATATAGGGTGGGGAAAATTAAGTATCAGGGTGGGGCCATCACCAGGTAGGTACCATTGATGATTACGACATAAAAGAGACTTTAGACATGGACAGTACAGTGTTGTTGACACTCATAGGTTCATGGTGAGTTTCAGGTGTTAGATTTTTTGGTGGGGGTTGTCTTGAAATATTTTTGGAATAGGATGGTCTTTAGCTGTTTTCTGAATGATGGGAGATCATTATTGTTTCTGAGGTGGGTGAGTAGGGCGGATTTGTATTTGATTCTTGCTTCTAAGGGGAGTATGTGTAGCTCCCTCAGGACTGGGGTGATGTGGTCCTGTTTTTTTGCATTCTTGATAATTCTTGCTGTGGTGTTTAAGGCAGTTCGAAGTGGGTTGGTATGAGTGACTGGAAGTCCATGGTATATTATATTGCAGTAGTCCAGGTGGGGGAGTGTCAAGGCTTGCATCACTGTTCTGAAGTCCTGTGGTTCAAGGAGAGGTCTGAGGCGTTGTACTGTTTTAGCCTTGTGGTAGATTATTGCGGTGGTTTTTTTGATCTGTTGATTGAGTGTAAGTGCTTGGTCTATGACTATTCCTAGGTATTTTATTTGTGGTTGTATTTGTATTTTTGTGGTCCCAATGTCGAGATGTGGAGGTGGTGTGAAGTCTGGGTCCTCTGTTACTATGAGGGCTTCAGTTTTCTTTATGTTGATGGATAGATTGTTCTTTTGTAGCCAGCTGGATACCTCGGTGAAGCATTCTGATAAGTGTTTATTGGTTGGGTTGGATGTTGTGATTGGAGCATAGAGCATTATGTCGTCCACATAGATATGGTAGTTAATGTTGTATGTGCATATGACTGAGCAGAGTGGTTGCAGGTAGATGTTGAAGAGCATGGCAGATAATGTGGATCCTTGGGGTACTCCTTGGTGTTGCTGGAAGGGAGGGGGGGAGGTTGATATGTTTGTGTGGATCAATTGCTGTCTATTGGTCAGGTAGGAATGGAACCACTGGAGTGCATTGTCTTTGATGCCAATTGCTTGTAGTCTGTGTATGAGGATGTTGTGGGAGATGGTGTCGAAGGCAGCTGATATGTCTAGGAAGATCATGGCATATACAGAGTGCTTGGCTTGTGTTCCTATGATAAGGGTGTTCATTAGTGACGTCATGAGGGTCTTGACTCCGTGGAGTGGACGAAAGCCATGTTGTTGTGGGTCCAATATGTTGTTGGCATCTAAATGTTCTTGGAGCTGTCTCTGGACTACTTTCTCAATGAGTTTGGCTGTAAACGGGAGGCTTGCTATAGGTCTGTAGGAGGTGGGTTCGAGGGGATCCAGGTTGTGTTTTTTTAGGGTTGGTCGGATGACTGAGGTTTTAAGGAGATCTGGCATGCGTCCTTGGCTGAGGGATTCATTAACAATGCGGGTTACTGGTGTGCTCAGGTTGTCTTTTGTTTTCTTTATCCATTCCGTAGGACAGGGGTCTAGCGGAGAGGTGGTGGTATTTAGTCGAGAGATGATGGATGATACTACTTCTTTTGTGACTGTTTCGAATGTGTTCCAGTCTCTGTCTGTGGTGATGGGGTGGTTTGCTGTTGTCTCTGCGTTCAGTTGAGGATTTTGTGGTTGTTGAAGCTGCTTGTAATGTCGTGCTAGTAGTTCAGGTGGGATGTTTGGTAGTTGGTCGGAGTGGTTGGGCGCTTTTGTCAGTTTTTTGACAATATTGAAGAGTTCTCTTGGTTTGTTTATTGACGTGTTTATGATCTTTGTATCTTTGATCTTTTTCGCTTTGTCTGTTTCTGTGTGGTACGTGTCCAATTCGTATATGTAATTCGTTTTGTTCTCTTCTTTTTTGTTTTTTCTCCATTTTCTTTCTGCTCTTCTGAGTTTGGTCTTTAGCTTCCGGAGGTTGGGGGTGAACTATCGGGCTTTTGCGGAGGTGTGTCTGGTTTTAGTCTTATTTACTGTGCTGGCCGCGGAGGAGATTGTGGTGTTCCAGTTGCGGACCAGGTCGTCGATATTGCTGGAACTTGTTTGGAGTTCAGGTAGGGTTTGTGCCAGGAAATCTTCTTTGATGAACGTTTTAAATCTTCTTGTGTGTTGTTTGTTCTCCTCGCTGTTCGTGTGGTGGTAGGTGTGGGATATGCTGATGAGGTAGTGGTCAGACCATGGTACACGTGTGATCTCTGGGTTCCTGTGTGAGGTGGCTGTTTGTGAATTTAGGAATATGAGGTCCAATGTATTTCCTTTTTCATGCGCTGGTTCATGTATAATCTGTGATAGGTTCATTGCTTCCATAGCGTTGATGAAGGTTTCTGCTTGCTTGTCTTGGAGAGATGGGAGATTAAAGTCCCCTAGGATTATTTGTTCTTTTGTGGAGATGGTGCTCTCAGATATGTGTTGAAGTATCCTTGTTAGATTGGTGCTTTGGGTAGGTGCTGGGTAGACTAGGCAGAGTGAGAGGTGTTTATTGGTGAGGGCGAGTATGTCCACTTCATTGGTTGTTTCTGATGCGTGGATTCTGAGGTGAAGGTTGATTTTTGCTATGACAGCTACGCCGCCTCCTCTGGTGTGTGTTTGGGAGCAATGTTGAAGGTTGTATCCTGTCGGTGTTAGTTGGTTCATGATCACTGTTGTCTGCGTCTGTTAGCCAAGTTTCGGTTATGCATAGGATGTCAATCTTTTGGGTTTTGATTAGGTCGTGTAGCATGTGGTATTTGTTTCTGACCGAACGAGAATTTATTAGTGAAATGGATAGGGGGGTGCTGTTCGGGGGGCTGGGGATGTAGGTTGTGGTGTGTGTTTGGGTGTTGTTCCGTGTGAGGTGGGGGTTGTAGATGTTGGTGGTTTGGATGGTTGTGGTGTTTAGTCTGGGTAGGTTGGTGAGTGACTGTAGGGGGGGGTAGATGGTCAGGAGGGGTGATAGGAGGTATATAGGGGCTAGGAATGGTGACATGGTTTGTAGGCGTACCTTCCTGTAGTTTGTAGGCTTGTCAGGTTTCTTGATGTGTTGAGGGCTTTTTTCTGTGTTGATTTTGGTTCAGGTGGTTGTAGCTGTATACCCACGATTGTGTCTTGTTGTGGTTTTTTTCTGTGTTCTTTGGGGTTTTTTTGTTGCTTTTCATTGCTTTTGGATTTATTATGTGGTTCCGGTGGGTTCTGTCGGGGGGGATCTGTTCTTCTTTCTTTTGGTTCTGTTTGTGTGTGTGCGCCTCTGTGCCGCGCCTAAGGGCCACGCCAAAGGGCCCTCTGGCAGGGCCCTCTGGCGCGGGCGCGCCTTGATGGGGCGCCGCTTTAAAGCTGTCCTGCTTGCTGCTGTGTTGCTCCCACTGCCCCAATTGGGCAGGAGCTTCTGAGCGGGAGGACTTCCTGCTCAGGCGCTCTACCCCGATCGGGGGAGCTGCTGAGCACTGTGGACCGGTGGAGTGATTAAAGCGGCTCCCTTTGTGCTTGGGGCGCCGCTTTAAAGCTGTCCTGCTTGCTGCTGTGTTGCTCCCACTGCCCCGATTGGGCAGGAGCTTCTGAGCGGGAGGACTTCTAGGCCAATCTAGGTCATACGTACCTAGCAGTTTCCTCAAAAGACAAAGGTTCCACAATGCTTGTACTGGGTCAAGCATTGATATCCTGGGTCCCTTCTTAATAATGGTTTATGGACCTTTCCTCCAGGAACTTGTCCAAACCTTTTTTAAACCCAGCTACACTAACAGCCTTTACTACATCCTCCGGTAACAAATTCCAGAGTTTGATTACACGATGAGTGAAAAAATATTTTCTTTTATTAGTCTTAAACAGTTTACCCTGTAGGGTCATTGCAAGTCCCCTAGTCTTTCTATATTCTGATAACGTAAACAATCGATCTACGTTTACCCGTTCCATTCTGTTCATTAATTTATAGACTTCTATCATATCTCCCCTCAGCCGTCTCTTCTCCAGGCTAAAGAGCCCTAACCTTTTGAGCCTTTCTTCACAGGAGTATCCTTCCATCCCCTTTACCATTTTGGTGGCTCTTCTCTGAACCTTTTCTAATAACGCTATATCCTTTTTAAGATATGGCGACCAGAATTGCACACAATATTCAAGGTGCGGTCTCACCATGGAACAATATAGAGGCATTATAATATCTTTTGTTCTATTTTCCATTCCTTTCCTTATGAAACCTAGACTGAATTGCCTGAAGCGGTTTCAGGAGCATCGAGGCCGTGAGAAAAGCCGCCAGACTGCGTTTAATAGCCAAGAATTGCTGGTCTATCAACGCTGCCAATGCTTGGGTATCGGTGCCGGATGAAGCAGCCGGAACCCCAGAGCATGGCACCAGTAGTTCTGTCGAGGCTGAGGCTGAGGCCTCGAGAACATCCTGGAGCCCTGTTAGTGCTTTGGAAGCCAAAGCCTCCCGCTGGGGCAATTTTGCCGGTGCAAGTCCCTCAAGGGCAACGCCAGAGGCATCTCAATGCTTAGAAGGAGATCTACCCTTTGAGGACCGGCCAGATTTATGTTTAGTTACCTGAGATCCATGGGAGGAAGATGAAGCCCTGGAAGACGTCGATGCCACGGAGGCTGCATCGGAGGCAAAAAGGGTGCTAAGTTTAGCAGCTCGATTTTGCCGGCCCCTTTTCGACATCATCCCACAGGCAACACACTCTGAAATAGAGTGGTCAGGACCTAAACATTTGAGGCACCACTCATGGGTGTCGGTGACAGATGGTACCGCCACACTTAGAATACTTTTTAAAACCCGAAGCGGGGTTTTTCCATTTTGAGGGGAAACAAATTGGGCCTAGTGCCCAAAATGGCGCGTGGCACCTGAAAAGAAAATTACTGCAGAAAGACTGCAGAAACAACGTTTTGGGGGGGGGGGGGGGGGGGGGGGGTTTAGACAAAAGAAAAGAACCACCGGCGGTACCGGTATAGTGTCGAGGGAAGGCAGATGTGACCACAAAAAAGAATAAGAAGGGAAATATTCTGCAGTGACAGGATGTGCGACCTGACGGCTCCGCGGAAAACGAAGAACTGGAGAGGGACAGTTGGGAAAGGTGGGAAGGCAGCACGCAGGCGCTGTGGGATGCTCCCAAACTTTTTCCTATTGGACGCTGGGGAGCATTCCCGTGCAGGCTCCGTCGGTACCGACGATTTTTATTTATTTATTGTTCTTATATACCGCACTCTTAAAAATCAGCGTGGTTTACATAAAACGATTCAATGCCGAATAGGTTCCTATTAGGCACTTACAAAGAACAGGAAGTTATTTATTTATTTATTTGACATTTTTTCTATACCGCGCTATTATAATCAGCGCGGTGTACCTCGAACAAAACATACTGCAATGCATACAGGCAACATTGAGTTTACAATGAACAGGGAAAAAGTTAAACTTGGGTTTCAACTGGGGGAACTATGTATGATACCCATATGTGAAGACTACATTCCTGCTTGTTCCTGGAGATTGAGTTATAAACATATGAATTGAAGACCATGTGGCAGCCCTGCAGATTTCAGTCACCGGCACTGAGCGGAGGTTGGTTACCGACGTGCCATAGCCTGCATGCGATATGCAGTGATCTGGTGTTCAAGGGAGAGGCTCACTTGCTCAAAGGCAAGGCCAATGCAGTCCGACACCCAAGTGGACAGAGTCTGCTTCATTACCAGGAAGCCCAAGTCTACTGGAATCATATGATACAAAGAGCTGAGGAGCTTTGCGATGGGCCTGGGCTCTCTGCAGATAGAAGGACAGGGCCTGCTTACAGTCTAACGTATGCAATATGATTTCCTCCCTGCCCGCATGGAGCCATGGAAAAAAGATGGGGAGTACCACCTCCTGGTTGAAGTGGAAGGGAGGTATCACCTTGGGGAGGAATTTGGGATGTGTGAGGAGCTCTACCCTGTTCTTATAAAACCTTGTATATGGCGGATCCATCACCAAGGCCTGGAGTTTGTTCACTCTCCAAGTGGATGTGATGGCCACAGAAATACCACTTTCCAGGAGAAGTATCTCAAATGGCAGGTGGCCAGAGGCTTGAAGAGCAGTCTGGTGAGTTGGGAGAGTACAACATTAAGGTCCAATTCTGCCGCTGGAAAGCAGAGAGGGGGCTTCGATAGCAAGAAACTCCGGAGTAACCTGGAGACCAGGCGCTGGTTTGAGAGGGATTCCCCCTCTAACAGGGTGATGGTGAGTGGCTAAGGCACACAGGTGCACCCTCAGTGAATTAGACTGCAGGCCAGTATACGAGAGGTGCAGTAAGTAATGTAGCACTAGTTGCACATGGCAGGAAAAAGGGTTCTCTCCTCTCTCGGCACACCAGATGGAGAATCTTCTTCATTTAAAGGTGTATGCTCTTCTGGTGGAGAGTTTTCGGGAAGACAGGAGGATCTCCTTGACTTCCCCTGGAAGACTGAAAGGAGCTAAAGCAACCCTTTCAGCAGCCACGCCGTCAACTCTAGCGACCCCAGGTTGGGGTGCAGGAGGGACCCCTCCTCCTGCGACAGGCGGTCCAGATCCTGATCTAGCAGGACTGGGAGTGCCATCGACAAGGAGAGCAGCAGAACAAACTAGGATTGTTGGCCCATCAGAATTACTAATGCCTGCTCGCTCTGGACCTTGAAGAGGGTCTTGGCCACCAGCAGTGTCGGTGGGAAGGCAAAGAGTCTGCCCTCGGACCATGGGATCAGGAAAGCATCCGCTGCAACCTTCCCTAGGTGCGGCTGGGCTTGAGCAGAAGCGGGGCAGCTGCGTGTTGTCTGGGGAGGCAAACAGGTCCATCCCGGGCCTGCCTGTGCCACCCTGGGGGTTTGTGTAGGTGGAGGACTCTATTGAGTTTGTCTGCAAAGCAATTGTCCTGATCTGGAAGGTTTACTGCTCATAGGAGCAATCCGTGACACACTGCAAAGAAGAGGAGAGCCACTGTTTACTGGCAGAGTACAAACCCGTGCCCCCCTGCTTGTTCACATAAAACATGGCAACCTGGTTGTCCATCTGGATCAACACAGGTCGGTGGCACAGGTGGCAGCAGAATGCTCACAAGGCTAAGGAGATGGCACTGAGCTCCAGGAGGTTGATCTGCAGTAGCGACTCCAACTGTGACCAGGAGGGAGGCATCCATGGTCAGGACCCTCTGTGGTGCGGGTGCCTGGAAGGGTATCCGTGCCTGGAGGTGGCATAGGGACTATCAGTTGAGGGAGTCCGCCAGTTGGTGAGTGACCCTGACACTGTTGAGTAATCTGCCTATGGCTCGAGTCCACTGGGAGCGGAGGCACCACTGGGCTGCCTGCAGGTGCAAGCGGGCTAGGGGCATAACATGGACTGTGGAGGCCATGTGGCCCAGGAAGTGGATAAGGCGGTGAGCCGGTATGAACCAGTGAGTCTGCACCTCTCCTGCTAGCTGCACAAGGCGATGTGCCCTTTCCTTTGGGAAGAAGGCCTTGAACTGTAACGTCTCCAGCTGGGCACCTATCAACTCCAGGTTTTGGGCTGGAGAGGTGGGATTTGAGGTAGTTGGTGACGAACCCTAGGTGCTGCAGGAGGCGGATTGTTCGCCCTATGGCCTGGTTGGCCTCGGAGGCCTTGCTGCCTCTGATGAGCCAGTCATCCAGGTAGGGGAAGACCAAGGCCCCTTTGTAGGCACATGTGGGCAGCACAACCGACAGGCACTTTGTAATGACCTTTGGCGAGGAGGCCAGGCTGAAAGGAAGCACCATGGTAGTGCTCTCCTCCCACCATAAACCTTAGGTACTGTCTGTGGGAGGGGTGAATCAGGATGTGGGTATATGCATCCTTTAGATCTAAGGAGCACAGCCTGGTGGGGAGGTAGGGCAGCAGGGGTTCCAAGAGAAAGCATAGTTACTCACCTGTAACAGGTGATCTCCGGGAACAGCAGGAATTTAGTCTTCACATATGGGTATCGTCGGTACCGACGGAGCCTGAGTGGGAAAGCTCCCCAGCATCCAATTAGAAAGCTTTTAGGAGCATCCCACAGCGCCTGAGTGCTGCCTTCCCGCCTTTCCCAACTGCCTCTCTCCAGCTGAGTTTAAAGCTGAGACAACGAGAGACAGAGGGAAAGAGAAAGATAGAGAGATACAACTCCTAGGGAAGGTGGGTGGGTTGTGAAGACTAAATTCCTGCTGTTCACGGAGATCACCTGTTACAGATGAGTAACTATGCTATCTCCAGGAACAAGCAGGAATGTAGTCTTAACATATGGGGACTCCCTACCTTTAGATGCCAGGGAGAGACCCCAGAAGTTGTGTGTCCCTGTGAAAGGGCTCCACTTCCCCCCATGGATCTCTGGCATCCAACCAGGGATGGTGGGTTGGAGTTGATTAGGTATGGAACAGGTGTTGGAGAACAGCCTGACCAAACAAGGCATCCCGGCGGGAGTCCTTGTCCAAGCAGTAATGGGCTGTGAAGGTATGAACCGAGGCCCAAGTGGCTGCTCGACAGATGTCATCGATAGACACAGAGTGCAGATGAGCCATTGAAGTTGCCATGGCTCTCACATTGTGAGCTGTGACATGGCCCTCCAGAGGAAGATTCTTACTCTGATAGGCAAAGGAAATACACTGTGCAATCCAGCTGGACAGCGTTCTCTTGGAGACTGGAAGTCCCAAATGAGAAGGATCAAAAGCAACAAAGTTGAGAGGACTTTCTATGTTGCTGTGTTCTTTGTAAGTAAAAGGCTAAAGCTCTTTTACAGTGCAAAGTATGAAGATTCCTTTCTGCATTTGATGCATGAGACCTTGGAAAAAACACAGGCAGGTAGACAGCCTGGTTAAGATGAAAAGGCGAGACCGCCTTTGGCATAAAGCGTGGATGAGTCTTAAGGACTACCTTGTCATGATGGAACCTTGTATAAGGTGGATCAGCCACTAGTGCACTGATGTGACGTGCTGATGTGATTGCAATGAGAAAGATAACTTTCCAAGAAAGGAATTGAAAGGAGGTAGTAGCTAAAGGTTCAAAAGGTGGCTTCATAAGCTGGCCAAGAGCCAAATTTAAGTCCTATGCCATCGGTGGTGGCTTAATGGGGAGCTTAGTTAGAAGAAGGCCTCTCATAAATCTTGCTATAAGAGGATGAGAGCAAATAGGTTGTCCAATTAAATTAATTTTATTTTATTTATTTATTTACATTCTCTTATATACCGCGCTATTCTGCATCAGTGCGGTTTACATTGAACAAACTGAAATTACATTGAACAGGGCATTATAACTTGGAGATAACCGTTTTACAGGGAACATGGGCTATGGAGGGTTAAGTGGCTTGCCCAAGACCACAAGGAGCACCTGTGGGACTAGAAACCCCAGTCCTTCCGGCCCAAGGTTGCTGTCCTCTAGTGGGATTTGAACCCCCGACCTTCCGGCCTGAAGTACCTTGCCCCAACCACTAGGCCACTCCTCCACTCCACTTGAAAGAAGCCGCAATAGCACTTAAATGGACTCCTACTGAGTTAGTTTTGAGTCCTGCATTGGATAAATGAAGGAGATACTCCAGTAATGATTCAAGTAGTATCGCCAAGGGGGTTAAGACCCTTCTGCGAGCACCATATGGTAAACCGTTTCCACTTAAAAGCATAAGAGCGTCTTGTGGAAGGTTTCCTAGATGCATACAGGATATCTTTTACCTGCTGGGGAAGGTTAAGGTCATGAAGATCTAGGCCTTCAGCAACCAAGCCCTGAGATGCAAAGATTGGAGATTGGGATGCCATAACATTCCCTCTTGAGATAGGAGATCTGGAGCAGACCCTAACTCCAGAGAGGGAGCTTGAGAGAGATGTAGAAGCAGAGGGTAGCACACTTGACGTGGCCAATGTGGAGCTATGAGGATCATACGACCTCTGTCTCTCTGAAGCTTGAACAGGGTTTTGGGGATCAGGGAAATGGGTGGAAAGGCATAAAGGAAGTCTTGACCCCAGTGAAGGAGGAAAGCATCCTTGGCCTGAGAGCCCTGAGCCAGAATTCTGGAATAGAACCGGGGAAGTTTGGCAATCAATGGACTTGCAAAGAGGTCTATGTCCGGGGTTCCCCAAAGTTGAAAAATCTTGGCCATCTGGTCTGCATGTAGAGATCAATCGTGTGGAAGCAGAACTCGACTGAGTCTGTCTGCCCAAGAGTTTTAGATGCCTGGAAGATACACAGCCAAGAGATGAATCTGATGCTCTCTGGCGAGGGCCCACAGTCGCAAAGCTTCGTTGCAAAGCGACAGAGAGCCTGTTCCTCCCTGCTTGTTTATGTAAAACATGGCTACTTGATTGTCCGTATGAATGAGGACTGTCTTGTAGTTGAGCAGGGTGTGGAACACTCGCAGAGCAAGGAAGATTGCTCTGAGCTCCAGAAGATTGATGTGTAGATGAGTCTCCTGTGGAGTCCAGGTGCCTTGGGTGGAGAGGTCTTGGAGATGAGCTCCCCAGCCCCTTGGTGAAGCATCTGTTGTGAGAGTTGCCTGGGGTAAAGGCTGCTGAAAAGGGCACCCCAACAACAGATTTTGAGTGTACTGCAACCAAGGGAGGGACAAAATAAGACGATTTGTGTTTGTTATTTTGTCTGACAGGCATCCTGATGCCTGGGTCCATTGGGTGGAAAGAGTCCACTGAGCTGCTCTCATTTGGAGACGAGCATAAGGAACCACATGCACGGTAGATGCCATGTGGCCTAGCAGTTGTAGCATTTGTCGAGCAGTAAGGTGAGGCTTTAGCACTGCTTGAGAGGCTAACTGCACTATGCGAAGGCAACGAGCCTGGGGAAGGTAGGCCCTTACTTTCCTGGTATCCAACAAAGCTCCTATGAACTCTAGAGATTGAGTGGGAGTTAGGTTGGATTTTGGGATGTTTATAACCAGACCCAAGTACTGCAGGATACGCATTGTGCAGGATAGAGAAGTCCTGGCCTCAGACTCTGATGGGGCTTGAATGAGCCAATCGTCTAAGTAAGGGAAGACGAATATCCCTAGAGTACGAAGAAATGCTGCCACTACTGCCATGCATTTCGTGAACACCCTGGGTGCTGAGGCCAGGCCAAAAGGAAGCACTCTGTATTGGTAGTGCATTCCCTGAAAAAGAAACCGAAGGAACTTTCTGTGAGTTGGATGGATGAGATCATGAGTGTACGCATCCCTGAGATCTAGAGAACAAAGCCAGTCCTGGCTCTGAAGGTATGGCAGCAGAGTTCCTAGAAAAATCATTTTGAATTTCTCCTTGAAAAGGAATTTGTTCAATTCTCTGAGATCCAAAATGGGTCTGTGTCCTCCTGTTTTCTTTGGTATAAGGAAATAGGGGGAGTAAAACCCTGTACCCTGTTGAAGAATGAGTACTTCTTCTATTGCCCCTTGGACAAGAAGCATGGTGACCTCTTGATCTAACAGGTTGACAAGCGAGGTCTGAGAATTGAACTGTCTTACCATTGTAGGTGGGGGCAAGCGGAGGAAGTGAAGCGTGTACCCCTCTCTTATAATGGAAAGAGTCCAATGTTCTGCTGTTATTTGCCCCCATCTGGGGGCAAAGTGGCATAACCTTCCTGGAATGGTGGAAGGTTCTGGTCCACTGAGAGCCAGGAAGGCTAAGTTCCCCAGATGGAAGTCAAAGGCCTTGAGGAGGCTGAGACTGTTGAGACAGTTGAGGCTTAGCAGTCTTTGCTTTTCTCTGTTTGGGTGGTTGCTGAGTTTTCCGGACAGGCTGACCTGCAGAACGTCCCTGCTGATAAGAGGGATAAAACCTCTTCTTTTTGGAGAAGAATGGTTTTTTGAAAGATTTCTTTCTTGCAGGGCCAGCTGTGGCTTTGGATAACCTATACAAAGTGGAGTTATCAGCATCCAATTCATTGGCCTTTTCTTGCCAAATTTTGCCAGATTCTCACCTGTACAAGGGATATTGCCCAGTTTGTCCTGGACCCAGAGCTCCAAATCGGATGCCTGGAGCCAGGCAATTCTACATGCACCTATAGCAATAGCAGAGGTTCTGCTTATGCATTCAAAACAGTCAAAGGCTGCACAATTGACAAATTTAGACACATCCTGGGCATGTTTAACCAGTGTGAGGAAGTCTTGCCTCTTATCCTCAGGAAGAAGAGGGCTCAACACTTCTAAATCCCCCGTGACTTCCTTAAGGAACATTCCCATATATAAAATATAGGAAGAGAGCATGGAAGCCTGGAAAGTACGACATCCAAAGGCATCCAAGGTCCTACACTCACGCCCTGGAGAGTTGGAGGCGTGCCTCTTTGCACTCCTGATTCTTCTCATTGCTGACTCCACTACAATAGAGTGGTGAGGCAGTTGAGTCTTCTGGAAACCAGGACAAGGGGGAACCCTGTACATAGTATCCAGTCGACGGGAGTGAAGAGCTGGTTAGAGGTGTTTCCCACATTCTCAAAATGAGATCATGTAAAATCTCATGGATAGGCAGGGTAGCTGCCTCTTTAGGAACTTTGGGATATTGCAAAATCTCCAATTCCTTTCCTCTGGGCTCTGTCTCAGGAGCCACAGTAATGGACAGGCCTCTAGCCACCTCCCTGATGAAATCCTGGAAGGAGATATCTTTTGGAGGAGACATCCTCTGCTTAGGAGAGGATGGCTCTTCAGGGAGAAGAATCCCGGTACCGACAGAACTGTCAGAATCCTCAGGGTCCTCCGAGGATTCGAAGTACCTTCTGTCCGGATGCTCTTGTAGAGCACGATACTCGTACCGACCGAAGTCGGTACCGGGGGGAATCGGTACCGGTGTATTGGTACCGGAGGGCATGGCTAGATTGGGTGCTGGCAGTGCGGACACCGATGTCGATGCTATCGGTACCAGTACCGATGTCGGCGCCGGTGCCGGTACCAGTTGAACCGTCTGACGGGGTTCCAAGGGCGTCGATGCCGCAAGGAGAGCCGCCAGACTGCGTTCAATAGCCAGGAACCTTTGGTCTATTGACGCTGCCGATGCCTGGGTATCGGTACCGGAAAAGACCGCCGGTACCCCAGAGCATGGCACCAGTAGTTCTGCCGAGGTCGAGGCCTCGAGAACATCCTGGAGCCCCGATAATGCTTTGGAAGCCGAAGCCTCCCGCCGGGGCAATTTTGCCGGTACAGAACCTTCAAGGGGAACGTCAGAGGCATCTCGATGCTTGGAAGGAGATCTACCCTTTGAGGACCGGCCAGACTTATGTTTAGTTACCTGAGATCCATGGGAGGAAGACAAAGCCCTGGAAGATGTCGATGCCACAAAGGCTGCATCAGAGGGAAAGAGGGTGCTTAGTTTAGCAGCCCGGTTTTGTCGACCCCTTTTGGACATCATGGCAGAAGCCATACACTCGGAGATGGAGTGCTTAGGACCTAAACATTTCAGACACCACTCATGGGTGTCGGTGACGGATATGGTACCGCCACACTTGGTGCACTTTTTAAACCCTGAGGCGGGTTTTTCCATAATGGAAAAACTTTGGGCCTAAAGCCCAAAATGGCGCGTGCACCTAAAAGTGAAAAAATGGAAAAAGAAAAAAATATATTTTTTTTTTAAAGAAAGAAAGAAGAATCGGCAGTACCTGTGTAGCGTCGAGGAAGGCAGACGCGACCACAAAAAAGGAGGAATAATTTTCTGCAGTGACAGGAACGACGACCTGCTGGCTCCGCGGAAAACGAAGAACTGGAGAGAGGCAGTTGGGAAAGGTGGAAAGGCAGCACGCAGGCGCTGTGGGATGCTCCCAAAAGCTTTCTAATTGGATGTTGGGGAGCGTTCCTGCGCAGGCTCCGTCGGTACCGACGATAACCATATGTGAAGACTACATTCCTGCTTGTTCCTGGAGATTATTGGAATCCATATGTGCAGGTAACACCAAACACAAGCCCTTGATTGTCCTGGGCCATTACAACCTAACCTCAGCATCCTCCAAAGAAACCAAAGCATTCCTCAAGGCCATGACGTCCCTAAACTACCAGCAGATGGTCGTAGCACCATCGCACCAACATGGAACTACACCCGACAAGATCTTCATACCAATATCACTAGTAAAGCAGAGACAAGCTACCACCCCTGTGCACACTCCAGTTCCATGGTCAGACCACCACGTACTCTCCTTCACCCTACTGCTTGAAACCACCACCCAGCAAGCCAGAGATGAAGCCAAGCCAAAAAGGTTCAAAGCCCACGAGACCTTCATTAAAGAATTAATGCCACAACTAGAACTAGATGTCAACGACACAGATGAAGCCATAACCAAATGGAACTCAAACCTATCCAAAGCAGCATCAGTGACAAGCGAAGAAAAGACACACCCCCAAAGAAAAATCAACGCATCCTGGTACTCAGGTGAGATCCGTGAGGCAAAATGGATGCTCAGAAGGTTGGAGAGAAAATGGAGATGTACCAAGTCACAAGAAGCAACACTCAACTACAGTTCTGAACAACAACAACCTGATCAACAACCACAAACAGCAATATCACACCAACCTCATAATGAAGTCAGCCAACAAACCAAGAGAATTATTCAACATAGTACAACTACTCACAAAAGATACCCCACCACATACTGGATACCAGTTACACCCCCAAGAATTTGCAAACTACCTGATAAACAAAAACGCAAACCCAACAAACATGTCCACCACCGACTACACCCCAACATCGACGGATCATAACCAACCCTTTGAAGAAACCCACCAAACATGGAACGACTTCTCTATACCAACAATACAGCAAAGAGAAAACATTGTGGGCTCCCTCAATACAACTACCGCTCCAACAGACCCATGCCCATTGGAGTGGATCAAAGCATCCAAGAGTCAACTAAGCCACCACCTACACAAAATAGAACAGTCACTCCAACAAGGGCACCTCCCACAGACACTAAAGCAAGCTACCATACGATCAATCCTTAAAAACAACTCACTAGACACCTCAGATCTGAAATCTTACCATCCAATCTCCAGCCTGCCATTCATCTCCAAAATCGAGAAAGCAGTGCAAAGACAACTACAGAACCACGTGGACCTCCATGCCCCACTAGACTTGCATCAACATGGCTTTAAACCACAGCAGAACGTGGAAACTGCTCACATCCCTCTTCGACAACCTACTGAAGAGGATAGACAACAAAGAAATGATTCCTACTAATCTTCCTCGACACCTCTGCTGTCTTTGACACGATATCACACCTCATACTCCTACGATGCCTTCAAGAAATTGGACTACGCAACACCATGAAATGGTTCACCTCCTACCTAAGCAACCACACACAGCAAGTAAAATGCAGGCAGAAGAAATCAACAGTTTCCCACCACACAAGGAATACCACAGGGATCTGCCCTGTCATCCATACTTTTCAACATCTATATCCAACCCGTATGCAACATCAAACACAACATGCAATATCACCTATACGCAGATGATATAATTGTGTACACCCCAGTTGACCTGAGCACCCCTGACGTAACAGCAATGACCAACTGCCTCAAACATATACACACTTGGCTCGCCAACAACCTCAGAGTAAACTTTGATAAAACCGAAGCAATGTTCTTTACCAGGAGCACCACTTTTAACCCACCCCAAGAGATCAACATACTACACAAGACAATTGCAACAAAGGAAGAAGTAAAGTATTTCGGTCTCACCATACACAAACTTAAACCTACAATCTCACATAAACAAAACTGCAGCAAAAGCATACCACTTTTTAAAGATCATCAGACGACTCAAGCCAATTCTCAGCCAAGAACATTTTTGCACAGTGTGCTAAGCAATCATCACCCCCATGCTGGACTATGGAAACTCATTATATCAAGGACTCCCCAAAAACACTGTACACCCACTTCAAATGGTGCAAAACACCGTGGCCCGCATAATCACAGGCACGCCCAAATTCGATCACATAACACCAGTTCTCCGTCAACTACACTGGTTACCCATAGCAGCACGGGCAAAATTCAAAGCAACACTAACCATATTCAAGATCATACACCAATGCTCAGCAGAACTTCTACAAACCACAGTAACCAGAGACACTAGCAGCAGACCCAGAAGGACCCAAGACAGCAACAGACTCCTCACCCCAGCCAGATACCAAAAAACGAAGCAATCAACATCCAGAAGAGACATCTCATTTTCAGCACCGGACCTTTGGAACACCCTCCCTGAAGAACTAAGAGCACAAGGGGACCTTAAGGACTTCTGAAAATTCCTCAAAACCTATCTGTTCAGAGCCTCTTTTGAACAAGAACCTCAACTCCCACCCTGCCAATAAGACGCATCTAGCACCACCCAACCCTCCGGGGGCAAAGCCCCCCAGATTATATGTATGTTTGTCCCCGATGTTAAATGTACTACCTCACCCCCCCTAACACTATGATTGAAGGATAAGGCAGTATACAAATCTGGCTAAATAAATAAATCTCGGCTGCCTTGTCGGCCATGGACTTGGCAAAAAAGTTCTTCCCAGTGCAGGGGACATCAAGCAACTTCTCTTGTACCCATTGCTCAAGGTCGGAGGTCTGCAACCAGGCCTGGCGCCGGGCCCCGATGGCCGCTGCTGCTACCTGGGCTGTGGATTCAAAGCAGTCGTAGGTGGCATGGGATAGGAACTTTGAGCAGTCCCGGATCCTGGCTGTCAGGGCTTGGAACCTAATTCACAGGCCTGTATCCGACAGCCCAGCATGGATCCCTGGAAGCACTTGTGCCCGAGGGCATTGATGGCTCAGGCCTCTCTGCCCAGGGGAACAGAAAAATAGTTCTGACTTTTCAGCTTTTGCAAAGCGGACTCCACAAACATGGAGTTATGTGAGAGTTGGGACTTTTGGAAACCCAGGCCCTTCTTGACACAATAGATGGCATCGAGGCATTGGCTGACAACCGGCACCGAGGTTGGGGTTTCCCACATCCGCAGGAGCAGCTTCTCGAGGATGGGCTGTACTGGCATTATGAGTCTCCTTTGCGGGGACTCATATTGGAGGATATCCAGTTCTTCGGTGCACGGGTCCTCCTCTGTGGGGACCAAAAGAGCCCTGGTCATGTCCTGGACATAGTCGTGGAAGGCCATGTCCTCAGGGGGGGGGAGAGGAATGGCGCCGGGGCTCTGGAAGAGACTGCTCCGAAGGGACGTCTCTATGTCGAGAGATCATGAAAGAAGGCCTCCACGTCAGTCTCCAAATCAGAGACGGAGGGCATCGAGGACTCTGAGGATCGGGATTCCCGTGTCTCGAGGCCGGTCCCGAGAAACTAAGGTCCTCCAGTGGATCTCAGGCTGGACTGCCAAAATCTGGTCAGGGAGGACCAGACAGAGGATTGGGACCTGGATCTCGATCAGTGCCGAGAGCTTAACCAAGGCCAGTGGTGTTCAGGGCCTGGCTCGATGCCTGGGAGCCCCCCCACAGTCAGGGCAGATGCAGATGAACCTGACATCATCGCCTGCTGCAAGGCCAGGATGGCAGAAATATTCTGTTCCGGGGCTGTCATTCTAGATTCAATGGCAGTAGGCTCTGCAGCTGTCGACATGGGCACTGAGGGCCTCAGGCCCAACACCGTCACTCTCGCGTGCGTCCTCGACAAGCCTCGCTGGCTGAGGACGCCTTTTTTGAGACCTTAGGGGGCACTGCTCAGAGTTGACCGAGTCCCACCGTGGGACCTTACTGGATTTCACTGGTGGAACCTTAAGTGGTCTTGAGGATTTTTTCTTTTCTTTCCAGGATCCAGGGTCTTTACAGAGGAGCTGCCGCCACGAGACTCTGAAGACACCTGGGCCTCATGGGAGGTGCTCGGCTTGGGGCTCAGCGTCAGGGAAAACAAGGCTGAGTCGGACCGCGAGAACATCCTCTCTTGCAACTTCGACCTTTCCGTATTGGTTTTCAGAGTCATGGCCTGGCACAGGTTGCAGGTGGTACTGTTGTGGTCCAGGCCAAGGCAGCATAAGCAGCAGTTGTGGGTGTTTGTAACAGACATGGTATGACTGCAGCAGTCACACTTTTTGAATCCACGGGGGATATGGTGGGGGACACCTGGCTGGGGTCGAAGACGCCTGGGCAAAAAGAGGGCGTGAACACCGGTCGAGGCCAAGACTCATCAAAAAGAAGGGAGAGGCGAGAACAGCGCCGGCTCAAGGCAGGAAGAAGTACCAGTACGCAAACCAGGAAAAAACAACTTTTAAGTTTGATTTTTGAGGATTTTTCCAGGACAATAGGGACAAGCGTCCGTTGGACACGGCAGAAAAAAGGAGACTGACCAAGATGGCACCCTCGGGGGGGGGGGGGGGGAGGGGACCAAGCATACATGGTAGCATTCCCAAAGGCTTTTTGTGAAAGCTGAGGAAATGCTTTGCATGAGCTCCATCGGCGTCAACGTCATCCATATGTAAGGGTCGACTTCCTGCATGTTCCTGGAGAATGGACCACATGCCGCTTGTCTGGAGCTTTGCAAGGCAACTTCACGGAGACATTGGAGAGGGAATGTACAAACTCCAACTCAAACCCCTCCCTGATTACTTCCAGAACCCACTGATCATAGAAATATAGAAAAATGACAACAGAAAAAGACCACATGATCTATCTAGTCTGTCCTTCCATATCAACAACTACAACAGTCCCCTTTTCTCCTTTATATATCCCCTGTGTTTATCCCATGCTTTTTTGAATTCAGATACTGTCCTCATTTCTACCACCCCCACTGGGAGACTATTCCACAGATCCACCACTCTTTCCGTAAAGAAATATTTCCACATATCACTCCTGAATCTATCCACATATCACTCCTGAATCTATCCACTTTCACCCTCATCCCATGTCCCCTTGTAGCAGAACTTGCTTTCAATCGAAAGAGGCTCTCCTCCTGTGCATTTATGCCACAGAGGTATTTAAACGTCTCAATCATATTGTGATAGGCTATAGCCTAGGATAGCCTGTAACTGTATGTTAGGTAGCAGAAGCAAGCCTGTAGGTTAGGCCTGAGTCCCCAACCCCCACTTCAGAATATTATAACTGAGCAGAGCTGAAAGCTAGAGAAAACAGAAATTTGCTTCAAGCAGCTTTTGCTGATAAGAATGTAAAACATTTCCATTGAGTGTGTTATGTTATTCACAGATGTATTTCAGAATCCTGCTTTTCACACAGTGTCTGTGCTGCGAGTGACCTTGTCAGCAAAAAGCAAGGCAGAATGTTATGTCTAGATATAGAGCCATGGCTAAGAAGGCCTCAGAGCGGGGGGAGATGCAGTGCAGACCCGGTCAGAAATTTTCCATTGGATGGGGGGGGGGGGGTGAGGGGGCCACCTGGACCAATGAGTTTGTCTGTATAGAGCTAATGAAGAAAGCTATAAATGCTGTTTTTCTGAACGCCATGCTCAGACCATTTTGAAAGTGACAATTGATTGACAGGTGTCTGGGCCTGTGCACAAAATAAACTGGTTTGAATTCTAGTAAATAGACTCCTGGTGTATTCATTGCGTGCACTTCGCTATTGCAATATCACCTCTATCCCGCCTTTCCTCTAAGGTGTACATATTAAGATCCTTAAGTCTGTCCTCATATGCTTTATAATGAAGACCACTAACCATTTTAGTAGCCACCCCCTGTACTGACTCCATCCTGTTTATATCCTTTTGAAGGTGCGGTCTCCAGAATTGCACACAATACTCCAAATAAGGTTGCACCAAAGACTTATACAGAGGCACTATCACCTCCTTTTTTCTGCTAGCCATTACTCTCCATATGCACCCAAGCATCCTTCTAGCTTTTGCTGTCACCTTTTCTACCTCTTTAGCTACTTTAAGATCATCACACAACCACGTCTAGGTCACGCTCTTCTTTAATGGACAAAAGTACTTCACCCTCTATACTATATCGCTCCCTTGGATTGCTGCAGCCCAAATGGACCAACCTTGCATTTTTTAACATTAAATCCCAGCTGCCAAATTCTAGACCATTCTTCAAGCTTAGCTAGATCCCTTCTCATGTTATCTACACTTTCCTGGGTGTTTACTCTATTGAAGATTTTGGTATCATCCGCAAAGAGGCAAACCTTACCCGACAGCCCTTCCAGAATAAAATTGTTGCAACCAACTCCCTTACTGGCACTACTTCCGCATTGGCCTGCCTTGCTTCATTAGAATTTTTTGGCAGGAGCTGGAGGAGTGGAGTAAAGCGTAATTACTCACCTGTAACAGGTGTTCTCCAGGGACAGCAGGAATCAGTCCGCACATATGGGCAACATCGGCATCAACGGAGGCCGCGCGGAGCATTTCCCCAGCTTTTAAAGAAAGCCTTTGGGAATGCAGCCACGCATGCGTGGTCCCCTTCCACCCAAAGGTGTCATCTTACTCAATCAAGTGCCTTAGCTATAGTCCCTTCAAGAAGATGGCAAAAATATTCAGTAACTCCAAGGGGAGGAGGTAAGGTTGTGAGGACTAATTCCTGCTGTCCCTGGAGAACGCCTGTTACAGGTGAATAACTACACTTCTCCAGGAACAAGCAGTAAGTCAGTCCTCACATATTGGACTCCCTAGCTACAGGCTACAGAGGACCTGTAGGAAAATTCACGGCAGAGCCATGAGCAGTCGCCAGTGAAAGCCGAAGGCAGCCTGAGGACCCCAGGTCCATTGATGGTCACACTCTCGGTGGCCAGAACAAGAAGGGTAGGAGGGCAGGAGTTGCTTAAACCCCGAACAGATTACGGAGTACAGCCTGACCGAAGGCGGCGTCCCAACAGGACTCCCTCTTCAGATAGTAATGCACCGCAAAGGTGTGAGTGGAGGACCAGGTAGCGGCCCAACAGATGTCTGCCAGTGGCACCGAGCGCAGGCTAGTGAACGGCATCGCCATCGCTCATACATTGTGAGCCGTGACTCAGAGGTCCAGGGGAAACCTGGCCTGGACCTGGGCAAAGGCAATGCAACCCACCAACCAGATGGACAAGGTATGTTTGGTGACCGCCAGCCCCAGACGACTGGGATTGAAGGAGACGAACAGCTGCCCGGATCTGCAGAGGTCCCTAGTCTGCTGCAGGTAGAAATACAGAGCCCTCGTACAATCCAGGGTTGTGGAGAATCGCCAACGCCTGGTCAGCATGGGGCTTTGGAAAGATGGTGGGCAGCACAATCTCTTGATTGAGATGAAAATCTGAGACAACCATCAGGAAGAACTTGGGGTGAGTCCGCAGGACCATCCTGTTCCAATAACACTTCGTGTAAGGTACCTCGGCCATCAGCACCTGGAGTTCGCTGACTCTCCGGGCAGAAGCGAGAGCCACCAGGAAAGGCCATCTTCCATGACAAATGCCGCAGCGGGCAGGTAGCCATGGGCTTAAAGGGCAGCTTGGTCACCTGCGTGAGGACCACAGTGAGTCCATCAGAGGAGGGCGGGTAGAGGGCCTGGAAAGGAGCAGGCCTTGCATGAAACGAGAGACAAGTTGCTGCCTCGAAAGAGGTTTGCCCTCGATGGGGTGGTGGTTCGCTGAGATGGCACTCAGGTGAATCCTGACCGAGCTAGACTTCAGCCCAGATTGCGAGAGATAGAGTAGGTACTGCAAGACCAAACTCGTAGGGCATGAAAATGGGTTCACTCAGAGATCCGAGCACCACACTGAGAACCGATGCCACTTGAAAGCGTAAGCCTGTCTGGTTGAGTCCTTTCGTGAGGCCAAAAGAATGTCCTCTATCTCCACAGAAAGATGTTAGGAGGCTAGAGTGACCCGCTCAGCCACCAAGTTGTGAGGGATAGGGACCTCAGATTGGGGTGAAGATCACACCCTCCTCCTGTGTCAGCAGCTCCAGTGAGAACCCGAGGGGGACCGGGAGCTCCGTCGAGAGATGAAGCAGAAGGGAAACCAATACTGCTTGGGCCACCTCGGGACTACGAGAATCATCAAGGCCCTGTCCCACTGGACCTTGATAAGGGTCCAGGAAATGAGGGGAAAGGAATACAGCAGGCCAGTTTCCCACGAAACTGAATAGTAGCAAATCACCTGGACCGGATGGTATACATCCCAGAGTGTTGAAAGAACTGAAATATGAGATTGCAGACCTGCTATTGGTAATCTGTGAACTTTCATTAAAATCATCTGTAATACCTGAAGATTGGAGGGTCGCCAACGTAACACCAATTTTTAAAAAGGGTTCCATGGGTGACCCAGGAAATTACAGACCGGTGAGCCTGACGTCAGTACCAGGGAAAATGGTAGAAACCATCATAAAGAACAAAATTACACAGCATGTAGATAGTCATGGCCTAATGGGAGACAGCCAACATGGCTTTAGACAAGGAAGATCTTGTCTTACTAATCTGATATGTTTTTTTGAAGGTGTGCATAAACAGGTAGACAAAGGTGAGTCGGTTGATATAGTGTATCTGGACTTTCAGAAAGCTTTTGACAAAGTCCCCCATCAGAGACTTTTGGCGAAGCTAAAAAGTCATGGGATAGGAGGCAGTGTACTATTGTGGATCGGGAACTGGTTAAAAGATAGAAAGCAGAGGGTAGGGCTAAATGGCCAATATTCCCAATGGAAAAAGGTGAATAGTGTACCCCAGGGATCTGTACTGGGTCCGCTGCTTTTTGACATATTCATAAATGACCTGGAAAAGGGAATAACTAGTGAGGTTATCAAATTTGCAGATGACACAAAACTGAAGTTGTTAAAACCCAAGAGGATTGTGGAAAACTGCAGGAGGATCTGGATAAATTGGAAGACTGGGCATCCAAATGGCAGATGAAATTTAATGTGGACAAGTGCAAAGTTATGCACCTAGGAAAGGACAACCCACACTATAGTTACACGATGCAAGGCTCCACATTAGAAACCACCACCCAGGAAAAAGATTTAGGAGTCATCGTGGATAACATGTTAAAACCCTCCGCCCAGTGTGCAGCGGCGGCCAAGAAAGCAAATAGAATGCTAGGTATCATAAGGAAAGGGATGGAGAATAAAACAAAGGATGTTATAATGCCTCTGTATCGCTCCATGGTACGACCGCACCTTGAATATTGTGTGCAATTCTAGTCACCGTATCTTAAAAAGGACATAGCGTTATTAGAAAAAGTACAGAGAAGAGCCACCAAATTGGTGAAGGGGATGGAAGGCTACTCCTATGAAGAGAGGCTAAGAAGGTTAGGGCTCTTTAGCCTGGAGAAGAGACGGTTGAGGGGAGATATGATAGAGGTCTATAAATTAATGAATGGAGTGGAACGGATAAACGTGGATCAATTGTTTACGCTATCAGAGTATAGAAAGACTAGGGGACATGTAATGAAGCTACAGGGTAAACTATTTAAGACAAATAAGAGAAAATATTTTTTCACTCAACGTGTAATCAAACTCTGGAATCTGTTACCGGAGGATGTAGTAAGGGCTGTTAGTATAGCTGGGTTTAAAAAAGGTTTGGACAAGTTCTTGGAGGAAAGGTCCATAAACCACTATTAAAAAGGGACCCAGGATATCAATGCTTGACCCAGTACAAGCATTGTGGAACCTGTGTCTTTTGGGGATATTGCTAGGTACGTATGACCTAGATTGGCCACTGTTGGAAACAGGATACTGGGCTTGATGGACCTCGGTCTGACCCAGTATGGCATGTCTTATGTTCTTAAGGCATCCGGGGCCACCCGAACTGGGTGGGGGGGACTGCAGAACGCAAGAGCTGCGAATTCACAGGACTGGCAAAGAGGTCCAGGTCTAGAGTCCCCCAATGCTGGAAGAGCGCCATCCAGGATCACAGGCGCCACTCATGCGGCTGGAGAACTCTCCTGAGCCAGTCCACCAATGTATAGTCCTGGCCCGGGAAGTAAGTGGCCCGGATGGTGTATTACTAATTAAAAATTTATTTGGATCAGCAAGGCATATTGAACTTTTGAGCCATCCTGTATGTGAGGAATCATGCTGAGCTAGAGCCATCCTGTCTCAGAATCATGCTGAGCCAGCTGTTTACTAGCTTACTAGCCAGGAGACAGATGCGGTGGGGAGTGACTGACCAGAATTGTATTAACTCGGAGAGCAAACAAAGGCTGGAGAATATCTGTAGAGAATGGTCAACATTACTGTTGAACAAAGGTGTATGGGCTGGAGAATAGAATGGCTCATGTGAGGTCATATGGTCCAGCTGCAACACACTTACAGCCTATAGAAGTGGTTCTCAACCTTTTTTGTACCGTGACCCCTTTTACCATTGGTCAACTTGTGATGATAAAATCAAATGTGTCTCTTCCTTTACAGTTAACGCATTGTCGCTGTAATCATTTGTTGAATTATTAATATATTATAGGCCTTTGCAATATGTTTTTATTTATAAAATTTACTTATTTAAACCACAATAATTAATCACAATAACAGGTAACAATATTTGATTTCAAAATTATTATGATTTTGTAGTCAAATCACTAATATGAAATAAAATTATTTTTTCTACCTTTGTTGCCTGACCAATTTATTCTCTGATCATGCTGGTCCCGATCTGAGGCTTCTGCTTTCCTGTCTTCTCTTAGCTCTCTTTCTGTGGTCTATGGTCCATCTGCCATTTCTTATCTCTTCTTTCATTTTCTTCACGTCTTTCCATCAGCCTATTTCCAGTCCCAGTAACCCTCTCCAGTATCAGCCCCTTTCCAGTCCTCACTCCCAGTACCTTCCAATGTCAACTTGCATTCCCATGACTGCCACTGGTGTCCATTCCCTTCCAGTCCCCCTCCTTCCCCACTGACCAGTCCCTTCTAGTACAAATACCATGGCAGCCCCTCTCAGATCCACTGTCTTCCAGTTCCATTCTCCCATCCCCTCATATCAGCCCATTTGTAGCCTTAGCCCACAGTTTTCTTCCAGGGCCAGAAGCTCTATCCTCCCCACCATCAGCCCATTCCCAGTCGAAGCCCCCCAATCAGCTCACTTCCAGTGCTAGTCCCCCCCTCAACCCCATTACCAGTGCTAGCCTCCCCTAATCAGCCCAATACCAGTCCTACCCCCAGATCAGCTCATTTCCAATGCTAGCCTCCCATCAGTCCATTACCAGTCCTAGCCTCCCCTAATCAGCTCATTTCCAGTGCTAGTCCCCCCTCAACTCCATTACCAGTGCTAGGCTCTCGTAATCAGCCCATTACCAGTCCTACCTCCCCAATCAGCTCATTACCAGTCCCAACCCCCCTTGATCAGTCCATTCCCGGTCCTAGCCTTCCCTAATCAACCCATTACCAGTCCTAGCCCCCCATCTGCCCATTACCAGTGCTAGTCCCCCATCAGCCCATTATAATCCTAACCCGCACTGTCTCTCCCCTCTGTCCAGCATTTATCCCGTCTGTCCAATATGTCCCCCTATCTCTCCCCTTTGTCCATGTCAGCCCCCTCCTTCCCTCCCTCCCAAGTCAGCCCCCCTCTGTCCATGTCAGCCCCCTCCCTCCCCCATATCAGCCCCGTTTCAGGTTCCCTGCCCCCCTCCTCCCCTCTCCCTATGTCTGCCAGCTACTGCTCTGTTCTTCTGCAGCCATGGCTCCCTGTCTCTTAGGGAACCGTGGCTGTGCCTGTGAAAATGTTGCGGAGCCTTTCCGTCTCTTGATCGGCTCCGTCCGTGCAGCATTGTCCCGCCTCCAAAGGAAATGGAAAACAACTTCCTTTGGAGACAGAACAATGCTGCACGAAGCCCATCGAGAGACAGGAAGGCTCCACAACGGCTTCACAGGCACAGCAGCGGTTTCCTAAGAGGCAGGGAACCGCAGCTGCAGAAAATTGGAGGCGGTGAGTTTGCCGCTGCCGAGAAGCAGACTCGGCAGCGGTAACAACTTATGCGCTTTTTTATTTTATTTTATTTTTATTTTTTTAAACTTGGTGAGGTGACCCCTGCTAAATCCTGTGGCAACCCCTGTGGGGGTCGCGATCCACATGTTGAGAACCGCTGGCCTATAGAGAGAGAGAAAATCCAGAACAGAGAGAGAGTAGATATTCGCTTGGCCAGGCGCAGGCCAACGCGTGAAGAATCCCAGACTTTTCTCCAGCCTTCGTTGAGGCTCTCCCAGCTGATGTTAAAAATAGGCTGCGATGATGGCAGTTTGGTGATGCACTGTTCCGTTCTTGTAAGAGACAGGGAGTTTGGAGATGCAATATCTCATAACTCTATCGGTGATGTATTATTCTCCTTTAATTGCTTGCTTTCTAGTTACCTGTTTTATTGTCATTGTAATATCACTAACTTATTGTTCTATTGTAATGTCACTAACTTATTGTCAAGCTGTCATATTAAATAGCTTATTAAATACCATGCATGAATGGTTGAATGATCTTGAATTAAATAGAATCCTAGGAAATACAGATGGTCAAGCTCTGGCTCACTGCAAAGGAGCATAGGGCTATCACCTCCGAACAGAGGCTGTAGGAGACAGTACCTCCTTGCTTGTTCACATAGAACAGCGATGGCGAACCTATGGCACGCGTGCCAGCTGTGGCACGCGAAGGCCTTGCAGCTGGCACGCGGGAAGGTCCGCATTTAAAAGGTCCCAAATTTAAAAAAAAAAAAACCAAACAAACCGGCTGCTTCTGCCGCGGCAGCCTCAAGAGCTCTGCCGCGGCAGCCTCAAGAGCTCTGCCGCGGGGCCCCCCCCCCTGCCCGGCAGAGCCTCCCTGCATCATCTACCTTCAAGTCGCAAAACGCGGGCTTCTTTCAGAGCCGCGAGAGTTTCCTTTCTCGCGGCTCTCCCGCGAGAAAGGAAACTCTCGCGGCTCTGAAAGAAGCCCGCGTTTTGCGACTTGAAGGTAGATGATGCAGGGAGGCTCTGCCGGGCAGGGGGGGGGGCCCCGCGGCAGAGCTCTTGAGGCTGCCGCGGCAGAGCTCTTGAGGCTGCCGCGGCAGAAGCAGCCGCTTTGTTTGGGTTTTTTTTTTTTAATTTGGGATGATAGGGGGGAAGGGGGTTTAGGACTGGTAATGGGCTATGGTGGGGAGGCTAAGACTGGAAATGGGCTGATGGGGGGGGGGGGAAGTAATGTTAATTGGCCATGGGGGGGGGGGGGGGTTAGGACTGGTAATTGGCCATGGGGGGGGGGGGGGGTTAGGACTGGTAATTGGCCATGGGGGGGGCTAAGACTGGAAAGGGGCTGATGGGGGGGGGGGTTAGGACTGGTAATTGGCCATGGGGGGGGGGGGGGTAAGAGTGTAACGGGGCGGTTGGGGGGGTTAGGAGGGGTAATTGGCCGGGGGGGGGGGTAGGACTGGTAATTGGCCGGGGGGGGGGGTAGGACTGGTAATTGGCAGGGGGGGGGTAGGACTGGTAATTGGCCAGGGGGGGGGGTAGGACTGGTAATTGGCCATGGGGGGGGGCTAAGACTGGAAAGGGGCTGATGGGGGGGGGGGGTTAGGACTGGTAATTGGCCAGGGGGGGGGGTAGGACTGGTAATTGGCCGGGGGGGGGGGGTAGGACTGGTAATTGGCCGGGGGGGGGGGTTAGGACTGGTAATTGGCCGGGGTTAGGACTGGTAATTGGCCATGGGGGGGGCTAAGACTGGAAATGGGCTGATGGGGGGGGGGTTAGGACTAGTAATGGGCCATGGGGGGTGCTAAGGCTGGAAGTGGGCTGGTGATGGTGATGGTGATTTGGGGGGGGGTAGGACTAGTAATGGGCTATGGGGGGGGGCTAAGACTGGAAATGGGCTGATGGGGGGGTTAGGACTGGTAATGGGCTGATGGGGGGTTTAGGACTGGTAATGGGCTATGGGGGGGCTAAGACTGGAAATGGGCTGAGTGGAAGGAGGGCTTGAACTGCAAATAGCTGATGGGATTGGGGCTTGGAATGGAAATGGGTTGTGAGGGGGAGGGAGCTAGGACTGGAAATGGGTGAGGGGGGCTAGGACAGGAAATGGGCTGATGGAGGGGCTAGAATAGGACTGGAAATTGGCTGTTGGGGGGGTGCTAAGATTGGAAATGGGCTGTGGTGGGGGTTTGGATTGAAATGGACTCATGAAGGGGCTAGAACTGGAAGTAGGCTCATGGGGGGCTTGGATTGGAAATGGGCTGAGTGGAGGGGAGCTAGGATTTGACATGGGCTGATGGTGGGGCTAGGAAAGGACTAGAAATGGGCTCATGGGGGGCTGGGTTTGGAAATGAGCTGATGGAGGGACTCGGATGGGACTGCAAATAGATGGGGGAGCTAGGACTGGAAATGGGCTTATGGGGGGTTAGGACTGGAAGTGGGTTGATGAGGGGGGCTAGGACTGGTATTGGGTTGGGAGGTTGCTAGGACTGGAAATGGGTTGGGGGGCTGCTAGGACTGGAAATGGGCTGATGCAGGGACTAGAAGGGAATGGATGCTGGGTGAGGCTGGAACTAGAAGGGAGCTGGTGTTGGGGGAGGATTAGAATGGGATGGGGCTGGGAGAGTAAAATGGAGAGGGGAAAAATATTTTGTGTGGGAGGGATAAAAAATCTACAATTGGCCGGGTATTGGGAGAATAAGTGGGGATTGAGGATGGAGGGGTAAATTTTGAGTAGATGAAATAGGAATGAGGAAAGAGCAAAAGGAGAAAGATTAGTATGTTAAAGCAGATGTAGAGAGAATGGAAAAAAAAACCAAGAAGACAGAAGAAAGGACAAATGGACAGCAGATGGAGAGTTAGCAGAAGACACGAATAAACCAGAAGAAAGTGGGTGGAGCTATTGCAACTGAAAAAAAATGCACTAATGGTAGAAAATATCTCTTTATTTTGAATTTATTAACTGGAATATGTCAGCTCTGGGAAATGTGCATCATTAATTTTTGCGCTTTGTTTAGTACAAGAGGAAATTAATTTATAGTTTTATTTCTACAGTGTTGTTGTATATTCCAAGTTTGGCTTTTGGGGTTCCCAGTTTAATTATTGTCTTCCTGTTTTTAAATTGTGATTCCTTGTTTGGTGATGGTCTGTTCTGCATGTGTAACTGAGCTGAGGTATTCTGTTTATATAATTCCTATTTGACATTGCCACTTGTTCTTTCCCCAGTAGGTCATGTATTGTTGTTCTCTGAAATGTATTGGTTTAATATTTGCAGTGTTGCCTTTTGATAGTTAGGGTATGGTGCTTTGTGAGTCCTGGTAGTACTGTTAGGATACGGCGGGTTTGCTATGGGTTCTAAATGGGCAGCGTTTGTAGTAGTTCCTAATGTGCCTGGCGGTTGGTACTGGATTATAGTAATGTAGAAAACTTTTAGTCTTTCTTTATCCATATACTCATTAAGAGGCATGTTTACTAAAAGTTAGTGTATGGTAACATTATGCAAATATTTATGCAAATGAGGCACCTTATGCAAATGAGGCTTTAATGGACGTGCTGGCACTTTGAGGAAATTCTTTGGTTTTGTGCGGCAGTTTGGGCACTCGGGCTCAAAAAGGTTAGCCATCACTGACATAGAACATCATGATCTAGTTGTCCATCTGGACTAGCAACGCTCAGTGCTGCAGGTGGTCCCTGAAAATCTTGTGTGTATGGCGGATGGCCTGGAGCTCCAGCAGGTTAATCTGCTGCCGAGACTCCTCGAGGGACCAGCTCCCATGAGTGCACCGCCCCTCGCAGTGGGCTCCCCAGCCTTCCAGGGAGGTGTCCATCAAGACCACTTGATGCGCCAAAGCTTGGAAGGGTATACCTCGAAGCAGGTTCTGAGACTCCTGCCACCAAGCAAGAGACTTCACCATGCTGGGAGAGACCGAGATGGGGTCTCTGAGGCAGCCGGTCAACTGTGCCCATTGCGCTCGGAGGCACCACTGCACCGCCCACATGTTGAGATGGGCATTGGGCACGACATGGACCGTGGAGGCCATGTGTCCGAGACGGCGAAGCATCGTCCAGGCCAAGATAGTGTTGTGGCACTGCACTTCTGACGCCAGGGACATAAGGCAGTCTGCCCTGTCCTGAGGAAGGAAAGCCATGGCTCTCAGTGTGTCTAAGCGAGCCCCGATGAACTCCAGGGACTGAACTGCAGTGAGGTGGGACTTTGGGTAATCTATCACGAATCCCAGATGCTCCAGGAGGCGAATGGTGCGGTTCCTGTCCTGCCTGGCTTCAAAGGCCATACCCCCTGTTATGAGGCAGTCGTCTAGATATGGATAGTTGAAGGTGCCCTGCAGCCATGGCCAGGCACTTCGTGAAAACCCACGGGGTGGACGAGAGGCCGAAGGGAAATACCCTGTACAAGTAATGGTTTCCCTGAACCATGAAGTGGAGGTACTTTCTATGTTTGGCATGGACGAGGATGTGAGCATAAGCATCCTTTAAGTCCAAGAAGCATAGCCAATCGCTCTACTGGGGGTAGGGCAGCATTGCCCTGTCTGCCCTGAACAGGGGTAGACACTGGCAGATAGGCAGGGTAGACCCTGTACGAGAGCCCTTTTCGATGGAAGAAAGACTTCTTGCTCTGTTGCTTCTTTCTGGGGAGGGAAGAAGTTTTCTGGGAGAGGTGAGTACAAGTCACGTACTCCATCTCAATCTCCGCTGCCTTAGCCTCCATTGGCTTGCCGAATAGTTGCTCCTCGAGGCAAGGGACATCCAGCAGCTTCTCCTGGACCCATTGTTCCAGGTCCAAAGACTGGAGCCAAGCCTGGTCGGCCACCCGGGTGGAAGACTTGAAGCCATTATACGCTGCTCGCGAGAGGTACTTCGAGCATTCTCCAACAGACTTTGAGAGGGGTTGAAAATTCCAGAGATGGTCTCCGTCAAGGCCCGCCGCAAAGTCTCAGAGCTCTCTAGAGAGGTCACAGAGGAACATACCAACGTATAATTGGCAAACTTGAATGCAGCATGACAGCATGGAGCCCTGATAAGCCTTGGCTCGAGGGAGTCGAGGGTACAAGACTCTCTGCCCAGCAGCACAGACGAGTGAGTCTTCGGGCTATTTAGCTTCTGCATGGCCGATTCAACCACCATCGAAGTGTGAGGAAGCTGGGCTTTCCGAAACCCCGGGCCCCGCTGAACCCTATAAATAGCGTCCAGGCACTTGCTCACGATAGGGACAGAGGCCAGGGTCTCCCATATGCGAAGGAGTTGGTTCAGAATGGGAGGAACTGGCACTGAGAGCGCTTCTTTTGCAGGGGCTTCATATTGAAGAATATCGAGCTCCTCTATGCGGAGTTCCTCCTCAACTCTGTGGTGAGCGCTAAGACCTGTGCCTTGTCCCGGACAAATTCCAAAAAGGAGGGGTCCGAGGGGCGGTCTCAGTGAGACCCAGTCTCTGGGGAAGTCTCCCCATCGGACTCCCACTCTGAGTGGTCCGTGGAGGACAGGATTTCAGGCGGCTTGAGATGGGTTAGTGACCCGCGCCGGATTTCCGAGGCCAAAACCTGCATTAAGCCAGAGGCGCTCACCCGAGAAGATCTCACGCCCGAGGACCAGGATGGAGATTGAGACCCATGCAGAGGATCCTCACAAGGCTTCTAGCTCTTGGGGGTCACTGTGGAAGTCCGGGAAGTCCTTGAGGTCAAGGTCTCTGCGGTCTCGAAGCACGTGCCAGCAGGGTTGGGCACCAGCACCTGCTGGGCATAAAGGAATGCAGAAACACTGCACTAAAAGGCCAGCATCCAGGCCTCCCACTCGGGAGTGGAGCCCTGCGACACCGACGCTAGGGTGACCGGGTCAGGTATCAAGGAAGAGAGGGGGCCCTCACTGGGACGACCCTCAGGAGACCGGGCTTCTTCGTTGGAGGCCTCTGTATCGGTTCAAGGTACATTACTGGGCCGCTCCCTCTCAGACTCCAGAGACTGCTGTGGGGGGCTGAGAGACCAAGTGCGTGACCTCTCATGCTTGTCTGGCACCCCCGACAGAGTCCTCGTGGCCTCTTTCTTCCGCTGACATTTGGGCGAACCCTGGTCAGAGTGCCACCGGGCCCAGGGAGGAGCCTTGGGAGACTCCAGAGGTTGCGGGGCTGAAGAGAGGAGGCTACTGGGGATACTGGAGCTGCCTTACAGAAGGGATCATCCAGCTTCTGCTTACAACTCAGGATGGCCTTGGAGAACATCATCTTACAGAGGGAGCATAGCTCTGGGTCATGGTTGGCTCCTAGGCACCCGAGACAATAGTCATAGGTGTTCCAAAAACATGTCACTCGCGGACACCCATCACATTTCTTAAAACTGGAGGCCATTTGGGGAAAAATGACCCCTGCAAGACTGAAGATCCTTGATGTGGCCAGTGGTTAAAAAGGGTGCGAAAGCGCAGTAAAATGTAAAAAAGGCAAAAAGTGAAAAACCGCGAGACCAAGGCCAAAGCAGAGGTGCTCAAGAAGCGGGGATAGCAAAAACTGGTTGGAAACAGAGAAACGTTTTCTGGGGACAAGACGCACATCCGAAGGGTTCCGCAGAAAAAGGGAGACTGAGTTAGATGGCACCTTTGGGCAGGAAGGAGACCAAGCATGCGTGGTGGCACTTCCAAAGGCTTTCTTTGAAAGCTGAGGAAATGCTCCGCGTGGGCTCCAACAGTGCCGATGCCACCCATATGTGAGAACTGACTTCCTGCTTGTTCCTGGAGAATAGTCACTACCATAATCCTAATAGTCTCAAAAGGGCTGCCCCCTTGGAGCATCGCGTCCACTCTGGTAAGGAGCAAAACGAGTTGCCCAGAACTTCCTATAGTTCCTGGACTGACCTCTAGGAGCGGTACCTTGTTGAGGAGCCTTTGGACGGTCCTCCAGCAGCCATGAGCTCTTCTCAATTGCACTTATCACACCAGTGACCCAGCCAAGCTACCTTATGCTGAGGGAATTATCCCCCGATTGCTGTGCTCAGCTCTCCTGTTGGTAGCTTTTTGGTATTCTTTAATCTTTTTTTTTCCTGACGAAGGTCAAACAAGTGCAACAATGTCTATCTAGTGGAGCTCAGCCATGTGGAAGCTCCTGTCCTAGCTGCTTGGAACTGAGATACTGGCTTCTGGTGCCTAAAAAAGGAGCTGCTCAACTATGATAAAAGAAATCAGACATACTCAGTTCCTAGCTGCTGGTGGTTGGAGATAATCATCCCTCCAGTATCTTGTGAGTTAGGAAGGTACCAAAACTTAATCACCCTGTTGGGACTCTGTTCCAAGTGAGTTTGAGCACTCCCCAATGCCGACGCACCAACAGCATATGATACAGCTACTGGGTCTATAGTGACATCTGTCAATGGGCTGGTCTCCTGAGCATAAAAATCAGTGTGTGCTTCTCTTCACAAACCTTAAGATCTCTCTTTGTCATCTGTGAACAGAGTTCACAGAGTTATTATAATCAGGCCCCAGATACTTTAAGCACCACTTATGGGTGTCTATGACAGTCTTAGAGCACCAGGCACACTTCTTGAAACAATTGGCTGGTTTCTGTGACATATCGATTGGAAAAATAACTGAAGCAAAATCAAATGGCTCAATGATAAAAAAAAAAAAAAAGAAAATATGAAACATGGCTCAATGCACATGAGACCTACGCGGCACTGAAGGAAAAGAGTAGTTACTCACCTGTAACAGGTGTTCTCCAGGAGCAGCAGGAATCAGTCCTCACATATGGGTGACGGCGGCGCCGACACAGCCCTCGTGCGGAGCATTTCCACAGCTTTCAAGGAAAGCCTTTGGGAATGCAGCGCACATGCATGGTCCTCTTCCCGCCCAAGGGTGCCATCTTGCTCAGTCTGATCACATAGCTAAAAGACAGCAAAAACATCAAAATGAATGATATGACTGCAACTCCAGGGAAGGAGGGAGGGTCGTGAGGACTGATTCCTGCTGCTCCTGGAGAGAGAGTAGTTACTCACCTGTAACAGGTGTTCTCCAGGAGCAGCAGGAATCAGTCCTCACTTATGGGTGACGTCTGTGCCAACGGAGCCCTCGCGGAGCAATTTTCCCCAGCTTTCGAAGAAAGCCTTTGGGAATTGCAGCGCGCATGCGCGGTCCCCTTCCCGCCCAAGGATGCCATCTTGCTCAGTCTGATGACATAGCGAAGAGACAGCAAAAAAAGTTAGCAACACATAAGAATGACTGCAACTCCAAGGGGAGGAGGGAGGATAGTGAGGACTGATTCCTGCTGCTCCTGGAGAACACCTGTTACAGGTGAGTAACTACTCTTTCTCCAGGACCAAGCAGGAAGTCAGTCCTCACTTATGGGACTCCCGAGCTCAAGGCTACCGGAGACCTCAACCGAAAAAAATGAGCTCCCTCAAGCTCAACAGTACAGAAGGAAGGAATCTTCTCTGAATACGAATCCGGCCGGTAGCCAAACACCAGGGCCGGAGGGTAGGAGTTACTTAGACCTCAAAGAGATTGTGGAGGACTGCCTGTCCGAAAGCACTGTCCCTGCGGGACTCCCTCTCCAGGCAGTAATGAGTCGCAAAGGTCTGGCTTGAAGACCAAGTAGCGGCCCGGCAGATGTCAGCCAACGGAACAGAGCGGAGATGAGCCACTGAAGCAGCCTTCACCCTGACACGGTGAGCCGTGACTCGACTCTCTAAGGAGAGGCCAGCTGCCCCATAAGCCCAGGCGATACAGTCAGCTACCCAGATGGACAAAGTACGCTTAGAGACGGGCACCCCCAACCGATTGGGGTCAAAAGATACGAAAAACTGGACAGCTTTCCGATGCTCTCGCATACGGTCAAGGTAGAAGGACAAGGCTCTTCTGCAGTCCAGGGTATGCAGGACAGTTTCAGCTCGGCTGGTATGCGGCCTGGGAAAGAAGGTCGGAAGAACCACCTCTTGATTGATGTGAAAAGAGGAGACCACCTTTGGAAGAAACTTAGGGTGAGTCCGTAAGACCACCCTATTCTTGTAGAACCTAGTGTAAGGGGTCTCAGACACTAGAGCCTGCAGTTCACTCACGTGCCTAGCGGAGGTAAGGGCTACCAAGAAGAGGGTTTTCCAGGAGAGGAAACGCAGAGGGCAGGTAGCCATGGGTTCAAAAGGCGGACAGGTAAGCCTTTGCAAGACCACATTGAGATCCCAGTCAGGAGCTGGAGGGTGCAGCGGGGGCTTAAGTAGAAGCAGGCCCTTGAGAAAACGCGCCAAGGGGTGCGCGGAAAGAGGCTGGCCCTCCACCGGCGAATGATGTGCAGAGAGAGCACTGAGGTGGACCCTGACAGAGTTGGATTTGAGGCCTAGATCGGAGAGGTGAAGCAAATATTGCAGTACCACCGATACTAAGCAGGCAAAGGGGTCCTCAGAGCGCTGAGAACACCAGACAGAGAAGCAATGCCATTTAAGGGTGTAAGATTTCCGGGTGGAAGGGCGCCGAGACGCCAGGACGACAGCCTCCACAACCGGAGGAAATAAGAGCGGAGCTAGGACTACCCTTTCAGCAGCCAGGCCATCAGATGAAGGGCCGGAGGTTGGGGTGGAGGAGAGTACCCTGATCCTGTGTCAAGGGAACCAGGGTTGTCTCGGCCACCTGGGTGCTACCAGGATCACGGAGGCCCTATCCTGGACAACTTTGAACAGCGCCCGGGACACAAGTGGCGTGGGAGGAAAGGCATACAGTAGGCCCGTGGACCACGAGATGAGGAAAGCATCCGGCGCTACTCAGAGGATGCGGGTGCCGGGAGCAGAACCTGGGAAGTTGCCGGTTTAGAGGACTGGCAAAGAGATCCACGGTGGGGAGGCCCCACCGGCGGAAGATCCGCTGGACAACTACGGGGTTCAACCTCCATTCGTGCGGCTGCAGAATCCGGCTCAGTTTGTTGGCTAGGCAATTTTCCTGCCCGGACAGGTAAACAGCCCTGAGGAGGATGTCGTGGTCAACCGCCCAAGAGCACAGTCTCCGAGCCTCCCGACATAAAAGGAGGGAGCCCGAGCCTCCCGACATAAAAGGAGGGAGCCCGTGCCCCCCTGTGTGTTCACGTAGAACATGGCGACCTGATTGTCCATCTGCACCAGAACAGACCAACGAGAAGTGAGGTGAGAGAAGGTCCGTAGAGCTAGGCGAATCGCCCGCAGCTCCAGGAAGTTTATCTGCTGAGCAGTCTCCCAAGGCGTCCAAAGGCCTTGAGTGCAAGTTCCTTGGCAATGCGCTCCCCATCCCAGGAGAGAGGCATCTGTCGTGAGCACTTGAGAAGGTGGAGGAGACTGAAAAGACATGCCCAGTACCAGATTGGGCAGGAGAAGCCACCACTACAGAGAGGAGACCAGGCGGTCGGAGATCTGTATTAAGTCCGTCAGTCTCCCTGTGGCCTGATGCCATTGAGTGCGAAGGCTCCACTGAGCAGGTCGCATATGCAGACGGGCATTCGGAGTGACATGGACGGTGGAGGCCATGTGACCGAGCAGTTGCAGGAATTGTCTGGCAGAGGCCGGTGACGTGCTGTGGAACCTGCCGGCCAGAGCCATGAGCCTGTTGTCCCGTTCCAGAGGCAAGAAGGCCCGAGCCTGCAGAGTGTCCAGCCATGCTCCTATGAATTCGAGATCCTGAGAGGACAGCAAAGTGGACTTTTCGAAGTTTATGACGAAGCCCAAGTGCTGAAGCAGAGCCACTGTGCGTTGAGTGGCCTGAGTGACTTCTAGGGAAGACTGTGCCCGGATGAGCCAGTCGTCCAGGTAGGGAAAGACGAAGAGGCCTTGAAGCCTCAGGAAGGCTGCCACCACTGCCAGGCATTTCGTGAACACCCCGGGAGCGGAGGAGAGGCCAAAGGGCAGTACGCGGTACTGATAATGATTCCCTGCCACCACAAATCACAGATATTGCCGGTGGTCCGGATGAATAAGGATGTGAGTATAAGCATCCTTTAGATCCAAGGAGCATAGCCAATCTCCCTGCCGGAGGTAGGGCAGTAGGATTCCAAGGGTAAGCATCTTGAACTTTTCCCGCTGCAGGAACTGATTGAGGTTGCGCAAGTCCAGAATGGGTCTGAGACCTCCTGTCCTTTTCGGTACCAGGAAGTACCTCGAATAAAACCCGTGACCCCACAAGTGCTGGGGTACTGGCTCCACAGCCTGTTCCCGGAGCAGACTTTGCAGCTCCTGAAGGAGTAAGTCCCTGTGCAGAGGGGGTCTGGTAGGCTCCCCTGGAAAGTAGAGAGGAGGAACCTGGTGAAAATGTAGGAGGTAGCCCTTTTGAACCACCTGCAGCACCCAGGAATCAGATGTTATGGCTGACCACCTGTGGGCGAAGTGGGTCAGCCGGCCCCCCGTGCTGAGCGAAAGTCGCGGAGGGGGAGAGGCTATGCCGGCATAGTCAAAAAACCCCACCCGGCTGAGCAGGGGCCTGTGTAGTGGGCTTGGGGGCCTTCTGCCTACGGGACCCGTTGCCCTGCCCCTTAGCCTGCTGGCCCTGATGGGGAGCTGCTGAGGCTTGATATTGTGGGTGGTGCTGTTTATAGGCAGACACCTTCCTCGGGTAAAAAGGCTTTTTCTCCGAGCCCTTCCTCTTCTGTGAAGGGGCAGAGGTCTTTCTGGATAGGCGAGTTCTGGTGAGAGTCTCGTACTCGAGTTCTGCCGCCTTATCAGCCATGGGTTTGCCAAAGAGGTTTTCACCTCTGCAGGGGACATCGACCAACTTGTCCTGCACCCATGGCTCGAGGTCGGATGACAGAAGCCAAGCCTGACGGCGAGCACCGATGCCGGCTCCGGCTACTCGAGCCGATGCTTCGAAGCCATCGTAGGCTGCTCGAGAAATAAATTTCGAGCACTCACGAATACCAGTGGACAAGGCCTGGAACCTCTGCAAAGGTTCCTTGGAGAGACCAGCAGAGAACCCGGCAATTTTCTTCGCCAGGTCTCGAAGATACATGCCCATATATAGCGTGTATGTCTGGACTCGGCAAGCAAGCATAGAGCCCTGGAAGCACTTCCTACCGAGGGCATCCAGGTTCCGGGCCTCCTTACCCAGAGGCACCGAGGAGTGCATCTTTTGACTCTTAAGTCGATGCATGGCCGATTCCACCACCATGGAATGGTGCGGCAGGTGTGCCTTCTGGAACCCGGGGCTCTTGCGGACTCGATACATGGAATCGACCCGCTTGCTTAACACCGGCGTCGAGGCCGGGCTCTCCCACATGAGGAAGAGCAGGCGCTCCAGGATCGGAGGAACCGGCACAGTAAAGGCCTCCTTCGGGAGAGAGTCATACTGGAGGGCCTCGAGCTCTTCGGCTCGGGGCTCCTCCTCCAGATCCGCGGGGAAGGCCAAAGCTTTGGCCATATCCCTCACGAAGTCGTAGAACCGGGTATCCTCCGGGGGGGGACCGTCTCCGAGGCTCCGACTCGGGCGAGTCGGAGGGGACGCACAGAGTCTGAAAAGAGCCGGGTGACTCGTCCTCCTCCGTGTCCCAGCCCGACTCCTCCGTGGAGGAATCGAGTGGCTACATGCGGGCGAGGGCCGAGGACCTCCGCCCCGACGCCAAGGCCAGCGTCGACGACCTCGGTCCCGAACGGGAAGCTGAGGGAGACCTTGGCCGAGGATAGACTCGAGCTCGTATGGACTCGAGGATCGGCTCGGCCTCCGGGGTCGACTTGGATATCGACGTCCCGGTGGTCGGGGCAGATGCACTGGCGATGCCGGCCATCAATGCCCGCTGCTGGTCCATGAAGGCAGCGATACTGCACTCCAAGGACGTCAATCTGAGATCAAACTCAGAAGACCCAGCAGTCCCCGACTCGGGCCCCGACGGCGTCGGGCCCGACGTCGGTTCCCTGGGAGGTGAATCCACGAGGACTACAGTACTCACGCATCCAGAAGACTCCACTTCGAGACGAGGATGCTTCGACGACCTCTCCGCCTCCGAGGGCCCGGGGCGGCTGGCGGGGCTATGCGACCTGGCCCCCGAGGGACCAGGAGCGTCCTCCGACACCACCCTCGCGGGTTTCCTCTTCCGACGATGTTCCCGGCCGGGAGACCCCCGCTCAGAGGAACTCCGACGATGCTCGGGGCCGGAGTCACAAGACGTCGAAGCCTCTGACGAGGTCCGGGCCCGACCGGACGCGGAGTCAGAGAAGATGCATTCCTTTTGTGACTGCCGACTCCTCAATGCCTTTGAGGACATTTTGTTGCACGGACCACAACCCACCGAGTCATGACTGGGTCCGAGGCAACGGAGGCAGCAGTCATGTGTGTCGGTAAGAGACATAAGTCTGGTACAGCGATCACACTTTTTAAAACCGCTGGCAGCCATCGGGGGAAAAAGGGCCCCTGCGAGGTCGAAAGACCGTGCTGCCAGGGAAAAAGAAAAAAGTGGCGGGAACGCCGATTACAAGGGACAAAAAAGAAAAAAATGTGAACGGACTCGATATTGGAGTATCGAGGCCGGGCGGGAAAGAGACACGGCGTCAAACCGAGAAAAAAACAAACTAAAGAAATCAACTTTTTCAGCGGTGATCACAAACAACGTCTGTAGGGCTCCATGGAAAAAAGAAGACTGAGCAAGATGGCATCCTTGGGCGGGAAGGGAACCGCGCATGCGCGCTGCAATTCCCAAAGGCTTTCTTCGAAAGCTGGGGAAAATTGCTCGCGAGGGCTCCGTCGGCGCCGACGTCACCCATAAGTGAGGACTGACTTCCTGCTTGGTCCTGGAGAACACCTGTTACAGGTGAGTAACTACTCTTTCTCCAGGACCAAGCAGGAAGACTGTCCTCACATATGGGACTCCACAGCTCTAGGCTACCGGGATCCCTAAGCTGAAAAAATGGCTCCCTCTCAAGAGCCTCAGCATTCGTGATAATATCCTCTGAGAAAGCCCCCGTACGGCAGCCAACACAAGGGCTGGAGGGTAGGAGTTTCCTAAACCTCAAAGAGATTACGGAGTACCGCCTGTCCGAAAGCAGTGTCCCTTCGGGACTCTCTCTCCAGGCAGTAATGGGCTGCAAAAGTCTGGCTTGAAGACCAAGTTGCGGCCCTGCAGATGTCTGCCAACGGAACAGAGCGGAGATGAGCTACTGACGCGGCTTTCGCCCTGACACGGTGGGCCGTGACTCCACCCTGCAAGGGGAGGTCGGCTGCCTTATATGCCCAGGCGATACAATCTGCTACCCAAGTGGACAATGTACGCTTGGAGACAGGTACCCCCATCTTATTAGGGTCAAAGGAGACAAAGAGCTGAGTAGCCCTTCGATGCCCCCACATACGTTCTATGTAAAAAGACAACGCCCACTTACAGTCCAGGGTATGCAAGACTTTCAGCCCGGCTGGTATGCGGCCTGGGAAAAAAGGTCAGAAGAACCACCTCCTGGTTGAGGTGGAAAGAGGTGACCACTTTTGGATGGAACTTGGGATGGGTCTGTAGGACCACCCTGTTCCTATAGAACCGTGTGTACGGTGTATCAGAAACCAGAGCTTGTAGTTCACTCACACGTCTGGCCGAGGTAAGAGCTACCAGGAAGAACACTTTCCAAGAAAGGAAGCACAAATAGCAAGTAGCCATCAGCTCAAACGGTGGGCAAGTAAGTTGTTGCAAGACCACGTTCAAATCCCACTCAGTCGCCGGTGGACGAACCGGAGGCTTGAGAAGAAACAGACCTCTAAGAAATCGGGACACCAAGGGGTGAACCGACAGACTGTCCTTCCACCGGTGAGTGGTGCGCTGACAGAGCACTGCGGTGGACCCGAACAGAGTTAGACTTAAGGCTTAGGTCTGACAGGTGAAGTAGATACTGCAGTACTACTGGCACAAGGCAAGAGAAAGATCTTCATTGCACTGAGCACACCATACCGTAAACCTATGCGCCACTTGAGGGCATAGGACTTTCTGGTGGACTGCCTCCTAGAAGCCAAGACCACCTCCTCAACCTCCTTAGATAGAAGTAAGGGAGCTAGCACTATCCTTTCAGCAGACAGGCCATCAACTTGAGGGACCTGAGATTGGGTGCAGAAGGGAACCCTGCTCTTGAGACAGGAGATCGTGTTGCAACCCCAGAGGGAACGGAGTTTCCACCGCCAACTGCAGCAGAAGTGGAAACCAGGGCTGCCTCGGCCATCTGGGGGCTACCAGAATCACTGAGGCCTTGTCCCAGAGAATCTTGAACAGAGTTCGGACCACCAGGGGCGTGGGAGGAAACGCATACAAGAGGCCCATAGACCAAGAGATCAGAAAAGCATCTGCTACCACCCTCAGAGGATGCGACTGTCTGGAGCAAAACCTGGGCAGCTGACGGTTTTGTGGACTTGCAAAGAGATCAATGGATGGAAGTCTCCAGCGGAGGAAGATCTGCTGGATCACCAATGGATTCAACTGCCATTCGTGAGGCTGGAGAATCCTACTTAGCTTTTCTGCTAGGAAATTCTCCTGACCAGGTAGATAAACTACTTTGAGAAACATGCCTTGTTTGACTGCAAAGGGCCAGCGCCTCCTGACATAGGAGCCTGGACCCCATGCCCCCTTGTTTGTTCACATAGAACACTGCCACCTGATTGTCCATCTGAACTAGGACAGACTGGTGAGAAAGGGCATGAGAAAACGTCTGCAGAGCTAAGCGGATTGCTCGCAGCTCCAAAAGATTGATTTGCTGCGTGGCCTCTCGAGGAGACCAGAGACCTTGAGTGCACGTGCCCTGGCAATGTGGACCCCAGCCCTTTAAGGAAGCATCGGTCGTAAGCACCCTTGTATGTGCTGGAGCCTGAAAAGGTACCCCCCTGAGAAGGTTTGGGAGATGTAGCCACCACTGTAAAGAGTCCAAAAGTGGTTGGAACACCTTTACTCTGTCTCAAAGGTCGCCTGTGGCCTGCATCCACTGATCTCTGAGGTACCATTGAGCAGCCCGCATGTGCAGACGAGCATTCGAAGTCACATGTGCCGTGGATGCCATGTGACCCAGGAGCCGCAGGTAGTGCCTGGTGGAGACATGAGACTTGCTTTGGAACTGGTTGGCCAAGTCTATCAGTCTGTGGGCCCTGTCTTCGGGCAAGTAAGCTCTTGCCTGAAGGGCGTCTAAGCTTGCCCCTATAAACTCGTTCTGAGAGGGGAGCAAAGTGGAGTTTGCGTAGTTTATGACAAAGCCCAGATGCTGAAGAAGAGAGACAGTGCGAAGAGTGGCTTGTCAGGCCCTCCTGGAGAGACTGGCCCCTGATGAGCCTGTCCTCCAGGTATGGGAAAGCAAAAATCACCTGATTCCTGAGATAAGCCACCACCACCGCCAGGCATTTGGTGAAAACCCTGGGGGCAAAGGTTAGGCCAAAGGGAAGTACCCTGTACTGAAAATGGTTTCCTCCCACCACAAATCTGAGATATTGTCTGTGGTCTGGATGAATGAGGATGTGAGTATAAGGATCCTTTAGGTCTAAGAAGCATAGCCAGTCTCCATGCTGGAGGTAGGGCAGCAGTATTCCAAGGGTAAGCATATTGAACCTTTCCCTCTCCAGAAACTTGTTTAGGTTTCGCAAGTCTAGGATAGGCCAGAGGCCTCCTGTCCTTTTTGGTACCAGGAAGTACCTGGAGTAGAATCCTTGCCCTTTCAGGTGGTGAGGCACCGGTTCCACCACCTGTTCCTTTAGAAGACTTGCCCTGAAGGAGGAGGTTCCTGTGTAGAGAGAGTCTTGGAGGCTCCCCTGGATAGTAGGACGGGGGTAGCTGGTGGAAGTGGAGCCTGTAGCCCTTTTGGACTATGCTCAGTACCCAGGTATCCCCTGTGATGGCTGGCCACCTGTAGGCGTACAGGGTCAGCCGACCTCCTGTGCTGAGTGGAGTCAGCTGTGGAAAAGAGGCTATGCTGTGGGAATCAAAACCACGCTCCCTGCTGTGCAAGAGCCGGAGCTGGCGGCTTGGGGGTCTTCTGCCTATGGGGCCAATGCACCTGCCCCTTGGCCTGCTGGCCTTGTTGGGGAGCTGGAGAGGCCTGATACTGGGGGTAGGATTTGTAGGCAGCACCCTTCTTCGGGAAAAAGGGCTTCTTTCCCGAGCCCTTCTTTTTTTGAGAAGGGGCAGAAGTCTTTCTGGACAGCCTTGTCCTGGTGAGAGTCTCAGTCGCGATTTCTGCAGCCTTTTCAGTCATGGGCTTACCAAATAGGTTGTCACCTCGGCACAGGAAATCAACCAACTTGTCCTGCACCCATGACTCCAGGTCTGATGACTGTAGCCAGGCCTGACGGCATGCACCAATGCCGGCCGCGGCTGCCCGGGCTGAAGCCTCGAAGCCATCATAGGCTGCTCGAGAGATAAACTACGAGCACTCTCGGATCCCTGTCGACAAGGCTTTGAACCTCTGCAAGGATTCCTTGGAGAGGCCAGCTCAGAACCCGGAAATCTCCTTTGCCAGATCCCTTAAGTAAATGCCCATGTACAGCTGGTAAGTCTGGATAGCATAGAGCCCTGGAAGCACTTTCTACCAAGGGCATCCAGGTTCCGGGCCTCCCGGCCAGGGGGCACAGAGGAGTGCATCTTCTGACTCTTCAGGCGGTGCATGGCCAATTCCACAACCATGGAATTGTGCGGTAGCTGCGCCTTTTGAAACCCAGGGCTCTTACTTACTCGATAAATGGAATCAACCCGTTTGCTAAGAACCAGTGCCGAGGCCGGTGCCTCCCACATAAGGAAGAGCAGCCATTCCAGCATTGGAGGAACCGGTACAGTAAAGGCTTCCTTCGGAGGAAAATCATACTGGAGGGCATCGAGCTCCTTGGCTCGAGGCTCCTCCTCGGCGTCCGCAGGGAATGCCAAATCCTTGGCTATGTCAGTCATGAAGTCTGAGAACCGGGTATCCTCCGGGGGGGACCTTCTCCGAGGCTCGGGACTCTGGTGAGTCCGAAGGGATGCACCGGGTCTGAAGGGATACACCGGGTCCAGAAGGTGTCCGGAGAATCCTCGTCCTGCGTCTCCCAAACCGACTCCTCCAAGGAGTCGTCGAGCGGCTTCAGCCGTGTGGGCCTCGGTGCCACCCGCCCCGACACCGAGGGCACCGGCGTCAACGACCTCGGCCCCACATGGGAGGTCAAGGGGGACCTTGACCGAGGATCGACTCGAGACTTGATGGACTCGAGGATCGGCTCGGCCTCCGGGGTCGACTTAGACGTCTAGGGCCCGGTGGTCGGGGCAGATGCACCAGTCAGACTGGCGATCAGCACCTGCTGCTGTTCCATGAAGGCAGCTAAGCTGCTCTCCAAGGCCGTCAGCCTGAGTCCAAGATCAGGAAACTCAGCAGCCCCCACTCGGGCTCCGATGGCGTCGAGCCCGAAGTCGGTTCTCCCGGAGGAGAGTCTACGAGGACAACAGAACTTACGTGACTGGGGCTCTACGCGAAGTAGTTTCGACAGCCTCTCCGACTCAGAGAGCCCGGGGTGGCGGTCAGGGCTACGCAACCTGGCCCTCATGGACCCAGGGGCCTCCACCGACGCCGCCCTCATGAGCTTCTTCTTCCTTTTGTGCTCCCGGGTGGGAGACCCCTTCTCAGAGGAACCACGATGGCGCTCGGGGTCAGACTCCTGAGATGTCGAGGCTTCTGATGAAGTCTGGGCCCAGCCGGATGCTTACTCTGAAAAAATTCTCTCACGTTGATGCTGAAGGCTCCGAAGTGCCTTCGACGACATTTTGCCTCATGGGCAACAGGCCAGTGGGTCATGGTCGGGCCCGAGGTATCGGAGGCAGCAGTCATGTGTGTCGGTGAGAGACATAAGTTTCTTGCACCGATCACATTTTTTAATACGCTCGCAGCCATCAGGGGAAAAAGGGCCCCTGCAAGGTCAAAAGTCCGGGCTGCCAGTGAAAATAACAAAAAAGGCACGAACGCTAGTCACGAAGGACAAAAAACGAAAAAAGAAATTCCGGACTCGATACCAGTGTACTGAGCCCAGGTAGGAAGGGGAACTGACATCGAAGCGGATAAGAAAAAGCGAAAATTGCAGAAAAAAAAAATCTACTTTTCCCGAGTGACATGAACTCACGTCCGTTGGGCTCCGCGGAAAAATAAAGACTGAGCAAGATGGCACCCTTGGGCAGGAAGGGGACCGCGCATTACCTAAGGCTTTCCTTGAAAGCTGGGGAAATGCTCCGCATGAGGGCTCAGTCAGCACTGATGTCACCCATATGTGAGGACTGACTTCCTGCTTGAGCCTGGAGAAAATAAGGAAACGAAACTGAAAAACAAACTGAGTATTCTACAGGGTAAAAAATGGCAGCAACAGCAAGATTCTGACAAAAATAATACAAACATGCATACAAAGTATGAAAAGTCCAATGGCCCAATATTAAGCCACTGACTGGTTAGCTTCAGCAGCTTAAGTTAGGCCAGCCTTTGCTTAGTCTGACTTTTGCTGCCTTGCGATAATCAGGCAGCAGCTCAATATCACTGCTGCTTATTTATCACTGGGTACCGCCCCAGAACTCCCCAATGCTAACAGGTTTGCATCAGGATATGTAGCAACACCATGTTTCATTTCATTTATTAAAATTTGATATACCACCATTAGAAAAAATAGCATCAGACCGGTTTACAATAAAATATTAGCGCAGTTGAATATTCTGGACAAGGGGATTAACACTGTTAAAAGCATGTTACTTGCAGCACAGTGAAATTAGACTTACCTGCTAATTGTTCCTTGAGGAACTCCAGTCCAATCCTGAATCTCTGGGTTGAGCACCTCCCTCCAGCAGCTTGGAGACTGAGCATGTCATCTTTTGATGACCCTGGTATAAATACCCGAGGGACTACCCACCAGCTCCAGTTATCTATTGACAAAGCAGACTCACAGGAGCAACAAATAAGTAGTTAACCAGAACCAAAATTGTAACAACCTTTCTAAATTCAACTTACGCTATTCCCTGGTGGAGAAGGAACCACCCTTCCTCCCCCTTGTGGGAACTTACCAGATATTTTCTGGGCAGCGAACATCCTCACCAGGTGAGCGAGGAACAGACACCCCCATGTGACCCCACTCCACCTCCCCCACCAAAACGCGAATCCCAAGGTCTATTCACTTTCTTAGAAAGGCTCGGAGTCCTGCTTCAGACCCCAGAACAGACAACTGATACAAGGGGAGGGATCCAGGGCTGGAATGGAGTTCCTTAAGGAACAACAATTAGCAGGTAAGTCTAATATCACCTTCCTTATCGTCCCTCCAGTCCAGTCCCAAACCTCTGGGGATGTAAAAAAAAAAAAAAAAGCAGTAAAATCTCAACGGGAGGGACCTGCCAAACTGGCCTGAAGCACTGCTGATCTAAAACAGGCATCCCCTGCCGCTTGGACATCCAGCCAGTAATGGTTGACAAAGGAATGCAAGGACAACCAGATAGCCGCCTTACAAATCTCCGCTGGTGGAACTATGCTATATTCTGCACACGAAGCTGCATGAGCCCTAGTGGACTGAGCTCGCAGCCCCGCCGGTACCGGCTTACCTCTCAGAATGTACACTAACGCAATGGCTTCCCGGATCCACCTGGAAATAGAAGCCTTCGCAGCCACTTCTCCCTTCCATGGCCTCCCAAACACCATGAACAGCCGATCCGATTTACAGAAAGGGGCTGTTTTCAGATATTTCTTTAGGACCCGCCACAGATCCAGGAACCACAAATGCTTCTCGGCCGTATTGTTCCCGTTCCTGCCGAAGACCAGCATAGTGGCAGCCTGATTCACATGAAAAACCAAGACCACCCTCTCATCCAAAAACAGCAGAAATGGCTCCCAGCAGGACAAGACTTGTAGCTCCGAAATCCGCCGCACGGAACAAATGGCCACGGAAAACCGTCTTGAGGGTAAGATCCCTGAGCGACGCTCTGCCTAATGCCTCCAGAAACAAATTGAGGTCCCATGCTGGCATCCGTGCTCTATTCAGAGGCCATAAAAGAGTCACGACTCTTAGGAACCTTCCCACATCTGGGTGCGTTCCCAACATTACCCCCTGGACCTTCCCTCGATAACAGGAAATCGCCGTCACCTGAACCCTCAAGGAGCTAGCTGCCAGGCTCTTATCGAATCCGTCCTGCAAAAATGCTGACAACCGATACCAAAGCTTTTGACGGATGCACTTGTCTGTCCGCACTCCATGCCTCAAAGATGCGCCAGATGCGAACATATGCAAGAGAGGTAGAACGGCGCCTGGCCTTCAACAAAGTAGACACCACCGCAGCAGAAGAGCCCTTCTTCATCAGCTGCAGCCTCTCAAAAGCCAGGCTGTAAGCAAGAATCAATCCACCTGAGATATGTGCACTGGTCTTTACAACAGCAAATCCCCCCGTACCAGCAGCCACCACAGAGGACCCTCCAGAAGCCAAATGAGATCTGCGTACCACGTCCTCCTTGGTTAATCCGGGGCGATAAGAATCACTGGCCCCGGAGGGTCTCTATCCACTGTACGATCTTCCCTATTAGAGCCCACTGTGGGAACATATACAGAAGTCCCTCCTCGGGCCACCGCTGAACCAAGGCATCCAAACCTTCCAACATCCTCTCCTGCCGCCTGCTGAAGAAGGGACATTGGAACACCCCAGTGGTGCACTATCTGGGAAAACACCTCCGGATTGAGGACCCACTCCCAGAGATCCACCCTTACCTGGCAGACTACCTCCATCACATTGTCGACTCCTGCCACGTGCGCCGCCAACAGCGCCTTAAGGTTCTCCTCGGCCCAACTCAACAATCTGTCGGCCTCTTCCTCCAAGGACACGCTGCTCGTGCCTGGTTGCATTGTCTGAAAACACTCTCACTGCCTTTCCTCGCAGCCAAGGCTGGAACTCCTGGAGTGTCTGGACCACAGCTCTCATTTCCAACCTGTTGATTGACCAACCCTTCTCCTGCTTGCTCCACTGCCCCTGGGTGAAGCGTCCTTCGCAATGGGCTCCCCAGCCGAATAGGCTGAGGTCTGTCATTTATTTATTTATTTTATTTCTTTTTTTATACTGTGCTCTTTAGAATCAGTGCAGTTTACATGTATGCTAACAAGTTCTTTTTATTCTGTTGTCCCCAAAGGGCTCACAATCTAAGTGTACCTGAGGCAATAGAGGGTTAAGTGGCTTGCCCAAGGCCACAAGGAGTAGCCATGGGACTAGAGACCCCAGACCCTCCAGCCTGAGGTTGCTTGTCCCCATGCGGGAATTGAACCCCCGGCCCTCCAGCCTGAGGTAACCTGTCTCAACCACTGAGCCACTCCTCCCTCTGATCCTGTCAATGGCACCCACGACGGTGACGCCATCGACATTCCATTCTCCAGGCTCCATGCATGAAGCCACCACCAAAGGGCCTCCTGGTCTCCAGTGGACAGGAGAGTCTCTGCAAAAGAGGATGGAACTGGTGTGCCCACCACCGTAGAAGGGCTCTCTGCAACAGCCTCATGTACGCCCTTGCCCACGGCATCAGATCAAGAGTTGCCATAATGGTCCCTAGAAGTTGTAGGCAATGCCAAGCTGTGGGATTGACCCTGGCCAGAAACCACCGTACCAGCTCATGAAGCCCCTGCACCCGCAGCACTGGCAGAAAAACCTCCCCCTCGCACGTGTCAAACCGCGCTCCCAGGTACTCAATCGGCTCTTGACCATATTTACCACCCAGCCTAGGCTTTGTAGAAACTACACCACCTGGGCTGTGGCTTGCACGCTTTCACCCTTAGACTTTGCCCAAATCAGCCAGTCATGGAGGTAGGGATGCACTAGTATCCCTTCCATGTGAAGTGCCGCCGCCGCCAGCACAACCATCACCTTGGTGAAGGTACACGGCACTTTAGCCAGCCCAAAAGGCAAAGCCTGGAACTGAAATAATCCATCGGAATCATAAACCTGAGAAACTGCTGGTGGTCCTATCTTATGGGAATGTGCAGGTAAGCCTCTGACAGGTCCAGAGAAATAAGGAATTCTCCCTTTCTGACCACCGCAATGACGGACTAACGTTTCATGTGAAAATACGATTTCCCGTTTGTCTAGAATCAGGCAAAAGGATCCTATCTTCTTTGGCACCACAAAATAAAAGGAGTACCAACCACAACTGTACTGATCAGGCGGAACCGGCATCACGGCCTTAAGTTGCAACAGACTCTCTAAGATTTCTGAACTAAATCTAACTCAGCCTGGGCCTTGCAAGAAGATCAAATGAAGGAATCAGCCAACGGACACTTGAGTTCTACAGCATACCCTTTCTCAAATGACTTCCAGCACCCAGTGGTCTGACATGATTTGGACCCAGGTGGGGTAAAACTACCACAGGCAACCTCCTATAGGGCTGTACCACCACCTGTGTCCCCCTCGTTTCATTGTGATTTCTTGGGCACAGAGGGCGAGGAAGCCACAAACCCTCTGCCGGCCCCTCAAAACCCCTGAAACCTTGACCCCTGGAAGGAACTAGCCCTTCTAGTACTGGTTAAACTTTGGGAAACAAAAACGCCTGAACTCCTGTTGATGTTGCTCTTTGGATCCTGATGAGGGGCGACTTTGCTTCTGTTTGTTTTCTGGTAGATGCCCCCCTTTGGGCTTGCCCAAATCCTTCACCAATTTATCCAAATTCTCCCTAAAGAGAAGCTTTCCCCTGAAGGGGAGTTTGCTTAACCGGGCCTTTGAGGAACTGTCCGCTGCTCAGTTCCACAACCACAGATAGCAACAAGCCGCTACTGCTGAAGCCATATTCTTTGATAGACTCCTGATAAGGTCATAGTGGACATTCACCAAATACGCTGCCCCCGACTCCAGTCTGGCAACTTCTCCCACCTACTCCTCTGCCGGTCCTGCTTGCTGTAACCGCTGCGACCACCGGAGGCAGGCCCTAGCAACCCACGCCCCACAAATGGAAGCCTGAAGCAATAGGGCATTCATATCAAAGACCTGCTTCAGTAAGGTGTCCAAGTCTTCTATCCTGGACATCCTTGAGTGCTGCTCTGCTTTCTACTGGGATAGTCATTTTCTTAGTGACTGCGGAGATCGCCGCATTCACCTTGGCGGCTGAAAGAGTTCTCGGTCCTGATCTGATAAGGGATAGAGCCAAGCCATAGCCCTAGAGCCTCTGAGAGTGGCATATCCCACTCTTCCTGGCTCATTTGTTGAACTCTATGCACTGGAAACACCCTCTGCATTGTATGTACTGCTTGAATCAAGGGATCGTCCAATGCATTGTCCACCACCGGTAGAGCAGCAGGCAAATTAAGAGCCTTGAGGGATTTCGCGATAAGTGCTGGTAATTCCTCCCGCCGGAACACCTGGACCACCCTTGTTTGCTCTTCGTGCTCCAGGATTTCACCATCCTCCAGGTCCTCTTCAACCAACAGTGCTCTGTCCCTGCTGATGCAGGCAAAATGCCTAGTGGAGCAAAAGCACAAACTCTGGTGAAAACACAGTCGGTACCCTGCCTGCCCAGGGCCTGGGGGAAGGGGGGGGGGAAGGGAGAGACTGGGATTAGGCAAGGCGCAGGATGCCATCTCCTGGGATGGCAAGAGCAAGGACATTGGGACCTGCTGATCCCCAACCATCTGCTGCTCCATAGAGGTTGCCTCCCATGTACAGCCTCTGCAAATGCCTGCCTCCAAAACAACCCCTTTCCGAGTGCCACACACCAGGCACTGAGGTCTGGAAGGCATGCCGACCCCCCCAAATCGGGACTAGCCTATGCAAAATCCAGAAGGAGGCTCCTAGCAAACAAAAACTGAACCAAATGTCCTGACAAGGTTCCCCAGCACCAATCCCTCTCTATTCTTCCTCTAATTTTTTTTTTTTTCCTCCTGCAACCCTACCCCTGGAACTGGTAGCTCGACTAAAATAAAAGAACCGCGCAAGCGGCAGCGAGGAAGAGACAAAAAAATAACCTGAAGAGACCTGCCATTCTGCCCTTCCCGCGCTGCTGCCATGTGGCTGGACCTGCTCATCTCACAAAAAAAAGCATGGCCCAGCCTACCGCTCGCTTCTAACGGCACTCCTCAGCCACCAGCTCAACTTCTTCCAAAAAACAGGCTCTTAGAACATAAGATATGCCATACTGGGTCAGACCAAGGTCCATCGAGCCCAGTATCCTGTTTCCAACAGTGGCCAATCTAGGTCATACGTACCTAGCCGTTTCCCCAAAAGACACAGGTTCCGCAATGCTTGTACTGGGTCAAGCATTGATATCCTGGGTCCCTTCTTAGTAATGGTTTATGGACCTTTCCTCCAGGAACTTTTCCAAACCTTTTTTAAACCCAGCTACACTAACAGCCTTTACTACATCCTCCGGTAACAAATTCTAGAGTTTGATTACACGTTGAGTGAAAAAATATTCTCTTTTATTAGTCTTAAATAGTTTACCCTGTAGCTTCATTGCATGTCCCCTAGTCTTTCTATATTCTGATAACATAAACCTTACCTCCACAGCTGCTGCTCCCTGAAGGAAAAGGCTGTTTTCTTTGCCGTTGCCTTCCACAGCATGCAGCTTCGTCGCTTACTGTTCCTTCCCCATGCTCAGCAGGAATCGCGGCTTCGGCACCGGGGAGGAAGGGGGGCTTCCAGAGACGTCTGCTCCCAACAATAGCGCTGCTCTGCAGATTCTACCAGCTCCTCACTCTGCTGCGAGTTCAGGAGCCGGCATGAGCAGCCACGACCACCGAACCACCTCAACCCCCACCCTGCTCAACCAAAGGGGAGATTTTCTCCTCTTCTCTCTTTTTTATTTATTTATTTATTTATTTAACAATCATTTATATACCGCATCTTCCAAAAGATCAGTTGCGGTTCACAATAAACAACAATTAACAAAGCAGAGTTTGTTTTTACATATAACATCAAATAACAATAGCAATAAAGTAAATAAACAACAAATGTTAGAATTGAACAGCACAGAACAGTGCAAACTATATACACTATTTACAGATACACATTATGTGGGGCTTTAGCATTGTGCAAAGTACAGTTTCAGCTATAAAATTGAGTGTATAGGTCATTGGGATATATTAGACAAACTGGTTAGCCTTTATCTAAATCTATTGAGGGATGATCTGTGTTGTTGTAGTGCTTAGTAAATAGATAGGTTTTCAATTTTTTGCGGAATTCAATGATTTCGGGTAATATTCTTAGATCATCTGGGAGAGAATTCCAGATTGTTGGAGCTGCATGTGAGAAAGCTCTGTTTGTGATTTTATTTGGTTTTATGAAGTCTTTGGGAGTTTTTAGTTTATTTACTTGTCCTTTTCTTTGAGTGGTTTTTGAATGCTCTTTACTGATTAAGTTACTTAGGGTGACAGGGGCCATATCATTTAGAGTTTTGAAAGTAGTAGTTAATGTTTTGTATACTATCCTACTTTGTATTGGGAGCCAGTGAAGGGATTCTAGTATTGTGAGTGAACTTTCATTATTATCCGAGCTGCTGCATTCTGTGCAATTTGAATTCTTTTAATGTTTTGTTTTGTTGTTCCTAATAAAATTAGATTAGCGAAGTCAAAGTGGGGGGTTATGGTGGCTTGAATTATGCTGATGAAATCTTGTATGTATACAAGGGGTCTTAGATGTTTAAGGATTTTAAGTTTGAAATAGATTTTCTTTGTGATGTTTCTAATATGGGTATCCAAAGTAAGATGTTTATCTAGAATAACACCTAGGTATCTTACTTCGTTTTTTATTTTAATTTCTTGGTTTTGAAGCATTATATGTGATGGGGGAGTAAAGGATTGATTTTTAGTAACAATTAGCACTTCAGTTTTAGAGTGGTTTATTTGGAGATTATGGGCATTTAGCCAGGATGTGGCTTCATTGAAGCAATCTGACAGGAGTTGTATCGGTATGTTGGGGATTGTGAATGGGATGTACATCATGATATCAACTGCATATAGATGATAGAGTATGCCAAATTTTTTAAAGATATTGCAGACTGGTTTTATGTATATGTTAAATAGGAGTGCTGATAGCGCTGATCCTTGTGGTAGGCCAGTTTCGAGTTTGTATGAACCAGAAGTTTGATTGCCTATTCTTACGTTTTGGGTTCTATTGTTTAGATAAGAAGAGAACCATTTATGAACTGTAGCATTTATTCCTATTTGTGTCAGGTTGTTAAGCATTAAGGTATGGTGAACACTATCAAAAGCAGCTGAAATATCGATAAATAAGAGGATGAATGCTTGTTTGTGATTGTCAATTCCTCTTAAAAGAGCATCCGTTAAAACTGTAAGGAGTGTTTCTACTCCGTGTTTGGGACGAAACCCATATTGCTGTTCGTCAAGAGGGTAGGATGAATCTAGATACTCTTGTGTCTGTATTTGTACTGTTTTTTCTATTACTTTTGCTAGGAATGGTATACTTGAGATGGGTCTATATGATTTAGGTGGAGTTTTATCAAGTGTGCCGTTCTTAAGAATTGGTCTGATTTGTACATGTTTAAGTGTGGGTGGGAGGTAACCTTGGAGTAGTGAGAGATTGACAATGGGGAGTAAGAATGAGATGAGGATTGGAAGTGTGTTTTTTATCCAGATTACTGGGCAAGGATCAAGGTAAGAGGTAGTGGTGTTAAGGTTGAATATGATATTTTAATGATGCTTTGGTTATAGGGTGGAATTCTGACCATTCGTCTAGCAGGTGAAAGGGTTTGTGGATAGAGTCTGGGGTCCTAAATGTAAGTTTTGTTTTGTCTTGGTAATAGTTAGCTAAAGTTTGTGCTGATATGTCAGTAATTTCCTTGTTGGCAGTTTGAGAGTTATTAGTTCTCCTGGTCTATTAAATGAGTTTGCTAGTTTTGCTGCAAAGTAGTTTTTCTTTGTGCTATCTAAAGTTTGCTTGTATATAGTGAGATGGTTATAGTATAATTCTTTGTGGATAGTGGATTTAGTTTTGCGCCATTTAAGCTCTAGTTTTCTTAGTTCTCTTTTCAATTGTTTTAAAGTACTAGTGAACCATGGGGTATAGTTGGTTTTAGAGTAGATATGCCTTTTATTATTATGGTTAAGTTTGGCTGCGTTATTGATGGTAGCATGCCAGTTTTTGACTGCTTTGTCCAAGTCTGTTGGAGATGAAGAAAGGTGAGGGATTGTGGAATCTAGAAATTCAGTTTCGTTGAATTTCTTGAATTTTATAGTTTGGTCACTTCTTGTGTGTTTTGTGTTACAATTGGTATAGCAAGTGAGATTCATTTTAATTAGATGGTGATCGGACCAGGGTATTTCAGTGCATTCAAAGGAGTCTGGGTTAAAAAGCTTGAATAGAGAGTGAGGTAGGAGGACAAGGTCAAGTGTGCCACCTAAATCAAACAGCAATCAAAGGAGCTTCTACTAAAACAAAACTAACTAAACTAAACCTCCTTATTTGTCCCTCAAGTGATCCCAGCACCCTTGCTCACCACATCCTCCAGCTGCTTGGAGACTGAGTAACTGGAGCTGGTGGGTGGTCCCTCGGGTATTTATACCAGGGTCATCAAAAGAAGACATGCTCAGTCTCCAAGCTTCTGGAGGAGGTGCTCAATTCAGAGGTTTGGGACTGGACTGGAGGGACAATAAGGAATGTGTGATTAATGTTGCGTTCTGAAGAAAATGGAAAGGCTGAGCTCCTCAAGCACAGTGGGGGAAGGTGGGAATGGGCACGCATGTGCAGTGAACGTTCTAAAAGCTTCTGGATAAGTAGATGAAAGAGTTCCCATGTGGGCTTCATCAGTGATGCCCCCAAATGTGAGGGCTTAACCTGCTTGTCTATGGAGAAATATTTTTAAACACAAACACCACAAGTAAATATTTTCAAATTTTGTGGGTGGGTGTACTGATCTCATGAGGCACAAAATCAGTAAAACCAATCTACAAACTAAATAGGCTTGTTCATGGTACTATCAATGAGCAAGCAAGAGGTGGCAGGAATATACCAGGGACCTAAGAAGTCTGACCTGTCAGGGACCTCCATTACTTGTCCCTGGAAGCAGCACTACATATAAGAAAACACTCATGGAGATCTAATTACTTTGGTAGATTGGTCAGGGAAGAGGCAGCTCCTGCTCTGGAAACAAATACAATGGAATTTAAACCCCCAATTATATTACATTATCTTTCATTTATACTTTACTCTTTCAATATCCTACCCCCATTACAGTCCAAAACCTATGGGTACAAGAAAATGATATGAGCACTTATAAATTTGATCACTTGAAATAATATATAATATTACTAAGGAGAAAAGTTCACTATAGATACTCTTGAATCAAATTTTCTACTGTTGAAAAAAAAGTTAGGGTACCTGATTCTCAAAAAGGTCTTCTTGCACCTCCTTCCACATTTCCAATTCAAGTGCTGCTTTGTATTCAAGAGTTTCTCGAGGTTGTGGCAGAGCTTCCTTAACTTGGGATGCTTGAGGTGAAGGAAAAGTTCTTTTCTGACCAGCACCTAAACTCTAAATTTGAAAATCAAATTATAAAATACAAAAATAACCTCCACACCTTGCAATATAAACGTTCGTAAGAATGCTGATAAAACAGATTGAATGCTAGGTGGCAATGCTGTGGGATGCTACGTCGAAGAGTCAGATTTGATTCCTGGCCTTGGTTCCTTGGGCTGATTGGGATCAGGGATGAAGCAGAGGCAGCAGTAAAAAACCTTTGGAGGGAAGGTAGGAAAACGGAGTCCCAACTACAGTGCAACAGCATGGATTGGCTTAAACTTAGTTGTGCTGAGATTAAAAGGAAACTGTAGATCATGTCTCAGCCAGAGGACCACCACGGTGATGGCTGGGCTACAAGGAAAAAGAAAAGGGAACCCTAAGCTGGCTGCAAAGTGAGACTTTAGACACTTTAGCACTATTAGAGCCAATTCAGATTGAGCTGAAAGCTCACTGCCAAAGTACTTCGATGTGTGGCAGGAAGGCAGTTAAAATTTGAATAAAATAAATAGGCAGTAGGCCAAAACAAAGTTACCTGTAACAAGTGTTTTCTTGAGACAGCAGAATTGATCAGGCACACAAGTGAATGATATAACATAGCACAAGGACAGAACAACTCCACCAGCACTCAGAAATAAGTGCAAAGGTTCTGAGCAAGCATGGCCCTTCCGTGGCTAGTGGTCTTCTCAGTCTCTCAGCTTGCTCCATAGCTTAAGAAAGAAAATAACAATCCGGGAGGTGGGAGGGATTGTATGCATAATAAATTCTGCTAAGAAAAATACCATTCATACGTAAATAACTTTGCTTTTTTCATCAACAAGCAGGATAGAGAGTCAGGCATACAAGTTGGTGACACTGTAAGGGAATGACCCACTCAATGTGAGAACTGCTGAAGTGACAGAAAGCGTAGTTACCCACATGTAAAGCACAGTTACTTACCTGTAACAGGTGATCTCTGGGAACAGCAGGAATTAGTCTTCACATATGGGTACGTCGGTACCGACGGAGCCTGCACGGGAACGCTGCCCAGCTTCCAATCAGAAAGCTTTTGGCAGCATCCCTCGCGCCTGCGCGCTGACTTCCCGCCTTCTCCAGAGCCTCTCTTCAGTTGAGTTTCAAAACCGAGACAGGCGAAAGAGAAAAGGAAGAAGAAGATAAAGAGATGCAACTCCTAGGGGAGGTGGGAGGGTTGTGAAGACTAATTCCTGCTGTTCCCAGAGATCACCTGTTACAGGTAAGTAACTGTGCTATCTCTAGGAACAAGCAGGAATGAGTCTTCACATATGGGGACTCCCTAGCTGGAGATGTCAGGGGGAGATCCCATAAAAATGCAGGAGCCTGCAGCAGGGGTGCATTTTGTTTCCAGGAATCCCCGGCATCCGATGTGGGATGGAGGGTAGGAGTTGACAATAAAGGAGCTGTGAGGAAAGAAACAGCATAGCCAAGGACTAGAGGGTCCTACAGACTACAGGAGTCCTTGGCATATATGATGAGTAGCATTAAAACACATTTAATGTACAAGCAGTGGCGGAATCTTCAAGGTGACCTCCCAGCAGTGAGGATGAAGGTCCAGACCTGGAGGTAGTAGACGATCCAGGTGTCAACTGGGTAGGATTAGACGTCAGGTCTTCAATAGAAAGCTTTATGGGAAAAAGCTGAAAACTCCTTTAGGCATAAGGTCATTAACATTGAGGACTAAAGGAAGAAGACTGACGGAGTTGGAGAACTAGCCCAGTCCTGGCAGGAAGAGGGGGACTGGAAAACCCCTATTCCCAAGGAGAACAGCTGTGTACTCAAAGATAAAGATGTACACTGTTTTTCCTAGCTGGCGCGAGATAGGAAAAATATTGAAGCTTGATGCTTCAAGGACTTAAAGAAAAAATGGAAGATGTTAGCACCATAGTGGTTATTGGTGCATAACAGTTTCTGCATCGTAATATGGTATGCGAAGTAGGGCGATAGACTGTCTAAAACCTCTAGGAGTTAAAACATTTAATATAGACAGTAAGGGTGATAGTGTGTAAGACATATCAACCCTTAAGAAGCCCCCCAACAGACACATATATATACAGATATATATATGTTGATGAAATATATATATATATATATATATGTATATATATCTATCTATATCTATCTATCTATATCTATCTATATCTATCTATCTATCTATCTATCCATATATATATACATATGTCCAGATGTGTATATTAGGATATGGGTGGAGACATGTATCAAAATATATATATATATAGATATATATAGATATATAGATATAATATACGTAAATATAGATACATTTGTGGGGCATGGTTTTGCACCACCAGTGTAATGATATAGGTATGTAGACATATATGGAGATGCTACATACAAGACAACAGGTTGAAGATACATGTCTACCACCCAGCCCCATAATTGTACATGGGGAATATAAAAGAAAAAGATTCTGCGCGCTACAAGAGGGTGAACCCACTTGGGATATGTATAGAGAATCTATTTCCGTGGATTGAGGGATGCAGGAAGGCAATCCAACCAGATAACCGTGATGTTCGCGTGAGAACAGATGATCATATGAATCTGTAAGGAACAAGGCGGGAGTTCCACAGAACACTGACATGGCAGATGTGCAGAAACACAGAGAAGATACCAGAGGGACCTACTGGAGGGACCCAGAGGTAGCATGCGTAAACATCAGCCTTGGATTTTCACGCAGAAGAACTGATATCTCGTGTTAACACCCCAGGCTAGAGGGTGTGGAGAACCCTCACAGGCATGGGAAGGGTTTATAAGCTTTTCCCTACTAATAGAGAAGCTTCAGAGACAAGGTCAATGCTCTATAGCAAGGCCCTCATAGTAGAAAGCTTCTCTGAAGACTGCAGAGAGCATTGTGCAGGAGAGAAATGAGACAAACTGACTGAAGTCAGGTGTGTTGCCATATCCTAGGAGAGGAGATGGTTAGAATAATGTGAGAAAGCCTAAAGGAGTAGGAGGATCCAAGATAGATGACGAATAGCTTGGAATCACTACTGAGGCTAGACAAAATTTTGAACAAGGGACTGGAACTTGGAAAAAGTCCCAGTAATACAATTACTGTAACTCCTGCAGGCAGAGCTGCTGACGGAAACAGCAGAGAGCTTGTCCTGTGTCCAATAAAGAAAAACAGACAAGAAAAAAAAGAGGAGAAATCCCCTCTCCTTGTCTGAGGAACGAGCTTGCTAGAGAAGCTTTTCAGCATGGTACCCCTCAGTCAGGGAAAAAACCCGGTTGAGAGGGAAGAGTAAGTAATTGGAGGGTGACATACCCATAGGGTAAGTCAACTGAAGGAAAAAATGTTCAGTTGGGATAGAACTATCAGGGGATAGTTGCAACTGCTCTTCTAGAGAGTAAGAGGAGGAGAAGTCTGTAGTCCCTGAACAAAAATTTTCCGACAGGTTAGTACACTGAAAAAGAGGAGCACAGTGAATAAACTTCTAATGGGTAGAAGTGAACTGTAGATTACAATTCCCGGCCCTTATGGTTGCTGGGAATGCTGAGACTGGCCAGAGCTGGAGGACTTCAGGCTAGGCTGAGGCATCCCTTGTTTAGGTACAGCCGAATGATGGGCAGGAGATGAATGAAACTTTCTTTTCTTAGGGAAAGAAGGTTTGGTAGGACATTTCCTACCCCTTGAAGAAGGAGGTGGCTTAGATTGGTCTTTAGTGGAAGAAGAGTCAGTGGAGCATTGAGCAACCTGAAGTAAAGCCTCCTTATTGAAGAGACCTTCTCCTGTACAAGGAGAATGAGCCAGTATAGTTTGTACCCATCTGCTCAAGTCTGAAGCTTCAAGCCAGGCTCTGCGACGTGCTGCAATGGCAATAGCAGAGGATCTGCTAACGGACTCAAAAGAGTCTATAGAAGCACGAGACAGGAACCAGGATATATTCCGGCTGTGATTGACGAGCAAGGAATAATCAGTAGCCTTGGGCTCTGGTAAAAAAGGAGTCAAAAGAGACAATTTCTCTGTGACTTCCTGGAGTGTTAGACTCATGTGAAAAATATATGAAAGAATTCTGGAGGCCAGCATAGAGGTTTGGAAGGCGTGACGACCAAAAGCATCGAGTGTTCTTGAATGACCTGGCGGATAAGAAGAATGCTTCTTCTTGCTCTTAACTTTCCGTAGTGCTGATTCCACTACAAGGGAACGATGAGAAAGTTGAGGCTTTTGAAACCCTGGAGAGGGTGGCACCCGGTACCGAACCTCAGTGGTTGTAGAAACTAGAGGAAGTCGTAAGGGCGATTTCCAGACCCTCAGAAGGAGATCCTGCAGAGCAGGATGTAAAGGAAGCATCATATTTTCCGTTTGTGCCGGTGAGCCATGAGTAGCATCACAACCAGGGATAGAGATATTAAGAAAGGTTGCCATATCCAGGAGAAAAGCCTGAAAAGACTGATCTCCTATGGGAACCATCCCTGGTAAGGCTAAAGAAAGAGGCTGAGCACCAGAGGACGTACAGTGGTGTGAAGAAAGGAACCTAGTAGATGGACAGGGATACTGGCATGTTAACTTAGAGGCAGTGGGTACTGCATCAATGCCAGGTATCGGTTCCAAACTAGGCTTCGGTGGAATCGGTGCAAGAACAGGCATCGACATTGATACTGATACAGGACCAGCAGTTGAAGTTGCCATCGGGGACTGCTGCAGTGGTACCGAGAGCATGAGAGAGTTATGGCTAGGATCTTCGGAACTGCCTATCTGGAAACGACAGGAGTCGGTTCCGGGACGCGTCGGTACCCAGTCCTCGAGACTAGATATCGGTTCAAGACTCGGCATCAAAGAAAGCGAGGCTATCGATGCATGTCGCGAGGGTTCCGACGCCGGTGGCAGTATCGGCGATGCCGATACCACTAAGGCAGCCTGAGTTACATCGATCGGTACCGACGGTACCGAGGATACCCGATGAGCATCCCTTGCAAAGGGTAAGGCGGTCCACCTTGATGCCGATGCCAGGGTATCGGAACCGATCGACGCCGGTACCGTCCCGGAACATGGCTGAGATATGGAAATGTCCATCGGTATCGTATCGAGCGGCCCCAAGGGCGCCGAAGATGGTAGAGGACGATTCCTGGGGAAGAGTGGAACACTCGACACCGAAGCCGATGCCGGGGTATCGGTACCGCTCGAAGCGGATACCTGCACCGTACAGGACTGGGATCGAGGGAAGTCAATCCGGTGCGTATCGATCGGTCCCGAAGGTACTGAGGATGCCCGATGATGATCCCTGGTGAAGAGTGGAACACTCGACACCGGTGCCGATGCCGGAGGCTCGGTACCCGCTCGAAGCGGATACCACCCCCGAGCATGGCTCAGGTATGTTCTGTGAGGGGTGAGCCCCAGGAACAACCTGAAACCCCTTTAACGCTTTGGAGCCCGAAGACTCCCGCAGGGGTAATGCCAATGGATTCTTGAGGGTAAGGCCGGAGCCGTCACCATGCTGGGCATGGGACATACCACTCAAGCATTGACTAGTCTTAACAGACTGTTTGTGGGTTACCTGATCCTGTGAAGTGGAGAAACCGGGTACCCTCACTGCCAAGGAAAAAACGGTATCGAGGGAAACTCTAAAAACTGAAGGTTTCCTCACAAAATTATCCCCTGACAAGTCAGGGGAAAAAGGGTCAGGACCCACACAGTTGAGACACAAACTATTGGTGTCTAAAAAGAAACAGGTGTTTCCACATCGAAAGCACTTCTTAGGAAAAGAAGGCTCCATAATGAAGAGGCCTGGTAGGCCCAACAAGTTAAGGCAAAAAACTGAAGAAAAAGTTTCTCAGAATTTAGTCAAAAATCCACCGGCGATACCGGTGGCAGCGGGGAATACAGCCGCGACCACAAGAAAACACAAACTAAAATAATTAAAGTAAGTAAAAAGAAAAGTTTCTGCGGTGACAGGAGGACGTCCTGCCGGCTCCGCGGAAAAACGAAAACTGAAGAGAGGCTCTGGAGAAGGCGGGAAGTCAGCGCGCAGGCGCGAGGGATGCTGCCAAAAGCTTTCTGATTGGAAGCTGGGCAGCGTTCCCGTGCAGGCTCCGTCGGTACCGACGTACCCATATGTGAAGACTCATTCCTGCTTGTTCCTAGAGATCAGGTGTTCTCCAGTGACAACAGGAATTAGTCCTTACTTATGGGTGACGTTGGCGCCGACAGAGCCCACACGGAGTAATTTACCAGCTTTCAAAGAAAGTCTTTGGGATTGCCGCCACGCATGCGTGGTCCTCTTCCCGCCCAAAGGTGCCATCTTGCTCAGTCAGGTCCTTAAGCTCGAGCCCTACCAAGCAGATGGCAAGGGAAGGACAAAAATCCAGCAACTCATTAGGGGAGGTGGGAGGGTAGTGAGGACCGATTCCTGCTGTCCCTGGAGAACACCGGTTACAGGTAACTACGCTTTCATCAGGAATAAGCAGGAAGTCTGTCCTCACTTATGGGACTCCCCAGCTACAGGCTAACGAACCTGCAACCAAAAAACGCCTTCGTGTGGTCGTGAGCAGAAGCCGATGCCCAAAGGAGCCCAAGTCCTTGGGTCCCCGGGGTGAAACCCTCGGTAGCCGTTGAGAAGGGTGGGAGTTGCTTATACCCCGAACAGATTATGGAGTACAGCCTGTCCGAAGGCACTGTAACGACGGGACTTCCTCTCCAAGCAGTAGTGCAAAGCGAAGGTATTCGCTGAAGACCAGGTCGCTGCCTGGCAGATGTCCGTCAGAGGCACTGAGCGTAGCAGAGCTACCGAAGCTGCCTTGGCTCAGACGCCATGTGCGGTGACCCACCGATCCAGCGGAGCACCTGCCTTCGCACGAGTGAAGGCGATTCAGTCCGCCACCCAGATGGAGAGCATGCGTTTTGTGACTGCCTGCCCCAGGCGATTGGGATCGTAGGTCACGAAGAGCCAGCCAGACTTGCATTGAGGCTAGGTGCGCTGCAGATAGAAGGCAAGAGCCCTCTTGCAGTCGAGTGTGTGCAAAACCGTCAATGCCTGGTCAGCATGGGGTCTCGGGAAGAAGATCGGTAAAACTATCTCCTGATTGAGATGGAAATCCGAGACAACCTTCGGCAGGAACTTGGAATGGGTACAGAGGACAACCCATTTCCTATAGAACCTGGTGTAAGGTGCATCAGCCATGAGAGCCTGAAGCTCACTGACTCGGCGAGCCCAGGTCAAAGCCACCAGAAAGAGCACCTTCCAGGATAGGTGCCGAAGCGAGCATGTCGCCATTGGCTTGAAGGGTGAACATGTAAGCTACATGAGCACTATGTTCAGGTCCCACACCGCCGGGGGAGGCAGGATAGGAGGTTTGGAAAGCAAGAGACCCCGCATAAAGCAGGAGACCAAGGGCTGCTCCAAGAGGGGTTTACCCTAGAAGGGGAGGTGATTCGCCGAGATGGCGCTCAGGTGCACCCTGACTGAGTTTGATTTCAGTCCTTCCTTCGAGAGGTGGAGGACCCATCGGGTAGGGAAAGAGAATGGGTCGATTTCCCAAGCAGTGAGGTGAGATTTTAGCACTGCTTGGGAAGCTTACCGCACAATGCAAAGGCAGCGGGGCTGTGGAAGGCCGGCCCTTGTCTGTCTGGTATCCAGAAGAGCTCCTATAAACTCTTGGGATTGAGTGGGAGAAAAGTTGGACTTTGGGAAATTTATCACAAGTCCCAATTACTGAAGAATACGCATTCTGCGAGACAGAGCAACCCTGGCCTCTGGCTCTGAAGGGGCTCGAATAAGTCAGTTGTCTAAGTAGGGGAAGACAAATATTCCCAGGGTGTGGAGAAATGCTGCTACCACAGCCATGCATTTTGTGAACACCCTTGGTGCAGAGGCCAGACCAAAAGGAAGAATCCTGTATTGGTAGTGCTTTCCCTAAAACAGGAATCGAAGGCAGCTTTGGTGAGTTGGATGGATGAGAACATGCGTGTACGTATCCTCGAGATCTAGAGAACAAAGCCAATCCTGACTCCGAAGGTATGGCAGCAGAGTTCCTAGAGAAATCATTTTGAACTTCTCTCTGAACAGGAATTTGTTCAATTCTCTGAGGTCTAGAATGGGTCTGTGTCCTCCTGTTTTCTTTGGAATAAGGAAATAGGGGGAGTAAAACCCTGTACCCTGTTGGGGAATGGGTACCTCTTCTATTGCTCCTTGAGCAAGGAGCATAGTGACCTCTTGACCTAACCGGTCGTTGAGAGAGGTCTGAGAATTGAACTGTCTTACCATTGCAGGAGGGGGCATGCTGAGGAAATGAAGCTTGTATCCCTCTCTTACAATAGACAGAGTCCAATTTTCTGCTGTTATCTGACACCATCTGGGGGCAAAATGACATAACCTTCCTGGGATGGTGGAGAGTTCTGGGCCGTTCAGGGCCAGGAAGGCAAAGTTCTCTAGACAGGAGTCAAAGCCCCTGTGGAGGCTGAGTCTGCAGAGCCAGTTGAGGCTTAGCTGCTTTTGGTTTTCTTTGTTGCCTAGGTTGTTGCTGCTGTCCCTTTTGGGCAGCCTGATCTAAATGATGTCCCTGCTGGGTATAGGAGGGATACAACTTTTTCTTCTTGCTGAAGAATGGTTTCTTAGAGGATCTTTTCCTCGCAGGATCAGCTGTAGATTTAGACAATCTACCCAAAGTGATATTGTCAGCATCTATCTCATTAGCTTTTTCCTGACAATTCTTGCCAAAGAGATTCTCTCCTGTGCAAGGTATATTCCCCAGTTTGTCCTGTACCCAGATTTCCAAGTCAGATGCCTGGAGCCAGGCAATTCTACGTGCACCTATGGCAATAGCAGAGGTTCTGCTTATGCATTCAAAGCAGTCAAAGGCTGCACGATTCACAAACTTGGAAACATCCTGAGCATGTTTAACAAGAGCAAGATAATCTTGCCTTTTATCATCAGGAAGGAGAGGGCTCATAAGCTCTAAGTCTCCTGTGACTTCCTTAAGGAACATTCCCATATACAAGATATAGGAATTGATCCTAGCAGAAAGCATGGAAGCCTGGAAGGATCAACGTCCAAAGGCATCAAGAGTCCTACACTCACGTCCTGGAAGATTAGATGCATGCCTTTTTGCACTCTTTATCCGTCTCATGGCTGATTCCACCACCATGGAATAGTGTGGTAATTGAGTCTTCTGAAACCCAGGACAAGGAGGAACTTGACACATGGTGTCGAGTCTTTGAGAATGAGGAGATGTGGTCAGAGGTGTTTCCCACATCCTTAACAGAAAATCATGCAAGATCTCATGAATAGGTAAGGTAGCTGCCTCCTTGGGAGCTTTAGTGTATCGTAGGATTTCTAGGCTCTTTTTCAGGAGCCACTGTGATGGAAAGACCTCGGGTCACATCTCGGATAAAATCCTGAAAGGACATATCCTCTGGTGGAGATATCCTACGCTGAGAAGAGGACTCCTCGGGAAGAAGTATGCTGGTATCGGCAGAGCTTTCAGAGTCTTCAGACTCATCCAAAGATTCGAAGTATCTCCGATCTGGGTGGTTGTGCAAGGCATGGTACCGGTACCGATCGAAGTCGGCATCGAAGTGGTCCAGTATCGACTTGCCGATGCCAGATAGAGATGCATGACTCGGTCCCAGTAGAATACCTGCCGATGTTGATGAAGTCGGTGCCGGTACCGGAGTCGGTGCCGGTTGAATTGTCTGAAGCGGTTTCAGGGGCATCGAGGCCGTGTGAAGAGTCGCCAGACTGCATTCAATAGCCAAGAATCTCTGATCTATCGATGCTGCCGATGCTTGGGTATCGGTGCCGGATGAAGCGGCCAGAACCCCAGAGCATGGCATCAGTAGTTCTGCTGAGGTTGAAGCCTCGAGAACATCCTGGAGCCCCGTTAGTGCTTTGGAAGCCGAAGCCTCCCGCCAGGGCAATTTTGCCAGTGGAAGTCCCTCAAGGGCAACGCCAGAGGCATCTCAATGTTTAGAAGAAGATCTGCCCTTTGAGGACCGGCTAGATTTGTGTTTAGTTACCTGAGATCCATGGGAGGAAGATGAAGCCCTGGAAGACGTCGATGCCACGGAGGCTGCATCGGAGGGAAAAAGGGAGCTAAGCTTAGCAGCTCTGTTTTGCCGGCCCCTTTTCGACATCATCCCACAGGCAACACACTCTGAAATAGAGTGGTCAGGACCTAAACATTTGAGGCACCACTCATGGGTGTCGATGACAGAGATGGCACCGCCACACTTAGAACACTTTTTAAAATCCGATGCGGGTTTTTTCATTTTGAGGGAAAAAATTGGGCCTAGTGCCCAAAATGGCGCGTGGCACCCGAGAAGAAAATTACTGGAGAAAGACTCCAGAAATAAAGTTTATTTATATATTTTTTTTTAGAAAAAAGAAAAGAACCACCGGCAGTACCGGTATAGCATCAAGGGAAGGCAGACACGACCACAAAAAAGAAGTATAAGAAGGGAATTTTCTGCAGTGACAGGATGTGCGATCTGACGGCTCTGCGGAAAACGAAGAACTGGAGAGGGACAGGTGGGAAAGGCGGGAAGGCAGCAAGCAGGCACTGTGGGATGCTCCCAAAAGCTTTCCTATTGGATGCTGGGGAGCGTTCCCGCACAGGCTCCGTCGGTACAGACGATACCCATTATGTGAAGACTACATTCCTGCTTGTTCCTGGAGATGATCTGCTGGGCTACTTCTGGATTCAGTTGCCACTCATGAGGTTGGAGAATTCTGCTTAGCTTGTCTGCTAGGTAGTTCTCCTGACCCGGCAGGTAAACTGCTTTGAGAGACATACCTTGTTGGATTGCAAAGGAACAGTGGAGTGGAGGAGTGGCCTAGTGGTTGGGGCAAGGTATTTCAGGCCGGAAGGTTGGGAGTTCAAATCCCACTAGAGGACAGCAACCTTGGGCCGGAAGGACTGGGGTTTCTAGTCCCACAGGTGCTCCTTGTGGTCTTGGGCAAGCCACTTAACCCCTCCATAGCCCATGTTCCCTGTAAAATAGTTATCTCCAAGTTATAATGCCCTGTTCAATGTAATTACAGTTTGTTCAGTGTAAACTGCACTGATGCAGAATAGCGCGGTATATAAGAGAATGTAAATAAATAAATAAAAACAGAGGCCCAGTGTCTCCTGACACAGGATGCGGGACCCCGTCCCTCCCTGCTTGTTCACGTAGAACATAGCCACCTGGTTGTCTGTTTGTACTAAGACAGACTGATGTGAGAGAACATGAGAGAAGGTTTGAAGAGCTAGGCGTATCGCCCGGAACTCTGAGAGGTTGATTTGTTGCGTCTTCTCTTGAGAAGACCACAACCCTTGAGTGCATAAGTCTTGGCAATGGGCTCCCCAGCCCAGCAGAGATGCATCTGTCATCACTCTTGTGTACGAGGGAGGCTGGAAAGACACTCCCTCGAGCAGGCTGGATGGCTCAAGCCACCAGGTCAATGACTTCAGTAGTCGTTTGGACACTTTGATCCTGTCTCGGAGTCTTCCTGTGGCTTGTGTCCACAGATCTCTGAGGCACCACTGAGCTGTCCTCATGTGGAGAAGGGCATTCGGGGTCACATGAACTGTGGAGGCCATGTGTCCTAGAAGGCGTAGAAAGTGCCTCGCTGACATCTGAGACTTGTGGCTGATTTGGTGCACGAGCTCTAGAAGCCTCTGTGCTCTGCCCTCTGACAGGTAAGCCTTCGCTTGAAGGGTGTCTAACCTAGCCCCTATAAACTCTAAATTTTGAGTGGGGAGCAAAGTGGGCTTTGCTTGATTTATGACAAAACCTAGATGCTGCAGTATGTTGATAGTGCGAGCTGTGGCCTGGCTTCTTGAGGCAACGGGACCCTGATGAGCCAGTCGTCCAGGTACGGGAAGACAAAAATTCCCTGGTTCCTGAGGAAGGCTGCCACTACCACCAGACATTTGGTAAACACTCTGGGGGCAGAGGCTAGGCCAAATGGATGTACTGAAAATGGTTTCCTCCCACTACAAATCTGAGATATTGTCTGTGGGTTGGATGTATGAGGATGTGCGTATAAGCATCCTTCAGGTCTAAAGAGCATAGCCAGCCTCCATGGTGGAGGTAAGGCAGAAATATTCCAAGGGAAAGCATCTTGAACTTTTCCCTCACCAGGAACTTGTTTAAGTTTTGCAGGTCGAGGATGGGCCTGAGGCCTCCTGTTCTCTTTGGTATCAGGAAATACATGGAGTAAAAGCCTTGTCCTAGCAGGCTGTGGAGCACCGGATCCACTGCCTGATCCTCTAGAAGACCGGCCAACTCTTGTAAGATGAGGTTCCTGTGTAGAGGGGGTCTGAGAGGCTCTCCTGGAAAGTAGGAGGGAGGTACCTGGTTGAAGTGGAGCAAATAGCTTTTTTGGACTATTTGTAAGACCCAGGCATCAGTGGTGATTGCAGGCCACCTGTGGGTGTACAGGGTCAACCTTCCTCCTGTGCAAAGCCGCACCCCTGGCTGGAGAGAGACTATGCTGTGACAGTCAAAAACCCCCTACTGGCTGGGAAGGAGCCGGTATCTGGGGCTTGGGAGTCTTCTGCTTACGCGGGCCATGCCCCTGTCCCTTGGCCAGCTGCCCCTGTTGGGGAGCCGGGGAGGCCTGGTGAGTGGGGTAGTTGTGGTAAGCAGTACCTTTCCTCGGGAAAAAGGGCTTTTTACCCGAGCCCTTCTTTTTAGAAGGGGCAGAAGTCTTTTTGGAGAGTCTTGTCTGGGTCAAGTACTCTGTCACGATTTCAGTAGCCTTCTCAGTAATGGGTTTGCCAAAAAGGTTGTCACCTCAGCAAGGGACATCGACCAACTTGTCTTGTACCCATGGCTCTAAGTCCAACGACATTAGTCACGCCTGGCGTCGGGCACCGATGCCTGCTGCAGCTACCCGGGCCGAAGCCTCGAAGCAGTCATAGGCTGCTCGAGACAAGCTTCGAGCACGCCCAAATCCCAGTGGTCAAGTTCTTGAAGCACTGCAAGGGTTCCTCGGAGAGGCCAGCTGAGAACCCGGCAATCTCCTTTGCCAGATCCCGTAAGTACATGCCGATGTACAGCTGGTATGTTTGGACATGGCATGATAGCACTGAGCCCTGGTAGCACTTTCTGCCGAGGGTGTCCAGGTTCTGGGCCTCCCTGCCAGGGGGTACCGAGGAGTGCGTTTCCTGGCTCTTGAGCCTGTGCATGGCCAATTCCACAACCATGGAGTTGTGCGGCAGCTGTGCCTTTTGGAACCCAGGGCTCTTGCGGGCTCGATAGATGGATTCGACCTGCTTGCTGAGAACCAGCATCGAGGCCGGTGACTCCCACATGTGGAGCATCAGCCATTCAAACATCTGAGGAACCGGTACCGTAAGGGCTTCCGAGGGGGAAAATCATACTGGAGGGCTTCGAGCTCTTCGGCTCCTCCTCGGTGTCCGCCAGGAATGCCAAAGCCTTGGACATGTCCCTGACGAAGTCTGAGAACCGGGTATCCTCCGGGGGGGGGGGAGGGAGACCTTCTCCGAGGCTTGGGCCCCGGCGAGTCCGATGGGACACACTGGGTCCGGTGGGTGGCCAGGGACTCTTCATCTTACGTTTCCCATGCCGAGTCGATGGGCTCGAGCCGTGAGGGCTTCGATCTCGACCGCCCTGACGCTGAGGGCACCGGCGTCGACGACCTCGGTCCCGAACAGGAGGTCGAGGGAGACCTCGGTCGAGGATCGACTTGAGCTCGAAGAGTCCCGAGGATCGGCTCGGCCTCTGAGGTCGACTTGGACGTCAAGGTCCCGTGGTCGGGGCGGATGGACTGGTGAGACTGGCCATCAGCGCCCGCTGCTGCTCCATGAAGGCAGACATGCTGCCCTCCAAGGCCGTCATTCTGAGACCAAACTCAGAAGACTCCGCAGCCTCTGGCTCGGGCCCTGACGCCATCGGGCCCTATGCCGGTTTCTCCCGGAGAAGAGTCAACGAGGACAACAGCAGTTACCTTCCTCTGCGTCTCCGGCTCCATGCAAGGTACTTTTGCAGGGCGCTCCGGCTCCGAGGACCCGAGGTGGCGGTCAGGACTCTGATACATCGAGACTTCTAACTAGGTCCAGACCCGGGTGAATTCGGACTGTGCAAAAATCCTTACACGCTGTTGCTGCCTACTTCTAAGTGCCTTAGAGAACATTTTGCTGCATGGGCCACAGACCTTCGGGTCATGGCTGGCCCCAAGGCAGTGGAGATAGCAGTCATGTGTGTCAGTGAGGGACATTATTTTTTTACACCGATCACACTTTTTAAAACCGCTGGCAGCCATCAGGGGAAAAAGGGCCCCTGTGAGGTCGAATGACCGGGCTTCCAGTGAAAAAGAAAAAAAGCGCAAACGCTAGTCATGAAGGACAAAAATGAAAATAAAGTCCGGACTCTATACCGGTGCACCAAATCCGAGGCAGGAAGGAGAACCGGCATCGAACTGGGTCGAAGAAAAAAAATCTTCAGGAGTTTTGACGCACCTTTTCCGCGAGGGAAGTTGGACTACGTCCGTTGGGCTCCACGGAAAAAGGGAGACTGAGCAAGATGGCACCCTTGGGCGGAAAGGGGATCGCGCATGCGTGATGCAATCCCAAAGGCTTTCTTTGAAAGCTGGGGAATTGCTCCGTATGAGGGCCCCCTCGGCGCCGACATCACCCATATGTGAGGACTGACTTCCTGCTTGTTCCTGGAGAAGGCTATGCTGCTGGAGTCAAAAACCCCGAGCGGGTTAAGGTGGCACCAAGATTTGAGCCTTGGACCCTTTAGGCTTGTGGTGGCCATGGGGTGCCTTTCCCTGCATTGCTGAGGCCGGCGAGGGAGTGGGTGGGTAGGGTGGGTAATCCCGGTAAGGTAGGCCTTTCCTCGGGAAGAACAGCTTCTTAGTTTGTTGTTTCTTCCAAGGGAGGGAGGCAGTCTTGCGCGAGAGGCGGGTTCAAGTTACGAACTCCGTTTGTATCTCAGCAGCCTTATCCTCCATAGGCTTACCGAAAAGTTGCTCCCCTAGGCAGGGGATGTCCAGGAGCTTTTCCAGGACCCACTGCTCCAAATCCAAGGACTGGAGCCATGTCTGGCGTCGGGCCTGATGCCGGCAGCCACCACATGGGCCAAGGATTCAAATCCATCGTAGGCGGCACGGAAGAGGTACTTGGAGCACTCCGCGATGGACCTCAGGAGGTTCTGAACCTAAGGAGGAGCTCGCCCGTGAGGCCCACGGAGAACCCCCCCCACCCCGAGCTCCTTGGCAAGGTCACGTAAGAACATGCCCATGTACAATTGGTAAGCCTGAATACGCATGCAAGCATGGACTCCTGGTAAGCCTTGCACCCCAAGGCGTCAAGGGCTCTCGATGCCCTACCCGGCAGAACCGAGGAATGCGACTTCGGGCTCTTGCTTCTGCATCGCCAATTCCACCACCATGGAGGTGTGGTGAAGCTGGGTCTTCCTAAACCTGGACCCTGTACATCGTATTGAGGCACTTACTCACAATGGGAACCAAGGCAGATGTCTCTCACAAGCGAAGTAGTAGCCTGGACAGAATGGGAGGAACTGGAACAGTGAGACTCCCGAAGCGGGGACTCATACTGCAGGATATCGGGCTCTTCGGCTCGAAGCTCCTCCTTGGCCTGGGTAGCCAGGTTAAGGGCCCGCGCCATATCCCGCACAAACAAGAATGATGTGTCTTCGGGTAGCGAACGCCTCTGAAAGGCAGGCGGGGAAGGGTCTGAAGGGAGGTCCCTGTGGACGTGGGTCTCCGGGGAAGTATCCCCATCTGACTCCCAACCTGAGAGATCCGAAGGAGGAAGCCAACTCGGGCTGGTCGCCCCATCCGGAGGCAGAGTCCCGTTTGGAGCCAGAGGCCCTGGAGGATCTCGCCCCAAGGAACAGAAAGGCAAGCGAGACTGCCGCCGAGGACCCTCATGAGGCCGATGGCACTCAGTGGTTTCCAGGGAGGGTTTAGGCATCCCTCTCAAGGGAACCTCGGTCTCTAGGCGCGAACCAGCAGTGCTGGGTGTGAGCGTCTGCTAAGCAGCTAAGAAAGCAGAAACACTGCGCTCTAGTGCCAACATACGGGACTCCCAGACGAGCGTGGGGCCCTGTGACCCTGACACCGGGGTCATCGTGTCAGGCATTAAGGAGGAGAGGGGGTCCTCGCCAGAATGGCCCTCAGGAGACCGGGTGCCATCGCCAGAGGCCTCTGTGTCTGAGCGAAGTACCTTGCGAGGCCGCTCCTTGTCCGATTCTCGGGAATGCCGAGGGGGGCTGAGCAACCAAGTGTGGGAGCGCTCGCGCTTGTCCTGAGCCCCCGACAGCGACTTCGAGGCCTTCTTCTTACGCCACTCCACTTCAGAGGACCCCTGGTCAGAGTGCCACCTTGAGCACATGGCTGAGGTGAGGGATCCCATCCATGGAGAGACGACCGAAGGCGCCATCGGGGATTCCGAGGTGGCCTTGCGGAAAATGTCATCGGACTTCTGCTTATGACTTAGCAGGGCCTTGAAGGACATCTTCTTACAAAGCGAGCAGAGCTCCGGATCATGGTCGGCCCCAAGGCACTGCAGACAGCAGTCATGGGTGTCCGTAAGCGACATGTTTTTGGAGCACCTGTCGCATTTTTTGAAACCGGTGGCCATCGGGGCAAAGAGGGCCCCTGCGAGGTCTAAGACCCACATGGCCAGCGGTTGGGGAAAAAAGGGCGTGAAACATTAATCCTCTCATTCAAGGCCATCAAGCGCCTGTCCTCCACAGCACTTACTGATCTCATTCAAACAGTGCCCCCCAACAGAGCCAGGAGGTCAACCGCCTTAAATCTATTAACTACCCCTAAAACATTGACTAAATGCAATAACATGACAGCGAATAGGGCCTTCAGCCTTTACGTCCCCAAAATTTGGAATGCACTCCCACCAGACATTCGAGCCATTGCTGACCTGACCCAATTCAGGAAGGCTATCAAATATCACCTCTTCCTCCGATACTACCCAGCCAGCGATGGTTCCAGATAACACCAACTAAGAAACACAGCCAGCGTTGTTTCTAGATACCACCACCAAGAAACACTGCCTTTCTTACAGCCCATTCTCACAATGTATTTTGTATTTGAAACGGACTTATTCTATACTGTTCAATTCAATCATGTTATAGATCTTTTACGTCATGCATTTGACCTATTTCATGTTTATATTTCATCTATATAGTTCATGTATATAGTTCAACCCCCCCTGTTATCCAAGTTTATACCCCTGTTCGATGTAAAACCAAACAGAAGTGTGTTTTGGTCATTTTGTTATACTGTGAACCGCGCTGATGCCGAATAGTGCGGTATATAAGCAACTGTAATAAATAAATAAATAAATAAATAAATAAAAGGGAAAAAAATGCTACGAAAAACGTCTCCTTTGCTCAAAAGGAAAAAGGAGCAGGAGAGGGACGGGTAGAGGACCGGTGGAACTGGAAAAATAGCAGGCCAGAGGCTGAAAAAAGAAATGCTTTTTCCGAGGGACGAGGACGTGCGTCCGAAGGGCTCCACGAAAAAAGGGAGACTGAGCAAGATGGCACCTTTGGGCGGCAGGAGGACCACGTATGCGTGGCAGCAATTCCAAAGGCTTTCTTTGAAAGCTGGGGAATAGCTCTGCGCAGGCTCCGTCAGTGCCAACGTCACCCATAAGTGAGTACTTACTTCCTGCTTGTTCCTGGAGAAACAGGTTGTACAGCACAGCCTGACGAAAAACACCATGTCAGATGGAAGACCAGTCCAAGTAGTGAGACACAGGTATGAAGTAAAGATTAAGTAGCTGCTTTGTATATATATTTTTCAGTGAAACAGATATCAAGACAGCTATGGCTACTACAATGGCTCTGGATTTCAAAAAAGAAAAACACAGAGAGCTTGAAATCGAACTTGGAGCCACTAAAGAATTGTTGCTGGGTCTCGCTCATGCGAAGTACAAAAAATGAAAAAAAAAACCCCACAGCTTCAAGAGAGTCGAGTGTTTATGCCCATTAGTGTTGCTGTGTCAGGTTTTGGAGGTTGAAATTTCGGGTGGCCTTCCTCCCTTCTCCTCCTGCAAGGTGTGTCTCTCTGGGTTGGGTGGTGGGGGAGGATAAGATCTGCAAAGGCACAGAGAGACTAGGGAAGCTCTCCTTGTACAGTTGGCCTTTTTGGAATTGCTTATTATCCTGAGCATTGCTGGAAGATATGTGCACTGCACAAACCCTTCCCATAGTTAGCAGTGGTAGTGAGGGAGAAAAGGTTACAGCACCTAATTTATTCCATTTCCCAGCCAGAAGATAATGATATTGTCTGCAACAGCAACTGTGGGGGAGTGAGAGGAGGACTATATCAATTCTATCCAACACTCAAATATAGTTAAATAATTATCCAAGATAGCACACTTGAGGTGATAGTACAGGCCTGCTGGGTGGGCAGGGTGCTAAAAGAGTCCCTGCTCCTAAGAGCTAGGAATCTACTCCCATAGAAGCATCAGCAGGGCAAACACACCTCCACTTTCCCTAGTCCTCTGAAAAGTATGAACAGTCAGGCAAGGCAACTAGTAACTAGGCGGCTGACCCCAGGCACAGTATTCTAAGGCAGCACATTTGGGGTGATGGCACTCAAGGTAGACAGAGGCCTGCTGGATGGCATAGGGTGCTAAAAGACAGGTAGTCCTCTCAAGAGCATAGCAAAGTTTGGGAAGGGTACATTTTGAAAATTAAATGGTCTTGGAAAGTCAAACAGGGATGGAAAGTCAGAGCAGTACTGGCACAAGCACATAGAAAGAAACAGATCTTTTTAGTCTGCCAATGAAGCTAGAGAGTGCTGCCTTTACAGGAGTATAGAAAGAGCTGCAGCTTCCAATGCAGCTGTGAAAGAGCAGGCATTTGGTGTCATTACAGAAGGGTAAACGGTGGGTGACAGTGCAGGGAGCATAAAGAGCAGCAGGTGACAGCAACTCACTCTAGCAGTAGATGCACCGTATTCCCTGCTAAAAAGCATGTGGAGATGGTTTGGGCAGATTCAAAAACTGAGGGATCCATAGGGATGGGATTTACATCTATATCATCAGATATAGAAAGTATACTGGCCACAGAGGCTACTGAAGAGGCGATTGTTAGCATCCTAACTGGTGAAGAGGTAAGGAAGAAATATTGGCAGTCCAAGGCACCATGCATGTACTACTAACGAACATTTGTACAGCATTACAAGACATACGCAGTACTGCCCAGACACGTGTAGAAGATGGTCCCTGCTCATCAGAGCTTATAATCTAGTCAAGACAGACAAGACAGTAGCTCAGACATAGGATACATCTAGGGAGAATGTTAAGGAAACACGAGGAAGATAAAGTGAGCAAGCAGCAGCGAAGAGGTGAGTTTTTAGCCTGGATTTGAAAAGGGCCAGAGAAGGCGCCTGACACACAAACTCAGGTAGTTTGTTCCAGGCATAAGGAGCAGCAAGCTCAAAGGAGCGAAGTCTGGAGTTAGCAATAGAAAAGAAGGGTACGAATAGAAGCGATCAGCCAGAAGAGCGAGTTCCCGAGGAGGATAGTAGGGAGAAATAAGAGAGGAGAAGTAGTGAGGAGCTGCGGAGTGAATGCACTTATAGTCAGAAGAAGTTTGAACTAGATATGAAAACAGATAGGGAGCCAATGAAGTGACTTGAGAAGAGGTAATATGAGCATGACGAGGCTGGGGGAAGATTAGCCGCACAGCAGAGTGTTGAACAGATTGAAGGGGAGAGATGATTCAGAGGGAGACCAGCAAGGAGTAGGTTACAATAGCCAAGACGGGAGGTAATTAAGGAGTGTATAGATGTTTTACTAGTTGTTCAGAAAGGAATGGGTAAATTTTGCTGATGTTGCAGAGAAAGAAACAGCAGGTTTTAGCTATCAGTTGGATGTGTGTGGAGAAAGCGTAGTTACTCACCTGTAACAGGTGATCTCCGGGAACAGCAGGAATTTAGTCTTCACATATGGGTATCGCCAGCACCAACGGAGCCTGCATGGGGACGCTCCCCAGCACTCAATAGGAAAGCTTTTGGGAGCATCCCACAGCGCCCGCGTGCTGCCTTCCCGCCTTTCCCTCTCCAGTTGAGTTTATAGCTGAGACAAGAGAGAGAGAGAGAGAGAGAGAGAGATACAACTCCTAGGGGAGGTGGGTGGGTTGTGAAGACTAAATTTCTGTTCCCGGAGATCACCTCTTACGGGTGAGTAACTACAATATCTCCAGGAACAAGCAGGAATATAGTCTTCACATATGGGGACTCCCTAGCTGCAGATGCCAGGGAGATGGCCCCAGGAAGTTGTTAGCCCTTGTGAAAGGACCATACTTCCCCCCATGGATCTCTGGCATCCTACCAGGGACGGTGGGTAGGAGTTGGTTAAGTCTGAAAAAGGTGTTGAAGAACAGCCTGACCAAACAAGGCATCCCGGCGGGAGTCCTTGTCTAAGCAGTAGTGGGCTGTGAAGGTATGTACCGAAGCCCAAGTAGCTGCTCGACAGATGTCGTCGATAGACACAGAGTGAAGATGATCCATTCAGGCTGCCATGGCTCTCACACTGTGAGCTGTGACATGGCCTTCAAGAGGAAGGTTCTTACTCTCATATGCAAAGGATATGCACTGAGCAATCCAGTTACATAGAGTTCTTTTGGAAACTGGAAGTCCCAAATGACTAAGATCAAAAGCAAAAAAGAGTTGAGAAGATTTTCTATGTTGCTGTGTCCTTTGCAAGTAAAAGGCCAAAGCTCTTTTACAGTCCAAGGTATGAAGGTTCCTTTCTGCACTGGAGGCATGAGGCCTTGGAAAGAATACAGGAAAATAAACCTCTTGGTGTAAATGGAAAGGCGAAACCACCTTTGGCATAAAGTGTGGATAAGTCTTAACAACTACCTTATCATGGTGGAATCTTGTATAAGGAGGATCAGCCACTAAAGCTTGCAATTCACTGATGCGACGTGCTGATGTGATTGCAATCAGGAAGATGACTTTCCAGGAAAGGAATTTCAAAGATGTAGTGGCTAATGGTTCAAGGGCAGTTTCATGAGCTGCCCGAGCACCAGATTTAAGTCCCATGCCACCGGTGGTGGCTTAAAGGGAGGCTTTGTTAAAAGAAGGCCTCCCATAAATATCGCTATGAGAGGAAATAGATTGTCCACTTAGAGGCTTGTAAGAAGCTGCAATAGCACTAAGATGAACTCTTACTGAATTTGTCTTGAGACCCGCATTTGACAAATGAAGGAGATACTCCAGTATCGATTCCAAAGGTATCACAAGAGGGTTAAGACCCTTCTGCGAGCACCATATGGTAAACCTTTTCCAATAAAAGGCATACGAGCCTCTTGTGGAGGGTTAACTAGAAGCATGAAGGACATCCTTTACATGTTGGGAAAGGTTAAGATCCTGAAGTTCTAGGCTTTCAGCAACCAGGCCCTGAGATGCAGAGACTGGGAATTCGGATGCCAGAGCATCCCGTCCTCTTGGGAGAGAAGATCTGGATCGAATCCCAATTCCAGAGGCAGAGCTTGAGAGAGATGTTGGAGCAGAGGGTACCACGTTTGCCGTGGCCAACATGGAGCTATGAGGATCATATGACCTCTGTCTCTCTGAAGCTTGAATAGGGTTTGGGGGATGAGGGGAATGGGTAGGAAGGCATTTAGGAAGTCCTGACCCCAGTGAAGGAGGAAGGTGTCCCTTGCCTGACAACATTGAGCCAGAATTCTGGAACAGAACCGGGGAAGTTTGGCATTCAGCGGACTTGCAAAGAGGTCTATGTCCAGGGTTCCCCAAATCTGAAATATTTGGGCAACCTGGTCTGCATGGAGAGACCATTCGTGTGGAAGCAGAACTCGACTGAGTTTGTCTGCCCAAGAGTTTTGAATGCCTGGAAGATATACCGCAAGGAGATGAAAGTAATTACTCACCTGTAACAGGTGTTCTCCAGGAGCAGCAGGAATCAGACCTCACATATGGGTGACGACGGCGCCCCCATGCAGAGCATTTCCCCAGCTTTCAAAGAAAGCCTTTGGGAATGCAGCGCGCCTGCGCGGTCCCCTTCCCGCCCAAGGGTGCCATCTTGCTCAGTCTGATGACATAGCTAAAAGACAGCAAAAAATCAAAATAAAAGTATATGACTGCAACTCCAGGGGAGGAGGGAGGGTCGTGAGGTCTAATTCCTGCTGCTCCTGGAGAACACCTGTTACAGGTGAGTAACTACTCTTTCTCCAGGACCAAGCAGAAAGTCAGTCCTCACATATTGGACTCCCCAGCTCTAGGCTACCGGGAACCCAAAGCTGAAAAAATGGCTCCCTCTGCAGAGCCTCAGCATCCATGAGAAGAATATCCTCTGAGAACGCCCCCGTACGGTAGCCCAACACAAGGGCCGGAGGGTAGGAGTTCCCTAAACCTCAAAGAAATTACAGAGTACCGCCTGTCCGAAAGCACTGTCCCTTCGGGATTCCCTCTCGAGGCAGTAGTGGGCTGCAAAAGTCTGGCTTGAAGACCAAGTAGCCGCCCGGAAGATGTCTGCCAACGGAACAGAGTGGCGATGAGCTGACACGGCTTTCGCCCTGACACAGTGGGCCATGACTCAACCCTGCAAGGAGAGGCCAGCTGTCTTGTACGCCCAGGTGATACAATCTGCTACCCAAGTGGACAAGGTACGCTTGGAGACAGGCAATCCCAGTTTATTAGGGTCAAAGGAGACGAAGAGCTGAGTAGCCCTTTGGTGCCTCCGCGTACATTCTATGTAAAAGGACAGTGCCCTCTTACAGTCCAGGGTATGCAAGACTGTTTCAGCCCGGCTGGTATGCGGCTTGGGAAACAATGTCGGAGAAACCACCTCCTGATTGAGGTGGAAGGAGGAAATCACTTTTGGAAGGAACTTCAGATGGGCCCGTAGGACCACCCTGTTCCTATAGAACTGTGTGTATGGTCTATCAGAAACCAGAGCTTGTAGCTCACTCACATGTCTGGCCGAGGTAAGAGCTACCAGGAAGAGCGCCTTCCAAGAAAGGAAGCGTAAATGGCAAGTAGCCATTTGCTCAAACGGTGGGCGTGTAAGTTGCTGCAAGACCACGTTCAAATCCCACTCAGTGGCTGGTGGACGAATCGGAGGCTTGAGCAGAAGCAGGCCTCTCAGGAAGCGGGACACCAAGGGGTGAAATGACAGAGACTGACCCTCCACCAGTGAGTGGTGTGCTGATAGAGCACTGAGGTGGACCTGAACAGAGCTGGACTTAAGGCCTAGGTCTAACAGATGAAATAGATATTGTAGTACTACTGGAACAAGGCAGGAGAAAGGATCTTCATTGCGCTGAGCACACCATATCGAGAACCTACGCCACTTGAGGGCATAGGACTTTCTGGTGGATTGCCCCCTAGAGGACAAGACCACCTCCTCAACCTTCCTAGGTAGAAGCAAGGGAGCTAGCACTATCCTTTCAGCAGCCAGGCCATCAGATTGAGGGATCTGAGATTGGGGTGCAGAAGAGAGCCCTGATCCTGAGACAGGAGATCGGGTTGCAACCCCAAAGGGACTAGAGTTTCCAGCGCCAACTGCAGAAGAAGTGGAAACCACGGTTGCCTCAGCCATCTGGGGCTACCAGAATCACCGAGACCTTGTCCCGTAGAATCTTGAACAGAGTTCGGGCCATCAGGGGCGTGGGAGGAAACGCATACAGGAGGCCCGTAGACCAAGAGATCAGAAACGCATCTGCTGCCATTCTCAGGGGATGCGGCAGTCTGGAGAAAAACCTGGGCAGCTGACGGTTTAGTGGACTTGCAAAGAGATCGATTGATGGAAGTCCCCATTGTAGAAAGATCTGCTGGACCACCAGTGGATTCAACTGCCATTCGTGAGGCTGGAGAACCCTGCTTAGTTTGTCTGCCAAGACGTTCTCCTGACCAGGTAGATAAACTGCTTTGAGAAACATGCCATGTCTGACTGCAAAGGAGAAAAGGGCCTGTGCCTCCTGACATAGGAGTCTGGACCCTGTGCCCCCTTACTTGCTCACATAGAACACTGCTACCTGATTGTTTGTCTGAACTAAGACAGACTGGTGAGAGAGGGCATGAGAAAAAGTCTGGAGAGCCAAGCGGATTGCTCGCAGCTCCAACAGATTGATCTGTTGTGTGGCCTCCCGAGGAGACCAGAGGC